>OU383776.1:66310272-66913954 GCA_910950805.1 Acrocephalus scirpaceus scirpaceus | reverse complement strand
TGGAGACTCCTCAAGGGAGCAGAGATCCTGAGGGAGTTCATGAGGGATGTGTTGGACGTGCCGTTGTTCTGAGAGTCCATGTGGTGCACGTGCCATTGCTACCAACTCTCCTACTAAAGCAAGACACCCCGAAATAAACAAGTGCCCAATGTGGCACAGTGTCTACAAAGTGTTGGGAATCTTTGTTGTCATTGCTGTTCTTTGCTGTCCTGGCTGGTCCTACAGGGTTTGTCCTGCCCCACCTTGCTGGTCTGGCTGCCGGGGTCACACCTGACAGAGAAGCCAGAGCTGGACCCATCCCAGCCATTCTAACCCCTGTCCTATGCTTCTCATCTTTTTTGTTAGCATGACACAGTGCCAGATTTTCCCCCAGCCAGCTCCTGGCACTGGGTTGAGAGTGGGCTGTTCCCAGACAGCAGCACAGTCCAGATGCAGCTGTAGAGCTTATGCTCTACAGCACAGGATGTCAAGGGCAGGAGCAAGAATGAGGGAGAGGTCTTTTGTGTGCTTTCCAAAGGAGTTTATTCCTTGGAAGGGTCAGGGATGAAAGAGAACACAAGTGTACAAGAACTTAAAAACAGGGGAGGTCTCAGGGGGAGGGTACCATTCTTAACCAATAGGGAAAACACAGGAGAGGATCACAGGACAGCATTGACAATATACAAACCCAATGGGGAGGGGAACAAACACAAGGGGAGGGGAACAGGTCAAACAAGCCAGTGGGGCTTCGAATATTAGGGGGTTTCTAAGGCTGAGGGGCAGGTACTAGCTAGGATTGACAACAGAATAAGGGGGGTAACAGAGAATATTCTTGAAGGAGGGGCAGGTCTTAGGGTATAACAGACAACTGGGACTAAACCAATGCTACAGAGTGGGGGTACAAAACAAACTATTAAAGATAAAATTGCAATCAAAACCACACCACAACATTGGAATTTCCCTAATTTTCTATTTCTTTCATCTTTCATGAAAAAAAGTTGAATTATTGTTTTGGATTCCCAACATGTAACCTCATTTGTGTTTTAATCTCCCCTTCAGGTATATTTGAACTAAATTTCTTTCTGCAATTGTGGATCAAGGCAAAACTTACCTCTTCTTACCTTAAGCATATCAGAGCATCCTGCTTAGCTACCTCTCAAGTGAAAGTCATTGCTCCATAAATTCTAGAAAATTCAATATAAAGATTTTTCTTGCCTAAGAGTCACATGTCCGTTGACACGAAGTTTACAACACACATTCATGTTTATGTCTACAGGGCTATGCTGAAGTGGTTCCACATCCAGCACATCCAGCCCCCAAATCCTTAATTCCTTAACTGGGGTTTGAAATTTGGATTGCTGTACATCTGTGCATGTATTTGTGCATCTGCAGGAGGGGACTTGGTAGGAAGTGTGAGGATAACAACAAGCTGTTGCAAAGAAAAGAGGCTTTATTAGAAATGTGTTCAACAAAAACCCAAACCAACAAACTGTAATAGCTAACGGTCTTACAGTCTCAAGTCAAAATGTCAAAATTACCCCTATTAGAATAAAATACTGGGACGTAAGAGCGGTGAAATAGCAATATTTCTGAGTTACAGAACTAGTTTAAAAAGAAAAGAAATAGCACTGAAATATTTGGTTTCAAAAGTATACTTTACCTAAATTTGAAACATGACAATTTTTATTTTCCCCTGGAGCATGATGCTAAATGTAATTAAAAAAAAATTTTAAAATGGAAACTCAGGACTTATTCATCTTTTGATGATATGGTGATGATAAATAAAGGAATTCTTCTTCTGATCTTCTTTTGATGCATCTATAATGCTTAGTCATGAACTTACGGAATTTGTCAGTTCATTTTGTAACAATTTCATACCTTTATTCACAGTCCCAACTTTGTGGTTTAGTTCTGAAAATTAGCTTATTTTAACTGAACCATGGCACAACTTGCTTTGACTCTGATGCAACTTTCTCTGACGGAACTTGTTCTGTCTATGATTTTGTTTGAACAAATTAAACACTGGGGCAGTTGTTGAGCTGTTCTTATATCCTACAGTAACTAAATAAAAATCCATCTGTTTCATGAGGCCAGGTTGTATAAAAAGGCAGATGAGGTGAACTATGAGGTGGTTAAAACTCAAATATTCTTGAAGTCATAAGCCTGAAGTTTGTCTCCTCTCTCATGGGAAGAAATTAAAGAGAAAGCAAACCAACTACTTCTGAGAAAGTCTGCCTTATTTCTAGCTGCACAAAGCAGCTCAGCTGCCTGGCGCACCCAGCCCATGCATCAGCTGCTGAAGCATGAATTTGTTTCACTCTTCAAATGAAGCTGAAATCACTTTAGGAAAGCAGTGAACCCACACACATTTATGGTGTCAAACATGTTTTATATTCATGTCTATTGGTGGAACTTGTGCTGCCTGGTTAGGCAGCACGTCCTTGGGTAAGGTTGATTCTGTTTCTAGTTTGACAAAGTTGTTTCTAGGGGAATATTTTTTTTCCTTCTTAAATTATTTTCAGCTGACATTTTTACTTCACTTTTGTTGTTGTTTGGTGAATTATGAAAAAGACAGGATAGCAATCAGCCTAGCCATAAATGGTGGCAAAGCCTCATTCAGCTGCAGTAATACTAACATTTCAACTGAGTCCGAAGTACTACAGTGTGGATGAGCAGAAATGCCTCCTGGTGACTGATCGGTGCTCCAGCTGTGTAAACAGTGGCCCTGTGTGAAAGCACAAAAGGCAAAGATCCCAGGCTGGGGTAAGAAAAATTTAGTGGGAACAGCAACAATATTGAGAACAGAAGGGATAAGCCAAAGAAATTATTTACAGGGAAAACTGTGACAACACCGCAGCTTTTCTGGACCATGTATTTTTTCCCACCTGGAAAGGACACCCTTCTTTGTGGGAGAGAGAAAGAGTTCCTTTCCCTCTCTCTGGCAATGACCTGCGGTGGGATTGAAGACAGTGATGGGGACATGGCCAGACTGTCATGTTCTTTGGTCCCACCTCACATCATTGCCAGATACAGGCAAAGGGATAGGTGTCTTCCCAGTATGGATCACAGGGAATGTGGGTCACCAGGTCCCTGCCCAGTGTGGGTCTGGGGGTGATGCTGGGCTCAGAGATAGAGGGGAGAGGGGGAAAGGGGCAGTGACTTCCTCCTCACCTACTTCTCACGTGTCCTGAGGCATCTTCCTCTTCCTTGTAGCCTGCTCATTCACCCGGAAGGTTTGGGAAAGGGAAATCCTCTTTTGAAGGGAAGCATGATGAGAGTACATTGGGTTGGGGTTCCTTCTGCCCAAATCCATCTGTAGAAGTTACCAGGCACTTTGTGTCCATAAAAACCTCCAAACCGCCAATATTTGGAAAAAAACTCCCACCCAGGAGTTCTTCCGCTCTGTTTGGGGTTCATGGGGTTCCCTCTCTCTGGGCTGCTGCAGGTCCAAATGTGTATTGATGTTCCCCCTCTCTAGGCTGATAGGGGTTCCGTGAATCCCAGAGGTTCCCCTTCCCCAGGCTCCCCAGTTTGGTATCACAGCAGCTCCAGGGGTCTCGCCTGTCGGGGTCCCTGTTTCAGGGCTCTGGGGTACCCGTGATCCCCATGGGCCCCCCTTGTCCGTGCTTCCAGTATTTCCAGGCTGCCGGAGTTTCCCCCTCTTCAGGACCACGTTTCAGGGTCCGGGCGTCCCCCCATCCAGACACCACCCCACAGGCTGCGGAGTGTCCCGCAGCTCGGGTACCGCCACTCTCCGCTCTCCCAACCCCCACGCCCGCTGGTACCGGTACCATATGGCTCCGGGCAGACAAGGCAGCGCCTGAACCGGGCACACCAACCCCCACCACGGTGGGACTCCGCACCCCGGCACCCACCGCCGGGGCTCTGCCGGCATGAGGACTCGCCCAAAATTTTGCCGTCTCGGAGCCGTCGAGCGCTCCTCGGGCCGCCCGGAACTCGGCCCCGAGCAGAGAGCTCGGCCCCGGCGGCTCCCGGGCAAAGGCGGCGCCTCCGGCCTCGGGCAGCCGCAGCTCACCCAGGGCCTCCTGTTTCACTTCTATCAGATTGTTATTTACCAAATTTAACGTGTAGAATGAAAGAGAATGAAAATAATATAATCAAATAAACATATTTGGGAAAAAATTTGCGAAAGAAAGTTAGGTAATGCCATGAACCGCAAATAATAATTCTGGTTTATTTTACACTTTACTGAATTCCCCAGTGCCAGCAACTGTTTATTGAGTCGTTTTAAGAAATTACAGCAGAAGCACAGTCCAGCAACGAGGGCACTTGCCTGAAGGGAAATGGCTATTAGTCCTCAATTTCTGCAGGCAGAATGGGGAAGAGGAGGAGAATGTAACTTGTGAGGACCTTTATGACAATAAACACGAGAATGACCTGCCCAGGTGTTGTGGTGGTGGTAGCAAATCGAGAACCACTTAATGGGGAAAGCCAAAGCTAGCCAAGGCATTTTTCAGCTAAATGCAGTTTGCATAGAAGGGTGATAAATAAAAATAAAAAATCACAGTCCTTATGCTTCCTTTATATTTTTTTTCTCCCAATACTCCTTGGGGAATTTTTTTTAGATATGTCAGGATAATGAATTCAGGCTTAATTCAGGATGGTTCCTGTGGTTGGGGTACTCTGCTGAAATCTTCAGCAAGAAAAATTTGTACGTTCTTCTGATAAATGGAATAAAAAGAAATACTAAAACTCAGCTGGTAAGACCAGGATCTTCCTTTCTGGCAGTCTCTGCAAAGCAGAGACAAACTGGCTCATCCCAAGCAGAGTTTTCACTCAGTGGATCACAAGTCCCTCCAGCAAGCTGTCCATGTGAGTGGCTCCTTTCAGTCCCATGTGGTTGGTGGGCATCCACCAAGTCAGTCAATAGAGAGTGTGAGATGACTCACGGGAGCAGATGAGGTGCCTGTTTTAGGATGAAATTAAATGTTGCGGCAGCTTCCTTGCCTGTTTTCCAGGTTGTGGGTGGCTCTACAGGCAGATCTGCTAGTCTTTGTGTCTCTCCAGGGAGACTCTCAGGCTGCAAGGAGTTGCCCTAAATTCCTTTGTGGAGGGGGCAGCTGAAAGCTTTACTGAGCAGAGGCTACCCAGCAACTGCAGTCTGACTGCAGGATCCAGTGGACACAGTGTAAGAGGTGACCTGAGCACAAGCTGACTGAACAGCAGCACTTTCTAGTACTTTCTAGTACTACCTCAATCCCTTAATTCAGGGATTCAGAATTCACCCTGTGTAAGTGAGAAGAAAGCCACTAATCAGCCCTGTCTTGGTATTGGGGCACTTCTCACAGTCCTTGTGGGACCTTGCCAGGAGTGGAGGCTGGACCTTCACAGACTATGAAGAACCTTTATCCTGTGAAATTTAAAACTGTGTCCAAATAAAGAAGGAACCCTATAGGAATCACCTCTACCAAGCCCCCTGAAATTTTTTTTGAAGTCTTATTCATGTTTGTAGCTAAATAGTAAAGGGCTAATAGCTCCTCACACTTGAACATTCTATTAGATATTTCATGTTTATCTAAGTGCTTTTTATTGCCTGAACTGATATAGAAATAAAGAAATTCAAATGCATCACAAAGACATTTTTTTTTTTTCTTTTCCTCATGTAACAGTCAAGGAACTGAGACACAAAGAATGACAAGGCAGAAGAACTTCAATGAGAAAAAATGATGTGAAAAGTCTTCTCTCATGTCTCTTCTGCCCTTTTGCACAAAGAAAACCTTACAGTTTTTTAGGTTTCCTGCAAATATTCTTCTTAATTATAGAAGACTAAGCATATTAAAGGGACATTTTTAGAAATGCAAAGATAATAGATTTTAAATTAATTAATGCAATATACCATTAATCAAGTCATCTTAAAAAGCTTTAATTTAACTAGAAAGGTCTATTGGATTTTGTTGTAGTTTTTAAATTAAGCAATTTATTTCACACTTTATGTCTTTAATAGATGACAATATTGCCCACAAAAGAATAAGATCTTGAGCAATCTTTAAATCTGGAGGCTTGCCCCAACTCACAGGACATGAATATTAAATTACTTTACAGAATATCCAAGAGGTTGATGTTTCAAGTACAAGTCAGAGATATTTTAATAAGAATTTAAGAATACTTTGCACTAAATTACCTTAAATTCCTAATTCATTGTTAAATCTTCATAAGCACAGTCCTTATATTTTCACTGTATCTTACTCCTTGGGAAAAAAAAAAAAAAAAAGAATAGCAGAGAAGCACAGGGCAGCCTGCAGCTCCAGAAAATCAAGTGTTCTACACATGATGAATTATAGACCTAGGCTACTGTTAAATATGAAAAAGTTTAATCACAAATAATATTTTTATCCCTTATCATGAGAGTGCTTGTTGTAAAAACAAACAAACAAACAAACAAACAAAACCCAGAAAAAACCCCAGTCTCATAGTTTGATGAGTTTGTTATCCTGGAGAACACAAAGTAAGCAGGTTTCAGTGTGTGTGAGAGAGAGAAAGAGCTGTAAATTTTCATAGTGATTCCTAACTACAAATTCCTTTTTTGTGGGTTTTTTTTTTGTTTGCTTGTTTGTTGGAATTTTAATACTTCACTGGACAACACCAAAGCTGTTGTATCTGGTTTGTCTGCAAGAAGATGAAGGAGCAGATTGAGTGGTTTGCCTGTGATAAACCCATTGCTGCAGAGCCTCTGATCTAACTCATAGTAACAAGCAAACCACCAGATGTAAGGAAAGACAGCCTGATACATAGACTCACAGAGATGTAAATCAGCCTCTTCCAAGATCTCAGCTGAAATATTAGGAAAAAAACCCAAAGAGCTGAAGCCATAAATATAACGTTGTGCTGCAGAGCATAGCAACAGGAGGAGCACTCCACAGTAGCCTCTCTTGCCACCTCTGCAGAGGGTGATTTGCACTGTGCTTGACTCTCACCATCTGGGATGGGCAACACTTTGAAGCACAATTCTCCATCCTGCATGTTAGAGAGACCTTTGGTTCAGGGGCTTCAATTTGCAGTAGTCTTTGCTAAATAACATTTAATGGAGAAGAATAATTCTTCCAGTGGAAACCAGTAGTGATAGTCCACTGAGATTCAAGCAGAAAAAACGCCAGTATTGCTGCTTTTGTGGCATTGATGTTTGTTGTTTAATTTTAAATGCACTCCTCAGTCTGTAATAAACCTACTGAATTCCCAAGGTGAGCACTCAGTGCTGTCTTCTCCCAGTTATCTCACTTAGTATTAGGTGAGTTTCTCTTACAAGGGCTCATGTGTGCTTGCTGCTTACCCCTGCTACCATGTCCCTGACAAACCAGGTTACAGCTTTTCTTCCATTACCTTCTAGGGGAAAAAAAAACATAAAGAAAGGACAATTTTTGTTTAATTATAACTTTGGGAGTATTTTTTCTTCACCATTTGTACCACTGTTTATTGTAGCCATATTTCACAGTTACTGACAAAAAGCAAAATTCCCAGAAAATTTGACATGCTGCAGTTCCCTGTAATGGCTGGAAGCTCATTCTCACCTTCTTTTCACATGTACTTCTGCAGTGTCTGATTTTTTTTTTAATTTGAAAAGAAAAGGCATCTTTTTTGCAATGCAAATACAGAGATGTCCCACATCCTTGCAGCAAATTATTAGCAGCTAAACATCATGTTATGAATCATTCCAGCTTGCCCTTGCCCTGGTATTTCTCACTCCTAGAAAAAATTTGGAACACGTATGGAACAAATACGGAACAAATTTTCTGTTTATTGGTAAACCTCTGTCCCCTGTGAAAATGGCATCTTAAGCATTTCATTCTCTCAGAGAATGGTGAATAACCTTTTTTTTTTTTTTTTAAGCACAAGTATCCTGTTTCACTGAATCAATACTCATAACAGCTGTTTCTGTTCCTGTGTTTTGATGGAGGTTTATGTCCCATATTAAACTACCATGTCATTGTTGAGAACTGCAGACACAGCAAGAAAGTCACTGTTCAGAAATAAAAGGTAAAGGGAAAATGTTATTTTTCTAGGATATGCTGTGCATCTTCAGAATTCAATACTGGACAGAACAGAGAAAAAAAGGAGAGGAGAAAAGAAGAAAAAAGGATTATCACATGTACTTTATATTTTTACTACTTTATTTAGCTGATGGCTAGGCAGCAGAAAAACACAGACTAAAAAAGCACTGTTCATTTTCCCATCCTGGAAGAGTTTTTCTTTTGTTTCCTAAGAAACAGAGGATATATTGGATAGCTGTGTTTCATTTCTTGTAGGGTACTTTAATTTTATTTATGAAAAGCACAGGGGACTGCTGCAGCTAACTTCTCAGGGATGCTGAGAGTAGGAACACAGAAACCATACAGCTTACAGCATAGGAAATGCATGGGTTTTTTGTATCAGCTGCACTTGTTTGCATTATGGAAGTTACCCAATGAAAGCATTGAATCCTCCTTAAAAAGAAAGATTTTTTTCTTCCTCTGTATCATTCTCCTAGTAAACAGTATGTAGTATTGCTATGGGCAGAACTATTTAAATGTAGCTTAAAGGCTTCTTATGAAGTCAAGGAGAAAGCTCTAGGATAAGATTGTGTTATTAGTTCTAGTTGTCTTTTAAAGAATCTTGCTTTGTTTATGGTTACTAGGGAACATTAGCACATCAGGCACCTAAAATTTGTAAAGTCAAACAGCATGGACCATGAACAGTCCATGTTCCATATCCTTGTGTCTCTGCACATGCATGTTTTCTGCCTGTGACAGTATGTGACATGAAAAGAAAGACAGTTTCTGTTTTATTTATATCAAATTGAGTTTGGGGGGTACTGGTGACTGAACAGGACTCATAAGTATTGCAATTTTATGTGAAGTTAATAATTTTAAAAAAAATCACATGTAACAAGATCTCCAAACCCATGCTGACGAAATAAAATAGAATGAGGTTTATCTTGAGCCATTTCCTTAATTGTTTGAAGCACCTGCTTGGAGATTTAAAATTAGGTAACAGATCAGCCTGTCTGTGGAATTACTGCTGGAGATTCAGCACTGACAAATCATGTCAGCTCTTTATGATGTGTGATGAAGCAGCAATGACCCAACAGAAGGTCATCAAACTTGAATTGACTGTGAGTCTAGATACTTCATATCAGGGTTTCTGATGATCATTTTTTTCATAGAGGTTTCCTGCTATTATCAATGGCTGTCAATTAATACCAGATACTGGGATTAACACTTTATTATGTATTAATGTATTAATTACATTATGTATTATGTATTAATTACACAGTTGGTGAGATTGAGTGTACCTAGAGTACATATGGTAGACGATGTCCCTACTGTGGAGGACCATGCATAACCACATTTTGTCTCAAACATTCTGATTGTTATAACAGGAAAAATGTGATCAGAAAAGAGGGGCCTGGAGGGGTGGGGCAGTGCTGTTCTGAGACAATTTTCTGCTCTGCCTGAAGACTTGAACTCAGTTCTCCACCCTAATTCACTCTCTGAAGAAGAGCTCAAAGGGCTGGCTGTGCATGTGTGACAAAACTGCATGAAAAATCTACTGTACGTAAGAGGCTGCACCAGGTTAGCTGTAAAAGGGAACAGATTGGGCACTCTCATTCTGTTTTTCCTCTCTCTTTCAGTCTTGTTTACCCCAGCTCTGGATCATCCATGTGGCAGGACCAATATGGGATTTATGATCTGGTGAAATTCTCTGTCTTCTCTGCCTTTACTTCCCTCCTCCCTCACTCTGCCTGGGCACAGCATGGCTGTCCTGTTCTACTCCATGCTCAGTTCTGAAGTTTGCTGTGAGAGTGGGGAGCTTGTGGCCATGTGTTGCGGCTTTTGAGCCAGTGTCACGTGAAAAGGGGAGATTTCCTCAACCCTTGGTGTCAGATTTGTCTGTTGGCACCCCAGGAAAGCCAAAACCCTTGTGCCCCACCAGTCTGTCAGTGTCTCATCACAGGGACCCTTCACTGAACAGCCCTGCTGGATTGGAGGGGTTCTGATTGACTTTTCCAGAGACACATCCCAACAGCACAAGGGAAATCCCTCAGTGGGTCTTCCCACTTTATTTGAGTTTGCTCCCCACTGCTGGTTCTGCCAGCATGCAGAAGGATCCCACAGACAGTTTATGAAACAACACTCTCTATTAATATAAAATTGTGGCAGCCTAAGGTTTGAGGAGCATCACTGACAGTATCTGACTGCAAAAACATGTCCAAAGCACAGACAAGCTCTAAACCCCAATAAAGGTACTCAGTACACAGAGTTCTCACCCCACAGGTGTCCTGCAGGGGAAAAGGCAGGTTCAGCCTATTGACTGATCCCAGCAGTTACATTGCAATCTTCCCTGACTTTTTTCCAATTCTTGACTTATTTTTATACTATATACTCATATTTAGGTGGGGTTTGAGTGGCTCAGGTCATACATACCCTTGTTACTGATGGTGTAAACTTCTCTCACCTAGCTCTGAGACACAATGAACCATAGAGCAGGTGCCCAGTGAGGGGTGATTGGACTCTGGGGCAGGTAATGCTGGGATGGAGGGGTGTGTTTACATCACAATTAGGTTATAATGAACCCAGTTGATCCAAGGAGAGTGATTCAACCCCAGCTGCTGGCTCAGCAGCAGGACATCTCCTCTCTGCCCTGGCTGAAAGGTGCTGTGGGGTTTATCAGCTGCAGAGAACCATCGAATTCCCCTCCCTGCAAGGATTCCAACAGAGCCCAGCCGCCCACCCTCCGTTCCATTGCCCTTAGCAGGTTTTGTGGAAGCAGATTTTGGGCGTGGCACTCATTGTGGGATGGATCTCGAGCATTCCAGCCACATTCCATCCAGGGACAGTAGCTGCATTTTACCCTGTAATTCCTGTACTGTTATAATTTCTGTTAGAATTTGAATATTACTTCTCAGTTTCTTCTGGTTTTACTCTCAACCATTTTTCCACAGCCAGTACTTCTGAAAATTCCTTGTGTGGAGCAGAGAGCTGATTGAAGTGCTCTGTAAAAAACTAAGGGCTTGTTAGCCAACAAGTCTACAGAGTGGGCTGGCTGTGGAATTAAGGTTACTGTAAAATAAAATATAGATATATAGATATATGGATATAGCTATAAATACAGATATGTAGATATGGATATGTGGAAAAAAAAAAGTGTTCCCTGACTAGTGTCAGGTGTCAGCCAGATGAGAATTTATAATGATCATGCCCCATTCCAGTTGGTTGAGACACCTTCCCAGTGTTGGACTGGATGATCCTTAAAGGTCCCTTGCAGCCCAAAGTTTTATGTGGTTCTGTGATTTTATGAGCTAGAAATGTGCACAGAAAGTGGAAAGAATAAGTTATAACTCAGCAAGTCAAAGGTGTTAACATTCCTTAGACTTTCTTCCCTTTTTTCTGTCCTTTATTTCTGCCACCACTCTTCTCCACCCTCTCCACATAGAAAAAAGTCTAACTGTAATTGCGTCATAGAGGATATGCAGTAAAGATTTAAAGTCTGCACATCGTGGAAAATTTTTTTTTCAGTTTAACCATGAAAGGAGATACGTACAATAACATAGAAATATACATTTAAAGATCATGAAGTGCACATACTGTCAATGTATTAAGCTACAGAAGTGCATTTTATACACGTAAATACATGTTAAATGTATACCAGTGTATGGAAGGATGGAAACTGTCTCCTCTTCTGGAGTTCCTTAAGGACACGAGTGCTCTTCCACAAGGCATATTCTAGTTGTGCCCTTGGCATTGCTGTGCTCGCCTGCCAGTCCTACAGATTTAGCAAATCTTTCACTCCTAATGAAAGCATTCCTCTTCACAGGAGCTGTCAGACATAAACCACACAAAGTGTGTGGAGTAGACCAAAAATAAAAACAAAACTTTAAACAACAGCTCAGAAATGCAGTAGAAATTAGAAAAGGCAACCTGCTTGGCAGAGCTGCATGTTGGCTTTTTCGTGTCCTATTTTAACATTTTGGCATCCCATCCCAGGCATCCTGATTTATCTGAAACAAATCAGTAAATCTTTGCTAGTTCCCTATTTCCCTGCCGAAACATAGGAAACAATAAAGATCAGGTACGTGCATTTAGCTCAGCTGTTGTTTGCCTCAACCATCTTCTTTTTGTTTCCCTTATTCTTGCAGAAAACATTCTTTATTCAGGAAAAAAATACTGTATCCTGAAACAATAATTCACTATATTTTTCTGTTTTCTAAATGCCTTTTCAGGTTTATTGTGTGGAGACTGCCAACTATGTGTGTTCATGCAAGGTGTTATCAGAAAAGCATACTAAGATTATTTTTATTAATCATTCTATTTGAAAGAAACAAAAATTTCTTTATACAACATGTCTTTTTTTTCCCCATCCCTCCTACTCATTTGACATTTTGCAAAAATGTTTTTGCAGTTACCCAGGATTGCAGATTTTATGCAGCACAGCTGCTAAATATCAAGGGGCACATGAAGTCATCTTGATCTAATGAGGATAGTGCTGCAAAGGCTACAACAGAAAAACTTGCGAAGTAATAAAGCCCCTAATTATCAGTCTCTCCAAAACACATTGTTAAATGTTTTCTTCCAATATTTTGTATTTGTACAAAACTAATCCCAAAGAAAATGCTTTTTCTACTTATCCCTCCTGGTGGCTAATTTTGAAATGCATAGCTTAGCAGACTCTGCCTCTAATGACAAACTAAATTAAGACTCTGACTCAGGAGAACAAATTTGCATATGTTTAATACTATGGAAAAGAGGAAACTGTTTAGTCATGTGGGCTCAATTGAGTGGATGGAGTCAGGAGAAGAAATTAATTTGTAGCTGAAGTTCTTTAATTTGCAATAGCTTGAAATTCTGGCTTAGAAGCTCCTGAGGGTGAACAACTTCAGAACTTTTTTTTTTTTCCAAAACAAAGCAGCTGTCCAACTGTAAATGAGGGGGGAGACCCCAAGTAAATTCAGTGTGTTTTCCCTTGCCAATTATTTTGCAATTTTTAGAAGCATTTACATTTACACACAATTTTAATATCATTCTTTAAGTCCCTATTGTTAAGACCATGAAACTTTCAGAATCCCATGAATGACGTTGGTTCTACACTTCAAGCAACCAGGAAAACGGATGTTTTTATTCCATACATGTGTTAAATAAGAAACAGAGAGAGAAAAAATGACATGATTTAGTTAGGTTCTTTTTATATCATTCCTTTTTATTATTTATTTTCCTCCCTTAATGACTTGGATCATTTCTCTCTCCACTATCATGGATCTCTTAGGCAATATAGCATTAAGCTGAAGTTTGATGGTGGCTGAACAGAGAAGCTGAAGTGTCATCCTAGTGACAGATAAGAGACAGAGAAGCAACTTAGAAAAGTATAATCTTATTTTCATTGTGTGGCAGTGAAATTTATACTGAAGTCTTTTAATAAAACCTCGTTTGAGTCAAAGCAGTCACCAAGGACAATTAGCAAAGTGAGTCAGAGGGGAAATGAGTTGCAGGAATGCTGAGGGAGTAAAAGAAAAGAATGTGGACATTAAAAATGTGGAAATCCCATTCATCAGCAGCTAAGCAAACTTACAGTATTTAAAGATTTGACATAAGTACATGGAAAAGGATTTCAAGCCCTTCTGTCCCCACGTGACCAACTTTCATGTTGCTGCCAAAATTTGCATCCCATTCTTTTCCCAAGTGTTGCAAAGAAGGACAAATCCTCTTGCAGGGATGATTTGCCATGAAAAATAGATTATGAAGGCAGGAACAGGTGGCTGTTGGTAATTATTGATGTGAAGTAAATAAGAGGGACAACACACCAGGATCAGCATTAAAGAATGCAGTTTCTTGGCAGCTGAGCTTAAGAAGCAGTCAGTGGAGTTCAATTGCACAACAACAGAAGTGCAAGAGACTGGGAAGCAGTGAGAGAATAATGTAAGGTAGAAGCAACAAGAACAAGAAAATGAGGGTAAGCTGGGGACAGTTAGGAGGAGTGGGGGTGGTTCAGAGTTGCATGTGTGTGGCAGCTGGTGTGTGCTGTTAACTTCTTTCTCAGCAGCATCAGCAGTACCACTGCTTTATTCTGTGGGTTGCCAAAAAGACACTGAATCATAATTCTTGCTGCCATTCTGGGGAAGAAATTAGGGAAGTCCTTAAAACAAATAGAAGCTGCCATTAGAACAGGAATTGTAAAATTAATTTTCTGCCCTTTTATTCATACTTCCTAAAAGTTTTTTCATGGCACTGGGAGGGCAAAGGCACTAATTGGTCTTCCTAGGAAGAACAGATTAGATGCACTTTTTAGAAAACATACATGAAGAAGCAGTTATAAACCACATCAAATGTCATGCTAAAACAGATCTATGGTGCGGACAAAGAGAGGCTGCAGTTTGCCCAGTCAAGGTTGGCCAACATGGGTGTAGGAATCAGGAATTCGCAGACACCTTCCTAGCTCTGCAATAACAATGACATGTAGCAGTCACTCAGTGAATGCTGCTGTTGTTAACATATGCATGAAAAGCCCATAAATTTGTTGTAGCTCATTTCCCTGAAGAGGCAAAATAATTCCATGGAATTGGTTATTATGTGCAGGTTTTTTGGGTTTTTTTCAGAGCTGGTGTGAGTTAGTGACTTAGTAGCAAAACAACCTTGCAATTCCTTTATGAATTCCACAAGCCAGGCTTTTCTTTTTTTCCTTAAAGGCAGGGCAGCCAAATGAAACACTGAAACGTACTCAGTGTAAGCAAGTCAGAGGGTAACAGGAAATACATTTCTCCTTAAGGTTGTCTTGAAGATCTTGACTACCATTTTACAGAATATCATCAATATTAGTCCATCTTACTCTCTTTGGTCTTACACAACTACTGAAAGGATTCGGCTCTTACAAAGAAAATCCTCCATCTTCTTCATGAACATCAAACCTACCCAGATTTATTTTTGGGGGGGTTATGTCAGTCACTGCCATCATTAATCATAGTTTATTGAAAGGTGTCATGTGGCCAAAGAAAATGGGGAGAGGAAACCAGTGAATTACAGCCTGGTAACCAGGTCTTTCAGGGTGAGACACAGTTTCTACGCAAATGGCAAATTCAGTATAGTATGTGCCTACAAAAACTTATCTATAACAAGCCTAGGAGCTTTCCTTCCCAGGACAGATTTTGGAGGTGTAAATGAGGTGGTCACAGTTTGTAATTGTGCCATAATTACTATCTGCTCTTAATAACAGCAGGAATCTCCTAGCTCTGCCTTTGCATATTTGGTCCCTTTTGTAGCAGCAGATGGGACACAATTTATGATATAGAAATAGATTGTTCCAGGAGTTTGGTCTGATTTGTAAGTCACTGATACTTTAACTTTCCATCAGTAGAGGTGGTGATTTGTTCCTAAGCCCACCATGGCTCTGTGCTTACTTATTTTACTGTTATGAAAATGCTAATATTGTTGCCTGCATTGGAGGTGCACTGCAAATTCAGTGTTGTTGGACCAAAATATCTGCTACAGTGACACAGAACTCTTCTCTTTGGGATTAAAAAAAAAAAAAAAAAGGTATTGGAAATCCTACTGCAAGTATCAGCAGGGATCAGGGACTCTTTGTGAGAGATGGAGGTAATGGAGAAGGGTCCAGGAACAGGACAACCTGGGCAGAGGAGACAAAACCCCAGATCCTGGAAAATCCACTTCAACTGTCATTTAAAGATCACTGTTGTGTTGCGAGAGAAATTTTATTGATGTTTTATTTAATGTGTTGTGAGAGAAGTTTTAGTGATGCACTTTTTCATGAAGTTAGTTTCATCATCTGTTGGACAAAAATGATAGAAGGAGTCTGTTTTCTGTCATTTTGGTGCCTTCTCAGTTTTAAATCTGATGTAGTTTCAATGCATGTCTTCAACTGTTTGTGTTAGTCTTAGTCTGCTGCTTCAATGTGTTTTATTGCCATTATGTCTTTTCACTAATCATTAGTCTTGTTACAAAACTAACCACAACTAATTACCTCAAAGAGCCTTCAATCTTTATTTGAAGACTGTTTGTTATTCCAAAGCTGTTTGATCACCTGGGATCAACCCATTCCTTGCCGTTCCCTTAGAGAGAATCTTACAGAAGCAGCAATTCATTAGAGGAAAGAACAATTAGTACAGTTAAATCAGGGTGCCATGCAGGTTTTCTGCAGAAATTGTATGAGCAATGCTCTCCTGGAGTATTTTAAGGATTTTCTTCTGAAGTCATGCTTTTGACACTTAAATCTTTCAGATTCTGCTCTTTAAAAGGGAACTCTCTCCACAAAGTCAGAGTTTTCTAAGGCTGTCACTTGAGCTCCCTGCTTAATGACTATGATATATTTAATAGCCACAAGAAATACAGGAGTAGACTGTCCCTCTCTGATCAGGCTGCCACTGTTAAGAGGTTTTCCTTGTCTGTTACCTGTTTCACCCCTTTTGTCTCAGTTTCCACTAATTCTACCTTTATTATCTCATGAAAGATGTAAATGCTGGAGCTTCCAGAGACCCTGTGTGGCACATTCCCCACCTGGTCTAACCTGTCAGTCTGTAGCTGTAAAGCCTCCTTTGCCTCCAGAGAGGCAAAGCCCTTCCATGTACCCACGCATGAAGTTCCTGGTGCCTCTCTGAGAGGAAAAAAAGCCACTCCAATGTCTCCTTAAAACTCCTTGTTTGTGATGCCAAAAACACCCACAGAGTGCTTCTGAAAATGTATCTTTTGTAATTCTGAGACTGCATTTCAGCAAGCCAGGGCACTTTTTTCTCTGTCACTTTGTAGGTATTGTGCTTATAACTTGCACCCTTCAGCTCATCAGTTTGTTCTGATCCCAGCTGTACCTACTGTCCTTTGAGTGATGATGTCCTTTTTTTTTTTTTTTTTTTTTTGCCCACAACCTCTGACGCATTGGAGCCTTTTGCATAACACCAGCTCCTGCAACAATCTATCATATGCATACACAGCTTTTTCAGAGGCTTGTAAGTAACATTTTCATAGGTAAACCAAAAGTCAGATCTCTAATCTGGCCACTCAGTGTGCTGTGTTTCAATTTCTGGAGGCAGAAATAATTCTGAGTTTTATTTGTTTGTCTAAATTTGTTTTGGGATTTTGGGATTGAGGCTTTTTACTATGTTGGAAACATACAGGGCTTGGAGAAACCTTTTGTTTCAGTTTTGGTCCATTTTTGTGTAATACCACAGATGTATGTGAGTTCACAATGAAGGAAATAAATACGAGAGTGAAAAACAACATCCTATTCAAGTTTGTAAAGTTTATATGCAAAGGTGACAACCTTTCCATATTTCTTGTAAGCCCTCTCTAATATGAAAGGCTGCAATAAGACCTCCATATAATTAATGTAATGGTAGCTGTAATACATCAGGAATCTTTGTCATATCCTTAAGATCTTCTTTACACCCCGTGTTAGCACAACTCACAGTGTTGTTTTTTTCTAGCCGTGATGCTTGGAGAGCAGCATAACAGTGATTTATGGGATTGACCTACATAAGGGTTAGAGTTCTATTTGCAGTTTGTCATATCAGAGATGAAGGGTGTTAACAGAGCATTTTTATTAAAACTGTTAATTCTTAGAAGATTTCTTAACGAAAAAAAAAGGCAATCTTTTTTGTGGTTTTTTTTTGTTTGTTTGTTCGTTTGTTTTTGTTAAAAATAGGTTTGGTATCTCTCTATCTCTCTGTAGATTTTATTTTCTAGTCAAATATTGTTCTGCTAGGGTTTTTTTTTTTGTTTGTTTGTTTGGAGTTCTTTTCTCTTTGATTCCAGCAATTATTTGGTTGAAACAATACAGAGTTTTCTCTCAGGACATGGTATGAACATACAGCAGATCATATAAAGTACACAAGAGTCTTGTGATTCATTTTTAAAAGGAAATACATTATCCTTGCATGAAATGGAACTTTTAACTCACTTGCCCTTTTCCTGAGTTAATGAGACATTGTTCCTTCTCTCCCTCTGCCTTTATTCTTGTCACATACTTTCAGGGAGAGTAGGAAGAATTGGGACAGGGTTTTATTGCACTGCAACATTCTCACAACCTCACTTTCATGTGCATCATGTCAGAGAGCACATGCAGAGAGTCTTTGAGTGGGGTTTTTTGAGTGCATCATCTCTCTGTAACTCATTTTTTAACCCTCAGATTGAGAGGGATCTTAATGTGTCCTGTCTGCATGTATCCATACGCAGACTCTGAAAAACAAAGGTCCACCACTCAAAGGTCCACCAAGGAGTGCTTCCTTTCTAACTCCTCCAGCTGGATCTCTGTGCTCAGTCTCTGCAGTGTGAAAAAATAGCTAAAGTTCTTGTTGGGAAGTGTTGGTGTTCAAAAAAAAACCCCAAAACATTTTGTAAATAAATGAAACTAGCAAGGATTTGGGGGTAGAACAGACATACAGATAAACTGCTGTTTCTTTCAACACTGCAGTCCTTACCATGGAGATGGAAATCAAGGACTTTGTCTGGATTAGAAAATTCAATGTATTTTAAAACGTCTTTGCCCAGCAGCATGAACAGGCACACCAGAGGCCATGGCTGATCATCATGAGCTTGCTTTGTTTCCGGAACAAGAGTTTTTCAGAAAATTGCTAGTTAGTAAGTGTTGAGTTTTGTTGCTGCCATATCATGCCCAGGAATTACAGAGGGTGATCAGCAGAGGCCAATATTATCCCAGGGACTGACCTCATGAAATGCTGGCATACCCAACAGATCCTCTGTGTCCAGGAATGGTTCCAGCCAGCAATAAATGTACTCATGAGGATATAAACTTAGTTTTCAAAAATATACTCACCACATTAAAAGCCTTAGATGTCCTTTATGATAAATACTCTGACTTGTAGTCACGGTTGACATGCACACTTATATCTGGGGTTTTTTACTGAAAATATTAGAGATATTACACAAATGTAATTTGTTCAGGTGTACGTGAAACTTTTCAGTGTCCTATCAATGGAAAGTCAGCAAGGCAGATGAAAGTGTCTCCCCGCTGTTGTAGATATGAGATTGGATTCTTGGTTTAGATTAATTTGAAATTACTTAGAAAGTATATTTCTTGCTACTTCTCATTTGAGATGACAGTTAGTTTAATTGCTTTAAGGCTCATTTTGCACACACTATAATTGATCTATTTTCTCAAGACAATGAATTTCAATTGCTTGAGAACCTGAGTTTCCAATTCTTCAAAAAGGCTCATGGCAGGCAGGGTCTGTGCTGCAGGAGAGAGGCTTTAGTTCATCTTGCAGACCCTGGATGCTCAGTGGGGCTGCAGGTTTTCCTGAGTCCCAGGATTCTTCCCCAGAGACCGTGGTTTTACACAAGGAAGTCCATTGCCAGAAGTAACTGGAAAATCTTCTGTAGCAGAGGAGAAGATGACCAAATTAATGGAGTGCACCAGCTCTGCAGTTTCTCAGAAGAATCCTCTCTCCACTGCAGAGGTTTTTCAGAAGAATCACTGTAACATAGCAACATCCACCCAAGTTTCCTCTATTTCTGTCTCACATTTTTCTTGCTAAATTTCTCAATTCCCTAATGAAAGCAGTGTGGCATTTAGCAGCTGTGGGACCACTAGTCCTCCCAAATAATGTAACTGGGTTTTATAAGTATTACTCTAACATCCTGAAAAGTTTAGCACTGCTGCTGTCCCTCGTGGTTTCTCTTGAGCAGTCTTTTCAGAAACCCCTGAGTGGTTCAGAGTAATTCATTCTGTTGGATGGTTGAGGAGCTCTGCAGTAAAATGTGAGGGGGTGTTCCGTATTAAATTTACCACAGTACTTCACAGCAATATCTGAGAGTGTTTGACACACTCTGCATGTTCAAGGGGCTGCTGGGGGAGTTGTTAGCTGTGCCAGCTGCTGTCCTCACCTCCTCTGACACCTACAAAATTATGGATGTACCAGTATCAGTGTGTGGGATGGCTGTACAGGTGAATATGTATGTTCACACATAAATAGAAATGCATATCCACAATATTATTTAAAGCAACTTCCTATGTATCCTCCCTTTCCAATAGAAAGTAAAAATATGAACCCCAAGGTTCTCTGCTGCTGACTCTGTGCATGTTAATAGGGAGGAGATTCACAAACTAGATTATTTCCTGCAAGATGGAGATGAACTATCCTGTACTGATTTATCTCCCATATGTTAAAGAGCCCCAAACTAGGTGACTTCCTAAAGATTGGCAAGATTCTCAGGGAATATACAGGAACTTCACAGTTGACAGCAAAAATAACATAAATTATGTTTTCCTGGGGATGATGACAGACAAAATGTCTTAGTTTAGTTTATAGCATAAGTTACAACTCCTTGTGTTGTTTGAATGGAATAATTTTGAGAAACTTGTCTGTCATGCAAATTTTCAACTTCATCTCTACTGATTTTTTTTTTTTAATTTAAGTTGCTCAGTTCTCTAAAAGAGAAAAGAGAAGCATACATGAAAAGCCACAGATACTTTTAGAACCAGCTCAAGCATGTACTTCCTGCTGGTGCCCCAGAAATAACAGGGCTAATCTTGCTGTGAGTGGTCTTTTATCACCTTTGCCTTTTCAGCCTTGGAATGACCCACTGCTTTTTATTTTAGATTAAACTCCACGGATACTATGGGCCTTGCATGGGGAAGCAGAAAGTCTGGTAAGGTGTCAAATAACATTAATCAGTCCACATCTCTTGCAGGACTGTGTGGTTGGAAAAGTCTTTTGAGCCAAATCAGGCATTTGCAGAAAATAGCAATAAAAGGAGAGAGTAAAAAAAAAACCTCAGGAAGAAAGACATAAAAGAAAAAAAATTATTAGGTTTTCCCCAGGTATATATAACCTTAACTTTTAAAGTACATTTTCAATTAGTGTCTACTATAACCATTTCTGTCTTTCAGAAAAACTTGAGTCTGAGTTCTTTACAAAGAGGAATATTTTTCAGCTGTAGCTGAAAGTTTAAATTGGTCTTTTCCAATGTTCTGACAAATTGACTTTCTAAATGGTGGTGAAAAAGGCATTAACATGACACTGACATTCATACTGTGAGGAGAAAGGAATGAATGAACAGGAAGAACATGATGAAGTGAGACTAAAATGGAACTATTTGCCTGTGCACTTTCTTCCACAGTTATATGTGACACAAACCTCTTGAATCTTGCATCTTCTCTGGATTTTACCCAGAATTTCTTGGTCTGCAGTGTTTCTGCAGAACACTGTTCATTTCTTTATTTTGCTTATCTGGGATTTATGGGCCCATTAGTAAAGTTTTAATGCTGTGGGAAATTTGGGAACCTAGCCTGGGCTTTATACTAAATAAGGAAAAGAAAGGTATAGATATGGATTGGTGGGAGGAGATTCTCCGTGCTTACGTCTGTGTTAATGTTAATACCAAGAGCATTTCCTTTATTCATTAACATCCTTTGAGGAGGTGTGTAGATAATGAAAACCTCACAAAATGCATGTGAGGAACATGCATTTAAAATATTCTTTCATTCTTCTCATTGCTGATGCCTGTGAGCAGAATCGCTCTCCAAAGCAGAGCAGTGGAATTTCCTCTATAAATTAAATTTCTCTGAGCCAGGAGCAGCTGCACAAAGGCAGATTTTGGGAGGTGCTTGGGGCTGGAGCACGTGATAATAAACAGTGGGGTGGAGGGGAAACTCATTGCCCTTCTTCAGCACCCTGAGACATGATGGATTATCCCATCATCCTGTTATCAAAATACAACACATTTTGCAAGATCTTATTACTAAAATGAGACAACACTTATAGTGCTTTCTGACAGGTCTTAACAGCAACCTCTTTCTGAGTGCCAGGTTCATTTTGACTCATGTCATACCTATATAATTTTAATCTTACCTGCCTAAGAAAAATTCTCTTTACAGAACAGCTGAGGAGAGAGCTGCAGATTCAATGAAAACAGACATAATATACTTGAGGTTTTCTCCAAGGCAAGTTGTACAAAGTAAACAACCCAACCCAACCCAAAGGCTAGCATTTAATAATAATAATACCAATCAGAGCTGAATAAAATAAATTTATTTTCATTTTATAGAAAAGATTTAACTATCTGTATCATCTTCTCCAATTCTGTATTTTGCAACAAAAATGTTCTATACCTAACATTTTGTTAAAGTGGCAGAAATTTCATCATGGAGTACAATGCAAGTTGTAATTTCTTCCCTACACAAGGTTTAATACACTTCAATGGACACAGTTATTGTTACATTCTAGAACTAGAACAAAATTTAGAACAAGAAAAGGTTTAAAAATTAATAAAATACAAGGAAATGCCATGCCTTGTAGCCATGATGAATGAGGAGAGTGTGTCAAATTGTCTGGTTAGGTATTTTTTGTCACAGTTGTGTTAATACACTGAATGAACACACACCCTGTTAGAAATGAAGTCCATTTTAAAATCTACCACCTGGTGAAAGACTTCCATTGACTCAAGCCTGCATTTTCCCTTATCCGTTCCTCAAATCCCTTTCTTGTCACACTTTTCCTCAGTACTTAATGGGTTTGTAACTGCCTGTGTCTCTGTGATTTGTCCCTGGCAGGAGATACTCCTGTGGTTATACCAAGGACAGAGTTTCCTTATCACTGACAGCTTTGTTCACTTGCCAGTGGAAATGTCCTTGTCCAAATCCCTTTTCCTGTTTCTTTCCAGACCGCTGTCAAATCCAGCAGCTGAAAAATTGCCTTGTTTACATGACAGATTGCAGATGAGTCTGAGCAGCAGAACACCTCTGACAGATACGAATTTTTCCTACAAATACCATGTGCTTTTTCCAGGGAAAACATTTTTCGGCCTTTACCTGTCTTACAGACCAGATTCCACAAGCCATGCAGTGAACTGATTGGCAATGTGGGAAATTCAACTGTACAAGAAAAATTTTGTTTACCTTTTTGTGCTTTCTGTGGCATGTGCTATCTTTTGCCAAGGATTTCAAGGTTTATCTCCACATCCTCACAATTAGCTGCCTTAATGGATACTCCAGTAACCCACCACAGCTGTCGTTCAGCTTTAAATAGCTTTTTAAACCTTAACTGTTTTCTAAAGATTGTCTTCAGTACAAATATTTTAACAGAAGTAATTTTGATCCTCCCTCACCGCTCTGAAAAAGGCAAAAGGAGAGGAGCATCTGGAAATATCTGCCTAGATCACCTGTATGTGTGAGGGCAGGATCCCTTCCTACTGTAGTTAAAACCCCCCACAGAAACCCTAAATTGTGGTGGCAGTGCCCCCAGCAGGCTTGGGATGGCTTGGGGGAGAGAAAAAGGGAAAGGAAGAGGAAGTGGAAGGGGTAAGGAAAAGGAAAGGAAAAGAGGAGAAGGAGATTGGGATGGGGAAGGGAAGGGAAGGGAAGGGAAGGGAAGGGAAGGGAAGGGAAGGGAAGGGAAGGGAAGGGAAGGGAAGGGAAGGGAAGGGAAGGGAAGGGAAGGGAAGGGAAGGGAAGGGAAGGGAAGGGAAGGGAAGGGAAGGGAAGGGAAGGGAAGGGAAGAAAGGAAAAAGGGTACAGGATATCCTGAATTAAAAATAAAATCCAGGATCTCAGGGAAATGAGAACAATATAGGTTTGCAAAGGCTTCTAAATTTGTCAGCATACCAGAGGTTTCAGCCCCTGGTTTCTTCCCCTGCTGGGAGATCCCTCCATTCTCTGTGTCCCCTGAGAGCCACAGGAAGGCTCAGGTGTCACAGACTTGCACACACAAAATGTGGCTGAGAAACCACCTCACAAAGAAAGATGTGATGCAGAAATACTGTTCAGAAATCCTAACAAAGCATGTACATGATGATATTTCCATTTAAATGAGCACAGGGCACAAGGAACAATTAAATATGAAGTCATAAACAGTTCCAATGCAGTGAAACAGGTTTTCATTGTAATCTCACTACTTTTGGCACAGTAATTGCATATTAAAGCAAGATAAAAATTCTGAATTTAAACCAGGTATATTTTATAAAATTGACTTCATTCAGTTAAGATATGCTGTTATTAAGGAATGATGCTGAAGGTGAAAAACATAATTTGTTAACTTTCTCTTTATTATAGTGGCTGAAATTCTTTTTAAATAAGATTCTTCTAATGACTATAAGTTTATTTAAAATGTCCGGTCTCAAACTGTGATTTTATCTGCATTTTGATTAGCTGAAAGGAGAACAGGCAAGTAGTGAGTGAGTCAAGGTCAGACAGAATCTGTGGGGGGGCTTCAGGAGCTGTGGTTTTCAGTCTAAATTTGCCCATTGAAAGAGTCTTTCTCCCCATGAATGAGAGATGGGAAGATGCAAAGATATTAAAAAAGGTTTGACTTTCTCCTGTCTCTATTTCTTCTTCTTTTTTCCTTATTAAAACGGAAACTAAAAATTAGCTGAACATTGTCATTTTGCACTTTTTTAGGAGTTTTATGTTTGAAAGACCCTGCTCTCTGCTCAGACAAGCCAAAGAGCTCCATCCTGAACTGACTCAGGTGCCTCCCTTGACACTGCTGGTAAATGATGCAGCCCAGAAGAACTTTGCTCATGAAGCATGACGTGCTCAAGGCTTTTCAGCTGTTAGACTTCACTAATTATGCAGCCTGGGAAAGCTCATCTTTCCTTCACTTCTTCAGATCATCACATTTACAGAGAAATTCACTGGGATTTTTCAAACTCTCAAACCCAAGGACAAAAAGGATCCTTTCTCTGTAGCTTTACAAACTGTAATTGTTAAAAGTTGCCTCATGTCCAGTGCAGACAAGTCCCAGCCATAGTCCTAAGACACAACTGGCCCACACATGGTGGTTCGCACCACAAGGAGATAGTGAAGCTCCAGTGATAGACACTGATGTGCAGCTCTGACTCAGTCATCCTTACACTTTATCAAAAGTTCAGATAAAGTCAGAAGGTCTGAAAGATTAACACTGAAGTGCAGTAGGTCATGGATTCAGAGATTTCTGGGTTTATATATCTTTTATGCTTGAAAATCAGAAAGGCAAAAGGTGAAAGTTTGCTGAGACAAAACTAGAAGAGTCAGAGTTCTGCAGACTGATTTTGTAGACCACATTGTTGTCCTAGGGTGACGTGTGTATCCCCAATCGTCTGTTGGGTGCAAAGGGGAGGGGAAGCACAGTTTGTTTTTCCCCAGGAAAACTCTGCTCCTCGGAATGGCCTTGGAAGTGGGGGAGTTGGAACACGGTGAGACGGAGAGAAGCTCTGCGGTTTTCTCTTTTTTTTTCTTTTTTTTTTTTTTTTTTTGTCTTCGCCCCTAGAGTTAGTTAGTGGTAGGGTAGTTAGTTAGGTCTTGTAGAAGTCTTTTTTTCCCTTTTTTTCTTTTTTCCCCTTTTTTCCCTCTCCTCGGAACTGTTCCAATCTCTCTGGACTGAGGACCTGGAGCAAGCGCCAGGGGGCCTCCACCTGGGACCCACCCCACCAAAACCAGTCCAGTACCACAACTCCTTTTTCTCCCAGCACCAGAAGAGCAGAGCAATGGAACACAGTGACTATCTTCGAGAGGAGACCTTCTCTCTCTAAGTTTGTTATCCCTCCAGAGCAGCCCGAAGCTCTTGTCATCGGGTATTGTGCTGGGAGTGCTTGCCTATTTAATAAACAGGTTTTTCCACTTCTCTCTGAGGAAATCTTTTCCCAAACCAGTTGGGGGAGGGGAGGGAGGGCGCAGTGGGAGGTTTTCTCCCAAATCTGCCTGAAACCAGCACAATTGTATAAGTCAAAAAATTTATCTTCTTTTTCTTCTTTAAAATGTACATAAATGACTGGATTACTGAAAAAAATCAATTTTTAAAACAAAGATTCATGGATTCTGCTAAGTTAATTCAAAAAACCATTTGTTCCTTACAATAACTCAAGCATGATACATTTTTTCAGCATCATCCATATTTGTTTGGCTCTAGAAATATGAGTTAATCAAAATGTCCGGAGTGTTTAATTTACTACCAAGTGCTGGATCCAGACCTATGAGTTTAATCAAAGGTCTCTCTCCATCAGAAAAAATAAAGAGTTTTATTGGATACATGAGGCCATATGGTTGTTTAATTTTTTTTAAAGCCCTGTTGTGGGATGTGACAATGGAGAATAAATGAGTCTGCGCTCTGAAAGATCTGAGGAAGCACCATACAAGTGCTTCTCACTGACCCTTCGAGGGATTCATATCCCTTTGTTTATCAATGCAAAGACCTTGGGCATGACCTCCCCCCAGTGAAACCATTTTCCCATCCCTGCTGTTTAAATCCCTGGTATTTCAATGGCTGTGACATGCTAAGGGCACACAAAAGTGTGATAAACCCTTATTCTTAGTAGTTTACAGCTGAAATGAGCAAGAAGGACAAGAGTGACAGGGAAACAGAGGTTAAAAGGCTTCCCAATGCAACTCCATGCTTGAGCTGGAAATGCAGTTCATCATCAGTCTAGTCGATCCATTCAGACAGAAACACCTGAGTGTGTCCAGATTGCTGGAAAGCTATAAATCAAAGTGTTCTGATGGATTGATGGCTGGAAAATCCAGTGAGGGTTATTCGTTACAAAGATACCACCTTTGGCTCTTTGTCCTTGAGTCAATTTTTGTAAAGTGGGTGGTTAGGGGAGACAAAACATGTCCCATCTTGTGCTTCCCTGGGTATATGCCATTGGCTATTTTTGGAAACTGTCCCTGGGATCCACAGCTGAGAGGGTCTGGAGGTCATCTGTCCCCTACAGGTCATGGACTCATAGAAAAATTCTGGTCAGGAAGGAAATCTGGAATTGGGTGCTTCAGCCCCATTAGGGTCATTTTCCAAGTTATATTCGACTTTGAAATCAGATCTGAAATGTGCTCATGGTCACACCATTCACATTTTGAACCCCTTCCAAGGATGAGGATATCACAATGTCTTTTGTCCCTGGTCCAGGAGGTTGGACACTGTCATTGTGAAAATCTCTTCTGTTCTCTGCTCAGCAATTGTCCTGCTGTTGCATCTTTTATGTAGAGCTTTGAGGTTTGGGGGTTTTTCTTCTGTTTTCATTGTTGTTTTCTTATTTGGCGGTTTTGGTTGGTTGGGGTTTTTTGCAGTTTGGGGATTTGGTTTTTTTTGGTGGTGGTGGGCCTTTCCCTGTGTGAAAATTCAAACCAAAAGAAGCAAGGAAGTAAAAGTTATAAAAAGAAACAGATGTGAACACCTATTTTGAGTACGCTGCCCCTTCTCAGTAGGAACTAGGTGCTAAAACTCTTCTGCAGACACAAAATCATTGTATCAAGCTTAGACCATTAATTCCACTTTATAGGGGAGGAAATTGTTTTATTCTGTTTCAATACCTTTTTTACAGCCTCTGAAATGCTTTTAAAAAGAAGTATAAAGTTGAATCTCACCTATTAGTTATCTTTTCCTGTATGAAGGAATCCTTCCTCTCTTTCTGCATACATTAAAAGGTTTATTTCTTTAGAGTATCTTCAGCACTTAGAGTATCTTCAGTTCCTTTTCTTTAGAGTATCTTCAGTTCCCTTAAGAACCAAGAGACCTTTTTACCAAGATGTCTCTTGTTAAAAAGCAGGGAGCACTTGGCACATTTGCTGGGAAGCAAACCTTTTTAGAAGCCAGATGAATTTTTTATCTTTCCTGCTGTGACAGCCCTCTGTATAAGATGATACCACTGGGAGGGAATTGCAGTTTTTCCTAAGGAGAAAATAAACAATCCTTGTATGAACACATCTAATTTGGTGTTCTTTCTTTGGCAGGACACCTGTCTGTGCCACCTGCAAGGGGAGAGGATGCTGCAGGAGGCGGGGGAAGCTTCTGTTCATCCACCCCATCTCTGCTGTTCTTTTTGTGCCTCATAATGAGCAAATCTCACACTGGGCAAGTCTCACAACATTTCCCGTTTGTGGGTGCCCAGGGAATGCCAGGGTCACAGGACAGATTTGTGTTCATGGTTTCTTGTCTGCTTTCTGCACATACAAATGAGATTGCAGAGTAAGAACAGAGGCGAAATATGAGCTAACACAGCAGGGTGTGTCCTACAGAAAACATCTGAGAGATCAGGCAAACAAACTTGTTCCTTAATCCCAGCTATAGGTAAGGAATAAACCTTGGAGTATCCAGCTACTGCTGGTTTAATTTCTGTCATATGCTGTATAAATTTTACACCAGAAACTAATTTCACAAAATTTTTAGCATAAAAAATATGAAGACAGAAAAAGAGGATGAAGACCAGGAGTGTGCTGAATTCCAGACATTCAGTAGCAGTCTGAAGTGCAAAGTCACAAAAGAAGCTACAACTTCTCTCACTCTTCATTTTTTCATCTCTAAAGCAGAGCCTTTATCATGTGCATTTGAAAAGCTCTGCCACATGGCACAAGCCGTATTTTTCTCTAGGAGTAAAAGCAAACCTCACAGGATATACATGAGCTATAACTTTTGATCTGCTACTGCTGCTGAAAAACGTTTTGACACTACAGAGATAAATTTTTAAGGCACAGACTGAGTCTTTGTCACAGACTGGTGATATGCTCAGCCAAAGGAGGGTCAGATAGCACAGAGCTATCCACAGGCATATTCATATTTAAAAATATTCCCTGTTGGCTTGAATTGCTTCTTTCTTAAAGTCTCCATCTATTACACCAAACTATGTTGAATGACATCCACAGATGAGCATCCTAAATTTCATTTCACTGCATTGACTGTTTTAAATATTTAGTCGATTAACAGCCAACATAACTTGATGAGGTTGTGATTTGAACCATCTCCTTAAAGACAGTGGAATAAATGTATTTGAAGAATTAGTTGTTTCAGTCAGCCATAAGAAATAAAGAACAAATAGTTCTGTGAGAATAAAATAATTTTCCTTCACTTCTTTTTAATTCTCTGAGAAATGGTAGACATGATGTCTTCACAGAATTTCTTTACTCATGGCCAAATAAAGCCACAGGTTTTTTTAAATTTTTTTAATGAAACATGTCTGCCTTCATTCAATACAAGTGGGGGAAAGTTTTTCAGACTTATAAACATCTGTACTTTCGTTTACTCTGAAAGATGATTTGTGTTCCTGTAAGAGAAACTTTGTACCTTGATGTTTCAGCCAGAAATTACAAAAAATTGTTTTCTGTAACACCTTTCACTTTCTTTTGAAAAAAAAAGAAAGATTGAATTCCCTGGCCAATTCAATGGCAAACACACTCCTCCGAAGTTTTAATTCTGTGGTTTTTTTATTAAAATTGTGATCCACAGGTTATCTCTGTGGAGGGACCAGACCAGGAAGCTGCAGGGCAAGGGGCAGTGACAGACAGACCTGGAGGGGAATTCTCTCTCTTACACCAGTGATGTTCCTGCCAGAAATCACCAGGCCCTCTGTTCAAAAGATTGAATGCCACCTTCTACTCTGAAAATGTTTCTTTCATTATATTTCTACTGGAATAAAAGGATACTTTGATAGAAATAACAAGTGCAGTGTTGGTTTAGTAATGATAACATGAGTGAACTGCACTATGAAATATTTGCTTAGTCAGGTCCTCATATTAGGGTGTTTATTGGCACACTAAAGTAATCTCAGGGGATCTCTTTTCAGGCACTAGAAAACCATTTTTATGAGCAAAATCACACCTTACAAGTGTAAATGAGATGTAGATAATACTGCCAGGTTCTGTTTTCCTATTCTATTGATAATTCAGCACATAAAATCACTCTGCCAAACAGTTTATGGTGCTCTAGGCCCAGTTGTAGTGGGGAGGAAGAAAAGCCTGGCATGCAAGAAAGGGAGAGAGGGAATTACTGGGCTTTTATTTGTTAAAAGCATTTGTGTCAGGAATTAAAATATGGGAAAATATTGATTGTAGTCCATACATTGCCCTCTTTTTTTTTTTTTTTTTTAGTTGAAAATAGGAAATAGAGGCTAAAGAGAAGGGCTGAGTGACCAAAAGTCTTTCTCTTGTTTAGAATTGTTACCCTTAAGAAAAATTGGAGGTCTTCTATCCACCAAAAAAAAAATCTCTCCAAAAAAAAACTAAGATGAAAGGCTGTATAACCTGGTTCAAATTATTGACAATTAGCATGGCACTGGAAAGTCATAGACAGCTTTATTTTATAAATTTGTTTATGATTGTTATCACTAAATAAAAATCAAGAAACAAAGAGGTAAGAAACACAGGAAGATGAGGTTATAATTGGGTTGTCCTAATTTACAGCTTCTCAAGTGACTCATATGGCTGTAGCTAAATAATAGGAAAAGTAAAGTACGGAAAAAGCCTTTATCTTTCTTACCGTTCAGGAACATTACACAAGAAACACTTTCAGGTCAACAAAGTAATCCACGTGAGCTATAAGGATATGACTTCAAGAGTAAAATGAGATGTAGGTACAAGAATGCAAGTTTCCACTGCATGATTTTCAGGTTTCCTTCCCTGAGAATGCTCAGGCTTGTTTCTCAAGTTCATAAATATGAGTTTAAGGTCCATTAAGTGTCTGAAGACTTTTCTGGATTGCACCATGAAACTAGCAGACATCTTGAGGCACATCCTCCCTTCAGGCTGCACAGGCAGGTGATTTTTTTCTCTCTTAGCCAAGGGTATTGCAGCACTTTCAGCCTTTGCATTTTACTCTTTCCAGAGCTGTTGACCTTAGTAAGTACAGAAATACAGGAAATGCTTCCAAAAGTTTGCATTTTGGTTTTTTTCTGTGGTTGATACTTTACTTATTAGAACACATGCTGCATCCAGATGAGAAAAGGTATAACACCCCAGCTGAGAACATGAAATTTACTTATTGATTATGGGAGGTCTTCTTGGGAAATTGATTTCAGAATCCCCAAATCACCACTGAGATGTAAAGATTTCATTGCAATTGTTACTGCTTATTTAAAGCAAGCTTGAATTCAAATATTTATACTCAAAGAAAGCCAGAGATCATATGATAAGAAAGTAGTCTGAAGGAAAGGTGTGAAAGCAATGCAATGGAAGAAACACAGATAAAATGCTTTCAGCAGGAAATGCAAGAATCAGGGTGGCAGTAAAAGATGAGTGCAATGGAAGATAACCTGAGTTTGTGCAGTTTTGAAAATATAACAACTTAGCTGCATTTTTTTTGCTGTCATATTTATTTATTGCTGCTACAGTACTTTGTTCAAGCTGGTGAGAGCTGAGGACTTTCAGGACTGGCAGGAGAAATTCATCAAGTGGTGGAGAACACTGCCTTGAGAGGGTTTTCTCTGACAAAGAGGTTTTCCTACTGTGCCCAGCCATAAATCTTCACTCTTGGGAACGAGGCAGGATCTCACTACATCTGGCAGATGATTTGCCACAACTTTTTCCCCAGCTGCTCTGATTTTGAGCTGTCCTGGAGCTTTTAAATTGGTGGCTGTGCTCTTGCTGCCATGGCACACCAGGTTGGTTCATGCCCATCCTGTCACAAGGTGTGAGGATAGCAGGGGTAGCAGGGGACCAAACTCTGTGCAGGATTGGAGGGAATGGCATTCCATACCAGGATCAGAACTGGCACTGTGACAGGGGGCTTCAATTCCTGTAGCAGAGATTCAGACACACCAGGAACAGCAAAAAGGAGGCAACAGATTGAAGTCTTGGAAATTCTTAACCTGAGTCTTAAAACTCAGACTTACATCTTAGTGGCCAAGCTTTCCAAAGGTGAGGAATGTCTTTCACCACGGAGAAGAAATTACTTCTGCTGTTTATTTTCATAGTATTTAATTTCCATTTTAAAAGCTCTTCATCAATAGATATTTTCATTGAGCATTTCTGTGATTTAGAGGGCAAAAGAGAGATACTAGAATTAGGAAATTTGTTGTTGTTGTTGACATGGAAGACAATTTACTTTGACAGTAAGTATTCTTAGAATTAATTGTAGATTAAAATTCCTTTACTTACAGGTGTGAATATTTAAGCAGTTTTTCAATCTATAATATCTGAACTGTAAATCCTTTGACTTAACTAACACTGCTTTTATTAACATTCAAGTTATGAATGCATCAAGGGAAATATCTGTCTGAGATGAATTTTCATCTCCTTTTTTCTCTGACTTCTTAGTTTTCAATGTGGGAAGAAAATAATAAAAAAAAAAAAAAAGAGCAAAAATAATGTTTCCCGTATTTTCTTTTTAAAAAAATGTGCTGGTTATTTCACACCAGAATACAAACATCTTGTCTGTTTCACTGACTGTATTTTAGTAGAATCTTATCTGGATGCAATACATGCTCAGAGCCACAGAAATCACTGGAAATGTTTGTTTCAGGCTCATTTTATAAACTGAGCTGAATGGAATGGTATTTCAGTTCAAATTAGGTTGTGTCAGATAGGACAGAATTTTTCACTTAAATTTCTTTTCTCAGAATATTTTTTTATATTAATAAAAACTCTGAATATTTCTCACAATTCAGGCATGCCTAAAAATTAGTACTCCTGAGGGCAGAAGTGTATGAGGCCTGTGGGGTTTGAGTTGCTGCCAGGGAAGGAGGGAGCTGTTAACCAAGATCTCTTTCCAAGTGGATTTCGTGTTGGCAGCTGTTCACTGCTGATCACTTTCTTATTAGAATTAATGCAGGTGATCTTTCCCCTTCACAGTGCTTGGAGTTGGGCTCTTCTCTGTGCCAGAGGAACTAAAACAAGACTTTTTTCTGCCAAATCCACTTGCTGATCTTACCCTGGAATTTTTGTCACATGTGTCTGTGTGTCTGTGTGTCTGTGTGTCTTTGTGTATGTAAAAGCAACAGAAGAAACATGTTTTTCTAATGTGTGAGAGCTGTGGTTGAGTCAGGACGGGGCCAAAGTGGTTTGACCTCTCAGTTTTCTCAGGTTAAAAAAAATTTAGAGGAGCTGGAGAAGGTCTGGTAGCAGTAGGAGGGATGAGAATGGTACAGAGACCCACTGCGAGTGCAGAACTACTGGAGACCTTGACTTGTCATTTCAGGGGGAAGATTCAATACCACAAAAGTTACAGCTCTGCCAGGATTGTTGGTGTCACAGAGCACGTGGTACTTCTCATCACAGTGCCCGTTTGCCAGCAGTCATGGGGACAGGAGGAAGTCACAAAAGCTTCTCTAGGGTTTGGATTGTTTTTCCACACCTACCTGTGGTGGTGTGTTAAGCTTCGTTTCACAGATTTGATGTCATTTTCTACAGTTGTATTTTGGAAGTCCAAAAGATGGTTTATTCCAGGTTCCCCCTTTTCTTTTACTCCCTGTTGGTTTATTCCCCCTGGAAAGTCCCTAACCCTGTTACCCTAGCAACCTTCCCCATCTGTCAAATGTATCCTTTCCCCAGAGGCTGTCAGTCTCCCGGGAGGCCTCTCCTCCTTCTGGAAAGCTCGGAGAGGTTCAGCTCCTGATTGGGACAGACTCTGGAAATCCCCTACTTCCCCTCAATGATTGGTTCTCTGTATGTCACTCCACTCCCAAACCCCTCCTCTTGTACCCCGCTATTGGTTCAATGTCTTGTACACGCCCATGAACCCCTGTCCCTCTTAAGCCCCTGCTCTCCCTGGGAGACAGGCTATTTTTGGAGCTCTCCCTTCCCTGCTAATAAACTCCTCCTGTGACGCTCCAGAGAAACCTCTTTCTCCTCCTTTGCCGCAGCCGCCTTCACATGGCTCGTGCAGCAGCACAGCTTACCCACCGGGTGGGTTCTGCTGGTCCGTCCTGCGGAGCCCTACCGAGGCTGGGACGGGTTCCCGCCAGGGCTGCCGGGCCGAGCTGGGAAGCCGCTTCGTAGCGGACGAGGGAAACACACCTCACCTACCAACCAACCATATTCCTTTTTCACACAGTGCCATGGCCCCACAGCCTCTCAAGGGGTGTCTTGCTGAGCTAATTGTAAAAGACAACTTACAAACTTGAGCTGGCAAAGTCATGCCTTTTAACTCTTATCCTTCTGTTCATTCGGTTTATGACTTCTAGTTGGTTTTTGAGCATTTTCAGATTCATATTCAGTGGTTTCAATAAAATAAAGTGACTTTGTGGTAGCTCACATTGTGAATGATGAGTGAATGAAGTTATGACCTCACTAAATTCAGAGATGTGGCAAAACACTTTCACACAATAGATGATGTGACTCCAGGCAGAGTTAATTGCTATTTAATGTAAGAATGCAATTAAAGGGGGTTTAAGGACAATGGGAAATAGGGTGATGACTTGTTTATAAGGTTGGATATAAGGACTGTATCACAAAGAACAAGAGTGATAAAGACTGAACTGTATTATAAGAACAGACTTTATATTGTTACACAGAATAAATCAGATTCTAGCTGTGTGGCTAGTGTGGTTTTGTCATAACAAACGGTGGCAAATGGGAATGTATATTATGCAAGATTTACAAATGAAGACTTTCTGGCTAGTCTCCATCCTCACAAGATTTTTAATACTCTGATAAAAACACTCAGCCAACACACACAAATTCTTCTTACCAGTGTGCCTTGCCAGTGGTGAAAAACAGAACATTATCATACTCAGACTTGAAAACTTAAGTCTTATTTCAGTGGTTTTAAGGCTCTTTGTAGACTAATAGTAATCAAGCTCATCAAACTCTGCACTGATGGGTTGGATGCTCAGAAATTTCTTTTCTAAATACTCATTTACTCCTTGCATGAAGCTGTGTAGGTTGTGCCTCTTTCAGGTTCATCAGTCTTTGAAGGAATGGGAATTACTAAAGCAGCTAAATCATTTCTGGTTGGTTGTATCATTAGAGGCTTCTGCTGTCTCATACTGGCACAATTCTACTCTTTTCAAGGGTGCTCTGCAAGCTGAAAATTGTGACCTGTGTCTGAAAAAATAGATAGAAATGGGACTGGAACAATCTATCTAGAGGTGAAGGCAACCTGCCTGAAAGGCCCTCAGTAATCAACTGTTTCTGGTTGTTTATCATGTGTGCAAGAACAATGAAAAAGTTATTTATCTCTATCCTCTGCCAGTTCACATTATTTTTTACATTTTTGAGGGAACCATCACAAAGGCGCTGCTGGTAAATGTGGTGACAAAGAAGGATCTGTCTAGGAACCTTGAGGTTTCAGGTCAGTGGAAACTTCATGATGGGGCACAATTGGCAGGACAAAGAAGCCTGAATGTATGCAGAACAAAGTAACTGGATAAAAAACTGACCTTCTAGGTCCGCTGTTCCAGGAGCCTGCCATGTCTGCATGAAAATATAAAAGTAAATCACTAAGTAACTCACAATATGTTCAAAATGAACTTCGTTGATTGTACCACATGAATATCCATATATGCCAGGCTAATCACGGGTTTAAAAGACCTTAGAGGGCCAGGAGCATATTTTGACTACAGCAAAGGTGTTTATTATATAAATGCATCAGTTTCAAAAGGCTAGAGTTCTACACGCGGTCTTACTAAAAGTTACAATATTCAAAGCTCCAGTGGGAATATTTAAGGTCCCAGTAGGCATAGAAATGGGTTAGCAAAGAATTATGACTACGGGGCAGTAACATACTGACAGAGGGTTCAGCCAAAGAAAAAAGAGATTCAGCAAGAGATTCCAAGCCAGAGAAAAACAGAGTGACAGGGAACCCAGCCCAGAGGAGAAGGCAGATCAACAAGAGGTTTCAATCAAGGGGAACACAGGCTGGAAAGGGGTCCTGGCCGCAGGGGAACACAGAGTGGCAAAATTCCTGGCCACAGGAAAGGGCAGATAGCCAAGCCCCGGCCGCAGGGAAAGGCCCTGGCCACAGGGAAAGGCAGGATCCCAGTCCCGAGAAGGAATTCCCTGAGGCAACGACTGAGCAACAAAGCTGCTGCCTGGCCACAGCAGCACTCCCCATGCAGCAATAGCAGCAGAAACAGCCAAGCACCCCCACTAAGTGGTATAATACCTGAAAAAGGTCCTGGCCAAGTTCCCTGGGTCGAGATTTCCTGGCAGAGCCCCGTGCTTCTTGTTGTAGATTGGAGGAGATGAACCCATCAGTTCGGAAACTGAACAGACCAACACCTCTGCCTCCGAAACTGGGGCTTTTTATCCCTAAACTCTAAATGCATATTCATTTTCTTATCTTGGAGTTCACCAGTTAGCTGAAAACACATTTCTAAAACAACTTCTCTACACCAATCTAAGCCTAACTTTGAGAGTGTATAAAACTACGAAAAACTATGAGAATTGGTATCAATTCTTGCAGAAGAACCTATGCATATAACATATCTATTAATGTAAAAACGTCTATCTTATTCATGTAAGAGCTGTACCTACTCTATCTAATACTACAAGAATGTTCCACTTTGTTTTTATTATGAGAGAATCACCAGGCCTAAGGGCACTGGGCTCTTGTGCTAGCTGGCTAACTCAGAAACTGCTAAAACTAAAGCTTAAGCTTCTATCTCATGGCTATGTGACTTAATGTATTTCAATTTCTCTAAAGGCTTCAGTTCAATCCCTGTATCTTTCTCTCCTCCTGGGAAACCCAGGGGGCTTGTACTCCAACATATATATTTGAGATTTTGGGTGAAATAGGCTTTGGGTAAAGTAAATCTTTCTAGGATCAAAACTTCACAAAAATTCCATCAAAATTAAAGCACATGCAGATTTTACACCCTTGCTTGACAAGCATGTTATTGAACTGCAGCTACAAATACTTATTCTTATGAGTATTAAGTCTTCTGATCAGTAAGAGAAAGTCAGGCTGCCCTGAGACTGTCCGAGACTCAGTGGTGCCCTTGAAACAAAAAATTGTCTCCATAGAACACAATTTTCTCTTTTTTTTCTTAAGCACCTTTCTCCAAGGAAATTAGTTAGGGGGATCTGTAATAATTTCATTTCTGACTCCACTCAATTAAACTTTCCTCATCAAACTCAAGAATGGCATTATTGACAGATTTATGAACTTACCCATAAAGCACATGAAAAGCACATTTTTGTGTAAAAATCACAAATGTACATAATTGTGATGTAGTCAGTCTTGTAAAATGAGACCAAAATCCTTTGTTAAATGTGTGTTTTTCAGATAAGGCCATCAGCTTGTGGGGTGCTCTGCTGTTCAGTTCATTTGTTCCTAAAACTAAAGGAATAATATTGTGAAGTGTCACACCTCACACCACTGGGAAGTTTCTGTTGAATTTGAAAGGTTTTGTTTCACTGGAAGAAATCAAAATATATGTGGTTTGATAAACAGCTCTGTAGAATTGCTGGCTTGTGGAAATTGGGCGAGATACTTTTGTTTAGGAGCTTTCTCTCATCATTATCATAAGAAATACCTCTAGGAAGCTTTTTTCTACTGACAGTGACCAGAATGAGGGAGGTTGTGCTGAATATCACAAAGATATTTTGAAGATTTTTCTAGTTTAGGTTTGTCCTCACTTCATACAAATGTGATTTCTGGGATTTTGGGTGAGGTTGGTTCTTTTTGTTTTTTAAGAGGAAGAATAAATAATTTGTTAGTTAGAGATCTGATGACCTAGCTCATTTATAGCAGGATGATGTTTTCCTGAGGAAAAACAAGAAATAAAAAGGATGAAACCTCCCTCCCCCCTAGTCCATGTTTTGGAAAGTTATGTACCTGTACCTCTTCAGTAAATGATTACATTGTCAAGCAAGATTTCTTATCTTAAATCTTTAGTTCCATAAAAGCTAAATTCTCATCTGATGTGCCTGCATAGTAGCAGCATTACAGTTAAATAATTATACTGTAATATGTATTAGGAATATAATTATATAAATAAATATTACAACATGCAAACTGTTGGATGGACTTGGAGAGTTTTCACACCTTATATATGCTTTTGTTTTTTCACACCTCTAACAAAACTGTGCCTTTATCTACAGCTGTTCAAATTGAAGCCTAGAAGAATTACATCCTGTAATTGAAATTTTGTTTCTTATATCATTTTTACTTACAATTTTATTATTATTATTATTATTATTATTATTATTATTATTGAATCCTATTGCAAAACCTTTTCATCTGTCTTTAAGAGTACGAAGGACATGCTTGCCTTAAGGTCACTAAAAATCAGTCATTTTTCTTCTAATAACTTTTTCCAACTGGAAAAAATTGCTGTTCAGTACCTTGGGAGAAAAGCTTGAACAACCTTTAACTTTTGTGCTTGAAATGTAATTTCAGAGTGCTCTAAATGCTTTAATTCCCACTAAGGCTGGAGAGCACTTAAAATTTATGAAAACATTTTCAGTTCTTTTCAATTATGAACCCCCTGCATTATCTTACAGGTTTCTTCTTCATTGTAAACAATCCCCCAGACTTTTCTGGTAGGGTAGCTAAAGTTTCAGCCTGCCAGCTTAGCAGATGAACCTTTTGGGGTTTTTTTGTGGTACTCCTCCATCTTATGATATTGAGTTACTTATAGAAGTAGATATTAATAATGGTATTTTAACCTGTATTTTCTGTTTCACAGGCCACAAATTTGAGTGGCCTGAAGAAGAACCAGGCTGAAAATGTGGTAAAGTCTCAGCTGCATTTCAGATAGTTGGCCTGCCACCCTTGGCAGAGGCGTACTTGATTTGGCTGTCTAAATGATCACTGCTTAAACTCTGCATTTAAAAACTAAAAGGCAAGTAAGATAAATCAGTGATTTTTAAATATTTTCATAAATCAGCATTCCCAGCAAGATGTCCAGTACCAATTTTAAGCTACTCTCAGCACAAATCCTCATGTCAGTCATGTTGTGTGACCAGTGGCAAATGGCAAGAAATGGTGTCAGGGTTTAAGGCTTGAGGTGACATTTTGAAACCATGCTGACATTAACCTTTTTTTTACAGCATGTTTTTGGATCAGACCCTTGGCAGCTGTGGTGCCGTGCTTCCACTGAACCCAGTCAGCAGAGCTAATGCCATGGCAGCTGAGAGCCCACCCAGGGCTCATAAAATTCAAATACCAGAGTCTTATTTATAATGACAGAATGATATTGTAAGAACCTCAAAGTGACACTCAGGCACTCATGTGCTGGACTGAGTGCTATATCATCTGTGCCACATCACAGGTGAGCAGTGTCACACAATCTGCATGTCAAAGCCTCAAAAGAACAACATCAACCACTTCAAGGCTGTGTGTGCTCTGTGCACTGTCACAGAAATTTTAATTGTTTGGTTTGGTTGCTGTTTTATGTTTTGTGTTGGTTTGGGGTGTTTGCCCCTCACTCTTGTTATAAATGCACATTATAAAGGTGGCTTTTCACAAATAATTAAATGAATACTATGTATAATATGGGAAGGTTTTACTGTATTTTCTTTTACTATTAACAGTGTTTAGAAATGTGAACAAAGTGGTTTTTCCTTTTGAGTTGTAAGGATTCTTTGTAGCATCTAAACTGGCCAAACCAGAAGGTAGGGAGGATCCTCCTGCATTCCTGAATTAACCAAATGAAGGTTGCTAACCAAAAGCTACAAAAAGGAATTTATTGTACCTCCATTATCAGTATCTTATCCAAATGAAGATGACCAAAACCTCAGGAAAAGAATTTATGGAGCCTAAGCTATCAGACAGAATGGAGCTATTCACAGATGGATCTACCAGATAAAATGATTGGGAGGGAGTTGAAACTGAACAAAGAAATTCATACTCAAAAGGAATGTTTGAATCATGCATGTGAATTTATAAATATACAACGGGCTGATACTTTTAAGGAGCTAGCCTTTTTGTTAACGGGTGTACTCTTGGCTGAATGCCGTATAGTATTTGCTTTATTCTGTTTCCTAATTGTCTATTTCTTTTTTTTTAATTAAACTTATAACTTTTTCTAAGAAAGTGAACCTTGTTTTTCACACTCTGGTTAATACCAAGTGGGTTATATCAGTGATTTTGCTGCCCCATTACTGTCCCAAGGGCTGTGAAAATTCATACCAGCTGCAGCTTCCCCAGAAGTGAAAAGTACCAAAGAACCCCTAAGGAGAAGTGCAGTCTGTGTTGGTACTAACACTAACCTCTAATTAATATGCTGAAAAAGAAAGAGGCATTAAATACCCATTAAAACTTTTTTTTTTTTAAATATTGTCCAGAGTAAGTCAGGGACTTCAAATTGTGCTTTGGGTGGCCACAATAAGTTCATCAAACAGGGTAATGCATTCTACCAGTTCAGGATGTCTCATCCTACATATTAACTACTTGCTATAAAGATATTAAGTACTTGCTAGTTACTAGTGCTGAAGCATAATAATTTGCAGCATTTTCTTTCGGTTGTAAATTTCCCTTTTCTTTCATACTCTGGAAATCCCAGAATAAAAAGGAAAGCTAGCAATCAGCAAACTGGTACAGCCAATTTTTGTAATGTTCCTAATGGAAAGAGGGATGGAATCTGCAGATGAGAGTTCATCGAAACTCCAGCAAAGCACATGCAGCAGATTAAATTCAGACCTTCATGAAATCCAGATCATTGCAAGGTAAGTCTGGTTGCCTGTACAATTAAGTGTAGCCAGTACCAAGTTTAGAAGAAATAAAAATACCTCTAGGCCATGTAAACAGTTTGGTGATCCCTGAAATAAAACTTTTTTCTGCCTTCCAGCTTGTTTGCATTCTTCTGAAATACAGACAAAGTCTGCTTTGCAATGAACGTAGTATCACTGCTACAAGTTGCCTGTTCTGAAATTCCAGAAGGAGCAATGAACTTCAGGTTTTTAATGGTATGAGAAAAATGGGGTAATTTTGGAGTTTCTGCAGGTCAGTGAGGCCTTTTCATTCCTGTCTAGCAGGGGGGGCAAGCAGAGACTGTGGCTCTCGTTAAAAATGTGATAACAAACTGCCTGAACACATCTTAAGAACTGGACTTGCTGAGAACATGCACAGATTGTGGCGTAGATAACGAGCCAGATAACCATGTCCAAACGACTTTCATGGAACGGAAGTGCCTCTTTCTCATGCCTCAAAACTTTACAGACCCTCTCCATTTTGCATCAGTTCCCCAGATTCAGCCTGAATTCTCTTTTAGATAGAATGTGCCTGCCTGAAACTTCAGTTTTTTGGGTTTAGTTGTTTCTGGTTTTGGTTTTGGTTGGTTGGTTGTGTTTGAACATAAGAAATAGCTTTCAAAGGTTTGTGTTCTTTTGCAACACCTTGCCACTACATTGGTCTTAGAGTCTTCAAAGACATAATAATCAACGAATTTGTATAAATGCAATTTATTTTTACAAGCCATTATTGCAAATATAAAATTCTCTGCTCAAAACAAAGACAAGCCACTCTTCCATCTTATCTCCTTTTGAACAGGTTTATTAGAAGGTTGTCTCTTAGGACATGAATTCATATTGAATTTTCTGTCTCTGATTTAACTGACTGTGACATTTAGAGGCTCTACAGAAAGTAAGCTCATCTGTTTTCCCCACTTAAAAGCTGGCAAGAACAGCTAATTCCTCAGCAGGAGCTAATGAACGAGGTATACAGCAACATCATGTTTTGCAAATTAGAATTGCGTTCTTAAAGACAACTGTGGGAAACTGAGGATTTGTTAAGTTCTGGTGTCCTTTTCCTTGCACACTGACCCATTAGGGTGGCACAAGTTATACTTCCAAAGGCTGTTGAGGCAAATCCAGTAGGCTGACTAGGTTTCTCCTCTGGGATTTGATACTCAGGTTACCAAACCTGTATCAAAATGATTTACCTCAATGAGCCCTTAAAAACGCCATCTGAATGAAAAGAAGGGTGTTCTCACTGCATCCAGCAGCTAGCCTATGCAATGCTGTGAGCTGGGGGAGCACTTGCCTCCAGGGCATGCGCCCAGCAGCAGCCACATGCCTGCAGCTATTGCTAATTATCAGCCAATTTGGAACTTTTGTAAAGCTGCTCTCTAGTGTACAAGGCCAGCAGCTGAAATACAGTCTAGACTCACAGACAGCCATTCCTCATGTCAACAGCATAGTTTACAATATTTTAGGAGATAGCTGGTTCATTTCCTACAGGTCTCTGCTAATAAAGGCATTTATTGGTCTGCAAGGCATCGCTGTCTGTCTATTGATTGAGAGCCTTTTTTGGTCCCCCCAAAACAACGACATTGAGGGGCTGAAGGATGTCCAGAGAAGGGAACAGAGCTGGGGAAGGGTCTGAAGCACCAGGAGTGGCTGAGGGAGCTGGGAAAGGGGCTCAGCCTGGAGAAAAGAATGCTCAGGAAGAACCTTCTGACTCTCACAACTCCCTTACAGGTCCGACCCTGTGCATCAGAATCTTCTCCCAGGCAACGAGTAATAGGACAAGAGGAAATGGCCTCAAGCTGCCCAAGGACATTTAGACTGAGTACTACAGAAAATTTCCTCCTGAAAACACTTGTCAGATGTTGGAACAGGCTGTCCAGGGCAGTGGTTTACTATGGGTTTAATAGTGACATATATATAATAGATAACATGAATATATGAGTGTATACATGTATACACTTTCATTCTTTATTTAGGTCAAACCCATACAAATATATGAATAGAAGTGCCTAGAAAAATAGTGACTGCCCTGAACTAGTGAAGGGTGTCCCTGCCCATGGCACAGAATGGAACTGGATGATCTTTAAGGTCCCTTCTAACCCAAACCATTTCATGATTTAATGACTGAACTTCAGAAAGGATTAAAGCCTCTCTGCCAGAATGGCACTGTCCTCCAGAGGAGCATTGGCAGACAAGCAGATATTTCACTTGGCAGTGTCCCATAAATGCTCTGGAGACACAGCTTTGATGATGGCAATGAGCAGATGCTGCTGTGGCTCTGTGGCTGCTTTTCCCTTCTCCTTGCTCTTCTGCTGTGTGGTTAAATGGTGGATCAGAACTGCTCATGAACAGAGGTGTCCTGGAAACAGCCTGAAAGGCCAGAAGCAGCTTTTCTCCCAGATTCATTTTCTTTTCAAAGGCTTCAGCAGTAATATCCAACACTTTCCTCTGATTCCTACACAGACATCACAGCACTTTTGAAAGGATTGAATCACTTTTCCCTCTTCACACCTGTAGATAAACAGTATCAGGCTTAAATGTGAAAGAATGAGACATGACTCACAGTCAGGTCTGTGATAGTGACTGTGAGGAATGTTTATCCCGGATAAAAAGCTGAGATTATTTCTCACTGCCCATCAGTGGACCTGGCTTGCAATGCCTGAATCCACAGCCAACAAACTTGTCTGCAAGTTGTCTGCAGTGTCTGCAGGTTAAATCTGGTGTTTGAAAGATGGTGGCATAGTTTTTTATCCTGACCTGCAGCTGGAATAGATATTTTATTTCAAAATCTGTGGCTGCATTGAAACAGATTCATCTCTAGATGCTTGAGGAAAGCCTGTGTTCCATTGTGACAAAAAAGCCTCTTTCCCATGGCCACTGGTGTTGATCTGACAGATTTCAAGGATGATTTCAGGGCTTTCCCTCATCATGCCAAGCTCCCTTTTTGCCATAGGAAAACAGCCTTTAGCAGTGCCACTGGGGTCTGGGTTCTCTACAGTGTGTAGAAGCAAACAGCACACACAGACCCTGCCAGGAGAGATCAGACCTAACAGCTGCGACAATTCTGTCACTCCAGCAGCTAAAGTTTCACTAAAGTGGTGCAGATACTCACATTTTTGCTAAATTTGCTGAATCATGTGAGTGACCCTGGAATTAAGCCCCAGATAATTCTTGGACATGGCTTTGGCCATGAGAGGAACTCTTTGAGGAAGACAGACAAAAAACACAGAGTAAATCAGCTACAAGGACACAAAGGGTGCCGCAAGAAGGGTGTGGTTGCAGGTTTGTTCTGGAATGCACTTTTCTCTTTTCTTTATTCCCTAGCCTTGAAAGAAAGGCAAATAACAGTAATCCTTTCCTGGACTTCAGCGTTTCAGAAGACATTGTCACCCCCAGAAGCTGTATCTACTTCAGAAACTTAGTAATTGTTGAAGTCTGTTTTAAGTCTGTTCAAGCTGCATTTTGTTCAGGTTTTGGAGGCTGCTGAACTTGCAGTGCCTCTTTTTTTGCTTAGTCTCTGTCTGAGTTTTTGCCCCAACACCTGTTGCTGCCAATTACTCAGATCACTGCCCCTGTTTCTGAAGATTCTAAGCCAATCTGCCCCATAAATCATTTTCATTTGTTAGAATAATTAGTTACCCTTTCTCTGTTAAGCCATTAGCTGAAAAAAATATTGTTTACCTGTGGCATCTCCTCGCTGTTGGCCAGAAGTGCATCCGAGCCAAGGGAGCACACATCCCACTGTTCCAGCAGGTTTGTCTGTTTGCTGCTGTGATTCAGAAATAAATTTGATTTGTAAGCAACAGATCTCCTTTCTACGCTCTGTCCCTGCCTGTGCTGGAGAAAGGGTTCTACACTGCTGAACCCTGATAAATTCAAAGCTGCCTGCTCCACACGGCTCGGAGCGGGTGCATCACTGATTTAACACCGAGCAGAAACAGAAGGTAGCTAGTGATTTCTTGGATCTGCCCGGTGTTATCTAATTATCTACTAAATTAGAAATTTTCTTACTATCTGTATCTACTTACAGAAGTTACTTCCTCATGTTTGGGCACAAAGCCTCAATTTTCTGTGTCAGAGATGACACATATAAAACAGTGGCTAGTCCTCTTAAGTGAGTACATCTTAAAAGAATAAACAAAGAAATATTGTCCTGCTGCTATATACTCTTTCTTTGTGTCAGAAGTGTGCTCCCATCACACTAAGGAGGGAGGGGAGTGACACAGAGATGTGAGAATTTTAGATGATTCTTTATAGTACGCCTCTGTATGTTAGGATGTATTTCAAATCGTGCTTTAGAGCATATATTAAATCCATTTTAGAAGGCATTTAGTGGAAACTGAACTCTGTGTCTATTAACCTTTTCTGTATTATAAGCATCTGGGACTCCTTGGTGATAGTAAAGAGAAAAATGTAAACACCCCAGGACAACAAGGCCAAGAAGGCAGATAAAGAGAGAGAACACAGACCCTTAGCCAGCATAAACTGAGTATCCCCTTGAAAAGATGCCAAAGTCAGCCAGAAGCCACGCAGAAGAGATAAAGGTGAAGAGTTCATTGAAGAAGACTCCGTTTCATTCATCTTCCGAGATCACTGGAGACCACAACAAACTGAGCATGCCCAGATGGGCGTGGAATTTATTTCCATATGAGGTGAGGATAGGAGGGGCCAGGGAATGAAAATGTATGAGGTGAATTGTGCAATGTTATGCATATGTAAGGCCCTAGAGAATAATAAGGGGGAAAGACCGTCAGGTGGGTATGCGTGTCTTTGGTGAAATTATTCCCCATGCATCTCAGGCCGATTAAATACATACTGCTCTAACAACTAATATTAGTTGTGGAGCTTTATTTCCACCCCCACGTTTCAGGGAGGATAATCCCATAGCATTGAGACAGTGCACAGATAACAAAGGCACAGATCTCCTTAGACCTGAACTTTCAGCCAGCATCCCTTATGGCCTGAATCAGTAACTGAGGCATTCAACACAAGGCTTCTTTTGCTCTAAAATTATTAATTTCCTTTTGTTTGCTAGAAGAATAGAAAGGTAAATATGAATGTATCAGAGTGAATGTGTTTGACTTCCTGACTGTTTAAATCCTCTGGTGGCTGTGCTAAAAAAGGCTGGGTTCAAATTCTTATGAGGCAGAGGAATTATCATCAATACCTGACTGCTGCTCTGTGTTGTCACCATCAGGCTGTGCTGACAGAGGTCACTTGTCATTGCCAGGGTCCTTTGGGGTGCACAGGCTGCCTGTGGCAGCTTTTCAGAGAGGGTGAGCCAGCCCATGCTGGAGTTATTTTGTCTACTTCTTTTAAAGACTTGCAAGGACATGCTGTTTCTGGATCAGACTTATTCACATTTGCTTCACAAATGCTGCTGGATCAAGGCCTCTGCTTCATCCTCTGCTGACACTTCCACTGCAGCTGCAGAGCTGAGCAGGAATGAGCACATAAGAAACATGCCAGTCACAGATCAGCAAACTCAGAGGGACCAATTAGGTCCTGAAAATGGTGTGGTATTTTTGGACCTCTTCTCCAAATACTGTAGGTCAAAACACTCGTAGTTTTTAACAGTTGTGATGCAAAAGCCAAAGAAGCAGTTCAAAAGAAGCCTGTAATGGTGAGGGCTGACAGGCTGAGGAGAAAAACAAGGGATCAAGACTGAGAGAATGTGCTGGTGGATTTGAGGACACTCTGTGAAAGCGCTTAAATTGGTATAATCAAGTGCAGGCCAGCACAAGGACAACAAGAAGAGAAACCACAAAGGCAGAGAGTTGAAATGTGAACTCCATGAGAGGCTTTGCAATGGCAAAGGTTCATCAAGTTCAGTTCGTGGCTGCGATCCACAGAACCAGCTGCAAATCATGCTGAGGCTGGGTGCAGGAAGGTCACAGAAGCCAACTGCTGTTTCCAGCTTCTTGGAAACTGCTGAGTGAATCCTGTTTAGGGAGGCAAACTCCAGGCACCTCTTCTTTCCAAGGTGAAGCCCATATGTACAGAAAATAATGTGTGGATTAGGATATTTTTCCAAACTGGGACGTAGTTCAAACAGCTGATATTGATTTGTCAAGATATTGCACAGTGTTTTTCAAGCTCCATAGCATACCTTTCCTCTCTTTTGATTTTAATTCCATACTATAGCAAGCCTTCCATGGTAAGGCTGAGGCAACAAGTGGGGAACTGAAATAGAGAAGCATGGGTGTGATAAACAAAAATAATTTTTAATTTTTTTTAACAGAACTTCAAAGTTTTCCTCCATTTTCCTCCTCCTTTCTTTTTTTTTCTTTTAATTCATGCTACTTACATCTCTGCTTTCACAAAAAAAAATTCACTCCAGTGGCTTTCCACTGTTTCTAGGAATTAAACTCTGTGTGGCCCATAATGCTGGGCTGATTCTGCTGCACTGGAGCTTGTCATAATGGAGAATGAGGTAGAGGTGTTGAAAATAGGCTTTGGCAAAATGAAAATTAAAAAATCTAAACTCCTTTCTTCATCTCAATAATGCAATGCTACCAGAACCTCACTTAATAAACTGGCCAATTCTTGTTCTGGTTTGGAATTGGCCTGGTTTTCTCAGGCACACTTAACAGCATGAACAAAACTGTGTTATTTGTAATAACATCTCCTGTTGTGAATTACTATGTCATCATAGTCTTGGTCTTCTAAGTGATATTTGCAAGTTTTTGGAGGGGCATCTAAATTCCTGCTTTTCCTTTGATTTTTATATAAATAATTAAAGCAAACTAACAAACAAAACTCCACAGTCTAAACAAATTATTCATTTGTTCAAATGCATCTATCAAGGAGAATTCGTTGTATGTTAACCTGGAGAAGACTGGTGAGATAAGCCTGGCTGTAAAGGTTAGTGGATTCAGTGGCAAAAAGGATAACAAGGAAAGTCTGTTAGAACTGTAACTTTACTGTGTGTCAAACTTATAGTGATATGTGCCAAAAAGAAATGGAAACCAAACCAAACCCAAACAAAAAAAAACACCCCATAAATAAACAGAAACATTTAAAAATCCTAAAAATATCTACTTGTACTTTTCCAATCTAGTTACTCTTCTGAACATGTATACACATCATGGCCCTGTACAGTGAATTTTAGCATGTGTATAAAAGCTGACATCTCTGTCCGGGAGACATTTTGCCCCCACTTTTATAATTACCCTTTAAGAACATGAAGGGTCTGTGAGATCTTTGAGATGTTCAATCTTGCTCAAGAAACAGGGAGCAGGGGTGTTTGTGTGAAAATCCAGAGTTCGTTGGAAACACAGGAGTAATTGCATTTATCTGTGATCTCTCCCAGGAGAAACTTCTGATTTTCCTTCCCCTTCAGCCTCATCACAGGTAGGGAATCACTTCAGTCATGCTGGTTCATCTGCAGAGTCCAGAGGGAAGCCCAAGGGACTGTGGGGAATTGTAGGAAGCAGCACTTGCTATGCTTCAAAACAAAAACAGTCCTAGGGGTGGGACCATGCGTAGAACGGTGCAGAGCTTCAAGAGAGGAGGGTGTGAGCAGCCACATGGAGAAAATGGGGCAATTATGCAGCTAATAATGGCAAATCCATTTTGTCATGAATTTCTCATTACTCTCACCTCACTCTCTCTGAAGGTGATTAATATCTTTTTGATCAAAGAACACAGCAGTAAAGCAGGAATCCTGCCAAGAGGCCTGTGAGTGAATGTGCAGAGCAGTAATAATTCCAGAAGCTGAGAGCTGCAGATCATTTCATGGGCACATTGTGGATGGCCACACTGCAGAAGCTCTGGCCACATCAAGATATTGGGCAGCCAAGCCACACTAGCCAGAGGAGACTTTAGAGCACCTGTGGCATTCAGGTGTGACTCAGTGCAAGAAGCACTTCAAGGTATCCTGACTGGAAGCAATAGGAGGGTGTTTTTATAGACATTTTCTCTTCTGGCTTTGCAGAGAGTATGATTTAATGATGTGGAAAGAAAGGGCCTAGTCTCAAACACAGATCGCTGGAGTGCCATGGAGCCAACAAATGACTGCTCATAATTACACACTGTGAGGAAAGAACAGGATGTGGGGGTAAGGCAGCACTTTTCTGGGACAAATATCATTGTGCCTCCTGAAAATAAACACAAGGCAAGTGCAGGAATGAGGCCAAGATCACGGACTGTAGGGGGGAAATCAAGACAACCAAAAGCCCTTAAAGCCCTCTGAACCATTTCCAGAAAGAAATGCAGACTGTACATGGTAGCTAATTTGCATAGAAAGTGAGAAACTCAACTGTGGAGGATGAGTTCCTCCAAAGATGGAAGCATGTGAGCAATCCAGCCTATGTGAAAGAATAGGCCCGTAACCACGTCAAGGAGAGAGGAGTCACACACCAGGGAGAAGTGGATGCGGAAAGTCACGTACAAAGAAGAACAAAGGACGGTAAACAACTTCAGAAATGTGGGAATCGGAAGAAAGCCAGAAAAAACAATACACATAATTTTGCTGTGCATGTAAGAAGAATTAACCAATAGGGACTAAAAGGCTAACGCATGCTTTTAGCGGTAACCAATTGTAAAGTAGCATGTAACACGTGATTAAGGCTAAGAATTGTATAAAAGAAACTGGAAAATCTATTAAAATTGCCTACTTCAATCGTACTGATCTTGGAGTAGTGTCCCTTTTTCTTTTCACAGGTTGGCACCCAAACACAGGGACCAGACCCTCAGATTTTTCTCAGAGACTGCGGAGGCTGAGCTGCAGTGATAACGGGACTGAGGGAAAGCGAAAAGACCAGCCGGAAGAATCTCTGCTGCCCCAGCAGAAAGCCTCGCTGAGATACAGCGGGAGGAGATATCCCTGCTACAGCTTTTGGCAGGAAGACTCACTGGAAGGGCCAATGGGAAGCCTCGCTGGAGGGACCAGTGGGAAGAGGTCAGCTTCGGTGTTTCAAAAGAAGTGCACTTCTGAAGAAATCTCGCCTTGTTCAGGTGAGCAGTCAGGGAGGAGATGGAGGTGGACAAAGAGCAAGAACCAGTCCTAAAGCTCCTCCAACATACGCTTTCTACGAGAGGGTTGAAATATGATAATTCCATTTTACGGAATCTTATCCGCTGGGCTTGGGAAAAGAAAATAATAACTGGTGCTAATGTTGCTTTTGAACTTTTGGTATGGGAAACAGTTGGAGATGCGTTGTGGGAGGATATAAGTTGTGGGGGTTCAAATGCAAAGGATGCTGTTAAAATTTCTGCACATTGGAAATTAGTAAAAGACACTTTATCTTCAAAGAAAATAGAACAGCAGGCGGCGGCTTCAACTTTTGTAGCATTAACACCTAGTTCTGAAAATAATAACTCTTTAAGGCCTTTATTCTGCACTAACCATACCTGGGAATTTCCTGCCCATGGAGTCTATCTGGCTCTGAATAGTCTGTGTCTACCCTGGTAAACTTTTTTAACCTCCAAAACAGAGTAGCCTGATGCAAACTACTTTTGTGAGTGGTCTCTTGAGAGAATTTGTTCTTAAGCCCTTTCTAGCAATTATTTAAATACTGTTAGTTGGCAGGAGACCAAATGATCCAGAGAAGATTTTGCGAATCTACTGAGAAGTGTTTCAGCACCTTGGAAGTTTCTCTGGGTTACTGGTCAAGCCTAGAGATAACATTATCATGCTTTGGTACTGCTGCCTGTGATAGCTTAGGGTGGAATAAATGAAGAGAGACTGAGGGACAAAAAAGAATAGAAGAAAGGTCAAAGAACACAAACTGTGGGATCAGTGTCATGTATTTTTTATGCACTTTTTTCTTCTTCTTCTTTCTTCTGAATTGATTCTGCTACCTAGGGGAAAAATCTGCAATGTGTAAACATTTCATGTCCAGCTATCTAAACACTTGTGCAGTAATAGCAGACTTCCAGGGTTCCAGAATTGTTGATTATCAGATTCTGGAAGCTCAGACTTAATTGCATCCAACTGTGTGCCCTGGGTGCCTATTGACAATCCCCTTCAAAATCTTAGAAATTACCAGGAGTTACTCTTCAGTTTATTGATTATTTTGTCTCTTATATGTGTAGAATAAATAGAATATAAAACTTTAGCCCTAAGTATTAGCACAACTATAAATATCACTCCATCCCTAATTCTAGCCCTAAATGAAAATTGTAACCCTAAACCAAACCCTAAAAGCTAGTCCTAAACCCCTAAACCCAACCCAGGGCAGCCTGTGCCAGTGGTTGGTGACCTGCACAGAGGAAAAATGTTTGCTGATATTGATGGAGCCTCCTGAATTTCAGTTTGTGCCAATTCCTTCTTGAGGAGGGTCTGGTTCCATCTGCTTTGCATCACCTCTTCAGTAAAGTGTATTCCACATGCTCCAGAAAAAATCCATTGTTAACTGCATTCCCATCTAGCTGAGAGAAATAATGACCTCTTGTAAAATAATTAGAGGGAATGTGCACCATCTGCCAGAAGACTCAATTAGAATAGACCTCAAATTGCCCTTCAAATGTTAAAGTTAATTGACAAAAGTACCTGAAAATCTTGATGGACAAAACTTTATTTTGGCTGCTACTGTAGACACGCAAAAGGAGAAAATCCTAACATTTGAATACTCTCTACCCTATGTTTGAGTAAGTAATTTCCTGAGTTGTAATGATTGTTGATGATGTTTGCCCAGCTCTTGATGGGACAAGGGGAAAGCAAGTTCATTGGATTTTTTTATTTTGTCCCTGTCTCTTCTCCTGTTCCTGTGCAATGAGCATGAAATTTGTTCCACCTTTGGGTGTCTTGTTTGGAACGAGCAATAGCCCAATAATCTGTCAATATTCACATCTCACAATGTGTGCAGCTTCCTAGCTGTGAGCAAAATTTCTGGTGAGTTAAATTTGATATGGTATAAACCAACAAGTGCACAGTGAACTATGAAATTTGCTTTTATAGTCAAACACTTTCCATAATGTAAATAAAACAGTTATTCTCAGAGCATGAATTATGAAAGTCACACTGGTTACATTTCTGCTTTTTCACACCATGGAGGTTTTTATGGCAAGTATTTTCTATTTTCTTCTAACACCTCCTTAAAAAAAAAAAAATTAACAAAGTTCCCAGACTGTGTTTCCATGATGGTAGTGATTTCTGCAGTTTTCTTTCTTATTTTTTCTGTAACTCAATACTATGAGTTGCACTCACAACAGAATAATTTCTGTTGTGACCTAGGATTAACAAAATCAATGTTTTTTGTTGGGTTTTTTGGGAGTTTTTTTGGGTTTTTTTTTTAACATTTAAAAAGGAGAAAAAGAAATAAAATACACAGGATAGAGGACAACATGTCTATTAACAGCAAGTTATACCGAGAATATTTGGAACATGAACTGAAAGGGAAGATTGCTAGGAAGTGAGGCACACTTAAAAAGACTGAACAATTCATAGAGGGAGAAATGGAAATAGAGAAATGTGACCAAGTGTGATTTGTAATAATCTACAGCATATGAATAGACATGGTGGATATTAATCTGCTTCATGTAGGGGGCCGTAAACCTCTCAGTGTTCTATGTGTATTTAAATATATCTTTTATATATATATATATATATATATATATATATATATATATATATAAAATAGATACACACCTTCCTCTTGTATCCTTTAAATTACTTTTTTAAGCAAAAAATGATGGCTTTCTGAAAAAATGTAGCATTCAGGGATGTTTCCCTAAGAAGGATAATTAAAAATATTAGTAAGTAAGTTTTATGTTTTCTGCATCTTCCTTTTTTGGGATTCGTACAGCACTGAGAATTATGTTATGAGTTTAGACATCCCTCAGTGAAAACTAATGTTCCAGAGTTGCAAATTCTTCAGACATTGCTGTTTTGCTGATTCTTTCATTCTCTTGAACAAACCGTGCATAGCTAAACCTCTCTAATTTGAGTCAAAATCAGGCTATATGGCCTAACACTGTATGATTAGCCCATCAGCATAATAAATATGTGCAGAATTGTATGGTACTGTGGCATTTGAGTACGAGGCTCTGTATTTTGCTGAATTATTGCTTAGAATTTCTTGTCTGCTGCTCAGTGGTGCCAAGGAGACCTCACAGGGACAGCCTGAGGCAGCACAGCCAGTTGCTTGCCAGGGGCACCCTCACTCTGTCAGCCCTGTTTCACCCTTTTCAGTGAGTCTGAGAGGTAATCTGAGAGGCTGTATTCTGGTGTGAATGAACACCTGCCTGATGGAGCTTCAGCTCAGGCATCGGTTGTTATTATGCTAATTGATATTGTCTTCTTGTCATTAAGTGAAATGCTCTCTTAATAACAGGAATGTTAAAGAGGGTAAATTCCACTTGAATTTTATCTGGAATTAGCATGTTGTCTAGAACAACAAACCATTACTTTCAGTAGCCAATCTTTGCATACTTCTTCAGTTCCTCCAGCTTTTTCAGTCCTGGTGAAGAAAGATATCTACGAAGTGCTTCAAGGTTCATCAGGTCTCTGTCCATGCTGAGATAACGTTAGTTCTGGATAGGATTACAGTTCCTTTTAAGTTCCCTCCCTTAACTCCAGATCTTCCTCCCTCCAAGCAGTTTGCTGTATGTCTGGGAATATTTTGTGTACTGCAAGGTTTTGAGGTAGTGACAGTCACCCATAACTTTGAACCTGTGTTTTTTATCCTTGTAGCATTGGCAAAAGAAGAAAAAAAATCTTTGTTTTTACATAATGGTTGGCTTTAATGGTCCCAGTACCTGTCAAAAGTGCAAAATAACAACAAAAATACAATATTCACCGGTAGAGGTCCATCCTTCTCCCTTTGGATTCTCAGTATTTTCTTTCTTATACCTTCCTAGCCTTACCTGTATTAACCTCTTAGTTTGAAGGAAGTGTAAAGTTTTATGAAATAATTAAGGGAGATAGGCTGCTTATGTCAGATCATTTAACAACTTAATTGGAGAACTCATTCACACCAGAAGTATGAAAGGAATTCAAGTAAAATCTACTTTACATCATCAGTTTATCCAGCAATGTTGCTGCAATTCACTGATTTGTTGGTGGCTTTAAACAGAGTTGCACCAGTAATCTGCAAGTGTGATGGATCAAATCATGGTAGACCAAATTAATAAATCTCCTTTCCCACAAGTTTCACAGGGCTAGGGTTGACCAGCTTGAGCAGAATTAGATCTTCAGAAGCCCACTGTCCTCTCTGAGACTGACTTTAGTATTGATCCTTATCAGGGAACAGAGCTATGTCTTGTTCAGACTGTTCCGCAGCCCAAAGATTTAGGAAAAAAACAAAAAACCAACATATTTCTCCCCAAGTGTTTGTGCTTGGAAATAACAAGAAGCAGGAAAGCTTCATGGTCAGTGACATTAGTGACAACATGAGCTGATCTACACAGATTGTTCAGCTGCACCTGGAAGGGCTGTGCCATGTAAAAGCTCCCAGGCTTTTGCTGATTCTGTGAAGAAAATAAAAAGAGATGACAAAATCAGAATTGTTGCAAGAAAAGGAATAAAATATCAAAGATCGGGGATTAATCCTTATGGTCTCCAGTTTGTTTCCTCTGCTGCCAGTAAAGAGACTGTTTAAAGTCTGGTTTTTGTGTTACTTGAGATGGGGATATTTATAGAGTTGCTTGTGGAAAAGAATTAACAAAAGAAATTGCTGTGCAAGAGTAATAATTTACCTGTGGATTGAAGTGCTTTCACACAATGATTTATTGATCTAATTTTAGCATCAGGGGGTGACAAATTGCCTTGGTGTCATATATGATCAGATGTCTCTGCAAAGGCAGATTCCCTATTTTTTCCTGTAAGACTTTTTATGCTTCATGTTTAGGGATTTTTTAAAATAAATATTTCACAAAGCTGTCACTCAAAATCTACTAAGAGATATCCTATGAACCTACAGATGCATAATAAGGTACACTAAGGTACACATGAGAAGTCAAAGCAAAAGTTTCCACCTCTTAAGACAAACCTTGGCAAATGCCACAGATGCAAAATAGTGACAGCAGGTGACAAATTACTGTAGTGTCAACACACTAGGCTGAAGTGGAGCTGAATGGAGCCCTCTGTGCTTCTCCAGGAGCCCACAGTTATGGATTCACCCAAGTTTGACACTTGCGTTAAAAGTCAAGGCTGCTGAAAATGTCTTTAAAACTCTTTCTGTGAGTTGCCCAACAGCTAACAGTAGCAATTCTAATCTTTGTGCATATACAACACACAGCTGTGCATACAGAAAGACATCTTTTACTCTAGACTGGAGATGCTGCATCTGCTGCTATTCAGTCCATTAGAAATTCATGCTTATGGATTCCTCCCCAGAGAGCAGAAAGACCCCTCCTGTCCCCCAAAACTGGCTTTCAGAGTTACAGAAATTGGAGAGTTTTATGAAGTAGCTCCTCTGTCTGTGTCCTCTGTTTCTATTTTCTAACATAGAATTAGGCTGCAAAGCCCATCTAGACCATTTTGGTTTAATTAAGAAAAAAATATTCAGCTTCATAGCATAGAGGTGCTTTTCTGAGAGGATCCACCTGAATCAGTGGTACAGTAGTGCTAAGCTATCTTTGATATTAACATCACACACTTCACATTTACTGCAAGGACATCAAGTCTGCTTCCAACTCTCTGTTAGGAGGACGTTGAAGCCTTCTCTAATAAATTTCGGTCCTTATTTGCTTGTGGCTTCTAATCAGCACCTCAAGTATTTAGTATTTAGTATTTAGTATTTTAGTATTACAGTTTCATCATCATCATCAATCTTGCAGACTTTTTTCAACGTTTCAGCTTCTCTTGTAGCTCTTAACTACTCCTGATTTTCAGCCATCTCTTCTTTCTGTTTTCAGCCTCAGAACAGACTCTCTATGGGAATGCCCACAGGAGCATCCAGGATATTGACAGAATTGTTTAGCTATTCTCACTCGAAACTTTTTGTGCTTGTGCTGCATGTTTTCCTTCTCACCATGAAGTCATCTTTATACATTATATCCAAACTCCTTGAGCACCAGGGAATCCCAGAGACAAAGTGTGAACGGCCATTAAGTGTCTTGGGTTGCAATGCACGATGTATTCTATTCCCAGTCTGTTGAAACCGGCTGAAGAGGGTTTTTTTTCTTCATCTCATTACTCCAGAGGGGAGGGGGTGGGTGTCTTTCTCTTAATGGGCCAGCTGTTGAAACCAGGTGGGGACAGTGTTCTTTATCTCCTCCATGACCCATCCTCCCTCCAGGGGGATATCTGCTGTTGATGGGCCATTAAGGCTCACCAAATGACTGATAAAATTACATCATCCCACTGTGAGATGCTCCATCCAGCGGGAGAAGCCAAGCATTCCTACCTGGATAAAAGCTGGGATTCAGAATAGCAGGGCAGCCTGTTTTCCACCAGAATCTCAGAGGAAGCCTGGACCTTTCTTGCCATCACTGAACCCTTTTACAGGATCATCCCTACTCCAACAGAACCTCATCTGTCTCTCCAGGAGGACTTAACTGGACTGCTAGCAACACCCTGACCAACAGGGTGTCAGGTCGTATTCTGACTCTGTTGGTGTTTCTAGGATTTTTTTGTTTGTTTCCTTGCTATTCTGTAATACTGCATTTGTATTTTTTCAATGTTCCTAGTAAAGAACTATTATTCCTACTCCCATATCCTTGCCTGAAAGCCCACTTAATGGCAAAATTATAATAATTTGGAGGGAAGGGGGTTTACATTCTCCATTCCAAGGGAAGCTCCAGCTTTCCCTGGCAGACACCTGTCTTTCCAAACCAAGACATTAACTCAGTGTGCCAACCTTGGCAAAACTGTCAGAAGGATTTTTGAAACTACACGCAAACAACAAAATCATAGTATTCATTTCTACTTTTAAGTATTGAGTAAAAATTAGTTTTCCTAAATTTAATTTTTTTTTATCATTGCATGAGGGTTTTTTTTTTAATTGCTATTTCTGCATGACAGAAGAATAGAGATAGGAAATCCAAAAATGTTTTAAAAAAGGAGGAAGCTGATATGAAACATTTTTCAATAAATGTAACAAACTAAAACACATATGTCAGCTCAGGAGATCCCTAACCAAAATTTGGCTTCTCTATAGTGAATCCTAGTCACATAGAGCCCAAACTAAGGTTGCTGCCTTGCCTTTTGAAACAAGAGCAGTTTCCACAGTGGGAAATGTTTTGGAGGTTCTCGTAGATCATGATTATGGTGATGATGATGAAAACAAAGGGGATTATTTTTCTACAGTACAAAATCCACTGGTTCAACATCCTTTGAAAAAGTCTGAGCTGGAAAGGGACATTTCCTTCTGTGCCCCTCACAGGCTGCGCTGTGTGTTATCCATCAAGGCAAGGCAAGCAGAGCAAGGAGTCACAGCAAGGATGACAGCAGCCACACTGATGGTGACAGAGCCACAACCAAACCCTGGGGGCAGAGGCCCCTTTGCCCGACCCAAAGCACCCAGAGCTCAGATGTGCTGCTGGAGCAGTGGACATGGCCAGCACTCAGAGTGTGAGAGAAAAGGAAAGAAGTCAGATGTTCCTTTGGGATTCTCGGTCAGAGCTAGACTTGAGAAATTCCAGTGATCCAGCCCCGCCACAGCTGAGAGCTGCAGCATGTTTTGGGCAGATAATCACTTATGACAGTGTTAGTTGTAGTGAGAGACATCCGCTTCCTTGATATCTCCCTGGACACACTGAGTGCAGTTCACAGATAATGCTTGGGTGAGCTTGATGCTGCACTCAAAGACTCTCCTCCTTACCTATTTTAAAAGACTTTACCTTACAGATATCTCTCATAAATTTTTTTCTTTTTTCCCCCCATTTTTTCCTCTTAGAAGACTAAGCTCATTCTTCAGGCTGTCATCCTGTCTGGAATGGCTTAATCATCATGAGAATAAAATCTCTGTCACTTGAGCTCAAGGGCGAAGCTCTTGTACATGGCAGTAGCATTAACCTCAGACCTTAGAATGGAATACAGCTACACACTGTGGATCTTTTCCACTTATTGCTAATTAAATCCTGTTTATATGAGTATGTCAAGAGAAAAATTTAATTTGCAAACACAAACAACATCATTGTCAGCGAAAACTTCTCCAATGAACCAGAGGTTAGGAGTGAACCCTTCAATGAGGTCCCACCAACGTGTTGCCTGGGAAACATTAAAATAATTGAACGGTCCTGCTTTTCATAAGAAAGAAGAAATTTTTCCATTATCTATAATCAGTAGGAAAAATCAAGAGGTTGTGTTGTTTTATCTTTTAAGCTGGCAGTAGACAAATTGACCTCTGTGACACTGCACTCAGGGAAGAAGCAGGATGCATTTTTCAAGCTAATTTTACTTCACATTAGGGCAATGCTGCAGGAGCCCAGCTGCAGTTCCTACTAATGTCCTTGTCCTACCTGTAAGCTGATTAGTAATTCACCTCTATAATTTGCATGCATTTTGAGACAAAAAAACAATATGTTTGCTTAATGATTGTATCCAAGCACACAGACAAATAGATAGCTGAAAAATAAATGAGCTGAGTAAGACTTATAGCTTTGGAAAGAGTCATAACATGATGAGTATTGGAGGCTACAACTGTGATCCCATCAGGGAGTCCAGGGTGAGCAGGGAACAGGGAGCACACATGATGCATCATTAGCAGAATGAGCTCCTGCATGCTGGGCAGATTTCCTATTGGCACTGCGCCTCATGCAGCTGGAGGAGTTGCATCCACAGAGCTCATTAGGGCACTGCTTCTTATTTATGTTTATTTTATGTTGATGAGTTCAGTGCTGCTTTGGGGGAGTTTCAGAGGAGGTGTGATCACCACAGCACTGCACTCAACTCACCTAGGCTGGGTCTATCAGCTGTGTGCTGAGTTGGGAGGTGTTTAACTTATCCTCCCTCTGCATGGCATTGGATCTTGGCAGTGTTTGAGCTGAGGAGCTGGAGAAACAGCTAACTGGTGGTCAGTATTAGTACTTCTTTCTGCTGATTCTCATGATAAAATAGCAAGTTCTTGCAGCTGATCCCAGTCTGAGTAATTAATGAAACAAAAATGTCATGTGCTGGTGGCACTGCAGCTTTGGGAGTTGGTGACTTTAGGAGTTGGGTCCTCCAGGGAGGACTAGGAAATTCCTACACAAAGCTGAACACAGACAAGTTTTTCCAACTACAGTAGCTACAAGTCTTGTAAATTTGGATGGATCTCTTTGAGCATTAATGTTAATTAAAAGCTTAGTAGAAGAATCAGAAGGTCTGTCTTGCATCCTTTTGGGTGACTTAAGAGAAATTAATTTATCCCTTTTTCCTCTTCTATTCCCTCTCTGGTTGTGTTGCCTTGGGAAGGCTGACCTGAAACAGAGGCTAGGCAAAACTAGAGAGTAAAATTAGGATTTATTAAGAGGTCACCAGAATCCACTCTGGGCATTACAGAAGCCTACGCAAGGCAGCACCCAGAGTGGTCTGCAAGTGGTGGCAAAGGTGGCGCCGCCGTCACGAGATTTTGCCATTTTATAAGTTTAGGTCTATTTGCATATTGGGGTCCAATTGCCCAGTTACAGCCCCAGGTCATGAGGTCCCATCCTTCTTGTTCCACCCCTCAGTCCATCGTTGTTTGCATTCTTGGCCTGAAAGTTGTCCTTGGTCTTCCATCAGAAATGGATTTGTTTTGTCTACCTGCTCCGTAGAGGGAGCACAGTACAGTTCCTAATACGAGGCTTCATCCCTAGGCAGCACGTACAGAATCTGAAAATATAAAAGCTAAGGCATCAGTTGAATCAGTCATTACAAGTATCACAACAAGCTCCACAAGTACCACAGAAAGTAGCTAGGATTGTTTTAGTGACATAAAGGTGTTTAATTATATCTATAACTCTATTCACAGATTATGTCCTGCTATCTTTTCCAATTAATGTATGATTCTATATTAAACTCTCATTTTCCTCTTTCCTTGTTATATCACATTTTTATAACTTGGTTAAGACTTTGTATATTAGCCTGACCAGTTGCTCCAGAAATAAAATAAAATGTACAGAATCCTTCCATTTCATATATGCCCAAGCAAAATAATTCTTAGCTTGTGTTTAAAAACCCAGCATGCACCAAAGCAGCCAGGGACATTACAGAGCACTATTTAGAGGGGTGTGAGATTTCTGGAACACTATAAAATATGAGTATTCAATCACTGCCATACCAACCATATCCCAATGCTCTCATGGTGCATTCTGAATATATCTACATACCATCTGTAATGCTCTCTGAAAAACCTGTTAGTTACTTATTGTCTTTTAATGCTGAAGTTCTAAGTGAAAGAAAACCTGTGGATAAGTAGAATTCCAGCTTTAGTCTCACATAACCCTTTTATCTTCATTTCTGGCTTGTAAAAGGCCATAGAGGGATAAAATTCTAGAATGGTTTGGGTTAGAAGAGAGCTTAACCACCATTTAATTTCAACCCCCCCTGCCATGGGCAGGGACACCTTCCACCATCCTGGGTTGCTCCAAGCCCTGTCCAACCTGGCCTTGGACATTTCCAGGGATGGGGCAGCCACAGTTTCTCTGAGCAGCCTGTACCAGGGCATGACCACCCTCTCAGGGAAGAATTCCTTACTAATATCTAAGGAATAAACCATCAGAACCATCAGACTTTTTCTTTCAAAAAACATTTCTTAGACAACTTTTTTTTTTCTTAATATATACCAAATTTTGTCCTAATTCTCTGGGGTGTTCAGAAGCTTCAGTAATATTTGTGCCAGATTTCTAGTAAGTGCTGGAGTCTGGGTAAAACAAATCAAGGGGAACTTCAAACTCACAGTGTAGGACAGTAGAGAATACAGGCAGTGTCATATTAATCAAGCACATCAAGATGAACATTTATTGTCTTGGCCAACTGCATTCAAAAATGTGGTCCAGGTGCCTGAAACTCTTCCCATTTCACAGTGACAGTGGTGTAACCTGCACCTTTTGGGAGCCACAACCAACCTTTCCTGCAAACTTCAGTGCTGTAGGTCCACTCCACTGCTTTAGAGATCAGAGGGCATATCAGTCACTGTTTTGGAGGTTCGTCCCTCCAGCTGCATCAGTGGCTGGTCTATATATTCTGTTCTTAAAAGCCCTCCTCTGTGTTGGCACAAACCGTCCTTGCATTCTTTTCCCGAGTGGTTTGTACCTGTTTGTACCTGTGGGAAAAGTTTTAAGTGCCTGTATGGACAACAGCAAGGTTTGAATCCTTACCTGGGTGGCTTAATCCACTCACAAGAGAAAAAATATCTGTTTACAACTTGTTTGGCTTCATCTGACTATTTTGAAGTTAACATTTAGTAAATATTCAGGGTAGAGTTAAAACCCAGTGGGGCTGTGCTGGCTCTGAGAGGAAGAAATCCACCATTTATACATGTGTGAGCCACAGGACAGGACAAGTGATGATTGAAATTGTACCATATTGTGATTTACAGCTCCATGGGCTTCCATGACTCAGTCATCTGAATGTGATGAGAAGAACACAGGAGAACAGCCAACACAATATAAAAGAGTACAAAGTATTGTAGACTACATCCAGTACATTTTAAGGAAAGGTTCCATCAAAATTCAGTGATTATCTGGCATTAAATGCAACTTGTGTTTTTACAAAGGCTGTCTTTTAGGAAATCTAAATTGATGTTGAGACAGCCTCTGCTCTGTGAGCTGAACATATTGTGCTGCCAGTGGCATAGGGAGATCTTAGGTACTTGGGGCTTCTGAAGTACCTTTTACCATCAATAAGGTATTTTCACCTTACCCCTGAGCTGTTTTCTTTGTACTGAGGTATTTTACACTATGATTAATTTTTTATTGTTCTTTACATGTGACACTCTGGATTGACTGGTCTTTTACGTGTGCAGATGACTAGTCAGAAGCTGTAAAGAGCAGGTCTTTTTAAAGAAAAATACAGAGTTCTATTCAATGCGTTTTTTCATAGTTAATATTCATTAGTAATTCATTTCTTTATAGAAAGTGCTTTTTTAATCCTGTTTGCTTCTTGTTTTCTCTATTCAGAGCTTAAGGTTTTTCTGAGGTTGCTTGAAGGACTAAAGCTCATGACCTACTTTTATAATAATCAGATCAGTTTCTCATCAGTCTCCCCATTCAGTTAAATCATATTTTTTCTGTCATTCACTGGCAAATTACCAATCTGAAAGCTGCATCCACGTAAAGTGACAGTAAAGTCGAGATAATTGTTATCTGTCTCCAGGTAGCTTGGTTGCTTAGATATCCATCCTGTAGACTCCCTGGTTAGAAAGAAAAAAACATCTTAATGAAGCACACATGGTGCTAAGAACATTATATAGAGCACAGGTATCAGATAAATTGTAAGGTCAAAGTCTTATTGGAAAAGCCTTTTCTACCTGGAAGAAATACACAGATTGCAACAAAGATTCGTACATCACTGAGTATATGCTGGGCTGGAGGACAAAACTCAGAAAACAATGGTATTTTGGGGCTTTTTTTCTCAAGCATTAAAATGACAGCATTTTTAACTACAGAATTGGTGTCATTCAATTAAAATATCTGAAATAGATAACCAGAGATTGAGGAGTTTCTTGTCCTGCTGAACAAAAAGAAACTGTTCTTTAAAACACCTTTTAAACAACACCATTTCCTGATGAAAACCTCTTCATCTGGGTAATTGCCACTTTTGTGTGTTCATCCTGATACTCATCTTCATTAAAGTGCAGGAGCATGCTTTAACAAGGTTTAGCAGCCCATAGATACTAAACTTTTCCTTGCACTAATGGATGCAAATTTTAAAAAGCAAGACATTGTAATCCAGCTGATTTGATGAGGGCTGGATGATTATATGGACTTCAGGGGGCTGTCTGAACAAGATCTGCAGATATAGGAGATGCACAGGCAGCCCACTCTGGTGTACAGTTCACAGCACACGGTTTCCTTCTCATTTCCGCCAGTGATTTTTCCCTGATTCTTGGGGGCAGAATTGGGCAGAAATTCTGCAGTGAATGAAAATCACTGCACTTTTCTTCCATTTATGGTCGTTGAGGATTCTGAAAATTTGCAAAAATGTCTTCTTTTCACAGCTGACAACACTTATTTTCTGACTAGATTTGTTTCTAAATCATATTAGCCAGTGTGTGTAACAGACCAGATGAAGATAGCACCTGGCTGACTTGCTGAAATTGTCACCCTGGTGCACACATCCACTCAATCTGCCTCCCTGAGGCTGCCAGAAATGCTGCTTCATCATCTTGAAGCTTGAAAGGAGAGGGAAAAAAACAACAACAACAACAAAAAAACCCCACCAAAACAAACAAACAAAAAAAACCACCACAAAGCAAAAACCAAAAACAGAGCTTACCTTGAAGTTTACCATGTTAGGTTTTCTGGTGGCTGCTCACTGCAAGGCTGTAGCCACGTAGCAACAGGGAGTTTAACAGAAATGCTGGCATTCCTTTAAAGCAAGTGTTGTACCCTCTCCAAAGAGCAGGCAAAATGCTCAAAATACATCCAGTGGGCTTCTGAAGGGGACAGATAACATCAAGAGTGCAGCCCTAGAACCCTGTGGCCAGCAGGAAATGTGGATGAAAAGTCTCTGCTCTGCACTGCTGCATGGGCAAATATCTTCTTTTGGCAACATCTGTTTTCTTAATTCACTCAGCCAGAACTGGCACACCACAGCAGGAGGGGAAGCACTTTCTTCTTTTTCTTTGTCAATTAACCATATTATTTTGTTCATCTCACTAACTTCACTCTGTGGTAGGTCCAGCCTAAACAGCCTGTGAGCAGGAACTATGAATGCTTGTTTAGTTGCCACTCTCATTTTTAATTGAACTTGAGTGGAAAGCCTCATTATTCTTAGATGTAATTACTCAGCTTGAGGCTATTCCAGGGAAAGTTTCACACATAAAGGTAGACTTGGTGGGGAAAAAAAGGAATAAACAGCTTCCAAAGGTGGTGTTTACTAAGAGTGCTGCTGGAAAAAGGGTTTATGGTTTTGAATGCATTAGCAGTGCCATTACCTAAACCCCATGATTATTTATGTAAGTTGAGGTGGTCACTAGAGAGATCTGACTGCTCTGTGCACAGGCAGCTGATGTAAATGATGGCAGCAGCACTATGCCGTGAGAGACCCCCTCAGGGGGCAGGTGGGTCTGTGCCAAGGTAAAAACTGGAGTCTTCCTAAGAAAAGTGACTATTATTGAGGTGAGAAGAGTTTAGCTGTGGCTGGTTTGGTTAAGTTTTGACATCCCTGGCAGTATAACAATAAGGTTTTGTTGAAAGGAAGTTATCAATATATTTACCTTAAGAGTGTACATGTTGTTTGTTATCTGCGACTCTACACAGAAAATTATTTCAACAGAGAACTGGGCTTTGTGCGTGGCATACCTGAAAGAAAAATTCAGCCACAGTGCCACCAGCAGTCTTCCCAAAGCCAGCAAGAGGAACGGTCACAGCAGGAGGATCCCCCACCAACCTCTACAAGATGAATTTGTCTTTTGCTTGCTTTTGGAAGAATGAGTCTCAGGAGGGACTGGCTCAATTTTAACTCTGTCTTGGAGTGCTATGACTGCAAACAACACCACTGACTTCAGCAATACCATACATCACTGTAAGTCGTAGCACAGGAAAAACGAGCTGTTAAAAGAGGTGGCAGAGGGAAGGAACGCTCACCCAGACCTGCTCCAGCACACGGGGATCCATCCCTGCCCTGCACTGAGGGAGGAATGGACCTGTGCTTGCACTTTGCAGACCCCAGATAATCTTACCCATTTCAGTCACTGTGCCCTTGCCCTACACTCAGCCAACTTTCATTTCACTAATTTCATGTTTCTGCTTTAGACTACTGACACCCTTTAATTTTTTCTTAGTGTTCTACGTTTTGAGGGGGAGCCAAAGCAGAACACAGTTTGCAAACTGCAGATACCACATGGACTACTTCAGTGTAAAACTTATCCTTTCCATGTTCTATTCCTGTCCAAATAGTTCCTAACAAAATGTTAAATTTTTTTAACTCCACAGGAGCATGGATCTGTGTTTTCCTGGAACTGGCTGTTCCAGTGCTCATCTCCATGCCCATGGCTATCTGGGTAAAGCTCTCTGTGTCTTCTTTCCCACTACATCTCTCTTATTTTTTTCATATATTGAATTTCCTTGTCTTCAATCGTGACTCCTTCCACAATTACTTGGATCTTCAGCTTACTATTCTGATGGGTTAGTAACATCTGTAGAATTTTTCACCATGTTCCAATGACTAAAAAAAGGCTGGAGGCTGTGCCCAACATTTGAACGAGCCTGCCATGATTTTTTTTTTTTTCCAAACAGCTTTGTGCAAAATTTGAGCAATAGGATTGAAGCTGTGGTTCTGAGCTGACCACCTGGGCTGCCCTGCATATTCCTACCTGTATCTCTGAAAAAGAAGACTGGACCAAGGGATAAATCCATTTCACTGGCATTAGTCAGGGAAATGTTGGGTTACTGCAAAACATCTAACCTCTTTATGCCCGTTTTTACAACTCAAATTACCTGAGAACCCCAGAGAATCAGGGTGGGATAATAAATTTTACATGACACCAGTTTCCATATTCAGCTGGATGATGACAAGCATGGGATAGCTGAGCTTTCTGCTCCATTCTTCCTAAATATCTACAGCTCTGAGCTTACACTCTCTTTTCTTTCTCTGAAAATCTGTTGTTGAAGCCAAAGTCAGTTTTGTATCAATGACTGGAATGTTGTATATTCCTTACGCACTACAAAATACAAATTAATTGGGATATACTTTTCTGGATATTTCCAGTCTATTATCTGTAGACATATCTTTAGGACTGAGGGACTTTAGGTTGAGGAGTAGTGTCCCTTTATGGAAAATTACTGAAGCCACAGAAATGGATTTTAATCATCCAAAATCATTTGGATGGATAATCATCCAAACATCATTTGCTGTATGCAGCTAATGAGCAAGAGAAGAAATTTCATGGGTTTCCCCTTTTAAATGCTGCTGTCTTTCAGTTGAAACTGTTTTTTTCTAATATATCCTTATTCATGCTGCCCCTTATATTGTCCAAATAAGTGCTTCTTTGTCATTTAGAAGTGCAAGCAAGTCTGACACAACTGCACACAGACTTATAGATATATTGGGAGATTGACTCTCAAGTTACAAATCCAGTGACTGACAACAGATTCAGTAAGGTCAGGCATGACATCAATTAATATTTTGCTAGAGTGTTCTCATACTGCTTCACTGTAAGGGAGAAATTGCCTTTCAAGTTCACATGTTAATACAAAAAATCAATCTGCTGCTGAGGTAAAGAAATTGTCATGGAATCTTGAGAAGGTAATAATGAAAGGAATGCTCCTAGATTAATCTATTGCATTTCACATTGCAGAAGCCTAGACAACCTCGAGCAATCCATGAAGTCTGGTCATGAATATAAAGCCAATGTGCATTAGAGAAGTACTTTACTTCTTAGTGTGTGATGTCTTTACAAAAAGAATTGTATGGAGCAGAGTCATTAGTGCTCAACATTTCTGAAGTCTTTGTCATGCTTAATATTTTTTGTATATACTCTTATAATTCCTGAGAGCCTTGTTTGCTCATTGTTTCGCAAGGGTGGCTTTGATCCACTGGTTTGGGTTCATTTGCTCTGTCACAGCCTGGACTATACACAACAAAACCCTTGTCAGTGCCATCATTATAAAGCTTTTCCCTCTCACTGTGTCATGGCCAGCTCAGAGTCAAGGACAGTAAAATATTGTCTGCCTTCAAAAGGAAACATTGAAGTGAGGTTTCTCTCTTTCCACCCTCACTGCTCCTCTCAAGTGCAGTGAAGGGCAGGTCGCAGCACCTCAGTGCTCAGATTTAATGAGTCACACTTTTGCAGCTCTCTGCAGTTTGGAGTGCACGGACAAGAACACCCTCGGAGATTTGCAGGCTTTCAAGTGAAAGAAATATCAATTTTCTTAGTGTTACATAAAGCCAAGTGTAGAAAGGAAAGTGTGTGTGCCTGGGAGGTTTTTTTTTGCATTCCTGATCTAGTTGGTCGTGATCACTTTCTCAATTTTTATCTTCATATTCTGTAAAGAGCTCAGAGCTCTCATCTGCTCAGAACTTTTTGGGGGTTTTGGAGAAAAAAACCTAGGCAATTCCCTCTCCAGCCCTAAAAATGCCAAAATGCTCACTGACAGAGGTAGTCGTGGATCCCTGGGAAAGGGATCATCTCCTGAGCCTGAGCAGAAGCCCTTAGAACTGAAGGACTCCATCCCAGAGCTGTGTGCTCAAGAAACAAGATAGGAATCAATAATAATAATAATAATAATAAAGTCTCTGTGACTGGAATTCAATGCATTTTTTTTCTGCCAGAAATACAAGCATTTAAGTTCTTTCATAATAATGAGAATGGTCCTGAAGGCACCTGTCAACTCCCAAAAAAGAACCAACCCTAAAAATAAAAACAGAAGAACTTCAGACATAATAGAAAAATCCACTGAATATACTCAGTGAATTTAGATGTTCATGAAAGGTGCCAGTGAGTGACATAGAGTTCTTTGATGCACTCTGGGCTTCTTTAAGCCCTGACAGGGATTTAATTGAGACAATGGACCAATTTCTCCAACTGTCTGAAATAGGAGAGGAAAATAATGCAGAAAACTCTGTTTCCTTAACAGAGTTAAGACTAGAAGTAAAACAAGCCGGGATCAAAATAATTTCTAATCTCATTTTTTGTGACACATTTGTGAATTATTTTCATTGTACACTTGCAATTAGAGAGCAGAACAGATGGTAGGGGTTCAGTTAAAAAAAAATAAAGAAAATATTTCTTTTCAAAGGTTTTCAAAGGCAATGGTGCCAAGGATTTATTTACTGCATCTGAAAGGTGTTTCTCACTTCTCTCTGTAACTGAAGTCTTGCTCCAGTGGTATTAAATGGAAATGAGGGCAGACCTAAGGGCACAGCTGTGCTTGAATCTCTGCATCTGTGCATCCATTCCGAGGGAGTCACAGCACTCTGCACGTACCCTTTTGTTATTTCCTGATGAAAACCTTTCCACGGTGTCAAATGTGATGAGAACTATAGCAACTGCACACCAATGCTTCATTTGAAGGGAGCAGGCAGCATTCTGGTCAGAAATCCCATGGCTTGCTGATACAAAATTGTGCTGTTGTCACTCTGCTGTTTCTCATATCGTATATTGCAGGGTGAAGGAAATCCAGGTGGTTCTGAGAGAAAGCCTTGCAGTCAGGAATACACCCTTTTCTGAGCACAAAGTTCTATCGAAATAAATGCCACTGAGCACAATAATTGAGAAAAATGCAACAGCTTGTGATTTCCGTGAAATCACATTCATTTCATCTTAGCCAAAGACCCTAAATAAATGTACCAAATGTCTTGGGTTCCTAAAGTTGGTCCTAGTACCATTGACTGGCAGACTATATAGAGTGATGTCACAAAAGACAGATATGCCTTTGCAAATGTTATGAACTATACAGATTAACTTTTTATATAGCATATTATTGTGTACAGTCAGAAATACTGTAATATTAGGAATCTGTTCTGGTGTTCCTGATTTTGTATTAATATTATTAAAAATACACCTATAGTTAGCTTCCAAGAGTCAAAGAAACTGCTTGCCAAGACCCCAGTTGCCTGGTCACAAAGCAGAAAAATGGATTATGTATGAAGCATTTTTATTTTTTAATCATTTGGGTTGCACTGTTGTCTTTGCTTGTTTTTCATTTTTTGTTTTTAGTTTTTTTTTTTTTTTTTTAATTTCCAAACCTTTCACCTCTTACTATGATGACATCTTAAAAAAGTGCCTGAATTCATACTATGAACAGACATTTAATGACACTTAAAAAGTTGAGGCATGGCTTCACCTCCCACTTCTGTTCTTTTTATGGCAGGAACATATTTTACAGATGAATGGCTCTGGAATATAGCTCTAGGTGATATTAAATAAATAGGTAAATTATGATAATAGATTATCATAATTCATCATAAAGTTTTGCCTCTAAAGAAAGATACGCAGTTTTTGAACAAAAGGCATTTGGCTGTGAAATGGGCTGTAAAATCACTGAAATACTAGTTGCCAGATGTGAAATTAAAATAGTAATTTGCTCTGTTCACTGCAGTAGCCAAGAACTTCGCACACTGCAAATCCAGAGCCTTTAAAAATAAGTTTCTGACACATGTCCAAGTCATGTTTCAGTTTTGGGTGCGAAACATGAGTGCTGCAACATGTGAGTGGTTCCTATCTCTACTGTAAGAAAATAAATCAATGCTTCTGTTTTCCAGATTTGGAAGGAAAGAAGGAAGAAAAATCACACCTGGCAAAATTTCCTATAAGTAAAGTAGCACCCCTCCCCAGACTCAAATACAGAAATACACACACTTGGGTCTGAGGCCAGGCCAGTAATAGGGTGTTGGTACTGATGTGGAGGCTGTGGGTAGACAAAATGTTTTCAGTTCTGATTCTTGGAAGAATTTGTGACTGGCTTGATGTCTCCACCATCACTTCCTGTAGGACAGGATTTTGCATGGTGAGGAATACCTGTGCTCTGCAGGTCCTTCATGAACTCACAAAAATTAAATGTTTTGCCTCATTTTCATATTTCTAGAATAACCTACAAGTACATACAGAAAGAATTTGTACTGCTGTTAAGATAGCATAATTTAGCTAGCATTATGAATCAGATAGGGATGTTCAAAGACAAAATCAGAACCTAAATAAACCACAGTTACTGCCATATAAAACACTCTGTAGCAGTGATTTACAACATCACTCCCAGACCTGTATTATGACTTTTGCAAAATTCCTTCTCACAAGTCTATACTTTGCTATTTAAGCAACAGCTTCTTGTGTGCACTTTAAAAACAATTTCTCCAATATAAAATTACCAGCCTTTTTTAAGTAAAAATGCAATGCAAAAAAAAAGCAGTTTAAAATCAATTCTTTATATATTAATATAAATATAAAATTCATTCCTAAACTAAGGTACTAGACTCAGACAATTCTTCATTGCTTTGCAAGAAAGAAAACAACAAAAACCCCAAAACAAACACCAAACACTTAATGCTTTATTATCCTTGTTGTTCTAACTATGTGGGCTTACTGAAAACAATCCAGCTGATCTCCTGTGTTTCCCTAAATAAATGGCACACATCACCCCCTACTCTCTTCTTAGAACTATTTCTGATTTTTCAAATTGAGTAGAATTTCTACTACTTTTTAGTTTGCATTGGTTGGAGGGACTTTGCCATAAGCATTGTCAGTCATTGCAATAATGACAAAATATTGTCCAGAGACATATAGCTGGCCAATTTCTGGTGTGTGCCACTGTTCGGACTGATGACAAGTCAAGGTACACAAAATATATGAACTGCTGAACAGAGGCAAAAGCTAAAGTGACCCATCTGGCAATAATCAGAGCTAAAACAACCATGCAGATCTCATCTGAGTGTGCAGTTGGCACAGCAGGATAGGAGTTGGTTCGTCAGAGGCTGATCACTGACCATTAGTGTATCACATCTGCCTCCTCCTCACCATGGTAAATACTGATTTTCAGTATGAAGGATGCATTTGAAATGGAATGTAATGCTAGCAGTCTCTCAACACTGATCTTTAATTGCTCTTTGCCTGGCAACAGCTCATGGAGGTGCTGTTATCTGTGGCTTAGAGACAGAAGGGGTGAAAGGAAGCAGGATGAAAGAACATCCCCAAAGCTCGGGATGGACAGGCACTGCTGGCTGTGAAGTGAAGACACAAATCTGTAACACAGATCAGAAGCTCTGATATGAAGCAATGGGAGCAAAAATTATCTGTAGGGCAAGGTGAGAATTTGGTTGTGCAGCACTACATAGAGTTTGCCTGCAGAGTTTAAATTGCCCAGCATTGCAGAAAGTGAGACACGTGACCACAGGTTCATTGGTTTTGTGTTATAACTGTACCAAAATTGGCAGTACCTCTGACAAATTTATTAATCTGACACCTGGAAATACTGATTTAGATGGATATTTTAGATTTACTGGAGACACATCCATGAAAGAGGACATAATAGAGATTAACCCAAAGCCTAATTTAGCAAATTACCAGCAAGAGAGACTATTTGATCAAATTCAGCCATATCATACCCTGTTGACTTTAATATATGATGACAAATTTAATGCAGCGTGAACAGAATAAATCTCTGCAGTTCTTCAAATTCCTTTTATCATAACTTTTCCAGTGAAACGCAGTGACAGCTTTTTGCAACTCTTCCCCAGTAAATGCCTGAAAATTTTTCCTCACAAAGTGCAATTTTCATTACACAGAGCCCACTCAGTTCATATTCAGCTACTCTCCATTTCTTCTCTGTGTTGTTCTTGAGCCGGTCCCTTAACCTTACTTCACTTAATGGCAGAACCAGCTTTCAGCAGAATCTGATAATCTTCTCTCCTTTCTTGAAGACTTCCCCTACTTTGTTCCCCCATACAATTATGTCATCAATATACTGGAGATGTTCAGGAGCCTCGCCTTTTTCCATTGCAGTCTGGATCAGTCCATGGCAGATCGTGGGACTGTGCTTCCACCCCTGGGGCAGTCGGTTCCAGGTATACTGCACACCCCTCCAGGTGAAAGCAAACTGAGGCCTGCACTCTGCTGCCAAAGGAATGGAGAAGAAGGCATTGGCAATGTCGATGGTCGCGTACCACTTTGCTGCTTTGGACTCTAGCTCGTACTGAAGCTCTAACATGTCTGGTACAGCAGCGCTCAGTGGTGGCGTGACTTCATTCAGACCACGATAATCCACAGTCAGTCTCCATTCTCCACTGGACTTACGCACTGGCCATATAGGGCTGTTGAAAGGTGAACGAGCCTTGCTGACCACCCCTTGGCTCTCCAGTTTACGAATCATCTCATGGATAGGAATCACAGAGTCCCTGTCAGTGCGGTATTGCCGATGGTGCACTGTTGCTGTGGTGATTGGTACTTGTTGCTCTTCAACTCTCAGCAGTCCCACAGCAGAGGGGTCATCTGAGAGACCAGGCAGGGTATTCAATTGTCTGATGCCTTCTGTCTCTACTGCAGCTATCCCAAAAGCCCAACGATATCCTTTTGGGTCTTTGAAATATCCATTTCTGAGACAGTCTATGCCGAGGATGCATGGGACCTCTCGGCCAGTCACAATGGGGTGTTTTTGCCACCCGTTCCCAGTTAAACTCACTTCGGCATCTACTACAGTCAGCTGCTGGGACCCTCCTGTCACCCCAGAAATAGAAATGGATTTTGTTCCTACATACCTTGATGACATCAGGGTACATTGAGAGCCAGTGTCAACCAAAGCCATATATTCTTGTGGGTCAGAAGTGCCAGGCCCTTGGATCCACACAGTCCAACAGATCCAATTGTCCCTTACCTCTACCTGTCTAGAGGCAGGGCCCCCCTATTCCTGGTCACGGTGCACGCTACTCTCTTCTTGTAAATATGTTCTTGAGGTTCCTTCGAGAGGATCAGTCATATCATCATTCCTATCCCATCTGGAGTTTTGTGCTTGAGAGACTGGAGCAGCATTGACTCTAGATGAACTTTTTGTGGTAGGGGTCTCTCTTTTCAGTTCACGTACGCGGGCTGCTAAGGAGGAGGTGGGTTTTCCATCCCACTTCCTCATGCCTTCTCCATGCTCCTGAAGAAAAGACCAAAGGTTACCTCATGGAGTGTATGTTCTCTCCCTGGCTGGGGGACGCCTGCTTCTAATGGCAGAGACTCTTGCTGGTTCTGGCAAGATGTGGTAAATTTCTTCCTTAAGTTCTTTTTTCGGTTTCTGATGGCCCTCTTCAATCAAGCTTTGGACTTGCTTGGCCAGCAAGGGACAGAGAGTGAGTGATGATCTCTGGCTCTGTCTCTTCTGCTGGGTGCGAAGGTCCTGCTGCATCCTCATCAGTCACTATGCAGACTGATTTGCTCTTTGCTTTCTTCTTCTGAACAGGAGCAACTGCTCCTGGTTTAGGCTGTTCCAGTTCAGTGATGGTTTGTGTGGAGATGCTTGCATCTTTGGTTTCTTTCTCCTCTGTGACAACCTGCACAGACACAGATGTTGTGGCTTTGCTTTTGGCCTCTTTCTCCTCTGTAACAGTCTGCATAGACTTGGACACTGTTGCCTGGCTTTTGGCTTCTATTTCTTCTGTGACAGTCTGCATAGACTCGGACACTGTTGCCTGGCTTTTAGTTCCTTTCTCCTCTGTGACAATCTGTGTAGACACGAAGGCTGTTGCTGTGCATTTGGTTCTCTTCTCCTCTGCCTCAAGAAGACGCTGCATCATGTAGTGTTTTGTTTCTAAACAGGGTACAGGCCATGCAGATAAGACAAAGCAGCACTAACAACAACAACATTATGCTGTCCTTGGCATCCAGACAGAACTCAATATTTTTGAAAACTGCTGTATCAGGCCTGAAAGGCTGGAAAAAATCATTCTTTACCCCTCCCAACAGGGGCTGGGTGCAGTTGTTGAGGCCCCACACGTAGCATCCTAGACCAGGACAAGCAAACAAAATTGAGTACATATTCTGAATTATGTTAATTACCTCAGCGGTTATCATGCAATAGACATAATAGACCAATAAACCAATTTTAGTGCCATACCCTGGTTTACACAGGAGCATTAAGACCAGCAGATACTGCCCCATGTGCGGAAAAATATAGAGAGCTAGGTATAAGACACATGTAAGCATGCTGAGCATCATAGCCAACAGGTGTCTTTTTTTTTTTTTCCAATACAAAATTCTTATTCTGACTTCTCTCAGTACCTCCTGCCTCACGTTGGGTGCCAAAAATATGTGCTGGTTTGGAAGCAAAACCAGTGAGAGACTCCAAGTCAGAAATACAATTTAATAAGAGGAAAAGAAAAGAAGTAAAATAAAGTAAAATAAAATAAATGCAATAGTACAAAAAACCACTGACAGAGTCAGAATACAACCTGACACCCTGTTAGTTAGGGTGGTAGTAGCAGTCCAGATGAAATGGTCTTGTTGAAGCAGTGATCCTGTAGAAAGGTCTGGTAACTCTGGTCCTCTGCAAATCCAGTGGGTAAGACTACTGTGCTGTCCCAGATTATATCCAGGTGGGAATGCTTGGCTCCTCCCCCTGGGCGGAGCATCTCACAATGGGATGATCTCATTCTATGAGTCATGCAGTGGGTCCTTGATGGCCCATTAAACAGAGATAGCTCTGGAGGGAGTTATCTATGAGTCATGCAGCAAGGCATTGATGGGCCCATGAACAGAAGATAAGGGAAGCACTGCCCCACCCTGTTTCAACAGCTCATGAAGATGGGGATAGAATACATGCTTTGGGCACATCTTACATTGTAACCTAGGACACTCCTCATTCTCTGTTTTCTCTGCCCACAAATACTTGAAAAGAGTCTCTTTTCTTTCTTCTACTCCCTTTTAAATTAAGTTAAATGTCTTATTAATAAACTTTAAGAATGTTTGGAACACAGGATGTAAAAATCCTGCACACAGATCAGTGAATAACTCCACAGTTAAAATCAGATACTACAAAGAACAGTGTACCTAATATATTTAAAAAAAACAAAACCCACCAAACTTTAAAATTAAAATTAGGTTTAAGTTCATCAGAAATTCCAATATTAGGGGAAAAAATGCAAAATCTAAAACTTTGGAGCACACCATATCCATCAAGACCTAAAATTAATGAGAAATAATAATATTAATAAATCATTATCAAATTTATTTATTTATTTATTTATTATTTCACTTACACAATGCTACAACATTTTCAAAATTATATCATTGATTATATATAGTACCTGTGGCGAGTACAGATTTAATTTTACAGATTCAATTGATCTACAGAAAAAGTCTCCAGTCAAATAATTTTGAATTTTATAAACAGCAGACTGTCTCTGACCACACCTTATTAGTCATCTAAGAGAAAAAAAAGTACTTTTACAAGTATAATATAATGTCAAAATATTTAACTTATATAAAAATTCTTACTGTCGATTTCACAAAGAGATAGAAAAGTTCAGTATTTTGGGGAGCAAAATCATGCTAGTTGTGGTAGACAAGTCTGTGTAAAATCAGAGTTCAGTGTCTATTTGATTGTTAACTCAGAGTCTGCATTATATGTTTAGTTTATAAAAGTGTTTTCCACAGTTAAAACTTACAGGACAGATGAAGAAGGTGTGAAACCATCTGTAAATATGTGGCTGCCTCATGATTTTCTCCCTGGATTTTTAAAATTAATTAATCAATTATTTTTCTCATTTTAAATCAAACTAAAGTGCTTTCCTTTTTGAACATGGTGATAAAACACAGTAGGCTGGACACCTACAATATCATATTTACATCGTGCCTTTCCAGAGCAGAACTGAGATTTACCAATACACGTACACACAAAAAAAATTGCAGAAATGGATATCAAAACTAGATTTTCTTCAGAAGTGGCCTCCTGCTGGAGATCTCCTACATTAATAGAGTAGAAACACCAGTACAATTACAAAGGGCCTCTTGACTACTCATAATTCCAAGTATTTTATCTCATTAAAAACTATGCCAGGAAATATATCCCTGTTGTTATTCAAGTCCAGGACTGAAAGAAAAAAAAAATATTACATTATTCTATTCTAGGAATATTTTAATGCAAAATCTCAGCTTTCTTAATATTTTGATTACCTCTTCATTCAATTTTCATTTTCATTGGCACTTCAAACATACCTACTTTGGTTCTGTTCCCTGTTTTGTTGTTCTGTTTGCATTTCATTGAATTGTATACGAAAGGGTTGATTTAATCAAGCACATGAGATTTGTTTTTCATTCATTTAACACAGCAATATCAAGCACACAGTAATGCTTTTTCAATAGGGGTGTATTCTGAACACCATTTCTCTGATCAAGACAAATATTTTGCTGAGCATCACTATTTTCTTCAGTTCAGATCCTGTTTAATTCCACAGTATGTGCTAAAATTTCCTCTGTATTCTACAGGTATAAAGCTGTTAAAATGCAAATTGAGAAGCTATTTGTACAATTGAAACAGAAGTATGAATTTTGCATAAAATATACTGGAAGAGATTTTACCTTAAAAAGTCACCTCACAAATACTTGTATTGGAACAGTAATTTGTGTTATAGACTTCCTTTGTCTCCTTTATTTGTTTAATACGTAACCTAGGGAAGACCGAGAAAGGAAAGGAGAGTTTTGCCTCTGTGTGCATATATTTTGAGAGAGAGACATAAATGAAGGTTGAGGTGTTCATAATTGCATTTCAGAATTAGTGACAACAGCAGCAGTTTATTTCATTCATCAAGGGGTGTATGGGTGTTTATTTCTAGCTACTGCAGATAGTCTTCCCAGATGCAATTTCATCTGTTATCATACAAAAAAGGGGTGGATTAATAATGATTTTCTGTGGGCGTTTAACAAGGAAAGGTTTATAAAGTGCAACATCAGTTTTTTGAGCCATGCCAAAAGAGAGGTACTGGAGCTACTGGTGGGAATTTAAGGTGATCTTTCAATTCTGAGTGTCACTTAAAGGAAATTGTGTGCAGTCTAAGACCACTCATGGACTCCATTCCTGGGATGGACCAGGCAGCTATCCACAAGGGCCAGAGAGTGGAGGAATGGAGAGTGGACTCTCCCAGCCATTCACAATTAAATGTTTGAACATAGCCTCAGGTGCTCTCCAAGTGGGACTCTTGAATTTGTCACTGAGTAAGCTGTATTTCTTTAAGAAGAAATCTACGCAGCAGTGGGGGAAACATGTTGGAAAATCAACTTTAGCACAATAATGCATGATCCCTGTATTCGTGGTTAATGCTTAGTTTTGTATCACACAGGGCTTAATACAAATAGCAGGGATTACTGTGGCGTTGTGTTATCTCCCTGCATCTGCAACTAATACGTCTTGTGCCATCTGATGCTTCCTTTTTTAATTATATCAGTGATTAATATGTGCCAGCTGATATCTTAGAATTGAGAACAGGGTTGTGTGTCACAGCCAATAATGATAAGAGAAGTACGTTATGGCCTGACCACATATTTGAGATACTCTCAAGGAGAAAAGATTCATCAGAAGGTCTGGAACAATATCCAAATAATTCCATGGACAGATGCAGTGAGGAATCGTGCCTGCACCAGGGTAATTGCAGCCAGCCATGGGCATCTGGGGCTGTAAGAACTGAGCAAAGCAACAGCCTGAGGAGATTCTCCTTCCTGACTCAACTGAAGGTGTCACAGAGGGCAATTTCGTACTTTTTGGACAGCATACAATAAAATAAACCACAGTCTTCTTCTTGGATGTCTGAAATCCTTAAAATCCTGCATGTACAGGTTTGTTATCCACATAAAACACGTGATCAAGCTGCCTTTGCATTTCTTTGCTGCTTCCATCTGCAGGAGCTTTGTTCTATCATGTAGATTGAAAATAAACTCCTTGGGCAGGGTCTAGTGAGGGTAAAGCCAGGTATTTGTTCAGGTGCTTTTTAATTGTTTTTGCCAATTTGCTATTATGCTACACACTGGAGATTCAGATCACAGCAAGCATAAAGAGGAAGACAGGTAAAAGAGCTGAATTTTGTAGTGTCTAAAAGAGGTTCAATGTAGTTTGGGGGATTTTTATTAACCAGCAATGCAAACATTACTGTCTCAACTGGTTGTTGCTGTTGTAGTATTTTTTTTAGGTCTTTCTTAGTAGAAGTCGGGAAAAAGGTAATGCTGCAGAGCAGCCTCCTGCAGTCTAAGGACACCCACCATTCAAATTATGGAATGCAGAGAGCTGATTTCATCTGTTTTGTATATCGTTCAGAAATGCACCAATTGCCAAATGTACCTGAAGTCCTCACTGTCACTGCCTGGTATGCTTCAGTCTGGAAAAGAAAGGACTGAGTAAAGAAAAGAATGCAGCAAGGTTCAACACAGCCCTGAAAGTGATAGAATGAACAGAGATTTGCTGTTCCCTGCACCTCTGAAAGAGGATTTGTAGAGATGACAAAATATTCCCCAAAGCGCTTTTTCAACATTTTATGATTAACCCGTGAAATATCTTGTGTCATCAGTTGTGACTGCACTTTTCTCCAGACAAATCTGTGGAAGGAAAATCGATCAACTGTTGTTACCTGCAGTGACTTCTCTGTAGGCTCAGAGAGTTCACTGGAGCTTGGGAGGGCTCTCAGGGGGAGATTGTTGCATGTTTCCTTAGCTTGCCTTGCTTTGGCATCTTCTGCCTTAGGCTCTCAAGTTTGGGGAGTGGTAGACTACAGGTGGGGCTCATCAGCCCCTTGGTTTGACTCAGAACAGAAATCTTTGTCTTTTCTCCTCTTCCCTGCCAGTTTCAGAAACATTTGCACGACTTTTCTTTGAATCAATCTCTGTTTTGAGCTACTGAAATTATGACAACAGTCATATAATGAAATCTTTCCACTCCACCCTCCTTCCCCTCACCAAAAAACTCCCCAAAACCATGAAGTATATCTGCAACGTACCAATCTGTTTCTGGAAAATGCTGGTATGGCAGGCATGTCCTTGAGGGAAGCCCTTCATCTTCCTCACTTTCTGCAAAACTCATTCTGTTCTGCAGCTATCATGTGCAAAGTAATTGATGATGGCAGTAAATGCCAGCCATTGTTTGCCTTTCTACCAAATAAAGGGTTTTATTTTGCAGACAACAGACAGACCAATATTCTGAGAAAGCTGAATTTGTTTTATGGTTCTTTTAGAGACCTTTTGCGACACATTGATAGAATTATTTTACAACACAAACAGAAACCAAAAGTCACACTACTGAGGGCTGGCCTCTGAATTTTTAAGCTGCTCAGATGAAACTCAGTGAATGAGGCTGGTGTATCAGAGAAGGAAGACATGTCAATGTCTTTGAAATGTCCTCACAAAAGTCATCACACCTGATAAGGATGATATTTTGACTTTTCAGTGATGGCTTTCTCTGTGAAAAATGAATGAAACTGGAAAATTTGGAAAAGTGGTTAGAGATTAAAGCTTCCATGTTGGGCAGCATGTGAGTGTGAATAATATTTTTACTACTGAATTATGGTTACTCCATTAGATTAGAATCTGGCAGATATTGGTGTTTCCAAAGTTATCAACAGATGTTAATCACAGATGAGAGAAACTTCAGTCCTGTGTTAATAAGTATGACACTTCAGCCACCTTTCATGCATAATGAGGATTTCAACACCTCCAGCTCAGGCTTGTTATTTTCTGGTGTAAAGTCTGTGGCCAGAACTGTTCCACAGCTGCCATAAGGTGCCATGAAACCACCTCTGCTAACAAGCACCCATCTCTCAGTTCCCCTCAGGGGAGAAACACCATGAACCAAAATCACCCAGGCAATCATGTGCACACATTTACACACAGATATATATATTATGCATATATACACCCCATAGATGATATGTATTTCTAGATTGGCACCTGCACTCTGTGCTGAACACCTGTAGCATAGAGGGCAGCAGCAGCCCTGGCTGCATGCATTTGCTCCTAGTTCTGTTCTTGACTCCATGAGCTCTCTTTCCCAGTGATGCTGACATTCTTTGATGCCTAATGAGGCAAATTCTGCTCTTTAACAATGCATCTGTTTCCCTTAGCAGCTGTGGGAAGCCTGAAGTGTGCTCCTATTTGCTGGCCTCCTGCTGCCCAGGGATGTTTTCTCCAGTGTCTGTGTGTACAGACCAATTCCTGCTGCTGCTGGGCCTGCTGACCTGATGGTGATGGTTTATTTTTATCCCAGAGAAACTGTGAATTCTGTTCTAAAGCCATTAGGACCTGGTATATCTCCTCATTTTCCCTGTTGAGCATTAAATCCATCCCTGTAAAGCTGCTTCTGTCAACCATGATATTGTTTCCCCAAAGTGGTCTCTTTCCATCTCTGATGAGCTCCTGTCACCATGTGGAGATTCCTCCCCAAATTAATCAGATCCTGGCTCCTTAGCTCAGTCCCCTTCTCTGTCCTGCATGGTGGCATGACCATCCTGCAAGCACAGTATGTTGGGTCACATCAGAGTGCTCAATATAGAAATAAAAACACTCAACAGTGTCTGCATTTGTAGTCAAATTTTTTTTTCATATAAATTAATTAATAATTCCTCTCTGTCTGGCTTCCCAGACTCCCCCTTAATGGTTCTATTTTCATCCCTCTCCCTTAATAAATTCACGTTACCATCCAAACCAATATTCCTTCATAAGTTATTACTCCATAACTCACCTACTGGTCCTTCTCTTTGGTCTGGAAAAGAGATTGAATTGCTAATTACCTTCTATTGTAGCACTGGAAAGTATTTCCTCACAAATATCAATCTTTCCACAGGAATGGAGGAAGGTGATGATACAATTATAATCTCACCTAACATTCTGATACCAAATCAGAATGATACCCGTTTACTTCTTTCAGGCATCCCATTTCCTCTGAGGAAACTCCATCATGTCATGTTATTGAACCACCTCTGCACTTACCAAGATTGTGGCCCCCAAATCAATCAGTATTTATGTCTCCAGCTGCTTGCACCAATGACAGGAATGTCCTCTAACAGTGCTGGGGCACAAAGTTTCCTTCCACAGGGCATCTGAGAGGGCCTTTTTCTTCCTGTGCTTCCCATCTTTTCTCTTCATTTTCCACTTGGAAATTTTTACAGGATTATTTTTATTCCCCTTGGCTAGGGTCTAACACTGTGAGAGGCTCAGTGGCAAAACTGTGCTTCACAGGAAACTTGTTCCTCAGTTTGATTCACTTCACTACATCTCCCAGAACACCTGGCACAGTAATACCTAGCTGAAAAAACTCCTCAAAAAAAAAAAAAAAACCAAACCAACAACCAAAAAAAACCCACAAAAAACCCACAAAAAACTTAGAAAGCCTGAGGTTATCATAGCAAAAACAGAAGCAAAAATATTATTTGGAAATTAGGAATTACTTGGTCCTGCAGTCCTGCTGGCATGTAGTTGTAAGAGATCTTTTTCCCACTCTCTGTGTTTGCACACTTGTTTAACAAAATGTTTCTCCTGAGAATGTTAACTACAAACTTCCAAAGGAAAAACAGATTGTTAGATTTTTGTTCCCTAAGAATTAAAAACAAAAGAGAACAAGTAAATCCATAGAAATTCCTGATGTAAAATGCAAATAGAAATAAACTTAAGAGATTGCTGCCAAAAATCCTAGGAAACAAAACCATATATTCTATAAAAAACTCCAATAATTATTCTAAAAAGAAGCCCCAATATGTTCCAGGAGAGAACATGAGTACAGTGCTGCACAGAATTATATGCTTTCAAGCTCCCTACACTTTATGGGCAATATTATTCTTTGACCTAACAGTTGATTTGCAGATAGTTTAAAAATATATATAAATAAAAAAAGAAAGAAGCCCTCCCCAAACTACAAACCACTACTAGTTCAGCTGAGAACCTCAGAAGAGTGTGTGAGTGTCAGGATCTGAGTGTTTTTCTGAGTCTTTATTCACAATGGGGAAAGATGAACTTAAAAATGCATTTTTTAACAAGAGAAGCAGCGTTCTAACTGATTTAATCTGCTAAACTCATACTAGTACATGTGTAACATAAAAATTGAGAGGTTTTTTAGTTGCTGCCTAAAGTTAATAAGCCTATCTATATGAATGGAAAGCACTCTGTGTTTTTTTACTCCAGAAAGACAAAAGAGACACTTGATAGGGCCTTTTTAACTGAGACCTTCATCCATTGAAATGTCTATATAAGCCCTTTGAAAATCCTTTGGGAGAAATTAAATACAAAGTGTTTGTCTCTTTCGAAACTAAAGCTTCTCTGTTTAGGAATAGGAGTATTAAAAAAAAATATGCTTTCAGTTCTGTTTCTGGGGTTAAACAGAGGTAGCTGTGGACATTTGGTCACACATTCCTTGAAACAGGTGTTAAATTTCCATTGTAAATTGTTGTCCCTCACAACAATTTTCACACTCCATGGAGGTAGTGGAAAGAAAAGTATCAGGGCTCTGTAGAACATTCCTCCCTTCATTTGTTTTCAAGAGTCTGTCCTGTCCTGTTTGTCATTTTTGACAAATACATATGTCCCAGTTTGGAACAGATAAGGGGGAGAACCCCTAAAACAAACCTCCACCACCCCTCCCCCACTCCCAGACCTGGGTTCGGGAGGGAAGAATAACTCCTTGGAGGGAAAGTGGAAAAACCTATTTTATTAAAAACACTCCCCACACAAAAGAAAAAAAAGAAGGAAACAGATACTGTGCGAGGAGAGGCGCTGATCTTCTCTGTCGAGCTCCAGGAATTCCCGAACTTTCCTCAGGTCAGGTCAGGTCAGTCCAGAGCTGGTCCTAATCTTCGGGAAGGGGAAAGAAAAAAGGAAGAGGAAGGAAGAAAACAAGCAGAGAGTAGCAAGAAAATAGCGAGCAAGCAGCAAGCGCCTAGCAGAGAGCAAGCCGAGCCAAAAAGTGAAAGTAAAAAAGCCCGCAGCCATTTCCCCCCTCCCCCAGCAAGGGCCCGCCTATCAGCCACAGTCCTCGCTGGAGGAGAAGAGAAAACAACTGCCAAGACACAATATAGCCCCACGATGTAGGATATAGAGTAGGAGTCGCCTGCCAACCCAGGACAACATATTAGAAGAGATAGTTTTTGCAAGTGGAGCTCATAATTGTTCAGAAAATATTATCTGTACCCCATAGTTTTTGAGTTTGAAGACAGAAATTTAAAAGGTGTAGAATTATATCAAGAAGCTTGTTTCACTTCCATAATTGACAACTTTATTTCAGCTGGTGTGTTTATTCTCCTTTTCCTATTGATAGGAATGTTCAATGTTTTTATGTTCAGGCAGCAGTCTCCAAGCCCAGAGCTGCTGTGCAGCTCCTTCCATAGTAAAAAACTTACCACCATCTTTTCTTCCTGTTGTTTTTCTCTGTATGACCAAAACAAAATATAGATTAAACCATGAAGAGGTCAGAGGTTGCAAAGGCCTATCCTTCAGTTTCAACTTCTGTGCTTGTAAATTTTTATGCCAAATCAGGAAAACAAGTTTTGCAGTGTGTAGAGATTTCTTATCTGATCTCCAGTTCCATATTTCAGTCAAAGTAGGATAGTTATATCCTATGTACTTGGTATTCACCTGGGATTATGCATGGTTGCTGAAGAGAGGGGTTAAAAATTTCCACTGCATAAAGCTCTTCTGGCAACCCTCACCCTGCAACAGAGAAAGATTTGCAAGCAGCTGCTGGTGAATAGAATATATCTCAGCTAATAGAATGAAAATATACAGGTGAATAAAAAACGCCTAAATTGTGGTGAATAAAAAATGCCTAAATTGTGGTGAAGAAAATGCATTACCAAATAAGATATGATTAATAGAATAAAAATTAAATAGTCCCTTTTTTTCATTGGAACAACAAAATTTTTTAGCTCTGTTGTGATTCCCACTATTGGGTTTTGTATTTAGAGGTTTTGCTTGAAAGTGGTGAAGCTGAAGCTGACAATGTTCACATTTCTCATATTTCTGCCTGTTTTGTGTCTTTCTATCTTTTATTGAAGGGAAATACAGCTAATGACCTTTCTGTGTGCTGGTAGATATGCTCAGAAAGCCCCTCAGGATGGTAAGCTTACAAAGGGACAAAACCAGGCCATGCTCAGCTGGATCCTAAACATGGTGATGCTTAAAGTGGGTATAAATCTCCTAAGCCAAGACATAAGGCATCCTCATTTCTCTGATTTGTATTTAGGACTTTAGCCTTTCAGGAGGTTGACCTAGGACCTCTCCTTCTTTCTCTTTGCTCTTGTTTCCATTAGGGAAAACTACAGAACCTCTGGCACTTCCACCTATTTAAATTTGATATATCCAAAGCAGTGTTTTGAGATTAATAGAATATTAGAAACTCATGCAACTCATTTTAGTTTGCCCAACATTTTGAGCAGAAGTGACATCCAACCTTTCACCCTGCAAACTCTCTGCATGGCTCTCTTCAACCACAAAACCCCAGTGCAGCTCTGTCTTCACTATCCAAGACTAAACCACTCCAGTTAGTGAATTCTGCCCCAAATACCTACTTGGACTCAACATCTTCCACAAGAGACAATGCAGAACATTAAAAAAACACAATAGAATATTGAAACTATATTTATTTAGTAGCAGATTAATTAAACAGGACAACCAGTAGACAGAGTCTACTAACTATGATGAGTTATGGCCTGTTTAGTGAAAAATCATTGCTGTGCAATTAGCAGTATTTTTGAAAAGCTGTTGTTCTGGCAAGGTAAATCAGTTTGACTCTGCCACAATCCCTCATCTTGGGGTACTGGTAGATACAGTATTTTCTTTTCCCTGTTAGGGGAGTACCAGAAAAGAAAATGAAGACTCAGAGTTTGTATTTGTAGAGTAACTATTTCCTGCATTTCTTGGCTAGGAAATCACAGGCATGAGGTCACTCTAATTGTCAAGAGATAACAGAACAAAATCCCTATGGATTTTTTTTTAGTATTTATGCAGGAGTGGTTTTGTAGGTGAACTAAAAGCTCATTTTTGGTTCAAACATGCAACTTCTTCTGTCTAAAAGATAAAAAGTAAAATAAATCACAGACTAAAACTTAAAGTTTAATTCTTCCTTGAGCTGACAGCTTATTGTTTTCCAGGAGTAGCACAATGACACTGTCTTTGTATAAAATGTCTTTTGAAGCAAAGTTTGCATTTCTTTTGCAGGTGTACTGTTTGCTGGAATACATTTCTCCCACTCAAACAGGGGAGTCCTTTATATTACTGTATGAGTCGCAGTTCATGAGGAGGTAATAACTTTAAATTGGGAGAGGGCAAGTTTAGATTAGATACCAAAAAGAAATTTTTCCCGGTGAGGGTCGTGAGGGCCTGGCAAAGGCTGCCCTATCCCTGGAAATGTTCAAGGCCAGGCTGGATGGAACCTGGTCTGGTGGAAGGTGTCCAGGTTCTTGTTTTTATGCTGGTTTTAAGCTGCTAGTGGCTGCCAGCCTGTCTGACATGTGTTCATGAAATGAATTCAAAGCATGGATATCTCATGTTGAGGGTTCAGGTGGAATACTTCAAAGGGTTTTGAAAAACTTTAAAAATACTGGAGTATTCTAACAGATTGATTTTTTTTGCCTAATTTGTGAGAGAAGTGGGAAAGAAACCCAGAAACATTAACTTCTATTTCCTCAATCCAACATATGGTACTTCTTTGAGAAAAAAGATGCATTCTGTAGAAACCCTATGAAGGGATCAAAATGCAGCATGACTCTGTATTAGAGGTGCATATTCCCTATCTGAGTGTGGGATAAGATTATAGAAGAAATGGAATGACCTCTCTATTTGTGTAATTGTTTGGTATATTTTGCTGTCACAATTTTTGCTTCCAGATAACCACATGTATTTTTATAAATCAAGCTCAATGTGAATAGAGTTCATCCCCTAAAACTGTGATGTGTGTCAGGGCTGGGCCCTCTGATCCCAGCTCTGTTCTCTGCCAGGGTGAGAACACAGATCATTCAGCCTACACAGAATAATTACTTGTTGTAGTAATAATTAGATTAATAATTAAACCAGTAAGAATTAAACCAAATTGAGTTCATAGTCACCTGACTGCTTGATAACTGCTGTCTCAGCTAAAAAAGCTGAAACAGGCCAGGTCATGACACAGCCAGATGTGTCTTGAGACACTGCTCACCAAAATTCATGTTTACTGGGCTGCATTTTTGTATCCAATTTTTATGCACAACCAGAGAGTGGAAATAGCTCAATCTGGCAAGAAATTCACATCCTTTATGAGTCTTGGGTCAGAACCAAGGAGTAAAGAATTTTGTGAGAAACCTCTTCCATCAGTTTACTTGGTTCTGCCTCTTTTTTTCTTCGTTTTCTTTTCTCTTTTGTTTTTTCTTTTGAAGAGGAGAAAATACTGTTCTTCTCATCTACAGTAAGTGTCAATTCACATTACATTAATTAGTTTAGTGAAAGTACAGAGAAACATTGCACAAAAACACTTGTTTATTTCTAAATTAAGGGGAGTGAAATGGGTCCCTACTCAAGGAGATAATAAAAATTCCTCCCAACCCCATCATTTACCTAGGTGCCACTTCAGAATAAGTACGAGGCCCTGGATCTAGAGGATCAGCCAGATGACACACAAGGAAACGATCTGCCCCACGAGCCTTTCATTACACTTCGTCTGTTGGATGGATCACCACCTCTAACATCACGAAGAAAAGAAGGGTAGTTGTAGTGGGTGACTCCCTTCTAAAGGGAAAAGAGGGCCCTGTATGTTGACCAACCCCATCCCACAGGGAGGTCTGCTGCCTCTCTGAGGCCCAGGTACAGGATATCATTGAGAGCCTTCCTGGGCTGATTCAGCCCTATGATTATTACCCGCTGCTGTTACTCCAGGATGGCAGTTATGAGATTGAAAAGAGGAGTGTCAAGGCAATTAGAAGGGACTTAAGGGCAGTGGATCAAGTGGTTGATAAGGCAGGAGCACAGGTAGTGTTCTGCTCAGTCCCTTTGATAGCAGAGAAAAATGATGAAAGGAATAAGAGAGCCCACACTATCAACAAGTGGCTCAAGGGTTGTTATCAGCAGAATTTTGGGTTCTTTGATCATGGGGAAACCTTTTTGGCACCTGGACCGCTGGAATTGGATGGGCTCCGTTTCTCTGTTAAGGGTAGAAGGATTTTAGCTCATGAACCGGCAGAACTTACTGAGAGGGCTTTAACTTGGGTTTGAAGGGGGAAGGGGATGCAATGGGCTCTCTGAAAGCAGGCCCAAGGGTGATAAACCTTAGGGTTATTCACCCTGAGTTAGGGGTGAATTCAGTAGCCCAGCTGACGTGCATGTACACTAATGCACGCAGCATGGGTAACAAACAAGAAGAGCTGGAGGCCATGGTGCAACAGCAAAGCTATGATGTAGTCACCATCATGGATATGTGGTGGGATGATTCACATAGCTGGAGCACTGCACTGGATGGCTACAAACTCTTACCAAGAGGCAGGAAAGGGGGAAGAGGTGGAGGGGTGGCCCTTTATATTAGGGAGGCTTTTAATGCCATGTGTGGTGGTTTGGCACGGATGTGAGTTTTTTCTAAGGAAGTTGTGGTATATGTTGACAGCTTGGTTGACCAATAATTGAGGAGCTAGTTATGCCTCCAGTGGGCCATGAGGTAACATCTTGGGCAGCAGGGGCCCGTTCTAGGCCCTGCCGCCCCTGGGCAGACAGGCCTGGGCCCCAACCCAGCCTCCAGGAGCCGCTGCCCGTGCGGGAGCAGCCCGGGCCAGCTGGGCCCACTTCCATGCCCCACCTCAGCTGCTGGCAGGGGAGGGAAGGCTGCTACTGGGCAGTGCTGGCTGCCTGCCTGGGGCCGCAGCCATCGGCAGGGAGGGGCTGTGCCCCAAGCCCTGGCTGCCCACACCGTGGGCCTGGGAGAGGATGGGGTCTCTCTCTCTAGGAAGGCCCCAAGGAGCAGACCTGAGCCTGGGCTGGGCCCACCGCATGAGACCGAGGGGTGGACAGGAGGCATGTATAAACATTTATGATTCCTGTCCTACCCACTGCTCTGAGTGCCACCTTTTCAAACCGCACCCCCCACCCCAGCAGCTGGGCCTTGAAATCTGACACCATAAGCAGCAGTGGCAGAGAGAGGGAGAGAGAGAAAACCTGGACAAGATTTAACCATTTCTTGGCAAGATAAAGCTTTCAGAACTCCAACCCTTTCCCAGAGAGAGAGAGGAAGGACAGAGTGACCTAACACATAGAGAAACATCATGATTCAGAGTCAACGGAAGAACTGATAAAGGTTATTTGGAAGAAGGGATTCAGGAAGTGGACATTTTTGACTGGACTTCTCTAGATGTAAACCATGGAGAAATGGACTATTTCTTGTAATATATTAATGCTGTTTGGGGGAATGCTGGTTCTAGCTAAAGGTAGTGGACAGATGTAATTGAGATTTAATTGAGAATGTTGTAAGTACCCTGCTCCTGGGAAAAAAAGTTCTCAGCTGTTTGAGACATAGATTTGGCCCTTTGTCTTCTAGGGTAAAAAGGAAGTCTCTTGAGATGAACGCAATTTCAGAGATAGAAGAAGAGAATCTTTGTGGTATACTAGAAAAAGCATTGTTAAACAATACCCCAAATATGCTGAGAGGCCCATGAGTAGCCAGGGGGAAAGGCTGCCAACAGGTGGGATGGCACAATCTGCAGAAATTCTGGGCAGCTGCAGATTTGTGGCATTAGGAGCCACCAGACTGTTTTTTTCTTGTGGCAAATGTCTCTACGGAACACTAAGAGAGAGTCCTCTCCCAAAGTGATAAAACTTTATGTTTAAGTGGTAAAACTGACTGAAAATCATAGTTTTGTTTCTCTGTGTTGGTTGTGTGAAGGTGAACAGTCAGTGGGGAGAAAGAGAAGTGGTTTTTTTTCCCTCATCCTTTAATGTAAATAAATTATCTTTGTAACCTAAAGTTCAGGCCTGTTTTGCTTTTTATTTTTTCCTAGTCATATCTCACTAAAGAGCAACACTGAAACCATCACACATACGTATTGAAACTGATGATGAAGTTGAATGCCTGTAGGTAATAATTAAGGGGAAGGCCAGAAAGGCTGACACCCTACTGGGAGTTTGTTATCCTCCACCCAACCAGGAAGAAGAGGTGGACAACTTACTCTATAAGCTATAAGCTAGAGAATGAATTCAATACAGCAGAAAAGAGGCAGTCCAAGAAGTTTTTAGAATGTATGGAGGACAACTTTTTGTCCCAGCTGGTAGGTGAGCCCACCAGGGTAGGGACTATGTTAGACCTGTTGTTTGCAAATAGAGGTGGGCTGGTGGGAGATGTGGTGTTTGGAGGCCACTTGGGGCACAGTGATGATGAAATTATAGAGTTCTTGATATTTGGTGAAATCAGGAGGAGCATCAATAAGATTTCTACATGAGACTTCCGGAGGGCAGACTTTGGCCTGTTTAGGAGACTTATTCAGAGAGTTCCTTGAGAGCAGCCCTTAAAAAAAACAGAATCCAGGAAAGGTGGGCGTGCTTCAAAACAGAGATCTTGAGGGCACAGGAACAGACTGTCCCTGTGTGCCAAAAGATGAGTGGACAAGCCAAATGTCCAGCCTGGATGGGCAAGGATGGACAAGGAGGTTTAAAAGGAACTCAGGAATAGAAAGAAGATGTGTCATCTTTGTAAGGAGGGTCAGGTCTCTCACAAAGTACTTAAGCGGGTTGCTAGGGCATGTAGGAAAAAAATTAGGGAGGCCAAAGCTCAGTTCAAACTTAGTTTGGCAACTTTTGTAAAGGATAATAAAAAATGTTTTTACAAATACATTAATGGTAAAAGGAAAGGCAAGACCAACCTTTGTTCTCTACTGCATGCAGGAGGGAGCTTAGTAACTACAGATGAGGAGAAGGCAGAAGTGCTTAATGCCTTCTTTGCCTCGGCCTTTAGTGGGAAGGCAGCTTCTCCTCAGGACAACTGTCCTCCAGGCTTGGTAGATGGTGCCAGGGAGCAGAATGGTCCCCCAGTTATCCAGGAGGAGGTAGTCAGAGAATTGCTGAGCTGCTTGGATGTTTATAAAGCTATGGGCCCAGATGGGATCCATCCCAGGGTGATGAGGGAGCTGGCAGATGAGCTTGCAAAGCCGCTCTCCATCATTTACCAACAGTCCTGGCTCACTGGCGAGGTTCCAGATGACTGGAAGCTGGACAATGTGACATCCATTCACAAAAAGGGTGGGAAGGAGGATCCTGGTAATTACAGACCAGTCAGCCTGACCTCAGTACCTGGTAAGATAATGGAACAGCTTATACTGAGCGTTATCACACAGCACTTACAGGATGGCCAGGGTATCAGACCCAGCCAGGATGAGTTTAGGAGGGGTAGGTCATGTTTGACCAACCTGATCTCCTTTTATGACCAGGTGACCCACCTGGTGGATGCAGGAAAGGCTGTGGATGTTGTCTATTTGGACTTCAGCAAGGCCTTTGACACTGTCTCCCACAGCACACTCCTGGAAAAGCTGGCAGCCCATGGCTTGGACAGGAGCACTCTGTGCTGGGTTAGGAACTGGCTGGATGGCTGAGCCCAGAGAATGGTGGTGAACGGTGCTGAGTCCAGCTGGCAGCCAGTCACCAGTGGTGTCCCTCAGGGTGTGTGCTGTGGCCAGGTCTGTTCAATATTTTTATGGATGAGGGTATGGAGTGATTCATTAGTAAATTTGCGGATGACACTAAGCTGGGAGCGTGTGTTGATCTGTTGGAAGGTAGGATGACTCTGCAAAGAGACTGGAACAGGCCCATCTTTGGATGGATGGGCAGAGTCTAACAAGATGCAGTTTAGTAAGTCCAAATACTGAGTCCTGCATTTTGGCCACAATAACCCCCTGCAACATTACAAGCTGGGGATGGTGTGGCTGGACAGTGCCCAGGAAGAAAGGGACCTCAGGGTTCTTCTGGTTGACATCTGGCTGAACATGAGCCAGCAGTGTGCCCTGGTGGCCAAGAAGGCCAATGGCATCCTGGCCTGGACCAGGAACAGTGTGGCCAGCAGGAGCAGGGAGGTCATTCTCCCCCTGTACTCGGCACTGGTGAGGCCACACCTTGAGTGCTGTGTCCAGCTCTGGCCCCTCAGTTCAGGAAGGACATTGAGTGAGACACTTGAGTGTGTCCAGATGAGGCAACGAGGCTGGTGAGGGGCTTGGAACACAAACCCTGTGAGGAACACTGAGGGAGCTGAGGTTGTTTAGCCTGGAGAAGAGGAGACTCAGAGGTGACCTTACCACTCTCTATGACTTCCTGAAGGGTGGTTGTAGTCAGCTGGGGGTTGGTCTCTTTCTTCAGGCAGCAACTGACAGAACATGAGGACACAGTCTCAAGCTGTGTCAAGGGAAATATAGGTTGTATATTAGGAAAAAGTTTTTTACAGAAAGGATGATTAAGTACTGGAATGGTTTGCCTGGGAAGGTGGTGGAGTCACCATCTCTGGATGTGTTTAAAAAGAGACTGGATGTGGAACTTGGTGCCATGGTCTAGCTGAGGTGTTAGGGCTGGGTTGGACTTGATGATCTTGAAGGTCTCTTCCAACCTAGTGATTCTCTCTGTGTGTGAAATACAGCTCTATAGACTAAAGAAAAATTACAAATGAGAAATTCCTTTCAAACTGTGCAAATATCTGCTACTGCAAATTTAACCTGCCCAACCTCTCACAATTATAGCCTTTTTAATTTCTAATTACTTAAATTCATTTAAGCTGCTTCTTACCCAAAAGTTATGTCTTACTACTACTGCCATTTCAGTGACATCTGCTGAGAGTAACTTAGACATTTGTTGTCTTCCTTGAAATTGTGGAACATTTTGTTCACACCTCCATTCTCAGGATTTTCCCAGAAATATATGGTTATATTGAACACCGAAGAGAAGTGAAGTAGTAGCCTCTTAATATGTAGAATTCCTAGTGAGTATAACCAACTAGCAGTTGGCTTCCTCTTTTTTTCAACTGAGATAAGTAACTGGTTTGTTCAGCATTTTCTGTGTTATGTTAATGCTCTGCTTACTCCACATAGTTAAAGCATCACAGTATAACTCATATCTGAGTGGGCTGATCTTTCAGCCACCTCCTTTTGTTAGCGTTGAAAACACATAATCACGGAATGATTATATGCCAGGTGCTTTTATTGAAGAGCTCTGGGAGTCAGGGGTAGAGTACAGACCCAAAGTAGACTCCGACATTGCGCTTGAGACAGACATGTTTTACACTCTTTTTGGTTACATAACTATATATTAATTATTAAACCCATATTGTTCTATTGTATACATTGATTTTATCCAAGCATGAATTTCCCAGACCCCAAAACATCCTTTCTCATGATTCTTTGGTGTGATTACATAGTTTTTCATAATTCTGATTAAACAATAATTATATTAAATTATCAATGATCATCACATTTAACAATCATATCATTTATCATATGATGACTATGCAGCTACAGTTTCACATGATCTACTGAAGACAAAGCTAGCCTCCCCCGTTGCCAGGGCCTACCCAGTCCCAGTTCTCTTTCCGAGGCCCAAACTTCTTTTCCCATGATTTTAGAAACATTTTATCCCCATGGAATTAGAGTTTAACCCTATACTATCACTTTCAAGTGGAAATTCTGTACCATCTTTTTACTTTTCACTATTGAAAATAAGTATTACTTTATTTTGGGGGGGTTTTTTTGCCTTAAATGCTTTATGTTCTGGTTTGGTTCGAACTTGGTAGAAACACTGATTATGTAGTGGTTTTACATTCACCTCTTTTTCTGTTGGCTAAATTTAGTGTAGTGGTTTAAATGTTTTTCTGCTGTGAGATTGGATTAAGGAGAAACAGGCCAAACAGGCCTAACTTAAGGTAAACAGATAGATTTTATTAACACACACACACTAAAGAATAAAGAAAAAAAATTTGAAACTTCAAAACACTTCTCTTTCCCTTACAAACTGTTCACTTTCTTACAACTAACACAGAGAGAAAAGAATATAATTTTCAGTCAGTTTCACTATATAAACATAATTTTTCATCACTTTAGGAGAGGACTCTCTCTTAGTGTCTCATGGATCTCACTGACAACTTAAAACAGTTCTCTTGTGAGTTTTAACTGTCACAAAAACAGCCACCCAGTAAAATTTGTTTCTGTGACCCCTCTATTAGCAGTTTCCCTAGCTGCTTATGGGTCATGGGTCTAGGCTTTTGCATATTAGGCTGTCATTTTTTAAGGATGAATAACTCTAAAGAACAAAGGATTCCTCATCTCAAGGAAGAGAGATATCTTTTCACTTCTTTATTAGCACAGAGGATCTTTGTTCAAGCATCTTATAAAATCAATACCACTTAGTCCATCACAAATACCTTTGTTTAAAATCTACACACAAATTTGAACATCTCCTTAAATGCACATCTTTCCCATAATTTGAAGGGATATTTCGGTCTCCATGGTTTACATGTAGAGAAGTCTAGACAAAAATGTCTACTTCTTCAGTCCTTTCTTCTAATAATCTTCATCAGTTCTTTCACTGACTCAGTATCATGTTGTCTCTCTATATTTTAACTCAGTCTGTCTTCCATCAAGGAAGGAAGGAAGGAAAGGGCTGGAGCTCTGAAAGCTTCGTCTTGTGTTAAGAAAAGTTCAATCTTGCTCAGGCCTGCGGTGGTCGTGTGATCTCTGCCGGGCTGCAGCTCCTCAGGCTGAAGGATCCCAAAGCAGCCAGGCTTGCTCTTCCTCTCAGTTGCAGCTCACGGTGTCTAATTTCAAAGCTGTGCTGGTGATGGATCCCATTCGCCTCCTCCCATCCTCCCCCGGGCCAGCACCGGCAACCAGGGCCTGGGGCAGGGCCCAGCCAGGGCCTGGGGCACGGCCCAACCAGGGCCTGGGGCACGGCCCAGCCAGGGCCTGGGGCACGGCCCAACCAGGGCCTGGGGCACGGCCCAACCAGGGCCTGGGGCACGGCCCAGCCAGGGCCTGGGGCATGGCCCAGCCAGGACTGGCCCCTCCCTGCTGGCCACCACGGGGACCCTGGCCATGGCCTGGCCAGGGCTGGCTGCTGTGACCTCGAGCTGCAGCCTCCCCTTTTTCCCCAACAAGTGCCAATGGAGCCTGGCCAGGCCTCAGGCCAGCTCTCCCCTGTCCCTGCAGGAGTGGGGAGTGGGGGGAACGGCAGGGCCTGGCCAGCTCAAGCCAATGTTACTAAGCCAATGTTAGTAACTGTTCAACTGCCCAGAAGAAAAAAGGCCATTGAAACAAACTTAAGATTTATATGGGTATTACCAAAGTCACATTCAGCTTTCTCCATATTCAAACCACATGCCAACAGCCAAAAACCAGCCTCTGATAAGTCTCTAGTCTTTTCTAAAATAATTCTAAAGTCTTGACAAGGCTCCTCTTTAACTAAAAACCAAAGTGTGTTAACCTACAACACTTTGTCAACACCTGAGTTTAGTAATCTCTCTTGTCCTTCTGTTCTTTCATTTTTTTCCTTGAATCCCATTCTAAACTAGTCCCACACTTCCTCATTCAGCTTTCCATGAAAGACTTTTCCCTCAAACACCCTTTAAATCAAGTAGGAATGAAAAACCTAAGATAGTGGAAGTGGAAAAAAATTGATAAGCTTGGACAGGCAAAAAATATCTACAGCTGAACACCCTCTTCCACACTTTGCACTATGACACTGACAGTTCGAATTTCTGATTCTGCAAAACAATTTCAGAATCTCAAGTTCTGGACCAGAATAGGATTATGAACTCACATTAAAAGATGCAACCTAGCTACTTTTTCAAGAGTGCTGTTGCTTTGTCAGCAGGCAGGACTTTCTTCATTTCTTCATCTACAAATATCCAGCTTGTTTTCTGAAGTCACTGCAGTGACCACATGGACTTGGTGCAGGGCACTGATTCCAGACAGCTTTCTGGCCAATACAGTCTGAGAGTTATTTGCTCAGGCTTTGTTTACAACTTTTCTATAAAGAAATTCCTAAAGAAAACTAAGTTTTTCATTTATGATGCTTATAAGATTACTGATCATGAGGAATATGTTTCTTTATCATGAAAGATCACAGTGTGAAAGCTACCACAAGGTAACAGTAGATAGTCTTCTGCACAGGAGCCACACAAACCAACAGGAAACACTGGGAACTGTGCCTGTGAAGGGCACAAGATATTTGCAGTGGCTGCAATGAGGGACACAAGGGATAAGCCTTATTAAGCACTTGTCACAGCACCTGCTGTCTGAAACAATATCACTGTTTGACATCTCTGTTAACAGGCTCTGGCATTTTAATGCTGTCCTGCCTATCCATCATCATACATATTGTTTGTCTCTTCCCTTGTGTCAAAATAGCAATTTATTTCCAGCCTGCCACTGACAACAATACACTGAGTTTCATAAATGCTCAAAAATGTTGAGTAGTTAAGTCAAAGTGCTGGTGCTTGACATTGATTTATACCCACTTCATATGCAACCTGCCATTTTCTTAATAAAAAGTAAGACTTACTGCTTACCTGCCATTTTCTCTTTAATTATTGGTACGCTAGTTTGCATAAATTGGTTTGTCATGTATATGTCACACTGGGATTTCAAATACTGAGTTTATTTCCATTTAAGTTGGGAATAGCAGAATAAGGACATTTAAAAAAGGAAAAGAAAACACAGTTGTCAGGTCACTGGTAAAGGACCTGACAACTATGTATAAAGCAACTTAATTTTCCAGGTTCAAAGGTCCTTTTGATATGCTTTCCAGACCTGAAGTGCCTTAGCTGGGTGATAAAATTAACATCAGTAAAGGGTATATTTCCATCCTCTTCTATACATTCCCCGTAAAAGGAGGAAGTTTGTCTTGATATGGACAAAAAAATTCCTCTGCCTCTGAATCTTGGCCTTGAAGAAGATACTAACATGTTGATTTAAGTCCTGGTCTCAAAAAAAAAAAAAAAATCATCTGTATTCCTTTTTCTTCCTCTCTAATCTTCTTAATAGCCTTTACTAAAAAATTTCTAGTTAGGAAATGCCAACCACCATAAACATACTGTGTGCCCCAAACAACATACACCATTTGAGTTCAGTCTCTGCTACCACTGAGAAAAGCCTCCATTAAATCACTTTCCCTAGCTGTCCTTTCATAGGGAAGAAAAGCAAGCACTCTCCTATCATTTTCAATGATTTTAAAAACTCATCCACAAAAATGCTGAGCTAGAGCTCAGTTCTTCTGCCATTGGGATCTTAATCATTGGTTTGCATGGAAGCAGACTACAAATACCTCTGGAGCTAGCAGAAGCATTATTGTGAAGACATCTCTCATAGAAGAGATAAGCAACCCCATTAGATACATCCCTATGTATTTAATACAAAGAAAAGCAGTTTCTGAGAATTGAAAGTGTGTGATCCTATTCCTCTACAGTGATTGAATAACAGCTCTGTGTGGCTCTGCTTTCTCAACGACTAAGCCTTATTTTCAGTGACATGTTAAGAAATCAATTGAAAACTTACCTGGAGTTTTTTCTAGGGATTGAAGACTACAGCCAGGTCTAGCAGTAAAGGATGGAAGTTTTTCACTGCAAAACAGGATTTATGTTTTTTCACAATTGCTTTTGTCACTTGAGGATTTATCAGTCAATTAAGTGGAATTTTTGAGACAAACCACTGGACTCACTCACAGCTTATTTCAATGAGATGCCAGTTGTGTCCCTCTCTGTTTGAGGAGCACAAGGCTCAATAGACAAAACCTAAGCAAGTGCATGTGTTTCTTGGATTTGAGGAATATCTCTAATATCTCTAAATATCTCAGACACAAGTCTGCCAATGATTCCTCCACAAATGCCATCTGATGGCTTGCTATTTAATTCCTTTCCAATGTATTATTCAAACAGGATTTAATGAAAAATAATACATTGTGGTTCTTGGAGTTAATAGCAAGGGTCATTTGGTAGGAGTTTTTCAGTGTACCCAGCAAAAGCTATAGAGGCATTGCCTCAAAACCTTGAGAGATCTGTACCAGGTCACAGTGAGTTTTGTGCTGTTAAGAAAAACTCAATGTTTCAGCACTGATACTGTGAAATAATTTCATTTTTTTAACATAATAGACTCTGAAACTGACAGATGATCACTTTGCTCCATGAACCTAGGCTTTTTCTGATGTTCTGTTGAAAGTTTGGATGGTGTCAGAGTTGATGACTGCTATGACCAGTCCAAGCTTTGACTGATCTGGTATTGGATCAGTTATCCCAACAATTCCCAGGCAGTTTTGGCTCTGTGTGGTAGGTTAACGAGATCTGGACCCAGGTCTCTTCCAGAACACTCCACTGTCAAAGTGATGTAGGTGTGAAAACAAAGTACAGGGAATACAAATGTATTCTATGAATTAAATTAAAAACATATGAAAGAGAAGGAACATCATTTGTTTCTTAAACATTTTCTACATAAGAAGCAGAAGTCAGAGAATACCTATATTGGAAGAAATCATATGGGAATCTTAGGATGGTGCTTTATGATGATCTTGAAGTTCTAGTGACAAGAATTGTTGTAAGTGTAGAACAGAGGTGTGGATCCTGCCAGGCATGTACATTGCTTATGTACCTCACATTTTTAGAGAAACGGGATACCTCCAACACCAGATAGCATTTTAGCATGGGTATTCCTGAGAATGTGGCTGGGGCATCCTTCTTCCCTGTGCTATTCCCCTCTGTAACATCCACCAACTCATGAGTCTCTGTGTGACTGTGCCGTGTGCCTAATGCTGTTTTAAATGCAGATTCTGGCATTTAATACAATTAAGTTAGAGTCTCATTACACAAACAGTTTGCAACAAGATTATCCCTAGGGTTCAAAACCTTGAAGTAATTGAATGAAATAGTAAACTGCAAACAATAATAAATATGCACAGAAGTTTGACAAGGAGGCAGTCAGATGCAAACTGAGCAGAGAAGCCCATTGCTAATGAAACATCACAAGCTGGAGTGAAGAACTCTGCGTCTAGGGAGCTGTTAGGATGCCAGTGCATAAATTAATGTGGTGCAGAGAGAGAAAAAAGAGTAGGAACAGAAATTAATGGAATACAATAAATGCTTGTTGTCAGGGTTTTGATCAACTTGAAAAGCAATTACTTATTCCTGAGTATGTGAAATTCCTATAGCATGTCTTGGGTATGTTCCCAAAAGTGCACTGGTCCTCTGAACAAGCCTGTCCAGGAGGGACTGGGTCATTGACTGGGTCATTTTATCTCGTGCAAATACACCACATTAGGTCCCATTGTCATGAACTTCCTGGTTTCAGGGTGGACTTCTTAGTTTCTCACACTAGCCTGCTGGGTTCTAGGATATCTCTTGGATAAGTGCTCAAACTAGAAGTTCCCTACCACCTGTTTTCTGCTCCAGGGCTTTTACTTGATTGTAAAATCTATTACTTTCTGTTGTTGTTGTTTCTGGGTGCCTTTCATCTGAAACTCTCCTGTGTGCCCTACTGCTAGCAGTAAGATCTTGCAGTGTAGGAAGACACAATTTTAACTCTCTTTGATTTGCACACAACTGTGTCACTGCCTTCACCTTTTCATCTCAGATGCTTAGACAATTTTTCCTCCCTGTCTTGGTTTTGAAAGAAGACAGGTATCTGCTAAATAGAGGCAGGGCCTCTCTTGGAATGGATAATTCAAATCCCCTTCTCTCAAATTATTATAATTTAGAGAATTAAAACAGCTCTCAGGCGGAGATATGGGGATAGGAATAACAGTTCCTTAATAATAGGTATAACAAGGCAAACAAACAACAACAACTACAGCAATTAATAGCAAAAACAGAACCAGGGACCTTGACGGAGCTTGGTCCCACAAAACCCGGGGCAGTCTGGTCTCTGGGGACTCTAAAAAAAAGGTACTAAGCTGGAACGGTGGGGGATACCGGGCTGGTGGATCGGATGAAATTCGGAGCTCTGTCAGTGGTCACTGGAGGGCCGGGATGTCCGGCAGGGAGGGCAGTGCGGGCCCGCGGTGCAGAGCAGCTCTAAAACAGCGCCGAGGCAGTGGGACAGGGCTGAGCCAGCTCCAGCAGAGCAGCAAAAGGAGAAATCAGGATTTTTCCTGGGCACACGAGCAGATGATGGTAGCTCTCTCTAGAATCAGATCCTGGTGGTGCCAGTGAAAAAACCACGCAGCAACGGCAGCCTCATCTTGTCTCGACGCAGACCACACTCAAAGTGAAAGCTGCCCTCTAGCTCTCGTCTTTCTCCCCCCACCTCGGGGGGAAACTCTCGGAGACAAAGGGTGTAGCCAAGGGCCAGCCTCTACCTAGCCTCCATGCTTTGTTTCACCTGAGCACTGATAAGTACCTGTGCTGGTTTGAAAAGCAAAACCAGTGAAAGACTCCAAGTCAGAAACACAATTTAATAAGAGGAAAAGAAAAGAAATAAAAAAAAGTAAAATAAAAGTAATAGTACAAAAAGCCACTGACAGAGTCAGAATACAACCTGACACCCTGTTAGGGTGGTAGCGGCAGTCTAGATGAGATGATCTTGTTGAAGCAGTGATCTTGTAGAAAGGTCTGGTAGCTCTTGTCTCCTCTGGGAGTCCAGTGGATAAAAAGCTGCCTGTGCTGTCCCAAACCCTGGATTTATCCAGGTGGGAATGCTTGGCTCCTCCCCCTGGGCAGAGCATCTCCCAATGGGCTGATCTCATTCTATGAGTCATGCAGTGGGTCCTTGATGGCCCATTAAACAGAGATAACTCCTGGAGTAAGTTGTCTATGAGTCATGGGCAAGGCATTGTTAGGCTCGTTAACAGAAGATAAGGAAAACACTGCCCCACCCTGGCTCCAACGGCTCATGGGGATAGAATACAAACCTTGGGCACAATTTTACATTGTAACCTAGGACAGTACCCAGCAATTAGTTGCCTTGCAACTGTTGGGAAAAAATTCTATAGGTGAAAAAAAGAAACAAGGCTAACCCCCAACACTCCCACATCTGTGATAGCAGTATCCCTTAAGGTGGTGTAGGTGTGGTGGGCATGCAGCACCCAAACTGTTCCTGATCTTCTGGAAACTAACTGCTGGTCCTGAACACATTCTTTCTTGTTTATTTCTACATGGTACTTGTATCAAAGGGTGTTCCTGCCAATGTTTTAGGTTACTTGGTCTAACCACAGCACCGTGAATAGTAAAAGCTGAAGAAATAAATGTATATTTTTCTGACCAATTTACCTGGAGTCTGTATCTGAGATTTACATTGCTGATAAAAGTGAGAATTCCTGGAAAACAAGTAATAAGTCATTGAATTTAGCATATATTTCTTAGATTCCCTGTCTAAAAATGGGAAAAATAATCTTGATCATTTTCTTCCCTCTTATATGTGTAGTCTTAACCCAACACAGGAACACCTAGACTCCAAATCATAAGTAAAAATATTTGCACAGGAGGTAGAATCCCATCAGACAAAGGCAATCTTCCTGCAACACCAGGTACAGAGTACTCATGTTTTTGACTCCAGTGAATTCAAAACACGTTTTGAAACCTGCTCATGAAAACTTAGGGGACCACCTTAGTCTCTGGACTTTGGAGTGTAAGAGGAGAGAACATAAAGTCTGTTGTAGTGGTGCGTGAGCTGTGCTCACAAGTTTTGGGTTTATATAATTAATGTTATTTAAGTTGGGAAAATGGTTTATTCCGGACCCCCCTGTTTATAGCTGCATTTGCAGTTGGTTTATCCCTTCCCGAAGGTGCTGTTCCCCTGGAAACCCTCCTGTCCATCCAAGTTTGTCCCCTCCCCCGGAGCCTGCCAGTCATCCAGGAAAGCCTCTCCCCCTTCTGGAAATCTCGGGGAGACTCGGCTTCTGATTGGAACAGGTTCTGGAAATCCCCTACCCCCCCCCCCAGGGATTGGCCCTTTGTGTGTCAATCTACCCCCCAACTTTTTCCCCCCTATTGGTGGAAAGTTTATGTACACGCCCCTTGGCACCTGTCCTTTTAAGCGGCCGGACGATCGGCTCGCTCTCTCTCTCGTTCACCATCCTGAGGTGATGTCGAGGCAATAAACATCTCCTATTATAATATAATAAACAACACCTAATAAACAACTCCTCAGAAGAGAGCCTCCTTTTCTTCCTTCGCCATAGCTGCAAAATTACATCCAGTGCTTGCCTGCCAAGAACCCACCGGGTGGGTTTCTGCAGATCTGTCCAGCGGGCCCTACTGACAGCTGCGCACGCTTCTGGCCAGGGGCCGGGCAAGGCTGGGGTTCACTGATCAGTGACCCACGGAGCGTGACAGCAGTCTGTTATACAAAAAAACAAAACTGCAAAACAAAAAGTCATGTAACTGCCCTGAGAGTGCACCTCAGTTTTGGAATGAACTTGGTCTGAAATGGTTCTTTGTTGAACTTCACAAGCAACTTCTGCCTGTTTCTCTGCTTCCTCACTTGGGTTTGTTTTGTCTGCAACACCACTTCTGGTTGTTGTAGTGTTGCTCCCCCCTGACTAAAATCTCTGTGTACATTCCCCAGCCTCAGCTGAATATCTCCATGAACTGTTTTGTGGGATGATTGCACAAGTCTTGTTAATTAAACTGAAGTTGTGATGCCCTGGTTTGAGTCACCCTGTCTCCTGGACGTGCTGCTCAGGTCTGCCAGGATCACTATCCTCCCTCAAGTGAGCCAAGCTGGTAGAAGCATGCCAGGGACATTTAAGAGCACAGGTACCTCAGCTGGAAGAAATTCTCATCATCTGTGCCCATTCAGGCCGTCTGTGACTGCCAAGGGGAAGTGACATTTGTTGCCTGAGTAGCTCCAGGAGGGCTAAAGGTCATGGTGAAACATTCTGGTGAGGGCTGTGGCAAAGGAACAAGCCTGGGACTAAGGGGAGTTTTCAGTAATAATGACATCTCATTCTGGCTGCTGTCACAGGTAGTTTAGTCACTGCCTAAGGTAGCTCCAAAGTGATTTTGGAATACTGCTCTTGTACTTTAAATGGTATGGACTATTTCTCATCCAGATGTGTGGCTGTGAGCCTCTGTGTTTTTATCAGTGACACACAGAGAGGCAGACAAATTCTACAGGGCTCCTGGGGTGCAGGTGTGCACTCCTGCAAGATCCATCTCCCTCTTCTTGTCTAGGAATATCCACTTGGCTATCTGCATTTTTCAGTTCATGTCAAGGGAAATACTGGGGACCTGGACATCTCACAGACTCAAAACTTCACCTGATGGTATGTCTTTCACTGAAGAATGTCTTTTTATTGAGGGGAACTCGAAAATATTCTAAGCCAAAATAAAATTAAAAAAAAAAATAAGGTATCTGTTGTCAGTATTCAGGATAGAGAAACTGCAAATTTTTGCAAAAGACTCATGTGAACAAAGGAAAAAAAGCAGGGTTTACGCTGTTAAAGCTAAAAATAAAAGTCTGTCTTCTTATACATCCAATCCAAGCATGCACCTGCCAGGGATTTTACCTTTCTGTCTCTTTGGAAAGGTTTGGATTTGTGCTCCTTGTTCTGTGAAACAAAGCTGGCTTTCAGTGGGAACCTAGCACAGGCATTTGTCCACCTATTGAGGTCTCATCAATAACTTCAGGGTGTTCCAGCCTGTCTTGTGGAGTGTTTGATTTCCAAGCACACCTTCATCCGCTCTGTCTGGAAACTGTATGGTTCACACAGACAACATGGTTCTGATAGTATCTTATCCATAATCTAAACATAAAAGCACCTTGCATGCACAGGCTGTTTACAAGGGAGCAACATTTTCCTTTAGGACTGAAATCACCACTAACTGCTTTAGAAAGACCATTACTTTGATGTCTCTTCAGGGAATGCATAAAATATCTCCATTACTAAATACATTAGTTCTACTGTACTTATCTGAAAAGTATTACCGTGGCTTGCTATAATAATAACAGAAGATTGGCTTAGTCATCAATTTCCCATTTATTTGATGTTTACGTTTGAAATGACTGTTCCATGTGGCATGTTCTTGATTTTTTTTTAAGCTTTCTTCTTGATTTCTTTCTACTTCAATCTTCTTCATTATTTCTTTCATTACTATCAAAAATGTTATGCCTTTTGTCCTTTGAACTTGCTAAGACAAATGGGCATGCTTCTGGTTTGGCCTGGTATAGTGTTATAATTTTCAATGTTTCCTATAAAGCACTTTCCTACACATGTTCTCTATACAAGACTAAATATTAGACCTAAAAAAATGTAAGTTTTATCATCAAAAAAGCTTTAAAGAAAGGAAAAAGTACCAAACAGGAGTATACTCAGCCAGTGGTTAATAATATGGAAAGTTTCTCCTGTACGTTAGAAAGAAAATATATCTTTTTTTGTAGCGGCGCGTTTTCTGGTTTTTACTTATTGTTAATAGTCATTTGTTCTGTAATGGTTTTTCCCAAGTTCCCCCTGTACTTCTCCCCATTTGGTACAATCTCCCGCCTGGGAAATTCCCTTTGTTCCCCTCTGTTGCAATATGTTGTCAATCATCTGTTGCTCTCCTCCCAGTGCCTGCCCCCCGCGCCCTGGGAAGCCTCTCCCCCTCATTCCAGAGACTTCGGAGGGACTCAGTCCCGGATTGGAGCAGGCTGGGAGTCCCCCACCCCCTATTTCCTATTTGCTGTCTATGTGCCCTCCCCATTCCCCTGATTGGTTTTCCCTCTTGTGTCCACCCCCTTCCCTGGTCCCTTATAAGCAATGAGCCCACCTCCTTCGCGCTCTCTCCTGGGACGCGTGAGTGCCTGTACCATGGGGTGCATTTGACAATAAACTCTATCTTGCCACCAGGCCTCCTTCTTCTTACCTTCATCAAGCCTCACTAACAGCTCTCGTGCAGCTTCTGAACTACTAAGGAGGTAGTGGCCGGTCTGCTAGCCACTGCCTAACCAGACTTGAAACAATTCCCTGCCAGGGCAGCCAGGATTAGCTGGAAAACCATCTCCAGCAGGCACAGGGAATTATTTCATTTTTTTATATATAAATGTATTTCTTTGTCTTGCTAAAGGGTGAAAAATTATTTAAGTTTTTTGATCTTGTTCTTTTCCCTCTGCACAGGTTTGGTATTGAACCAAAGTGGAAGTTTCACAGCATGGGGAGAATGGATGGTCAAAGGATGCATTCTATGCTTTCAGGAACTATTTTTACGTCAGTTTCCAAAATGAACAACAAACAGGTAGCTTCAAGGAAGGTGAATAAAAGCAAAGGCAATTTGGCTACTGTTCAGGGTTATGCCCTCAAGCTGTCAGTGGGAATGCTGAGAATCTGAACCAACTGAAATGGGTGCTGGCAGCAACAACCACAGTGCCTGCAGGGTGTGATGGGACAACATGGGACATGATGAAACAGCACAGGACTTATATACCCACTCTCCTCCTTGCTGACCTTGTGTTTTCCCTAGGTATCTCCTGCCTCTATGTCCAGAGCCCTCAAGGCCCTGGGACTGCCCCAAAATGGCCTTCTGAAAAGATAGAGAAGTTCCAGCCAGTGCAGGCAGGTGAGTGGCAGAGCTGGCTTGCAGGGCCAGTGATTGCAGCCAGCCTGACCCCATCCCACCCTCTGTGGAAATCCACAGGGAAAGGGGGAAAGACGGGATGGGGCTGATGTCCTGTGGCAGTTGTGGCTCCATTCACTGAGCCTTGCTGCTCTGGGCCTGCCTGGAGAGCACAGTTCCAGGGAGGCTCAGCTGTGTTCTCCAGCCTTTGCCACAGCCCCTCCACTCTGATTGTGCCTGATCTTTGCCAGACCCTGTGGAGAACCTGACTCCCAGCTGAGAACTCCTGTAATGCTGAGGCTTGTGCTGCCGTTCTGCATTTGCTTGCAGAGATGGAAACCTTCAATCTGAAGCATGTAAGTAGCTGTAGCCAGCGCCTGGTAAGGATTTTAACCCATTTTGAGTGAATTTTTAAGTCAAGGGTCTGATTTCCAGATGTGCTAATAATTGGCAGAAAGCAGAACTCTCCTCTCCTCTGCTCTCCTCCCCTCCCCTCCATGACCCTGCCCTGCTCTGCCCTGCCCTCTCTCTGCCATATAAAAAATATTCAGACAAAATATTTTTTTTCTATTTTAAGGCAATATCAATTGGCTAGTTTCAGGGTTATCATAAATCCTGCTTTAGTCTGAAATATGCATAGAAAGCACAAATTATTTTCTCATAGCTTCCTTTGCCTTTGCTTCTCTAGAAATCTCTGTGATTGTTTTATATGAATTTTCATTCCTTACTTTAGGCAGGGTCTATGCCTGATGACCTGCACTCAGTTTGATTTCTGCTTGTTTAACTAAGCAGCTCAGGACACTTACAAGGCCACAGTTGTTTCTGGCATGAATTTCTGGAGCAAGCATGCTTGTGGGGAAAATGTTTGTGAGAAGATAAAGTGTGACATTCTCCCTCAACACCAAGAGACCTGGAGGAAAAAAAAAAAACCAAACAAACAGCTTGGCAAAAGATCCACCTCAACTTGTTAATATTTCATGCTTTTGATTTTGTAGTTGTCAGGGAATTGTATTTTTTTTTCCTGATCAGTACTCAACATTCTTAAAGGAGATAATTCATTAAAAAAATCTGGTAATTTATAGAATCACAGCATCATCAAGGTTGGAAAATACTTGTGAAGTTATTAAGTGCAATCATCAATCCAGCAATACCACCTCATGTTCATCATAAATCCTGTTCTCATCTGCCATATCCACACATCTTTGAAAGCGTCCGGGGATGATGACTCCACCATTACATGGGCTTTGCTTCCCATTCTGTGGGAAAAGTTTTCCTAATATCCAATCTAAACCCCCAACGGCACAACTTGAGGCTGTTTCCTTTTGTCATGTCCCCTGTTCCCTGGGAGCAGAGCCCAACCCTTCCCTGACTGCCCCCTCCTGTCAGGGAGTTCTGGAGAACGAGAAGGTCCCACTGAGCCTCCTTTTCTCCAGGCTGAGTGCCCCCATCTCCCTCAGCCTGTCACAGTGCTCTAGGTCTTTCCTCAGCTCTGTTCCCTTCTCTGGACACACTCTAGCCCCTCAATGTCCTTCATGCCATGAGGGGCCCAGAGCAGCCCTCAGGAGTTGAGGTGTGGCCTCAGCAGTGCCAGCACAGGGACGGTCACTGCCCTGCTCCTGCTGCCACACCACGGCTGGGACAGCCCAGGGGCCATTGGCCTTCTTGGCCACCTGGGCACCCCTGGGCTCATGTCCAGCTGCTGTCACCAGCACCCCCAGGGCCTTTTCCAGCTTTCCAGCCACTTTTCCCCCAGCCTGGAGCTGCAGGGAGTTGTTGTTCCAAGGGCAGGACACAGCACTTCCCCTGGTTGTACCTCACCCCACTGGCCTCATCCCATGGATCCAGCCTGTCCAGATCCCTCTGCAGGGCCCTCCTGCCCTCCAGCAGATCCACCTCCCACCCATCCTGGTGCTGTCTGTGATCTTGGTGCACTGGTAATCAATGATGTTAAACAGTACTGATGAGCTGTTCCACCAGCTCCCTCAGTACTCTTGGGTGATTCTCATCTAGCTCCATGGACTTTTGTGAGGGTGAGTTTCATAGCAGTCCACTGACCATTCCCTCATGGATTATAGGGGCTTCGTTCTGCTCCCTGCTTCTCTTTTCCACCTCAGGGGGCTGGGTACTTTGGGAACAAGTGGTTTCATTATTAAAGACTGAGGCAAAGAGGGCAGCTCCTCATTCTTTGTCTCTCTGTTTCCCTCCACATCCAACAAAGGATTCTCCTTGACCCTCCTTTTGTTTGTCATATATTTGCATAAACATTTTTTTGTTGTCCTTTATAGCATTGGTCAGATTAAGTTCTAACTGGCCTTTGGCCCTTATAATTCTCTCCCTGCATGACCTCACAGCATCCTTGTAATCCTCCCAAGCTGTCTGCTCCTTTTTTCCTGAGGCAGAAACTGAAAAAAGTCACACATGGATGTTTCATCACTATGTGATACAAGCCTAAGTGCACAGAGCCAAGTAAAAAAATCCAAGGAAAATAAGAAATTTATACTTTAGGTGTTTCAATATCCTTTTTTCTTCTCCACACACCTGATCAAATGTTGTTGAATAATCTTTTTGAATGTACAAGAGTTAACAACAAATTGATTTAGATTTTGGAAATAAGGATTTCTCTGTCTTCCTAAAAAAAAGTTGTATGTTTATGGCTAATTTCTATGTTTACATATTGCTGTGTTTCTGAGTAAAGCATGCCTGAAATTTTGTACAGAATGTACAAGTGCTATATCTTCTTCCCATGAGGATATGGATGATGGGATTGCCTTATATAAAGCCCAACATTTGAAATATGCATACCTTTCCTTAAAATAGTCATGTAAAATAATATGGGGTAGGAGGGGCAAGATTTATTGTGGAGATGATAAGAAGGTAGCTGCATATTTTTCAAATATTTATTAATAGGCTCTTTTGTGCCATCCATTACCATAGTAACAGAATAGCTCGTGCAATCATGGCCTCATTCTTCATTTTCTGAAGATAAATAGATGGAAACTGAGATGCACAGATGAGACTAAAAACCCGGTGTCAAACTGGATTTCTGCACTGGACACAGTCTGAAATCTAGCTTTCTGGAGTCCTATCCATTGTTTTAACTGAAATTCATCTGTCTTTTTACTGAAGGACAATATAATTAAATAGTCACCAATTTTTTTTTTTCATTTTTTTAGTGTTTTGCTAGTTATCTTGACTGATTTACCTGATGGTGCATATGTGAAGCCTTTCTTGTGAGCAGCTTGTGTGGGAGCACAACCACAGCATGTTTCAGTTCTGCTGATTGACACTTTGTTGAGCCCAGTGTATTTCTCGCTTTGTTTCTGAGGGGTTTCAATATCTAGGTAGGACTGGCACTCTATGTTGGTCTCAAAATGTATATTTTAATTGAATTTATTTGAAAAACAGTGAAATACTTAACTTTGGGGTGACAAGAGTGTGTACATCTGTCAGACTGATCCCAAGGAGTTTTGGAAGCATTAGTTCTCCTTCACCAATGTCTCACACTGTTTAACACTAAGGCATCACTGGAAGACCCAGACTAAGTCTTATCCACTCAAAATGAAAGATTTATTGGGATTTTTCTGAATATTTCAATGTTGGAACAAAATCCCTTTTTCTTTCAGATGAAACATATTTCTGAGGAAACTGTGTTTTCTAGCGATGAAGAACACTGGTGAAAAATATTCAATCTGTTCCAGCAGGTCTTTGGATTTCTAAAGTGTGAATTCTGGTGCTAGATGTTGGGATCTTGTGTGCCCTTGCCCTCAAAGATATTGTTTCCTATGAGGGCCAGCAGCAGAGAGCCCCAGACAGGTCGATATCGTTGCAGAGCTGGGCTTGGCAGTGTGTGGCTTTTTCAGTTCTGGTCCTGCCCCTTGCTTTTCCTAGGTGGACAGCAGGGACTTCCTAAGCTGTACCCTGGCTCTTGTCCCTTATCTCACCTGGGTGAAGCTGTTGGCCATTAGAGTTCCACACCCTCCTTCTAGGGAGCAACTTTTGCTATCTAGCTTTTGCCAGCCCACTCTTGCCAACTCTAATGGCCAACAGCTCCCGACAGCTCAGCAGTATTTCTCAGGGTAACCACTGAGCTTCTTGTTTGGAGGAACATCAGAAATAAAAAGGTGATGTACTAAATATTATTACTTTTTCTTTCCCTCTTCAACTCCCTTTACTAATGTTTCCTTCTCTCCAACAAAAGGAATGATATCTGTTGTGTTGGTTTAGCATGGATAGTAAAAACCAATTAGTGACTGACTTTTAAGATTGATGGCCAGGCTGGCTAATTAAATATAGGTATTCACCTCTGGGTCACACAGGCTTAAAATCAGCAGAAGCCCGGGAAACTTCTTTTCCCTTCTGGCCGGAGGAGCAGGTAACCCCGGCTCTGGGGGCGTTCTGTGGAGCAGCCCAGGCCGGCCAGGCCCCGTCACTCCCCGCTGTGGGGACAGGGAGCTGGCTCTGGTCTGGCCGTGCCTCTGGGCCCCCCATTGGCTGCCAGTGGGGGAGGGGGAGGCTGCAGCTTAACATCTAGCAAACTTTTAAAGCCTACTCCAAGCTGGCCAGGGCCGGGGGAGATGTTTTCCCCTCACGGGAGCCCCAGGGAACAGGTCTGAGCTGGGCCACCCCAGATGGGACTGAGGAGTGGGTGGAGGCAGGGGGTGCCTCCATCAGCCTGCCTGGATTCTGGGATCCTGGCTGCCAATTCTGGGCCCCCCCATTCGGCATGGCTTTGGGATCCTTGCAGCTGCCGCCCGTCAGAGATCATGTGGCCATCTGCAGGCCCAGGTGAAAATGTTAACTCTTTCCTGGTACAGATGAGACTTTTAAAAACTCTAATCCTCCTTTTGAGTAAAAAGAAAAGGACAGTAAAATGTAGAGAAGACATGGCATAAGATAGAAGTCAGATGGAGAGAGAGTGAAAGATTAATTGGAGGAAGGATGGAGGAGTTGCCTTGTTGGCTGGACTTTTCTTGTGAAGCGATGGAGAATGGACTATTTCCTGTAATATATGAATACTGTTTGACAGGATGCGTGGTTCTAGCTTGTGGACTGATGTAATTGAGACTTAGTGGAGAATTTTGAACAGAGGAAGAAAAGTGACATGAAGCCCTTTGCTCCTAGTGAAAAAGGAGGTCTCTAGTTTTTGAGATGGAGATGATTTTGGAGATGGAAGAAGAGAATCTTTGTTTTATACTAGAAAAGGCATCCCTAAACGGTACCCTAAATGAGCAGACATGGCCCATAAGCAGCTTGGGAAGCTGCTAATGGGGGAGACTTCACCAGGGCAGGTTCCTAGGTGGCTGTTTTCGTGAAAGTTGAGACCCACAAGAAAACTGTTCTAGGTTGTCAGAGGGGAATCTCAATGGAAGTTCTAAGAGAGACTCCTCTCCCAAAGAACTGATGAAAGATTATTTTTAAATCAGGAACTTGACTGAAAATCACAGGTTTTGTCTCTTTATGTTGTTTGTAGGAAAGTGAACACTTTGTGATGGGAGGAAGAGTGTTTTGAAAGTTTCATTTTGATTCTCATTTTTCCTTTCTTTGGTGTGTAATAAATCTATCCTTTAAGTAGGGCCTGCTTGCTTTTCTTCTAATCCTGTCTTACAGGAGAAAAGACATTTAAACCACTACACAGAATTCGGCCAACAGAGACAGGTGAACATGACACCACTACACCTGTAATAGCACTTGGAGGATCCATGAGAAAGGTCAGTGTCCATATGAGCCATGCTTCTCTATTACCTCCTCTTCCTCTGCCTGGTTTGAAGTACCTTTCCTTTTCTTCCTGCCCTCCTTTTATATCATTCCTTTCTCCATCAATGCAAATATTTCTTTGCCCCTGATTGAAAAAGCTCTAATTGGTTGTACCTTCAGGTTGTACCTTTCCTCTGACTGTACCTCAGCAAACTGTACCTTTTTCACTCATGGCTTAGGCAAAAATTGTGTCAGGCTTTACCAGAGTTTTCCTCTTTTCTGTGATGAAGTTTGAGTCAACTTTCACTCATGACTCCTCTGGAAGCATCATCTGGAGATTTTTCAGAGATTCTTCCATTTCCTGCAGCCCTGAGGCTCTTGGTTGAGGGTTTGGAGTGAAATCAGAGAAAGGCACAAGGACAAGGGAGAGAAAGATATGCCCAGAGACTGTGTCAGGGAAAGTGACATTTATTTTTTCTTTTGTGAAGATTTTCCCCCACCCTCTTTGTGCTGCTGGTGGGACTTCTTTGTGGGCTGGGGGGCATCCAGAGGCCTGTGAGCCTTCCTCTTTGGGTGGCACTGTGATCCCCCAGACAAGTGGTCCCTGTCCTGGGTGGGAGTGGAGGGGCCATGACTAGAACCCTGGGCAGAGGGACCTGTGGCCACTTCCTGCCCTGGCTTCTCCTGTGGATGGACCTGTTCTGTGGGGATGGGGACAGAAGAGAGGTAGCTGGGACCATTGTGGGGTCCAGCTGAATGCCATTTCCAGCTAGAGCTGCTGGAGCTCGAGGTAGCTCCAGAGTTGTCCCACTTATCCCTGGCTGCATGGGAGTGCAACAGGCCCCTGGCTCTCTCACTGCACCAGCTCTCAATGACACTGATGATGCTGTGGACCAATGGTCCTGTATGCTCCTGCAGTAAATGCTGCAACTTCTGGACCAGGACCTCTGCAACAGGGCCATGCACGCATAGGCTGTGCAGGATGCTGCTCTCTGCACTCTCTACCAGCCACCACTGATCCCAGTATATACCCACCAACCTCTGGTGCAGCCAGGGCTGCACCAGGTCCAAGAGATGCTGCTGTTGGCGTAAGAGTCCTGCCCAGACCTCAGGCAGGAGACCACCCACAGTCATTGGGCAATGGGGGCTGTTTTCAGCCCGGCCACTGGCACCCATCCCTGCCTGGCTGCTAGACTCTGATTGCCCCTCCTTGTCCATGTCCATATCCCTGTCCATGTCTGTGTGTCACAGAAGCCTAGGGAAGAACTGAGGACCATGGAATGCTCCCTCTTGCACGCATCCTCGTTAGCAGTCCAGGATCAAGCCAGTCTGACCCAGGCTTTGCTGGCATCTTATATAGCAGTGAGGGACATGATGCTACAATCATCCCCCTGGACATCACAATCCATCACTTGATAGCATCATCCTCTGTCACCAGTGATGACACAACTGAATGTGACAATTGAAATAGGTAAGATACAGACACTGTATTAAGTAAGCCACAAGGTCACAATCCATCCCCTGGTGATGTCACAAATGACACTGAGGTCTTGGCTGTGACTTTAGCCGCCCCCAGTTGCCCTCACACTTCACCTTCTACAGTACAACTCCTGCCAAAATAAACAACTCAGTCCTGATCATCTTCTTCCCCGTTGCTTCCATCTTAGATACATCTGGTCCCAGGTTTGGGATTTCACACCGCATTATTTGGGCAATTTCAAATTTGAAGTTGATGGTGCTCTTTTCTTGCAAGATTCCCTTTCCCAACATGTCCCCAGTTCTCCCCTCCAGGTTTTCTGTTTGTGTTGGCCATTATTCAGGCAAATCTCCTTCACAGATTGTGAAATCCAGGCATTCCTCACAGTGCAAACTGAAACTTTTCCTAGCTTCCTGCAGCAGCCTATGCTGCAATTTCTGATGGTCATTAATGGATCTGTCTGCAACCTCATCAATTTTCTGAAGTCATAAATCCATTAACACAGGTCAAATGGTTTGACATTAAATGATGGTGCTGTCCTTCACACTGGTTACAAAACCCCTAAATGTTCTAAAATGGGCAGCAGAATAAAATGAGAGTGAAAATGTAGATACAGATTTTTAATTCTGAGGGCTTGTTTGTGTTTCAATGTCACACGTTCATAAAATATTTTTAGAGACTTCAGAGCAGCAGAGGTTTTTAAGAGAGAATCATGTCCTTTTAATGCTTCCCTTACAGGGGCATGACATCCAGGTTGATGTACTTTCTGTTGGGTTGTTGAATACTGATTTTTATTAGTGCCTTAGAAAATAGGAGCATAGTAAGTCTTGTATTGCTGCACATGAAACTCAGGCAGCAGGAAGAAAGGTTCTTTTATGAGCACATCCTTAAAATTTCCATTAAGACTTGAAATGATTAAAGAAAAATAAATAGAAAGATTTAGGTTTCTTACATAATTCTTTGAAAGAGTGCTTTCATGATTTGTATTCTTAACATTCATAAAGGAAGGCACAGTGACTGTATCGAGCAAAGGACATACAGTTAAATCACTTATATTCTACCTTTTATGGCATGATTGAGTTGTGTCTTGTATTCATTTTCCTTGCATTTACAGGCTGGAACAAATGGTGAAGGCTTAGTTATAGGGAGTGTTTCCATGACTATAACTCTCTTTGTGCTATCATGGCTTCCTTGGATGCAGGTTCACAGGTTCTGAATTGTGCTGGCAGGGTGTGAAGCACTGCAGGTTGTGCTTTGAGCTCAGATGGACACCTTAGGGTGGTGCAAGAAGGGTTAACTTCTATCTGTCCCACATTAAGGTAGGCAGCAAGGTCTGCATAATAGGGCTACTGGCTTTAAACCCATGATCTTGGATTCTAGTGTAAACTTGTTTTGTTTCCATTTCCCATCTTCAAGACAATATTTGTCTTGTTTCCAAAGCTCTTTAAGTGATTTAGTTGAGTAGAATGGATGGGGTTGCTGTTCCGGAGCTCAATCTCTGTTCCTCTCCATGTGCGTCTTGCAGACAAATATGCATAAAATGTGAAGAATGAAGCTAGAGGACATAAGCCAGATACTCATTTGTGCATCTGAAATAGGGTTAATGAGTGGCCAGCCTTGACTGGAAGCTCAAGTGCAAATCAATTTACAAAATGATAAAGCAAGAACTTCCTTAATGAACAGATAAAGCATACTGAAAGCATGCTATAGTTTGCATACAGTTCTTCTCCCTTTACAAAATTTTCTTGGGAAGGCTGTGTTCAATGGCACAGAAAAGGTAATGTCACATTTATGATAGTCATTGGCAAACATCACTAATCAATCTACAGCAATTGAATTCAGGGTTTCCACCCTGCCGAAGTCTTCTGCATAGATGTGAGGTAAGCTAATGGAGCTCTTCTTGCCAAGGAATGCACACGGAGGTCTTCACGGTTGGACCCTGTCCTACAGCTGGAGAACACAGTCCTATGAAGTGTCATAATGCTATTTGTGCATGTCACTCAGACAATGCATTAAACTGGAGATTAACTATTATTAATTGCGCAAGAACTAATTGTCAAGCCATGAACATAATTTATTGTACATTTGGTTGAACAGAGAGTGCGCACTGGGGTGGTCTGCTGGTACTTGGCTGATCCTGGAGAATTTAATATTCAGCTGGGACACATGAGCCCATGCCAGGAGACTGCTCAGCACAGCATTGTGAGACTCATAGTTATATCCATAATCAACAACTCCTCTTTCTTCCCACACCCCAAAGGAGGCAGCCCTGTCTGTGATTGTGTCTATGCTCTTTTCACCGGAGCAACTGAGGAAAAATGTACTGATAAGGCAATTCTAACTTACATGTCAGTCAGTCCTACTGAATACTTAATGAAAGATTAATCCCTTGAGGTAGCTTTCTCTGCGCATTGCAGGAAAAGTTGTGCGACACTTATTACAATATGCAGACCTTGATTCTGTGCAGGGTTGAGAGGGATAACAGTAGTCTCACATGTATTTGTAATTGAATGTCTATTGAATCAAGTCCTCCACGATTTATTTTTCATCAAAGGATATTTCACCTCATCAACACATTGGAGCAAGAGATCTTCAGCAAGACAGGAAGTTTCAGAAATAAGATCTTTTTTATTACTTTTGTTTCAACACTAAATTAATATTTGAAGGCAGCTACCCAGAACAGGAACGTGCTCTGTAGAAAGACCTGATAAAGATGTGTTGCATTAGTAAACACATTAGTTTTCAGTTATTCACAGAGCCACTTCTGAAAAACTCTTGGAGCAACTGAATAGTTGTAAATACATGGCTGAGCAGACACAGGATGCTGCTGTTAACAGAACACTGCTCATTTCATTAGCATTTTGATCTGGTCTTGAAATAAATAAGTGTATACATACAAGTTTGACTTGTGGCTAAAGCCATCTGAACAGATCCAAATGACACCATTGACATCTTTAGCAACAGCTTGAGGTCTGAGCAGGTCTGTTGTTCAAGATTGTCAGCCTGGTTAATCTTTTTTCCACAGGGATGTAATAAATGCATGATGCTTGGTGAGAAGAAATAAAAGGCAACTTACCATGGCAGAATATTCTTATGTTTGCTGTGACTTGGGATTCAGCATTAAAATACTTCAGGGTTTGTCAGGAATTATTTGTAAGGTTTAAGAGGGCTCAAAATTCTACAGGAATTATTGTAAACCAGGGTAGAAATTATGAATTATGCCCACTTAGAGGGTAGTTTTTCCACCACTGCACCTGGCACCACTGCAGTCCACATGGCAGGGTCACCATGGAGGAGTGACAGACAGCCAGACCTCTGCTTATTTGCATCAGTGAAGGAAGGCTGCTGGCTTCAGTGGTGCCAGAGACTGAAAATTCACTCATTCCTACAGCCAGTCCCTGTATGCTTGGATTATGAGGCACAAACATTGTTTAGGTCCTTTTTGAGATTATTTTGTGCCAATGGAAAGGAGCTAATGAGTCCCCAGGGCTCTTAGTTTGAAATATTGTTCACGCTTTGAATTCAATTTTACAGGAAATAGGAAACAGTGTTATTTTTCTTAGGCACTAATCTCTCCACAATATGGAGATCCAATTCATTTCTTTGGGTCAGTGTTTGAGTCATGAGTTTTAGAAATGTTTGGGGATTTTTCCCAGCTTTATAGTTAATATAAAGATATAGATTTAATAATAATGAATATTGGCTATTTTCTTGGTGGTTTAGACATGTAACCACCAATTTATCCAAAGCTTGGTGGATATAGGAAAAATATGTTTAATATATTTACTCATGAATTTAATGTAATTAAATTTGGGAAGAAATTTTCCCAATAACATTAGAGAGGTATTTCTATTAACTGTGTCTTGGTTTTGAAAGACAGTTGTCTGCCAGGGAAAGCTAGAGCTTCCCTTGGAGGGGAGAATGTAAACCCCTTCCCCTCCTAATTATTATGGTTTTGCAATTAGGGGCTTTCAGGCAAAGATATGGGAATAGGAATAACAGTTCTTTACTAGGAATATTAAAAAAGAAAAGAAAATACAAATGTAGTAGTACAAAGACAAGCAAGCAAGCAAAACAAAAGTCCTGGAAAATGCTGACAGGGTCAAGGATACGACCTGACACCCTGTTGGTCAGGGTGTTGGAAGCAGTCCAAATAAATCCTCCTGGAGTAACAGAAGTGGTTCTGTGAATCAGAGGTGATCTGGTAGAAAAAAGTCCAGTGGTGGCGAGATGGGTCCGGTCTTCCTCCTGAATCCCAGTGGAAAGGCCGGATTCCCAGAACTGCCAGCTGTTCCTGAGTCTCAGTTTTTATCTAGGTAGGAACAGTTGCCCCCCGCCCAACTGGGTGGAGCATCTCACAATGGGATGATGTAATGTGTCATGTCATTGGTGAACCTTAATGGCCCATTAGCAGAAGATATCTCCCTGGAGGATGGATGGGTGGTGAAGGAGATAAGAAACACTGCCCCACCTGGTTTTAACAGCTGGCCCATTATCAGAAGGCATCCACCCTTCCTCCCCCAGGAGTTATAAGAGATAAAGAAAAAACTGCTTTCAACAGATGAAATAGAATACACTTTTTTTGGTTACCTAACCCAAAACAAACTGACTACTCATCAGTCTGACTCACTTGGTGCAATGAAGTCCCAAATACTCAAGTGACTTTAGAGTTTCTACCTGTATTTCTGCTTTTATGTATAAACCAAGACAGTTCAAAAGAAAGCCAAATCAAGATTTAGTCAATCATATTTTTTTCCCCTATGAAATGGGGAGCTTTTTCTTAGCTTAGCATGGTTGTATAGTGTAAGTCCTGCTGCTCTAAATCTCATAATCGAGGGTTAATAAAAACAATAGGTTGCTGATGTAGAATGAACTGTATGTAACACTGGAATTGCAGCTGTGGATGTAGGAGGAGATCAAAGGCCCGTGGCTACAGACAGTTCACCAGCCATCAACACCTTGTAATTGAAATAAAATTGTCTTTAAATCAGCTGATTTTATGTGTAACATAGAACACAACCATACCCTACCACCACCACCATTTTTTCTTGGTGGTTTAGACATGTAACCACCAATTCATCCAAAGTTATACTACAAATTTGGATATTATGTGGAACTGAAGATTGAGTAAAAGACTTTTTTGGCAGCATTCATACAAAGATGAATCCACAATAATTGATCTATATCAAACTCCTCCTTGATATAATACTTGTACCAAAGCACTTGGGATGCTTCTTGGTCATCTTAAGCTGATAAGACAACCTCAGACTTTCAAATTTCAGATCTTAAGAGCAGGAGGGTGAGCACAATGCTACAGAAAGTTTGTGTGTATCAGTTTTGATCTTATCGTTCTGATGAATGAGCTTTAATAACTGCATCATTTTAGCTGTGTGTTAATAGTGTTGCAGCTGGGCTAACATTTAATTGGTGAGACTGCAATCCTTAATTAGTGGAACAATTAATTATTTTGCATATTAGGTGTGTTTTCTTGGCTCACATAAGATACAAAAATTGTAGATAAACAAGTTAGTGGAAAACATCCACCACCTAAGCAGTAATTTGGACATAACAACTAGTTTTCAGGTAGAGAGGTGTTTGTCTGAATGCATATGTTGGATGTTTTTATAAAGTTCAACAGCTTCATTTATAGCAAATACTCTGAGAAATTTTCACTTGAAGAATTATGTTACCACTTAACTCATGAAGCAGAGATCTTCATAAGAAACAACAACAAGGACAACAACAAAACCATCAAAAAAACCTTTATAGCGCAAGAACAGTTGAATCCTAGGGTTGTCTGCTTGTAGGGAAATTGTTTGGGGCTGGGGGTTAAATTGCAGTGTATGAATGTAGAAGATCCTGATTTGGGGAGGAATATTGAGTGATTTGGGATCAAGCCCAGACCAAAGGTCACCCTAGCTCTGGTTTGCCATCCAGCTCAGCTTGTTAGGAATGGTTAGCGAGGGGCAGTTGCTGAAGACAAGGCCATGGAAGGGAATGGAATGTCTCCCTTTGCTTGCAGGCACCTCTGATTCTTAAAAAGGGTGGGAAAAAGCCCAAGAATCCCTCCCTCACAATCCAGGCTCAAGCACACACTGAAGCAGGATGCCTCAGAGGCTTCTGCAGCTTGTGGAGGCAAGAGGGAAGCTCCAAATCTGGTTCTAATGCACCACCAAAGTTGAATAAAGGTCATCACAAGCCACCTCTGAATCCTGCCAAATTGAAACTGGTGCAATCAAGCTTGACTCCTGAGTAGTTGCCAAAGCCTAAACTCCCTCTTAGGCATGGCACAACCAATGGCTGGCCAATGCAAAGTTTATTTGCACGCCTATAATGGCTATACTGTCTGTTCAGGCTGCTCTATCAAAAACATGGACAAAAATAAAATTTATTGATTTGTACTAATGTGGTGTTTGACTTTAGCTGGCTGCCACTGGCTCAGCAAGATTCTGTCTCACTGTCCCTCTTCAGCAGGAAGGGGGAAAAAATAAGATTAAAAGCTTGTAGGTCAAGATAAAGACAGTTTAATTGAAAAAAAATAGAGTAAATTCTTCACATAGAAACAAAATAGGAAAAAAAATTCTCTAGAGCGTAAAACATGCTTTTGGTCAGCTGTCTTTCTCTATTCCCTCCCAGCCTCCTGTCCGTATCCATCCTACTAGCATTTGAGGAGGAGTCCTTGGAGAGGCAGCCTTGATGCTGTGTGAGCATCCTACCACAAGCACAAAGCACGGCACTCCAAGGGCTTCTGTGGCAAAAAGTTCACCCCATCAAAACAGAGGCAGGCAGTAGGCATTCATCCACACTAGCTCCAGAATCTTTCTCTGGGAAAAATAGTTCAGCTGCAGTTTGGAAGCTACTGAGAGAGAATGAAACACTAGGCACTGTTGAAGCCATTTTCTCTGATAGACAGAGTGAGTTGCCCTGCTTAGTGTCCACTCATTGTTTAGCAAGCAAGCTTAAAAACAAGCAAACAAACAAACAAGCCCTGAAAGTGTCTTTTCCTTCCACTGGGAATCTGATACTTTACATACTCCATTTTCCTGCTGAAAGGTCCTCACAGCAATAGGGTCTCTGCTTACTAGTGGACACATGTCTAAGATGAAGGGATGTATACATCAAATGGAGTGCAATTTACTATATTTAAAATATTTTTCTGTTTGTTCTCTCTCTTTTTTTTCCACGTGAAATCTTTGCAGACTGGTAGGAAAATTCAGAGATGTGAAACAAAATTCTAGTGGGAATTTTTTGAGCAATGGCCAACTAAGCTTTAGAAGTGGAATGAAAATTAATTTTGTGTCCTCCAAAGAAAATGGCGACAACAAACTTGACATCACATTTCTCTTTTAAAAACAATTCATCAAATACAATACAATCAATACAGTTGATTGTGTGCCCTGTGCAAAAACACCACAGAAAAGGCAGAAAAGGGGTATTTTATTTCAAGAGGAATAAGCAAAACAACCAGTTTAAATGATAAACCCAAAAGGTAGAGGTATCTGTGAGATGAGACCAGAGGAGGTAGCTCTTCTCAGCACCCCTCTTGCAGAAAATCTCCAAAGTCTGACAGTAGATAAAAAAGGTGATACTGGGGTTTAATAGCCATTGGGGGGAAATTCTCAATGCTCTGACTGTGTGACTTTGCCATCTCAGGACAATTCAGGATCACTAGACTTACACTGTGGCTTGAGACACTTAGAGGTTGCATTAAGTCACTGGATCACAGTGAAAGTAGGACTGATGTATGACTGCCTATAGCTGGGAGACAGAATGAGCTGCATGGCACTGAGATCCCAAAAAGCTGAGATTTCAATAATTATCCTCAGAGGCAGTCTGCCTGCAGTACACTGGTTTGATGTGTTAAGTCAGACTGGAAAAAGAAACATCTACATTTGATAAAAAAGCTTACACAAGAAAATTACTTGTTTATTCCAGAAATGTTTATTTCATCTGTTGAGTACAAGATACAGGGATACAGCTGCAGGAGGGAAAAACAAAACACAAATATCAAGAAATTTTCTAGGGCTTGTTTAGTATTTTTTGGGGGGATGTGACTAGAAGGGCTTAGAGGACAGAGAGGTGGCTTAATTGGTATCTGCTTTTTCAAGACCCCTTTCTGCCTGTTTTTGGCAAGGCTTGTGTTATCAGATTGAAAGATGGTAGAGAACATGGAAAAAACATATAGGATAAATGATTTTGCCTTTGGCAGTCTGTTTTCCTGCATCTTATGCTTCTCATAGAAACTTTTTGGGGAGGAGTACCCCGTTAAGCCTTTTGTGTAGCCAAGATTTGAACCTGGACTTTCCTCCTGAATGGGCAAGAAGTTACTCTGAGCAGCAGGAAGGTCTGCTTCTGCAGTGGATTTAATGCATCTTTTGCTCTGGACATTTCCCTACAACGGGAAAAAGTAAAGCACCACTGCCACAGAAAAATGGCCCCATGGAAGCTTCCCATAGTGTCCTGAAATCAGGAACAGGCAAAACTCTCACACAAGCTGTCAGGAAAACAGTCAGAAATATGTCAGATTAATTTCTGTCTGCATTTGCTTTAAAAAGTATTGGAACTGACACATCTTCTGAAGGATTGGATAAAAATTTGCTTTAGTTATGAGACTTCTCAGCATAGGAGAGATTTCATATAAGAAATTTCATAAGCGAATGTGAGCATCTTCATGTTCTCTTGTGCAAGGCAAGAATTATTTGATTAAGCTTTGGCTGTTGCAGATGGACAGAAGAAAACAGAAAAGAAAAGAGAAGCAGAGAAATAAAACCAATTTGTCTCCACTTTGGTAGTCCATGTATTTAGCTCTTCACTTCTGTTTTCCTTGGCAATCTGCCAATTTTGAATGTCAAATTTGCGACGGAAGGATTAAACATGAGAAATTTTGAGATATCTTTGCAAGGTGCATTAATGGTCAGTGAACATGGACTTTGCACAAAACCACAATATTGTTTGCAAAGAAGTTTCCTAGCTGCAAGTGCTGTAGAAGAAAATGAATCTCCCTTGAGGGAAAGAAAGAGTAAAAGGGAAAAAAAATAAAAGGGAAGAAGTAGAAGAGAAAAAAACACAGATACCTTTTGAATGCCTCAAACTGTTTTCTTCTTTGGAGAATTTATATGTCCAGTGAGTGTGTTGTATATTTTCACTGCCCAAGAAGGTACTTAGTACCTCAGCCTTTTTCACATCCTGTGTGACTGGGGCTTCTGCCTTGCTCAGCAGTGAGGCCTCATTATCCTATCCTTGTCACCCATGTATTCACAGAGGCTTTTCTTGATGTCTTTGACATCCTTGGCTGTGTTAGAATCCATTTCAGCTTTGGCTTTCCTACTCTCAACCCTGCCTGTTCTGGCAATATCTCTGTATTCCTCACGGGGAACCCTTTCAGTTTAAAATTACAAAGCAAATTTAATGCATTTTGTGTTCTCCTTCTGGCATCCAGCAGCAGTATATCCAGTTGGATAGAGAAGCTGTAGGTAAAATGAAAAACAGCAATGCTTTGGGAGACCATGACTTTCAGGACCATCGGTTTTTTGATAATACCATGCTACTTAAACTCAAATGTGCAGTTTCTAAGAAAAAGCAGACCATTCACAAGGATTCTAATAGGATGCCAAAAAAGAAGATAAAAGAAATGAGATTTTAAAATGCTGACTGTGCATCAGGAAAACCATTATACCTGATTTTTTTCAGCAAATGGAAAGACTCAAGTATGTTTAGAATTAATTGAATGTGTCTGAAGATCTAAAACTGTTAAATTTCAGACAAAGAAAAAAATACTCCTTAACTTGCATAAAATTTGGATAGAAGAACAGAAGAAAGTGAAAAGATTGATGCCTCTATTTTTGACTGTTTAGGGCAGTATTTCCTATGTCTGTTTTTATTACCACAGGTGAATGCTCCTCCAGAGCAGCTTCTGCTGCAGTAAAGTCAGTAACCATTCTTACCAGCAGGACCAGAAAGATTTATGTATGGAAATGTTGTATTTACTTGATAAATAATGAAGAAATCTTATCTCAGGCCACTCAGTTCCTTAAAGCCAAGTAGTCACAGAGTCACAGTTGAAGAGCTGCTGCGTTCTAGATACCAATCACCTTATGCCTATTGATAAAGCCACTTCTTCCACTCAAAAGGAGCTGCACGTCTCCATATCATACTTCACAGACACCTAGACAGAAATCCCTGTGCTAAAGATGCTTAATCAACTTTCTCATCTCCAAATATTACCATGGGAACCACAGCTTTTCAGAGCTCAAAATAAACTGGCAGATTTATCTGTCTTATTCTAACCTAAAATTTGAATGAATCCTCCCTTGCCTTGCCATCACTGATTGCAGGAAAACAGCCAGATCATTCCTCAGATGAAACATTCTTGTTTGCTCTTTGTAGAATGAGCCTTTCTTCCCCTCATCTCAGGAATAGGAATGGCATTTCTTTCAGTATGTTGTGATAACCATCCCAGATTGGTCCAGTATCTCTGGCATGGCCAGTTGGAGGTACCCAGGGAAGAAGAAATGGATAAAGAGAAGACAGACCAAGCTGGTCCCCACTCACACCATTGCACCCCTTCCACCTCCTAGGATTTTCAGTTTCACCCATGTCCTGAGCAAGACCACCCTGTGTCAGAACTTCTGAAGGGTCCCATTCCTTTGTTCCCCTCTTCTCCCAATCCTTGCTACAATCTCATGGTTCTTCCTCTTTCTACCCTTCCTTCTTTCCTCCCTTTTCATTTTTTCCTGTGGTCAATCAGCTGCTTTTCCCCTAATTTATCCTTCTGCTTGGTTTATTTAGAGGTAGTTTTAGGGTTTGACTCAGATCAGCAAAGGCTCTGAAGAGCATCGAAACAACAACTAAATGGGTTTGCACATTCTTCTACTGTGGGATAGTTTTGAGCATTCGTCTTGTGCTGGCTATTCGAAGAAAGCAAGAAGTTGTGCTTTTTGTCAGAACCTCCCCAGTTTCAATTATATCATCCTGCATTTATAAAGTGCCCAGTTAAGGTAACAAGTTCTTAAGCAATATTGATAAACAGGAAGGAAAAGTCAAACTTTGCAAAGGAAAACAACATCTCTCTGTATCTTCTTCCTCCATTATCCTTCAGGAGAGTGGTGGGGACACCAGTCACTGACAGCAGTGATGGAAAAGATGCAACACCAAGAACTTTCTATAATTTACCAGCCTGAGGGCAGCACAGGGAGACTAAGCCATCACACCAGGTAGCCAGGTAGCGTTCTTAATTCATTAAACTGCCAGATGTTTTGTGTGATGGACAATTATCCAATGGCTTTTTTACCCCCTGCAGCTCTGAGTTGCACTATAGCCAGAAAAATTATATTAAACACGTGGTTTTGAAATGTGCTGGAAATGGAGATTGAAGTAAGAAAGACAGCAATAAAGATGTAGTGCTTCCCTCCTCCTCAGATGACAAGGAGATCAAGAAAACTTTCCTCACAAGATAATCTTACCAGCTTGTTTCAGACAAGAAGAATCAAAAAAGAAATGAGATGTTCTGCTAAGGATGGGTTCAGCTGCCAGTCAAGACTCAGAGCTCTCAATAAAGGTCTCTAGAAAGAGAAGGTGTGAAGAGATGCTGAGAATCTTTACTATAATTAGGGAAGGATTTTTTTCATTAATTTGTTGAAAATACAGCTTTTTTTTCCTTTTTTTTTTTTTTTTTGACCAAGGAACAATGATCATCCTAGGATGGTTAAAAATCCCCTTCACTTTACATAGGCATATTTCAGCGAAATGAAAGCAAATAGCTAAACCTTTGTGTCATTAGACAGCAGGCAAGACATTTCACTACTGGAAGAAAAGGAATCTGGATACTCTAGGGAACATTAAGAAACATAAACACTGCAGTTGAACAAATAGACAATTCATTTCACTGGCTCTCTAATGGAGCAAGGCAAACATAGCATCAGTTGACTCTGAAAATGTGGGTCCGCTTATAAACACAGAACTGTTCTCAGCATTCTTGTGCAGGATTTGAATTTTCTAGGGGAAATATCAGTGTAAAACTTGGAGAAAATAGATAATTAGCCCTCAAACCAGCTATGCATTTAAACCAATACACTACTTGAAATGAAATGGGAGTACCTCAGATATTAAAAAATGTCTTTCTAGATAATCTATCTATCAATGCAATATACTGTCTGGATCCTAATTAAAGTCAAAATCATGTGCCTGGCTATTGCCTTCATGATTTCAACTTGTCCCCTCAAAATTAATTCTAAAATAAGAATAGGTGAGTCCTGGTTTATCATATTTTTCTAGCTTCTAAACAGGTCTCAGTAGAAGGTATTAAAAAAAAAACCAAAAGCAAAACCACCACCAACAACAAAAATCTGCATGCTTTTGCTTTTTAAAATTTACTTCTTCTTCTAAAACTGCCAATCAACAAACTCAGTTTTCCACATGAAAGTCAGGCCAGGTTAGTTATATCTCTTGCAAAGGCGGCAATAAAGAATCAGCTGATTGTGGGCAGGGACAGCTCTCAGCTCCTGTTGCTGTCAGGGTGCTGGCACTGATGAGTTACTTGCAATTTATTTCAGTCAACAGAGACAGCAGGTGTGACTCTGTGTGCACTCAGGAAGAATTGTTCAAGTCAGAGCAGACCATTCTGTTCAAAGGCAATTTTCACTGTAAAGGTACAATTTATCATGCTCCTGGGAGGGAAAGAAAAATTGCTATAATGCTTCCATTGTTGAATAAAGAAAATGTGTGGCTGCAGTTGAATGAGGTGATCTGGCTTTTAAACTTAATCCTGGAAAACAATGATTGAGGAGTTACTGAATTCAGCTGACAGAGAGGGAAATCAGAGACAAAATTAGCTGCATTAAAATATTGTCATAATGGAAACAGAATTTAAAAAGATAGGTAAGGTGAAATTTATTAAATTGTGAGATTCCAATAAGCAATATCTCAATATTCTGCAGACTAAATTTCACTGTCTTTTGCTTGAATTGTTTCAAGATTTTCTGCTTTGTAAAAATTTGATTAATTATTTCTTATTCCCAGTGGAGAGAAGGAAATGTGAGATGCTGAAAATTTTAATAGGGTGGGAGAATTTATCTCCATTTCATTTTTATCCTTGATTTAATTCTTTGAATAACATAATCAGACTTATCAAACTTTCTAAGAAATCATTGGGGTTTTTTTTTTTGCTGAGTACTGTCTGTCAAAACTTTTCTAATGCATATTGCTCTATGGATATGTTCCCATTGACATTGATGGGGAGACATGGGTGTGCTCAGCCTGCAACCACCACAGGCAAAGACAGGATCAAAAATGGTTGATATATATTTTTCTATTCTACGAAAATGAGACTGATTTAACTTGTGATACAGTCCATGTACCACTTGCATCTGGAGAGTTGCAGAAAACACATACAAAGTTTATAAACAGAGTCAGGCTGATTAAATACTGACAGAGTGCAATGCCTAAGCAGAGAACTAATATCATGACTGATTAAAAATTAATGCAGTTAAAACTGTTACAATAACTGAACATAAATCTTGATCTGTGCCATGAGCCACAAGTCAGGGTAGCTGCCTGATTCGGTTGATTTTGATTGCCTTCAAAAGCAGCCTGTGTTCATCAGCAGGTGCAGGATGTCTTTGTATCAGAAGTTATCCTAATAATGGTTTAGCTGGAAGTTTTTTAAACAGAAACTTTATATCTCTTCTGAAGTGTTCCTGATTTTATGGTGCAGTTTTGTGTGTTTTCTCTGTCAACCTTTTATCACATGAAGAAGAATTAGGCTATAAGGGATGATAGGGTGGACATTATTTATATATTTCAGTAGTAGGAGAGATTTGCATTTGTTCTGGTGCTTCAGGTCCTAAATTACTTGTAAAATTTGAAGTTTCTTTCAAACTAATTGCATGTTATTAAGTTCATTTGTAAGAGGAGTGAAAATCATTCCAGCTTCTGCATTTTGTTTTTCTGGGAACTTACATCTATCTCAGTATAGAAAGGTGAGCCTTCTGATAAGCAAGAATGGACAGAAATTTGTCATGGGAGCTGCCTTGAAGCATAATGTGGTGCTTAGCTTGAAATACTTAACCTGTTGTTCCTGCTGAGGAACAACAATTTTCTTCATTTTCCTGTTTTCCATCCTAGAAAACACTCATACAGAATATCTGCACTCCCAGGTGTTTGCAAAAGACAGAATTAGACAAGAAAATGTTCTTTAGGTTCAAGGCCCATGCTAGGAAACATGGAAGGGTGTGGCAAATTCTGAAATCGAGCCTGACAAAAGGAACTACACCTAATGTTATTGCTGGTGGTGCTTATGCAGTTGGTCATCCAGGTGAGAGGGTGACAGTGCCACGGCGTCCTCAGACATTCATATTTTATTTAATCCCTCACATTTCAAGCCTACATACATGTGGAAAATGCACTGAGGTGGTAATGGCCCCCTGGATTTCTTGGCTTTTTTAACTGGGCCTTGAAAATGAGACAGACATCATTGAAGCGGAGTTTTTTTACCTTTCTAAATCTTCCTATGGAAGTTGCACTCATAACACACAGACTGACTTTAAGTACTGATAAGGAAAACAAAACTTAATTCTCATCTCTTTGAAAGGAAAGCCACATTTCTACTACAGCAACTGGCAATCTTTGATTTGACTTTGTGAGTTGTGCAAAAGTGTTGCTTTTGTCTGAAATGTGATTGTTTTTCTTCTCTCTAGTTAATCTAGTGAAAAATTACTTGTGTCTTTAGAAAATCATGGCTGCACAAGTCTGTAATTTAAAGGCTAAAAACTTCTCTTTTCTTGCCATTTTGGACTCTGTGCAATATTGGTCTCTTTTTCAAAACTCCTGTTAGGATTCACGAAAAGGTAAGTATGTAAGAATCAGGGAGTATCATAAGAATAAAATTAGAATTGTAATTACCCTGAGTGAATAACTTTTAAAAATTTATTGTCACTTTTAACATCTGTCCTTATACTGTATAGCAACAACAAATTCCAGCATTTTTAATGCTATACCAAACACTCTCTTTTTGCTCCTGGATGTGGCTATTAATGCCATTAACAAATGAGAAAAGTGGATGCAACTAATTTAAAACTGTTGATAGCTTCAAATTATCAGTATGAAAAGGAAATATTCAGCTAGAACTTTCTATTTTCCAACAAGGAGGAGGCTTTTCTTGGTAACATCCATCATAATTAAGAATCTGCTGGGAATGGATCTGATATATTGACATTTACAGTCATTACACTGCAACTCACTAAAAGATTTCCTTAAACAGCAGAATTTTCACCTGAGGCTGCAGCTCATGTTTGAAAAGTGGTGTTATTTGAGAGGGGCTTTCTGGAAAACTTAAAGTCTGCATTTTTGTTTTTAAATAATAGGTTTAGTTTTGCCAGAAATCTGATGAAGTCTGCCCTACATATGAACTGCAGATTGCTTTGATCACAGTGATGGGAAGAGAGGAAAATGGAAAGCATATATGGTTTAGGACACTTATTTTACTCATCCCTCAGGGAAGGACAACAGGGACATGGGAGATCAGGCAATAAAACTTTGTTCAAATTATGTATGTGGGATGTTTGGAAATGCCAAGCTTCACAAAAGACCCAGACCTTCCTTCCTTAACTTTTCATTCTACATGGAAGAAAGATTTTTCACTAAAACATAATCCCTCACCATTGCTGGGAATCCCTATGTTTTGCTCTTTCCTAGAAGAGACTGTGTCAGAGCAATTTCTCAAAATCTCCTGGTGTTGCAGCTGCAACTTTTAACTCATCTATGAATATGTAGACACATTCCCTATCCCAAAGGATAAATCAAGGCCATTGCCTGTGGCTACCATAACTGCCCACATAGGACCTGTACTTCCTGAGAGGTGCTCTAATCCTGTCAAATCACTTTCTGAGCACATTTTATTTGTTTCTTTTCCCATTCCTAACCATTTTATTAGGTTTTGTTTCTTCATTAACTCAACCATGAGCTGGAAATAGATATGAGTCTCTCATGAGTGTGCCCCAGAGAGAGGCAATAATACACAATAATGCTTTGATTGATGCATTACAGTGAAGACTGTCAAATAATGAGATACTATTATTATAGTACTACCCATTACATCTATAATAATACAGTATCATAACAGCTTATTGTCTGTGTTTTATATATAAATACATATATATTATACATGTCTATTTTACACAGATACTACTTATTGCTTATAGGTATTATTCATTATTTTATATAGGTATTATTTAATATATGTTATAAGTGTAGTATTATAGTCCCCCAAAGAGATGAAAACTGAAAGATTAGTATCTGAATAACTCAAGTTCTAACAGTAATTTACAGATCTGAAGAAAATCTCATGTTCACAACAACTTGTGCCTGAGTTTTGCCCTTTGTCTGGATGCTTTCCAACTGGTCTGTGTGTCGTGGCTTGGACCAGAGTGGCAACGTGTGGCAAAGCAGGCACATCCCCAGAGCCTCCCTGTACTGTGACACATGGACCCTGGCTCTTTGAATTAAGGGAGGAGATTTTTCAAAACTTAGAAATATGGAGCTTAACACCAAAACTTCCGGTTTTATTATCAATATTATGGCCTTGATTTTCAAAGGCACCTGTCCTGCAATAATTCTTACAGACTGCAGGCTGGAATCTTTGTACATTTTAATTTGATCTAGCAAGATGTTGGTTTTTAAGAACAACTAACATGCTAAAATCCAGGCATAAGTAATAATAAAAATAATTGGATATCTGGATTTTTTCCTTAGTATTTGTTTCTCAAAACTGACACACATGCTAGACATAGAATCATAGAATCAGTAAGGCTGGAAAATACTTCCAAGATCATGGAGTCCAGCCTTTGGCCAAACAGCACTCTGTCAATTACACCTCGGCACTAAGTGTCACGTCCAGCAGTTTTTTAAACACCTCTGCCACAACCAGCAAGGATTAAACAAAGTGACAGCAACCTCCACCTCACTCCTTTTCCTCCCTTAATTTTAAAAGCTGGTTTTGATGTTAATTCTATACCTGATTTGATCATGCTTATTTCGTGAGGTTAAACATTCATCTCTCCACAAGTTGTTAAGTACAGCTGAATTTGTATTGAAAATGGAAAGGTAAACAGAGATGATTGCTTCAGGTCTTTGCTAATTCTGTCTTAAGGAATTTCAGAAAAAAGGATAATGCTTGGAAACAGCAGAAAATACTTACTAAGGAACTGGACTTTACTGGATGGTGAGAGAGGAAGGGGTAAATGTTAATAATTATAATGGAAATTATGAATATAATAGCTATGCTATTGACAGAAATAATGAGTTCTTTTGATTTTAAATTTATACTAATTACCTGACGAAACCACAGAACAGATTCTGAATTGGAACACTTCTTGAGACAAATTGTGAAAATTAGTTATTTTCCAAATAAAACTTTCAGCTGATTAAGTGGTATTATGCTACTATTCTGTTTTATATGGAAAGTTTTTGTGTGACCAGAATATCTTGGATTCCATAAAAGCAAAATAAGTTAAGTGAGGGTATTTTTAATTACAGGAAGTAAAACTTAAAACAAGGATGACCTTTTTCAAATCTTTCCCTTTTTTTTTTTTTTACCCCTAAGTTGAGATTGAGTGAATATATTTGATACTGCTGAGCAGCAGGGCAATTATTCAGGCAGGCACTTGAAAACATGCCTAATTTTAAGGTATGTCTTTGCTAAATAAAGAGCCAGTAGGGCTTGTGGGATCCTCATTCAGTTTTAAACCTGATTCAGTACCCTTTGTGCATTGAAAATCAGGAAAAATTAACTAACCCAATTCTGGTTCCTAATGGTGAATCCAGTTATGCAAGTATGTGGGTGTTTAAGGACTGTTCCAATTTATGCTATTTTTGTGTCACTTATGCTGTGATTAAAATGAATATAATGGACATACATTGTGCCCAGATTGTTTCTGCATTCAGGAGCATTTCTCCTCCAGCCTCCCTGTATTTCTTGGGCTGTTCCCTTTCCCTGATCAGTAAGATTTCTTGTACAACTTTGCAATAGTACAAGAACTAACTTCTTCTATCTGTTATAAGTATTATTGATAAACAATTAATAATATAAACATGGCTCCCTCTTTCAGTTTTTCTGTGATGTGTGAGATATTTCTGAGGTTAAATGCAACCTCTTCAGTTTTGCCTGTAACACCATTGCAGCCAGTTTTCCCTTGGTCAGTTCAAAGCTGATTGCAATAGCAAATGGGAATGGATAGAAATCTATCTCAGTAGCAGAGAGGAAAGAAAAAAGCCAGGATATTTGCACTTACTGACCTGTGAGAGAAGTTTCAATTCCAGAATTGCAGGGATGTGAAATGTCATTGTTTACGCACCATGAAGAAATGCCATCGTGCTGGTGCAGATTTTTTCCTTTGCTGGATTAGAAAAAGACATCATAGAACAAAAAACCCCCAGGATCTTTGTCATTCTGCACATCTTTATGTGGTCTACAAGATCTTTTTCACAAGGAGGGCTGAGGGCTGGAGCTCCTCAATATGAAGACAGACTGAGAGAGATGGGGATGCTCAGCCTGGAGAAGGCTTCAGGGAGACCTTATAGCCCCTTCTAGTGTCTAAAGGGTCTCCATAGAGCTGGAGAGGGAATTTGGACAAGGGCCTGGTGTGAAAGGACAAGGGAGAATGGCCTCCCACTTCCAGAGGGCAGGGTTGGATGGGATATTGAGAAGAAATTCTTCGCTGAAAGGGTGGTGAGGCCCTGTCACAGGTTGCCCAGAGAAGCTGTGGCTGCCCCATCCTTGGAAGTGTCCAAGACCAGGCTGGACAGGGCTTGGAGCAACGTGGGATAGTGGAAGGTGTCCCCAGTCACAGCAGGGAAGTTGCACTAGGTGACCTTTAAAGTACATTCCAACCCAAACCATTCTGTGATTCCATGATGACCCTATTACTACTGCGTTCGGCCACTCTTTTTCGTTTAGTTCTCTATAATTTTGTGAACAAAACCAACCCTTCCCCACCCCAGGAGGATTGAATTGCTTGAGCCCAGCTCCTAAACACAGTCCATCAGTGGCGGAAACCATTCTCTGAAGTTTAACCTGAAATATAGGCAAACAGCTGTCTCAGATAAAATTGATCACAAAATCTTCCATTGGGCCATAAGGTGCAAAAAGGACCCCCTGGCTTTCTAAACTTCTTCTCAGATAGAAGCCTTGGTGTGGCTGCATTCAATCTTTGCCCAGATTTAGGCAACAGTTTCTATTTAAAGAATGATACAGGTGTAATTGAGTCTTTATGTGAATTTGTTCTTCAGCATTAAGGATGGCAACCAAATATATTTATATAAAGAATAATTTATTTAAATTTATTATGGTAATGATTAGAGAAAAACATAATCAGAATTATTTACTATACAGCATAGGTATCTATAACTACTAGTATAATGCACTATTTTTGAAGCAATATTAAAGCAAGCAAAAACCAAAAACTGAGTAGATATTGATGCCACTCACCCACACCAATGACTGTGGGCCAATCTCAGACTCAGGGAATAACCTTGAGTGACATCCCTGTTCACGGGAGGAATCTCCTCACTGGAAGGAGTGTGTTAGACATCCCTGATGCTAAAGAGTGGGAATTGTTAAAGTTAAGACTGCCAATACTGTGTCTCCAGGACAGCTGTGTCATCTCAGCAGCTTTTAAGTTATTGATAACTTGTTGGTTCCCATATCACGTACTTTAAGAGGTTGTTTGTTCTTCCTCAGGATGCTTAACTTTAGGTATGATGAGTCAGGCTGATTTCAGGTTCTTCAACATCAAACACAGCATTCCACCCCTTGCCCCCATCCACCCCTGGTAACTTTGCAAAATAACACATTTGGAGTTGTTTTATCCCTGCTCCAGGTGACACAACCCGCTACAGAATCCACCCAAACCCACCCTCCATTTAAAAGGGCCAAAAACTGTTGTTGCCACTGTGTCCCTAGCCAGGGACAAGCTCAGGCTGTGCTCCTGGGTCATAGCTGTGTCCCCAGTTTCCTGGAGCTCCAGAGACTTCAAGAGATGGAAACAGATACCCACAAATGCTGGAGTCCCATTACATCCAGGACACCGGCAGTTGTGGGACTAGCACCAGCAATGAACGTGGGTTGATTCTCATGTCCCATGTATCAGTCTGGCATCCATGGCCTTTGTGCATTTATTTGGAAATTCCTTTACATTTATTTGTTATTCCAAAACATTTATTTGTTGTTCCTTTTGTTTGCTTTCTTCTTACACAAACAGTGATTAGTATATATATATATGCTCTGTTGAATTAATCACAGCTTATTTTTCTCTGCTGGAATACAAATATTCCCTTTATATCCAGTAAAAAATAAAGGGAATTGTATTTTTCTTTCTTATACATGATTTCGGGAAGAAACAAATTTTTATCTGGAAATGAGAAAATGTACACTTTTCCCTTGTTTGCTCAGAGAAATCCCTTTATGACTGGTGAAAAAAGAACAGGGTTCTTCTACTAACCTTAAATAGCTATTTCATTTCATTCAAGTGATAAGATTATGTGATTCCATGTTAAACATCACTTGTTCCTGCTGCTGATGCAGAGTTTGTATGAATCAGAGAATGAAATCATGATATTAAAGTCATATTTTTTTAGAACCATTGATCACCAGACTAATTATTTTTGTTTATTATCAATGCCATGATGTACAGAATTAGACCTGCAATGAAAATTGGAACTTTGACCCTAAGCTATCACAGCTCAGAATTTGGGTGTAAACGTTTATGCACATTAGTTTATGCACATTTACCACTATTTTGTTCTACCTTCATTCAGGAAAAAATGTCATCTCAGGACCAGAAGAAATGCCTGAGCATTCATGTAAGGTCTTCATGGACCTGCATGTCCTCAGAGGGTATACATGAAAAAATATTTACCTATGTTTTGTGAACAAAGATTAAAGAGCTGTGGAGAGGAGAATAACTTAATGCCCAACCTTACTGTGAAAAATAGGCAAAGCTCGAGCTCGTTTTAAATTGATCTGTTGTGCTTTAATCTTAAAGCTGCCCCATACATCAGCTTTGACTCCCAGGAAACCTCAGTTCTTTACAAAAAAAGGCAGTTCTGCTTACATTTCTGTCATGGAAAAGTCTCTGTTCTTTTCAGGGAACAATAGGAATTGATCCATACTATGAAATCCATGCCCGGGATATAAATGAAAGCTACACAGAGCTGCATTGAGCACTTAAATGGTTCCAAAATGTTGTGTCTGTTGTTGCACTGATAGGCAGAGAAAAGCTGGAGACTTGAATGTAGATAAAAAAGTAAGCCTATAAAGAAAAATATTAATAAATATATATATAAGAACATTAAATGCCAATTCATTGCCTCTGGCATGTTTGCTTATCTTATGTTCTGCACAACAATTGTTATATAGAATATTATGCACCACCTCAGGTTGGCATGGAAATTGTCCTGTATTAGTGGATGAGAATTTTTCCTAGGTTGTACCTGTGTTTGAAACAGCTGCTCCAATTACAGCAATATATTGTATTTATAAATGAAATCCACCTGCTCCTGGGAAATCAGCTTATACCAAATGCTTGTGTTTGTGTTTCTAGCAACACAGGCTATTACAGGACTGGTAGAGCCACTGCTTGCTCTCAGTACTTTCCCTAGAATCCTTAGTGAAATTCATTCTCTCAATTCCTTTATTCAAAGCTTCCAGTGGTGTGGTCTTCGGACTTCTTAGGATTGGTCTGGCAGTGCAAAACAAAGAGAGGATTTACAGCTCATCTTTCTCGATGCAAAGACAGATGAAAACTGGAGTTTTTTGTGAGCCAGCTTAAAAAAATGTAGAACAAAACCACAGAGGGACTATTGACTGCTCCAAGCCCCAGAAATTCTCCATTCCAGTGATATGTAGGAACATTTGGACTGGTCCTGCCTAAAACTCAGGGAAGTGTGATGATACAAACAAAATTGTGGGCAATTAATAATGCATCTAATCCAGGATATCTATCTTTTCTCAGCACAAAACACATGTTACATACCTCTTTCAAGCCTAATAGAGACCTACAAGATCAGTTAGATACACTTACCTAACTGTGAGTGTGCTATACGGTTATAGAACACAAGTTATTATCTAAAAGCTTGTTTCTGGAAAATAATGAACATCTAATGCGCAATTTGTTGCCTTAGCTCTTCTATCTACATTACGGGTTAATTCATTACTTTACTTACAAGCTTCTACACACAAGTAAATGAGCTGAGTTCTTCTGTTCCTTTGCATTCCATCTACTCTTTTACACATCTGAAAAGTCCTTGTAAATTTGGCTGTTATGTCAGTATATGAGTGCCAGGGGAAGAGAGAAGTACTTACCTGCCAGATCATTATTTTTATTCCCAAGGAGGTTAATATTCAAAAGTGGCCCACCACAGTCATAGAAAAATTGGGCTGGAGCAAAAAAATCAACCACCGAACATTTCTAATACACACATCAATTTTATATTGTCACCACCTTGAGAAACAAATAGTGCACATAAAGCTTTCCAAGGTATATATCACAAAACAATTTTTTTTTGTCCACTAAAAGGCACTGTAATTTTTCATTTAATTATGAGTCACTCAAAGTGAGATTTCCATGTTTGCAGTGATAATTGCTATCCAAAACACAATCAATCAGTCAGCACTACCTGACTGATAGTAAGCAGATGTGTGAAACCCTCCATGCTTGGTTTAGGCCAGCAGCCCTTGGAGATTTATCTGTGTTAAGAACTGATGTGCAACACAGTTTTTTTTATATGAAAAAGACCTACACCACTTTTGGGAAATAAATCAACATTTTTGTTATGATACACAGCAAGCTTATAACACTTCCAGATAATAATAACAGGATAACCATTTTTTAATTTATTGCCAAAGTTTCAGGCTATGGATTACCAGCAGAAATATGTTAATAGAGTTTATGGGCGAGATTAAGATGACTAATATTTAGAGTGCAATCCTACTTAAACTAAAATATTTAATTACAAGTGTTGTGCTACTACAGGAATTGTTAAGTTGAAAGAAGCCACGGGAAGCAGACTCATCCCATCCAGCTTTTACTGAGACTTTTTGAGTCAGTTTTTGTCACTGCAGCAGAGTCAAGTGACTTGACAGGTATTTCAATGTAATATGAAGATATTTTTGGTCATGTGAGGAACTCTGGGAGCAGAAAAGGTGGCATTTTAAGGTTAAGGAATTCAGAAGTCAATTGTAGTTGCTTTCTCTTCCACCACCGTGGTGGCCTGGGTTTTGGACAGACGGCACGGCTACCACAAGCTGAGTGTGTGGAGCTCGGGCAGACAACACACAGATACCACTTTGGTAGATAGTTGAATGCGTTTATTATTTGGAACATGCAGTTTAAATACTATCTGGTCTTTCCCTACGTCAGAGGGGTATTACTACATTTCCTGGGGGGAGAATGGAAAAGTCCTGGCATTGTTCAAGAGGGGAACTGGTGTCCTTTGAGATAACTTATCTCTAGGGTGGTGTGTGCCTGTCCCTTCCGTGACAATCCGACTTTCTTCCGGAGCGCCTGTCCCTCTGCAGTCCACATCCTTTCCACATCTCCCCCACAGTCAATCTCCATGAGAGAGCAGCACAGTCTCAGCCCTGTGCTTGGCTGTGGTGCATTCCATCAGTCCTCTAAAGTGCTCTGGGAACAGATTTTTCCCCTCTTGTTGAGTGAAGATGGATATGCAGCCTCCTTTAACTGCCTTTGCTTCCACCTTCCCTCCAAACACACAGAATGTGAAGACTACATAAGAAAACAGTTCTTCAAAAAATTCCCAATGCACAGTCTTTCAAGCCAACATTTTCTTTGAGGGCCTGGATATTTTGTTTTGCTGACAAGGGCAGTAACAGTAATATATTGTTTTGTTCTTGGTGGATTTTATGATCATAACTCTACAAATCTTGTTAATCCTGCCACAATATTGATGTGGATTAGCCTGGGGAAATGTAGAGATGTCTGTAGTATCCTCAAAGCTTGTCCTTTTTTTTTTTTTTTTAGAGTGGCAGTGTGATCACTGCTATAGTGTCACAGAATAAATTATTCTTAGGGCTTAGGGGGATCTGACATTGCTGTATGTAAAAAAAATGTGGAAGCAGAAGTAGATCAAGAGGGTAAGAAATGAAGATCTTCTAGAATAACTGTGATTTCACCTCTGTTGCCACAGTCAATGTATGTCTGGAGCACTGGTGTGGGATTTCAACAGTTTATCAACACAGAAAATGCACGTCAGCTCTTGTTCTGGTGAGGAAGAATGTGGGGTCTCTGCATTGAGCATCCTTTAGCCCAACACAATGACAGGTTGCTGGCAGAAGCTGCTGGGCTGCTGGAGGTTGGTGGATGAGACACCAGGGCCAGTTTTGCAGCAGTCAGGCAAGATCTGTGCTTCTCCATCTCTTCAGCACTTGCTTGGATTCCTGTCCCAATCAGTTGATAACCCTGTTTGTCCCACTGCAGCATGCAGGTTTCCCACACTGTGGTGTTTTGCCTCATTCCCTGTTCTGATCTTGCAACAAGAGCTATAAACCTATAGATCAATCCAAACAACAACAGAAAAGGACGATCATGTTAATTAAACTATATTGTAAAGCATTAAATCAGATAAGCTTTTCAATTAACAGTTCAATTTCTTTTTACTTTATTTTGAGAAAGGAACAACCTTTATAGCCTGGAAATGTTAACTCCTTTATGCCTTTTTTGATGAAACAGGACACTCCCACATGTTGTTCCTCTCTCATTTCACCTCCCAGACCTAAAATATTCCTCAATAGAGAGGGACTTTCTTCTGAGAGAAAAACACATTGAGAAGATAAGGTCTGTGTTTCTGATACCTGGATAAGTTTCAATTCCTTGTTCTTAAAAATGAATTCAGCAGTGTACATAGAAGCTGGTGTTTCTAATGAATATTTTTTTTAGATTCATCTGTTCTTGGAACTGTTCAGGAAAGATAGGGCTAGGCTGCAAAATTTATGCAGGTTCAAGGCAGGATCCTAAATTTTACTTTTATGGGAAGAACTATAGTGAAGTCAGGACTAGACCATTGCTTTTTTGTCTTTTTTGAGCCTTTGTGAGCAACCACCCTCACCACCACTTGTGCATGATTGAGACCTTTATACTTGGGAAATTACAATATTTACAGCCTCACCAACAGCACCAGTCCCCATCACAAGTGCCTGAGGATGATGGGTCTGAGCGATAATGCCTGATGAAAAGCTTTGAGGGAGAAATAGATGCTGTATTAGGATAAGTATTAAAGGCATTTAGGCGCAGCCCAGCTGTATTTGCATCAGCCTGCCCTTAAATGCTGAGCAGAACCAGTGCCTTTGTACAACACTGTATCACCAAGCTTTGTTTTCTCTTCTGTTTTCCTTCTTGCTGACTGTAAAAAGCAAAGGAGAATCACTGATTTTGTCAGCAGCAGCATTTTTTTTGGATGCAGCCAACATCCAGGGAGCATCAGAAATTCCTCCACAAAAGGGTGAGGGCTGTGAGGTTTTAGCTCCACATCTGGGCTGCCCAGGCTGCCAGGCACAGAACCCAGAACCGAGTCCTTGTGTCAGATGCCTCGCACACGTATATTCACAGTCAATACACCCTAAATTCAAAAGGAACTAAAACATTAAAAAACGAACAAAAAACCACACCCCCCCCCAAAACAACAAAAAACCCATAAAAACCAACACCAAACCCCCACCAAAACCACACAAAAACAAAACAAAACCAAACAAAACTACAAACAAACAAACAAAAAACCAAAACTACAACCCACCTGAAAAAACAGGGTTTGCCTAATTGGCCTTGTTTTAATCTCAGTGTCCCCATGACAGAGACAATGAATTCTTCTTGTCTGTTAAGTTCTCAAATTATATCTCGAAAACTTTTCTAAGCAATCAAGACATCTTTGCCTTTGTTTGTCTGTAGTACTCTGAGACTACTCTTGAGTGGTTTCACGAGCCCTTTTTCTGTCACTGTCAGGGAGATGCTTGCACATTTGCCTATGGAAGGAGTAACAGTCATGCCATTCTTTGTCTGAGAGATCTTCAGTCTGAAAACATATTGCGTCAACCTCCAATTTACTGCATTCCAGCAAGAAAACTACTGCCTGTAAAATGTGATCATGCAGCACAGGTGTACTTGCACAAAACATATAGCTCAGTCTCCTATTTTTTTCCTGCTCTTTATCTTTAGTAAAAGCCAGCTCTTTTAAAACTTAGAAGCACATATCATAATAATAAACCAAACTATTTATGAAATACTTTGTTGGTTATGGGTATTTTTTGAAGGATTTTCATTCCTGCTGGCAAAAATAGCCCCCTAAACAAATTTTTTAAAAATTTTTAAAATTTTTAAAATACTTCAGATATGTGTAAGAATAGGTTTCCCATCAAATTGTCTAGTCATGGATTTCATGAAAGGCACTAAAGCAAAACGAGTCCTTTTGCAAATGTTCCTGTTAGAAATAGTGGATGGAAAGAGCAAAACAATTTGCTGTATGAAGTGGTGAAATGCTGAAAGGGCAAACAGACTTCGGATAGAGACACTCTTTGTGTGACAGTGGAAAATTCTGGTTCTGCTAAAAGGAATTTTAAAAAAATCAATCCTCTGTGGGGTGAAAAATACAAGAAACACATTAAAAAGAGGTAAAAAAATAGGTAAAATAGGTTAAAAATGAGATCACAAGCAGATTATTATCACTTGAGAATTTGCAAGACTGGAAATTTAGCAAGAACAATTAAAAAATTACAAATTGTCAAGTTCATTTGAAAAGATTTAAAAATGCATGAAATCTGGTTATGGAAACAGAGGTGCCTATTGACTAACTTACTCTCTCCATCACCAGAAATCTATGATGCACTTTATGTAGGCATATAGTCAACCACTCATTCCCAAAATTCCTCCACATTTTGAGCCAGTTTGGGAGATATTTTGTGTTCTAGAGGGGAAAGTGATCTGGTCAGCTCTGACACTGCTGGTGGGGCTGTCAGGGTGATGTTTTGTGAGAGAAAGGGAGCCAGGAGCTGCAGGTATTTTACAGTGCAGTGTCTACTACAATTTAAATGTAAAAAGCATTTACAACATGTAGCAACATTCAGGAAATTTATGTCTACCATGATGCATTATTTAAAGTGCCCTGAACTATAGCACCAAGAACATACTTCTATAGTGTTTGGCTTGAAAGCTTTCAAGGTCATGGAAATGGCTGGTTTACTCTAATTGTGTAAGTCTAGTGTGTCCCCAGAACAAGCAAAAGAAATAGGAAATACTTCTGTGACACAGCAGTTTCTCTTTTCCAACTTTGTTCACAAGCAGACCCAATTGGTGCACCTCAATTAGCACATATGTACTGCCTATATATTGAAACACTTATTCCTAATTTTATTTTACATATGTTTCAACTATTTCAAGATAAAATTATAATTATGTCTACCTTTCTTACTGCTTGTTATCATTCCTACATGTTTTATCTGTCGTCTCAATGTCACTGTATCATGCTTGTGCTGCTCACAGAACTCACACTGTTCTTGCCACTCCCCAGGCTGCAGATAATCCTACACTGAATGCCTCTGCAGGGATCGCCCTGAATGTTGACCACATAAAAGGAGTTTGGGTTTTCTGCTAGATATCTGTACACAAAACAGTTTTGAGAAATGCAGGTGATGATTTTAAAAAATTTCTAGCCTTAAAAAATAAAATGAATTTGCTTATACTTGTTTTGCTCAACCATAGATTCAGAACCAAAAACTGTCACTGCAGGGAACTTGGTAAGCAGGTCGATGCAAAGAAGGCAGTGCTACCTCTGCTAACAGCAAACCTGCGGGGTGGATAATAAGATACTGTGCTCTGCAGCATTGCAACTCAGACAGAAACCTGCCAGGGCACTGGCTTCACTTACAGAAAAATGAAGGCAAGGCAATGCATGAACTGAGCCTGAGAATTAGTTTTTATGTTGCTTGGTCCTGCAAGAGGCCTGATGCAATATGCTGGGTTAAATGAAGCATGCATTAAATTGATATTGACAGAATGGGAAGTGGGGGGAGGGGGAGGACAAGAGAGAGGGAGGGAAAAAGGGAGAGGGTGTTAGGTGGGGAGAGGAGGAAAAAACATGTGGCTGGTAGAAAGTTTTATAACAAAGATGTTTCTAAAGCAAGCTGTCAGCTTCTTGCTTCCTTTCCTCAGAAAGACCAAATTCTTAATTGGAAATACTAAATCCAAGTAGAGCACTTAAACATACATGTGCTTTTGTTTTGCCTTGGTGTAGTTAAAGACCACAGAGGATCGTGGTGTTTGTGTCTTCAGGAACCCACACGGTGTGTGGTGCCTCCTCAATTCCATGGGGTGCCAGTGGAAGAGGCTGTGATGTCTCAATACATTGAGGCTAAAATTCTTCACTGTTGCTGGGAGACAAACACTTTAAAAAATCCAGAAAGGTATAATATTATATCATAATTACTCGGTTTTTATTCAGCTACAGTGAAATATCTTGTGACCAACAGAAGGCCCCTGGAGGAAGAAGCCAAAGGACAATGAGCAGGTTGCCCAGGACCATAATAACACTGTACCTTTACAGAGCAGTAGGAAAAAGAGACACTGAAGCAAGTGATAGTTTGAGAGGACTAAGACTATCTGTCTCCCTCTGAGTCTGGGTTGTTGTTAGCAATTTAACTTGTTAAAAATATTGCTCAGCACCTACTCAGGGAATGGAGTCAAGGAGGAAAATTTGGTTTGGTGTTCAGCTGAAAGGTAATTGCAAATCAAGTTTAAGACAGAGAACAAAGAGCAAAAGGAGTACTGAGATAAAAATACCATTTACTACTTATTAGGCATTGGAAACGTAGAGCTTTCTTTGTGTTAGTGGGCTGAAAAACATAAAATATAAATGCTACAATATTTTCAGAAATACAGTTTCTCATGCAGGAAGAAAATGGGGAAGAGATTTGAAGTTAAATGTCGAAGCCATAGTTTCTTTGTCCAATAAAGAATCATTTTAACTCTGTTTAAACTTTTTCCCACCCTTATTTTTTTCCCCTCTCCCCCAGTGTCCAAATTAGTTGGTGGAAGTATAATCAGAATATTATTGAAGTGCTCAGCTTATGCAGTATGCTGACATAAATAGATATTACTTGCTATGATAAAATACTCACTTATGCCCATGAAAACAATGTTTGCAATTGTTTTCATGGGCATAATGGCCTTGTAAAAATTCTAATTATTGTAGTCAGTTATGCTGCACATGTTATCTACTGGGTTTTCATGACATTCTTCTTGAGGTAAGAGGTGGCTTGGTTTTGTTGTTGTTGTTGTTACGTTCTAGCAAAGATCTTCAAATGCAGTGGAGGAATAATTTGCAAGAGTATTTATATATTTTTCAGGTATTGTCAACTGATTGATTTCCTAGCCTGGGGTTCATGCTCAGTGAAAGCTTTACTGCCTTCATTGATAATCAGGCTTAAAGCACTGGGCATATTTATTGTACCAGTCAGCTTTCATTTTCAATGCATAAAAAAACCCCTTGCATTTCTATTGTGGACCTCTAGCTGCGGAAGATTAGCAGTGTTAGTTTTCAAAATCTGTTTCTCATAATTTTTCAGAGATTCAGAAACAGAGGCTGTTTCTCATAATTTTTCATCACACCAAAATGTCCCAAAATGTCCCAATGCATTTTGATTGAATTTTGCCTTTTACTTGTCCTCCTTGACGTTACTGTAAAGCTTTGATGAGAGTGTGAGTCCAACAGAGACTGAAATACATGTTATAGACACAAGTAAAAACTTGATTTAGCTGTAGTGCTATTGGAGCTGCAGGTACATAGTCTCATGGATCCACAAATACTGCAGAACACCATCACCACCAGGATACAACATGATGGGCTGTTGTAACTGGTGAAAGCCACTGAATACTCACGTTCAAACCACAGAGTCTCTTCTTCACCAAAGGTCTTTTAAAAAACATTAACGTAATCGCCGTTATTTTCTCTTATTGCATAATTCTGACTTTAAGTAGAGTAATGGGAGCTGCTGTCATTAACTATAGATATGGATGCAACCTTCTCCCAATAAAAAGTTAAGACAAGAACAGCAGGAATGATTTTTTTTCTGCAGTTTCTAAATTTTCTTATCCATTGAAGCAACAGTTGCAGTGCCACTGTTAAATCTTCTGTGAGCTGATTCAGTGATAAAACAGTAAGTTGTGAATCTTTTTGACTAGCAAAAGGCTCCACAAAACTCCAATTTTTATGTATGAGGGACAATTTGTTGGAAATTAATTGGATGATTTTTTGCTGGATGATCCTAGATGTATTTGGTGCTGTGCCATCTGCCTGATTAGGCAATTGAACCAATGTCAAAATCTTTTTTTCTCTGGTCCTGTCCCTGACCTGAGCAGCCCCTGTGTTGAGTGTATTATAGTTTTTTGAGAAGGCAAGAGCACCTAAAATCAAGACACCATACATTTTTCCTTGCTGTGGTAAAACACTCATGTCCATAAAAGTAGTGCTGTTATTTGTGGAAAATATTTTTCTCTTGTAATCCGCATTAGGCATGTATGTGGTCTTTGTGGTGAGCTTCCCTAAAACAATAGAAACAGGAGCATTGGACAGAAATCCCCTCTGGTGTCAGGGAGAGCCCAGTTCTTCTCCACCAGCAGAGCACAGAGAAAAATACTTCTGGCACCATGTGTGCAGGGAGTCAGTCTGAGCCCCTGCTGAAGCAGGAATGGGGTTTGAAGGGTACTTTTTTACCCTGTTTTATTTTTGTTCCTCAAGCTCCCTCCCTTGCCTTCCATTCATAAGAAATATGACACAAGTCAGGACCCAAGACAGGCTACTTGTAAACATGTTACTGCATTGCTTGGCAGTCTACAAGCTCAGTAGCTCTGTGAGGAGTTACTGAAAAGAAGATGAGTCAAACTACCAACCCCTTGAATGAATAAGCAGAATCACCATTTGAAAGCATAAACTTGGTCCATTGATCAATTTTACTCCTGAAAAAAGAAGGTTAAGAGGCTCCATTTAGATTTGTTTGCTTAATTGATTTTGATTTTGATTTTTTTCTTGCATTTTTAATATTATTTTTCTGCCTGGTAAACTCTGATCATCTTCAGAGAGAATACAGTTGTTTAAAAATTCATTACTGCTATTTTTTACTTTTAGGATTTTTAATAAACTACAGCTTGCAGACCCTGTAGTAGCATGGGAAAAATGAATATTTTATAGAAATATGTTGAGAAAATAAACTACCTGTCTTAGATTATAAGCAGATATGACTTTCACTGATGGCCAGAAACAAAAAAAGTTCTTCATATTTTCATGTTCTACAGCATTATGTTCTATCTTGTCTTGTAAGGAGTCTGTTTCTTCTTCATTTCTCTATTCTCACATGCCCTCCTCTCCTCTTTTTTTAATGAATCCAGTATGACAACCCTAGTCAGTAGAAAAATTCAGGCTGAAGCTGTTGGTATTGCATCAACCACAGCCCACTAACATTTCATGCACCTTTTTCCTTTCTGTTTCCATCCCCATGTCTCAATATTTTAGCCCCTGAGGACTGTATGGGCTGAGGAAATGGGAGAGACAGAGTTTACTGGAAGAGGAGAGAGCTTTATCAGACCATCTCATAAAAGACTGAAAACTGGACAATCTGGTGGACACAGAGACTTTAGGTGGTTTTCACATCCCAGATGACAAGATTTTTGCTCCCCAGCACCTGATGCCCTGTTCCATCTTTAGCAGCTAATTTAGGCAACTCTTGTATTTTTCTGTCAAGCCTGGTTTTCTCCACCATCTCAGAAGTGCTATCCTTCCTTGTGCTTTTAATTCCATCTTTAGTTGTTTACAGTTGTTTTCCTTTCTGTCTGTCCATGTCTGGGGACTTTCCTTACCTTGAAACTTGCTGCTGAGCCCCTCCTCGATGAACTCAAATTTCCATTCACTTTAGTGACACAGAACTTGTATCTTTTCTCCTTTCCTTCTCCTATCTCTACAGCTTAAAATCTCTCCATTTCAGACCTGGGAGCTGCTTCTTTGGGAATGTCTCATGAAATTTGATGCATATGTCACAAGTGTAAGGTCATACTCTTTATGCAATGTAAATAGGTTTTGGCATTTGCAACTCATGGAAAAGATCCAATTGCATTGAAAGACAGAAATAGAAAGTGAGCCCTAAATTTTAATGCAGCCAATTAAATTCCACTACCAGCATTTTGAGACTAATGATACAGTGAAACAGGACCACTCTTTGTGGCTCATTCTACTAAAATTGAATTAGATTCATAATATGAACATATGGAAGCAGTTCCCTTTATGTATATTTAAATTCAATATTAATATTTAACATTACATTCAAGGCTATGATTTTTCAGTCAAAATATGGCAAAGATTGGAGCAAAATCTTCCTCTGCTGCAGCTCCAGAAGCAGTTATTCATTTCAGTGTAATTATTGTGGATTTAAAGCTGAAGCAAAAAGGAATACTCCTGATGGCAAACTGTCTATGCACAGTTTTAAATTTAGAGTTTAATACCTTGAGGTTCCATTTTTGTTTTAATGTGCCATTCACAAAAATGTGTCATCATTTTTAGAAGAAAAAAACCCCTCTTACCTGAAAAGTAATGGAGTAGCAATCTGTACCACCAGCCAGCAAATTCACACCAGCTGAGCCTTACTCCAAACTGCTGGAACAATTTGTAACCTCCTAAAGAGGAGGGGGTGTCCCTTGCCTGATTTTAAATGTCACTATGAATTCCTGGCTCTGTCCAGTAATATTTCCTAGAGAAAGTTAGTTATGTTTTCTAGATATAGTTCTTGAGCAAACCATCATTTCGAGTGTGTTGACTCATCTCCCATTATCTCCTCCCCCTCCAGGAAGAGGTGGGAGTGGGACACCACAGCCCTGAGGTACCAGTGGAGTCCCCAAGAATTCTCTTCTCCCCCATTCCTCTCCATATCGTTCTGAGCACCTCAGTTTAGAAAGCTGGATTAGCATTCCCCAGAGGTGGCTGACACTGAAACAGAGACTTTTTAATCATCACAGAGATTTTTCCCACTCTTGCCACTGCTCACATGCATGTGGCTGACTTCACTGCTGATTTCGGTGGCAGTAGTCTGAATCCACACATGACTGCTCTGAACTCATCCTTGAGAGAAAAATTCAAAATCCTGTGTTTTGGAGCTGGAATGGGTATGCTGAGAGGGCAGACATGAACCACAAAAAGATGGAGCTCTCTGCCTTTGAGTTTAGGATTGTAGCTGATGGAGTTAGTGCAGTTGCTGGGTTGTGTATTCAGGCATCCTAAAACCCACAGAGTTTCAGAAGGCATGGGTTTTAGGGAAGAGAGTTCTTTGCAAATGCTTGTAAATTAAAAAAAAAAAAAAACCCAAAGGTGTTCAGAAGTCCTTGTCGTCACTGCTATTTAGAAGTATAAAAAAGGCTGAAGTAGGCTGAAAAAGTAAAAACGCTGAAAGTAGATTTGGCACAGTGGGTAGAGAAGCGCCCTTCCTTTTTCTTTCTCTTTATGTCAATAGAGCTGTATTCACTGTGGATCTCATGTGCTTTTAATCTATGCACACTTTCATTTTCAAGCTTGCAATTATCTCTAAGAGATGACCTTCTAATATATAAATATTGTGGTGTTAATTTAACTAGCAACATAAGAACTAAAACAATCCATGCATTCCTTATTCTTGTTAATCTACTGGATATTTAGTCTTTTAATGTGCTCAGAAGACTATGCTCTTTTTTCTTAATAATGAACAATTCCACAAATAGAGGAAATATAGAGTGCAGTAAAAAGCCTATCTTTTACGTAAATACTCTTGGGTTTTTGGTTTTTTCCAAAGTATTTATCTAGCACTGAAAAAAAAAGGGCAATGTAGAATGGCTAAATAATATATAGACCACTAGGGATATGTAAGTAGTGAGAAAATCAGCACTGGAAACAGAAAGACACTTTATTGATATTACAAAAACTGTGTTTTTATTGATCTCACCATCTCAGCCAACAGTCTGAGAGAGCTGGGATCATTCAGCGTGGAGAAAGGGGACACCTTCTGTGACTTTCTGGTAATTCAAGGGGACTGCCTGCCCATGTAGGAAATCCCTTTTCCTCCTTCTCATAAGTTCTCCGTGGCTGTGAGGATGGGAAGGCCCTGGCACAGGTTACGCAGAGTAGCTGTGGCTGCCCCATCCTTGGAAGTGTCCAAAGCCAGGTTGGATGGGGCTTGGAGCAACCTGGCAAAGTGGAAGCTGGCCCTGCACATGGCAGGCATTGGAATGAGACTTTCTTCAAGGTCCTTTCCAACCCCAACTCTTCTGTGATCCTGTGATTCTCGGAACTTCTCAAATCTTTATATTCTCTGCACATATAGAGACATATTTTAAATCCTCATCACGTCACATAGTTAAAAACTCTGTGAGGGACTGTATTCAAAATAATTGGAATAAACATTCACAAATAAAGCAACATATTTGGAAGTTTTGCCAGAGCTCTGACCATTTTTTAATGAAACAAGAGAAAGACCTCCTATGGCAACTATTGGTTTCTTTTTTCACAGTGCCCATTTGCTTTATTTTTGTCTTAACAGGAAAAAAAAAACCAAACAATGGAGGCATGTTTGAACACCACGGTTAACAACTTAACTAGGAAGAAAGAAAGAAAGACTCAGTAATTTGGTGGATTAACAGCACATATAAGAAAATACAGTAATCATTTAGGTAGCTGGCTTAAAGGAAATAAACATAAGTGTTTTACAGAATGCAGAAGAAAATTCTGTAGCTCTCTTCCACAACAAAGTGTGAAGGTGGAGACAGAAATAGGATCAGGAGCAAAACACATAAAATAATAAAGATAAACTTCTCATGTCTACTAGAATCGTTGTCTGGAGTGTGATTTCTGATTTAAAGGAAGTTAAGCCCAATATCTGATAGAAGACAGAAATTGTTTCAGGAAATGGAGAGATCTAACCAATATTGAATACAAGGGGTTTCTATTTTTGTTGTCCATTAATATTAATACAATAGGCAAAAACATCTGTTTCAAAGCACTTGTCATGAGTCCATTATGCAGCTCTAGTGCTATTGCTTTCCTGAAATCTAATTCTGGATTAAGATTCTGACTGTCTTGACATTTTGGCTATATCAAAAGCAGATTTCCAGTGGATAATAAATAAAGTTCATCTCAGTATTGTTGTTTTGAAGTATTTTAGACATATAGACTTTTATACAGACAAGCTGAAAGTAATTGCTGATCTCTTATGACTTTCTTTTACAATGCTTACAGATGGCTCAGACTGAAACATGACTTCAAAATGTTTTCTCAGGGACTTAAAAATTAAGTTTTGTAAATATATGTGTGTGTGTATATATATATATGCATATACAATTTCATGGCCAAACCTAGGAAAATTAATCTGAATTGCATTTTTTTTTATATACTGAATTTAAAGACTCTGACTTTAAATCTCTCTGAAATTTTAGTTCTGGAAAACGTGTGAAATCACAGTTTAATTGCAGACAGTTTTAGGACTCAATTTGGAGTCCTTTGAAACCTGAATAGAACTGAGTCCCTTAAGCCCTTAAGTCCCTTAACAGATAAAAAGTTTGCAAGCTTTAAATGTCTGGCTTTTAATTACCATCTATAAAATAGTTACAATAATATTTTCTTGTCTTGACTTACCTATTTGAGGTGTAAGGAGGTCAGGAGCAAGAGCTCTGCAGGGATGTGTTTTAGCAGTTCTCAGTGCAGTTGCTCTTTCTGTCACTCCCAAAGCTCCCAGGAGCTACAGATGCAATACAAATCACTTCAATCCTTTTGACAACTGGTACAAGTCCCTGTATTTTTCATTCTATCCAGTGACACTCCCAAAAAGTCTCAATCTTTCTATAAAGATTTCTATAAAGTATTTGGAGAAAAAAATTTCCTTTCTACAAATAAAATTGTTGCCTGGAAACGTCTTGCTTTCTATTGAAATACTGTCAAGTACTAAAGTTAACAGCCTCACAGCACCAATCACATCCAAAATGACAAATATCCACCAGCAAGACTCCTTCTCCAGACAGATGCTTCCAGCTCACTTGCTGTGATGGACACATAGTGGTAATGGATCTGCATCACTGACTGTGATGTGAAAATTTTAAAGCTTCTACTGCCTCAATCAGACTTAGATGTGTTCCAGCACTGAACATGTATCTATTTAAGTCATACTTTTGTGGGTTTTTTGTTTCCCAAAACCTTATCAGGACATTCCTGTTGCAAATCGGAAAAAGCAAAACCAAAAGCAAAACCAAAATGTTCGCAAAGACAACATAAGCTACTGTATTTTTTTAAAGACTGATTGTGATGAAATGATCAAACATTTCCAGAAGACAGTGAGGGCACTGAGCAGACTGAAAGAAGAGAACCTGAAAAGGACAATCAGAGAAATAAAACGGAACAAAGATTTCACATCATGCTGTTATGGGCAAAGCAGTCTGACCCTTGGAAATTTCATTTCATTTATTTTAATGTCAAGTAACATCAATTTTGATTACTGGGGGGGAAAAGGGGACATTGGTATATAACATAAAAAAAAAAAAAACTTCTCTTCCCCTCCACATGCTCAACTTAAACATTTCTTCCCCCATCTTCAGTCTCAACATTCCTCACCTTCAATGCCTCTAGTGCTCAGTCCCTCCTTATCCACTCTTTCTGCTTTCACTCTCACTGCAACAGCTCTCTGGCACCCAAATTATCAAAGTACTTAATGCAGCAATTATCAAATAAAACGAGATTTGGATGAAATACTCTCTTCATACACAAATATTTTGGTAAATTCATGTCCTGTGCCAAAGTAAGGATTTCAAAAACTTTAAAAAGCCACCCCAAAACCAAACCAACACAACAACAACAATTAAATAATCAAAAAAACCCCAAACCCCCAATACAAAGAAAAATCTGGGCTGGCATTTAAATCTATCAAAGATGGAGAGTGGAATTTCAGATGAGAGCAACCTTTATTAAAATTATGTGATAACCTTATCTCTACTTGAGTAATAATTCAGTGGATAGCTGTTTTTTTAAGAATTCCAACTTTTGTCAGTAAAGTAGGTAAATATTAGGAATTAATTATATTGATGGTGCTTGAGATTATAATTTATATTTTAAGTATTTAATATTGTTATTATAATTAGTATTAAAGAGACTGGCAAATTTATGCATTGTCTTGGAATTACTTTTTTCAATAATTCAGATTCTGAATTTTCACATGCTATAAATGCCAGGAAAATTATCAAACACTATCTTGTTGTCTAGTCTTCAATAAAAACCTCATTTGCTGCTAATTACAGGTGCATAAATGGCAAAATTCAAGGGATAGAGAAAAAAACCTTTTCGTTTCTTTCTTTCTTTTTCTATATTTGGTTATTCCCCTCTGTGATCAGTTTGCAGCCACCTCAGCAGAAATTTTTCCATGGATCTTGTCCCAGGTTTGTGTAGAATTTTTTTATACACTGCTACACTGGAGAACTGTTATAGTGTCCCTGTATTGAAGGAAATTTTCTTTATTCAAGGGTTTCCCTTATCTTAAAGGAGATGCAAATCTGGTTTAAGAAAAAAAATAAAACCCCCACAGTTTCACAGGTTTATGTTTTTCAAGCCTTGAAATTATCAATAGCTTCCACCCTTGCTGCCAGTTGTAACAGACATCACCAGTGCAGCAAACCTCACATTTATGAGCTCGAAGTCATAGTGTGAGATCAGATGCACTTACAGGGACATTTTCCTAGATATATTTTCATTAACTTGTGTTAATAGAATAGAAATAGTAGCAGCTACCCAGCCACAGTGGAATCTAGTAAAGTTACAGGAACGTGAATTGAGGACACATAACTTTTTGTGGCATATCTGAGTTTCTTATTATATTTTTTTATTTTTCCTAAGTTTACATGCTTGTGTTAACAGTTAATTTTTGGACACCATGTTGAAAAGATTTAAAGATAAAATAAGACATTTACTTTCTAATTAAATAATTTCCCCCCCTGCCTTCTCTAAACTATAACTGGACTATTTTCAAGACAATAGTTTTTTGTTCTGGTTGGGTTTTTTTTGGTTTTTGGTAGGGTTTTTTTGTTGTTGTTGTTGGTTTGTTAGTGGTAATTTGTTTTATGTTGTATGTTTAGTGTTATGTTTTGTTTTATTGTGGAGATGTGGCTGGTACAGATTCAAATATGGCTCTTTTCAATGGACAGAAGCAAGACTTGCCCTATGAGATCACAGAGTAGTTTGCATTTCTTCCCCACTTTGTATAAGGCAGGACTGGATTCTTTGCCTCTTTTACCTGTCTGAAATGTGAAACACTTGTTTCACATTTGCCTTTGCCATGCACATTCCCTGCAGAATTGTTTCAAAGAGCTGGAGATTTTAGTGAATAAATCAGTAAACTATTTTTTGCTTTTGCCTTCCATCATATAGGAGAGGTTTTCTCATGAAAAGCAGTTGCTTTGAACAAGCCCTACAACTATGAAAGTCCTACAAATTTAGGACTTTTCTCACTCTTCATTATTTAGTACTTTTTGGTTTCTTAAAAGCTAAGGAAAAAACCTGTGACTACTGAAAATCTATACTGATGAGTACAGAACTGAACTTCCTTCCTCCCTGAGATATTTGATTTCAAAATATATTTACTACTAAGGCAGGGACAGGTCCAGCCTCATGAGGAGTCACAATGAGGTCCAAGCACTGGTCCCTTGGGGCAGCCATGGTCACTCCACCTCACGTTTCTTTTACACTTAATTCAAAATATATTCCTCTCAAACGGGAACCAAAATACAATTTCAAAAGTTACAATTTTCTCCTATGGTGAATGCCAAATTTTGTGTTCTAGCAAGTTTTCTGCTGGAGAAGAGAGACTTGGAGCCCTTTAACAAAATTTGCTTTGCATTCACAGAAAGAACAAACTATGTACCTATCGATTTTCCTTCTTTATCCAGAAGAAGCTGACATGACCAATTTTCTATTTAAATATTCATTGCTAGCAAATTCTTTAGTCATGAATACAAAACAGTTTTATTTGTAGCTTTTAGCAGCAATCCCCTCAAAATTTCCCTTCCTGGCTAGGGTTATAAAATACAGGCAAACCTGTATTTTACCCCTCAGCAAATTTTGTCTTTGTAGAAAGATACAAAAATTCTCGGAGATGGTATTAACCACCTTTAGGTCTTTTTATCAGAAAAACATGGAATTCCTCTTCCCCCTGCTGTAAAACCACTACACCTTTTTAACCATTCTGGAAACATCTAAACAAGTGTCATTTGAAAATTTTGGTATGGTGGGTAAACAGTGCATTCTTAAGATAAAGCAAATTACTTTTGCCTGGTGCTCACAACTACACACCCAGTCACCAGTTCCTGGAAAGACTTTAGCTGCAGTGTGGGGGCCAAATGAGAGCACAAAGCTTGAGCAGTACTGCTCCTGTGGTGTCCACGCAGAGGTGCAAACATCTGATCAGCGGAGGCTGGACACAGTCACTGGGAAATAAAACCAAGGCTTCCCTCTTTGCACAGCCCCACAGAGAGCCTGCCAAGGCTCCTCTTAACTGAGGAAAAAATCCCCTTTAGATATTTACTAATGGGCCTTCTCTTGCAGAGGGAAAAAACAGAGATGGTGACTGGATATATTTAATTTCCAAGCTTATAAAATAATTTGGCTGAGCATCAACATCTATTAGTTATTGTTAGCCAGATAAAAAGCACTGCTTATTTCTAATGTTAAATAAATAACTGTTTCAGATAAAGTAATGATGTGAAATGCTTTCAGAGAGCTAGAAGGAATAACAGAATTGTTAATTGAATCCATTGTTTTATGGGGTCACCAACAAAAATATATAGTCTTGATAGAAGTTCTGTAAAAGATTCATTAGTACTTTATATATATTCTTGTAATTTGTCTTTGACACACTACCTTAACTGCAGCAATAAAAGCTTGCACTATCTTCCATTACGAGTATTATTATTCATATAATCAAGAGCTAAAAGCAATATGCAAATATAGGGACTGAGCAGTAATGAATGCTTTTAGTTAACACTGTCTTGCACAGAATAATGGGATAAATATTCCATAATGGGTATGTTTTTGGAGAACAAGTCTTTGGCAAGGAAATGCTTGTTGCTACAGAAACTTGTGGGGTGTTTTTTCACAAAAAGTTTTTGAGGAAAATGGTTCACATGACCTTTGAAATATATTTCCCCCTTTCTGAAGTGCACCTCAGTATTAGCTCCTGGATCCATTTGTGAAAGATGAGAAACACTGCCTCCATGCATTATTTTTCTTCTACTTAGGAATATACTTAGGACAGCAGACAGTGTAAGGTGACTGTCCCTTTTGTAAGGAGATGCCCAAGGATTCCTGGAAAAAGGGTGCTTCTCTCTGTTAAGACTTTGGAGGTGACATAAACAAAAAAATCAACTTTATTTCTTTTTCCCCTTCCCTTCCCTTCCCTTCCCTTCCCTTCCCTTCCCTTCCCTTCCCTTCCCTTCCCTTCCCTTCCCTTCCCTTCCCTTCCCTTCCCTTCCCTTCCCTTCCCTTCCCTTCCCTTCCCTTCCCTTCCCTTCCCTTCCCTTCCCTTCCCTTCCCTTCCCTTCCCTTCCCTTCCCTTCCCTTCCCTTCCCTTCCCTTCCCTTCCCTTCCCCTCCCTTCCCTTCCCTTCCCTTCCCTTCCCTTCCCTTCCCTTCCCTTCCCTTCCCTTCCCTTCCCTTCCCTTCCCTTCCCTTCCCTTCCCTTCCCTTCCCTCCCTCTTTACAGCTGTTTTCCTCCTCTTCAATAGATATAATTTTTTTTCCTGACTAGGAAAGCTGTTCCAATCTTCAGTAATTCTCTTTGTCCCTAATTTCAAAACCTGCCTTTACTCCTAGTGCAGTGTGTGGAGTAACCCTCAGTGCCCCCAGCTTAAACCAGCAGTAAGCAACCCTCTCTTTTCCATTTTCTCCCTAATTGTCCTCTCTCTGGATTCTCTCAGGTCTTTCCTCTCTACAGGACTCCTCTCTTTTGTTGGTGCACCACTGATTCCAGTTTAAGTCAATCTGCTGCAGTGGGCTCAGTGATTTTTTTTTTTGCAGCTAAGTCATATCCAGAGTCTTGAAGGAGCTGTATCCAGTCTGACAGGCTGTTCTGATCAAGACACCTCCTGTAAATCTCTTCTACTGTGGCCTTCTCCTGTGAAAGGCAAACAGCATCACTCCAGAGCAGTGCCATAGCCCAAAATAATGCAAATAATGGAAAACAAAAAACCCTAAACCCCAAAACCTAAAAAAATCCCATAACACTGGGAATAGAATAAGCTTCAAACTGTGTTTTCAGTGCACCATAAAAATACAGTAAAAAGTCTCAAAGTGATTTTAATTAGGGGACTAAGCCTTACTCATGCTTTCTTATGTCAGTTTGAAACACAAACTGTTTCAGCCCTCTTACCGAGACTGTATATACATTACTGCATATATCCAAAGAAATTTTGGGGAAAGAGGATGTTTGTAAATCTAAAAGGTGTTTTAGGACACCCAAACATCCTGGGGACAGAGAGCACTGTGCTCACGAAGCATGTCTTGAAGATTGTTTGGGCCACATGGGTGTGTATTCAGAAGACTATATACAGGAACAGGGAAATTCTGTATTTGTTAACACTTACTTACGTGTTAATAAATCTGATTAATCAATTATGAAAGGGCTTTGGAAAGGTAAACATTGCTTTTCTAATTTCAATTCTTATTTTGTAAGCAAACCACAAGAGACCTGATTTCACTTTAGCTCTTAGAAGCAAGAAGAAATTGGTGTGTGTAATAGTTTACAAACCAGCCAGTCAGCACAACAACAAGTACTGGAATAAACTAAATTAATGATGTGCTTTCCAAACAAGACAGCATTTGCCAAAAATAACTTTGCTAGCTATGATTATTGCCTTGTCTTTTGTTCAGTCTGTTGCTGGTGGAAAGGATGTGAGGTGAGATCCTCGGCTGCCACTGGGGCTTTCTGCTTCTTTGCCCATTCTCTTCCCTCTCTACCTCATGGCTCTGAAAGGTAAGAAATTATTTTACAGTTTCATCTAAGAAAACATCTGAGTCCATCTCACTCTTTAGAGATAGGAAGGAGCTGAAATCAATATGTGATTTAGCCGGTCTCCAGGGGCAGTGAGACACAGGATACCAAACTTATGACCAGGGACAGAGCCAAACTTATCTCCCCCAGAACAGCTTCCTTTGGTGGCTGAGGAATTTCAGGTTCACCTCAAAGTCAAATAGAAACAAAATCCCTGAAACTGCAGTGATGCAAAACCTGTTCATCTGATTAGCATATAAACTTCATCTTTTGGAAGCGGATTAAGCAACAGCTACTTCAGTTTCACATTTCTGACCTTGTCTCCTGCTTCTCCATGAAGAACACTTTAGCATTGTCTACACTTCAAGGGTGTCCCGCAATGCCAGGAAACTTGACCTCCTCTCCCATCTAGGTCCCATAAATGTGGCTGGAGGTGTTAATGGTGATGATCACATCCAGGCCAGCAGGGGTTCAGGTGCAGAAGGGAACTGGCAGCCAACCTGTAGTTGCATAGATGACCATTCAAGATGAATGTGAACAGCAATGAAGGAATGACATAAATATTAATTATTAAATTACTGGAAAGGTGAACAAACATTACTTCATTTCCCTTGGAATAGTGTAAAGGGACTTTTCTTACAAAAACAGAAAAACAAAACTTGTAGCTGAAGATCCATCAAGATCAGGGCCCTGTTCCTGTTGCTCTCTACTAATTTACTAAAGTAAAAGTTCTTCTCCAAAGACCTTGTGTCACAGCCTCATGCCCACATGCTTCAATCTAATCTTAACAATGAGCCTGCATGAGCCTCCCTTGACTTTAGGAGTCTGAATCTTGAAGGATTAGATTCAAACATTTGGAGCTTTTCAACTTACATGTACCATTCTTTAACTCTTTGGCTTAAATTGCATACTTAAAATAATAATAAAAAGAACCATTATGATCAATAGTTTGAGTCAATGCATACAGCTATCACCTGGAAGAGATGAAGGAAATTCTTATACTTCAAAATATGGCTCTTTGCAGGAAAAAAAAAAGAGTAAAGGGAGATGATAAAAATCAAGACTGAGAAAAATTAATAACTGCAACAAAATTGCATTTGTTGTTGTTTCAGTCAATGAAATATCTCACCCACCCCTACCTGTAGTTGGGCAGGCAATTAATATACATAACTCAAGAACTCTGGCACTTTTATGGGAAAGGACCTCCAGGCAGAGAGATCTTGATGCTCTCCTCCCTTCTTTTGTAAAAAATAGAAAGCTCATTTAAGGCTGATATTGACACATTACTGCACTGACACTGAAAATTCATTGACAACAGACTTTTTGATTGATTAGCAATAGCAGTTTCCTTGGCATTAGGAAGGGATATACTATTACAGACCTTTCTTTCCTTGCTATTGCACAGATCTGTTTGGTATTTCAGAATTTATTTTTGCATGTGTCCCTTGTTTTTAATGATTGTGGAACACACATTCAAAGATGTGAGGAAAATGGATATGGAAAGAGAATGTGTCGTTACCGTGGGTTTGTATAGGATGCAGGCAGTATAGGGAATAGTGGAATGCAACAGTCAAAATTGTTTACTTTGATCCCATTTCTCAAGACTATTTGAAATACAGATGTTCCTTCCAGATTTTGCTTATCAATTTGCTTATTTTTTTCTTAGCTTCACATAGTTAAATACTGCAACAGGAAATATTTAATTTGGGGAATTATTGATTATAAGAATAAGTCAGATGTTATTATACATGATTATTTAACTCAGCAGTAGAGGTTTAATAATGGAATTTTTGTTTTATTCAGCTTCTTCATTGTAGAATCTTTCCCAGAACCTCTGTGGAGGAATGCAAAGCTTCAGTGAAACCTGAGAGCTTTCAGTCTGGTTCCTGCCACTTTTCACTCCAGAGGATCTGAGCCAGGTAATTAAACAAGATGGAGCTGAAATCAACCTTGCAAGCCCAGCAACCAACAGATTTATAGGGAGCTGCAAAAATGCCTTTTTTGTTGTGGTTGCTTTTGTTTGTGTTTGAATTGTCACAAAGTCCAGTAAATGGCTCAGTTCTATCACAGTCAGAGAGTGGAAAGGCTCATGGCACTGCTAGGCAAAAGAAATGACTCAGTATCATCTTTAACATTTATTTCACACTTTTCATTTAGTGCTCTTAGGTAGCCTTTAAAAGCAATGGAAATTTCAGTGAGTTTCAATGACTAAATGTATCTTAAGAAAGAAGAATTAGCAAGTTGCTTCCCCTTTAATTGAAGTTATCTTCCCTCTTGCAACCATGACAGCATTAAGGAAAGAATTAAACCCTTGTGCACTGTAGCTACATTTCACAGAGATAAAATAGATGCAGACCAACATCAAATACATTAGAGGATTTTCTAATAGTGGTGTTATCTAATATAGGCATATTGTCACGATCTGCTAATACAAGCGGGGGTCGTGATGGTTTGTTTATTCATCTCAGAGTGCAAAAGACATGGGAAATTACGATTTTAATCAAAGCACTGCACCTTATTAAGTGCCCATAACACAGTAATGCCATAGAGGAGAGAGAGAGACAAAGGATAGAGAGAGAAAGAGAAGGGGGGAGGGGGGAATAGCTACCAACAGAACAAACGAGGTCCTCGTGGCCATCCGCCAATACACCCGTCTTCTCTGGGGGGAGATCTCGAATTTTGGTTAACATAGGGAGTCTTTATAGTCCCTCCAAAGTGAGAGGCAGTTGGCCAAAAAGGTGGGGAAATCAGTGGCCCATTGAGGGAAAAAAGGTGCAGGAGAGGTACAGGACAAGTTCAGGACAGACCAGTTCAGCACAGTCAGTCCACTGTGACTTGATATTGTTCCTATACACGTTCCCATGGGAATGCACACCAGTTTTTGGTCCAGCAAACACACCTGTGGACAATACTTGGCAGACATCCCACCTCAGCCAGTGAAATATATTCCCTCTAGCCAGCCCCCAGGCTCTAGCTAGCTCAGTTTCTCAGGGGTTTTAGGGAGATATATTTCATAGAGAGAGAATAAAGATCTCAAAAGGGTGGCTCTCACCCCTCATCTTCAGTCCAAGCTTTATTCTTCATGTGGTATTCCAAGGGAGCGAGGAGAGAGAGCGAGAACAGGAAGAGACAGGAGTTTATCTAGTTTAGGGCCAAGGAAAGATATTGGCCCTGAGCCAATAGGGTCAGGAGTAGGTAAGGTAGGGAGGAAAGGTCCAACTACATGGCACAGGCTTCAGGGGGACTCTGAGGGGAAAAACCATTTCTCAGAGGAATACAACAAGCCAGGCCAGAACTCCTGTGTTGGGGTTTCAGGCTTTCAGTCTCTGTCCTTGGGGTTTCAGTCTCTGTCCTTGGTGATGGTCATGAAGCAGATGAGGGAACTTTGGACCATCTCCTACACATATATCACTCCTCACATTTACAACTTTTTTCATTTCAAATGTCAATTTTCTCATCTTTTGTGTCTTCCAGCCTTCTTACAGGTGTTTGCTCACAAATGTTTGCTCTGGATTGGGCTAAAGTTCCACTTAGCTGACCATTTTGCTTAGAACAACACATGCCATTTATTAGCAGGGCATGAAAATTATTTTCCTTCTTGAACAATGTGGTGAGACATTTATTTCGTGTTGTGGGAAGTCTCTGCAAAGAGACCAAGTCTCTTTCAAAGAACCACGTTTTGGGTACTACCTGTCTGTTGTTTAGCCAGTTCAAATAAAGTAGCCATTTCCTTCTGGAGTTGTTACAGTAGTGTAAAAATCAACAGATTGAGGTCCAGCCACTGGATACAGAGTGTATTGTCAGGAAAAAGACAATATTCTGCCTGATTGCTTGAGGAGATGATGTCACCACCCAGACTGGAGGCACACAGTTTAGGATGCTGCCTGTACAAAGGAAACAATTTAGGATCTCCACATATCAGTGATGAGGGTGATGATCAAGTATGGAACAAGTAAAAACAAGTAAAGTAGGTTCAAACAGCATAGTCTGTTGAAAGGACACACTCCTCCCCTCGTGTTTACAGGAGTCTCTTCCTAAACTCTCCAAAAGCTATGGAGTGAGAATACTCTTTACTACTTCTGATACACCAAATTACATTTTTCCAGTCTACAGAATGTTCAAAGGCAGTAGGTTCTGAGGACCCAGCCTCAGAACAGTTTAAAAAGACTAACTTCCATAACCAGGGAATTAATTTTATCAGAGTTTTATCTATACATGTGTGGAGCTGGCTTGTGATGGCTCAGTGTTCAGAAAGCATGCCAGTTATTAGCATTATTTCCTAGCAACATAGGTCTGTCTTCCAGCTGGTATGAAACATTATCTTAAATCCTGCGTTCAGTTTTGGGGCTTTCAATTCAGGAAGGACATGGAGGGGCTGGAGTGAGTCCAGAGAAGGGAATGGAGCTGGGGAAGAGCCTGGAGCACCAGGAGAGGCTGAGGGAGCTGTGGGGGCTCAGCCTGGAGAAGGAGGTTCAGGAGGGACTTTTTCACTCTCTACAACTCCCTGACAGGAGAGTGTGGTGGTGAGGTGGGTGACAGTCTCTTCTCCCAGAGGAGTGATAGTATGAGAGGAAATGGCCTCAGGTTGTACCATTGTTTGGATATCAGGATTGGACATCAGGCATTGGATATCAGGAAACTTTTTTTCACAGAAAGGGTTGTAAAGCATTGGAACTTACTGCTCATGGAAATGGTAGCGTCAACAACCCTGGAAGTGTGCAAAAAATGTGCAGCTATTGCACTTGGGGACATGGTTTAGTGGTGAATGTGAGATAGTGGTGCTGGGTTAAAGGTTGGACTTGATTTTAGAGGTCTTTTCCAAGCTGAATAATTCTGACTCCATGTCTCCAGCACCCCACTTGTGCCACAGACCTATTAATAAATACCTAGAACATGGGAGTTTTTTAGATTTCTTGTTTCTTTCTCCATCACCACCGTGTTAAGCTCCTGACAGCAGTGTGAGAAATGCTGGCAGTATTTTCAGTATTGCTCTGTTCCAATCCTCTTCCTTCAGCTCTGCCAACCCACAGCACAGAGTGAGCAGGGACTGCTCTGTCAGTGGGGCATCCAAATGCTGCTGATGAAATTTCACAGGAGGCAGTACGGAAAAACCCTGGCAACAGATGATAGGGGGAAAATGGAGTTATAAAACCAAGCATGATCCCTTCAAAGGAAAGCATCACTGCCAGAATATTCATATCACACATCCCAGGTTTGCTGAGATGGACTTTCTGAGCCAAACAACAGCTGAACATCACTGGCACAAGGATTTCAACATGGAGCAGATAGTCACTGAGATCTTTCCCACTTTATTTATATGGGAAAGGAACAGAGAAGGAAAACAACAGTAAGTATTTATTGCAAAGTTTGCCCACAGCATTCATCACAAGACTACTACTGTTTAATGTGATTGCATTCAGTAGAGTCATGGATCAATAGTGTTGATATGTACTTTGCAAGGACTGAAAGACAAGGATAAAGTCTCTGCCCCAGACTGTCTTGAACTTGTGGATGCTTTTGATCAGTGGAGGGGTGTGTGTGTCCTCAGATGGAGAACCTGCTGTTTTCATAGTGCAAGCCTTGAATCTCACACTCTGCACTGGAAAGTTGGAGGAAAGGAGCCAGAGAATGAAAAAATCCACCAATGCGTTGTAACTGGAAAACTGGTTTGGAAAACTACACATTAAATAATAAACTTGAGCTGTTAAACTTGTGCATTCAGCCTAAAGCTGTGTTTGTCTTGGCAAAGACATCTGAGTGTTTTGATTCCACTGGAGAATGGAAATGACTCCTCAGCCAAATAAAGTTGTGGGGCCGTCTACTCCAGTGGTTTAATCTCTCGTCACCCAGTCAGCTGTAATGGCCTGAGGACCACACAGAATGGAAAGGTATAAATACTTTTCTGCAGTGCAGTAGGAGACCAAGAGAGGCTGTACAAGAACATCTTAAATAGCCCTCGAAAACCAATATTTAAAATCTGAATAGCTGTCCTTGTTCCTGTCAAGTCCAACCACCAGATGAAAGATTAAGTAACATAATGTTGTGTAGATTCTTTGTAGCTTCAGACAAAGGCTATTTGGAAAGAAAGAGAAGTTTTTAATATGCTCATATATATTTAGTTAATCTCCTCTCCTATCTTTGTCTTAAGCTTTTTCTCTACAATATTATTTCAAAAGTCTGAGAAAGTGTTCATGAGAGAAAACCACATTCCTTCCTTCGCCACATCAGAGACAGGAGAAATCAGGAGAAAATGTGAGTTATTTCTCTAAACCACACAGCATCATTCCTAGTCCATGGCAATGGAAGTTTTAGCATTACAGGTGTTAATTCCTAGAATAAAGTAAATCCAAAATGACCAGGTAGGTCCAAGCTTTCAGCTTGTTCCTACCTGGGCAGTTTGACAGGACAGTGACCTTAATGATCATTTGCTCACTCTTGTGTCACTATTATCTTCTGAGTAAAGCCATAACTTTAGTTCAGGTTAAGCCTCTGAACAGTGTGAATTAAATTAATATTACTTCATAGAAATTGAAAAAAAAAAAAAATCAAAAAAATCATGGCCTTTCGTCTAGTGCTGACAAAGGATGATAACAGAAACAAAAGGCTGAAGGCTGAAGTTTACAAAACTGTTCTCCAGGGTTTAGGTTTCCCATTGCACACATGTACTGCTGTACCAAATGCAGTCACTGCTGGTGTTGCTGCCAAATTCTCAGCTGACAAAACCTGGCAATAATTAAATTCAGTCCATTGAATTTTATACTTGTTAAACAAATCTGTGAGCTTGTTTGTTTATTTGGCTGGTTTGTTTCATGTCTCTTTGGCAAAAACAAAGATCACAGTGGTTGCTACATTTGCTTCCAGAGTTATTTAATTTCTATCCTTTTTCTATCCCCCACTTGTGACAATCAGGAAATCTTTTGTGTTTATAATCCCTGGAAATCTTCACCCCTGGAAATCTTGCTCAGAGCACAAGCTCAGTCTGTAGAGGACAGTCAGTCCCCACTGGCAGTGGTGTTGTCATTGAAACTACTTCCAATGTGTTCTCTGTTCAACCAGGTATTGAAGATGCTTTCCCTTTCCCCTCTAGAGTCCTTGTGGTGTGTTTGTGAGTTCTTGTTCTTCCAGGGACCACTTTTGCTAATCATTTGTGTCTCAGAAAGTGGAACTGCCTCTGCTGGGCTGGGTGATCAGCACAAGCTGCACACCAGCCAATCTTTGCATTTTGCTGGTCCCATAATGAAATATTCCCTCTTTCTGAACATTCTCCATTCCCCACAGTGTCACCAACGTTTTGCTATTTCCAGGAAAATGCTGAGTTTTGAAGACAGCTGCACTGCCTGGCTGATGTTCTGGTGTAATCCAAACCAAATTTAACCAGTCAGTTTGGATGATTCTTTGGGTGGTCTAAATGATTGTACTGCCCTCTTTTCATGAGTCTTTCTATACATAGGAGCCATCTACAGTAAGCCATGCAGGCTTGGTCTCTTTGCCTCACTGTCAAATTCTCCAACAGGAGATGAGTAACAAGAAAATCATGAGGGTGTCCAAATGTTTCCCTGCAGGAACAGTCCTTTTCCTCATCTGAACCTTTCCTCCAGACTAGGGAGGATGTAGAGGGATGAGCTGTGAGCTCTTCTCAGTTGTCAGAGATGTCAACCCTACAAACAATTTAAATTGACCATCAAAATTGACCTCTAAAAATGGTTAGGTAGGGGAGAAAGAGAAGAGCAAAGACACTGTACTGAAATTGTCCTGAATTCTTACTCTGGTGTAGGCATCTCCTCCCATGAGTGAAATATGCTCAATATTTTTTTTTTGTCACAAGATCTTGGTTACCTCCCGGTTTGGATGGAGTTGCAAAAGGCCATTCTTGGCTAGACTGTGGTCACTGAAGCATTAAGCATCAGATGAAAGGCTGGGAAGCTTGATTTGAAGCTCCTTTCTGCTGGAGCCTGGAGTGCCTGCTGGGGAAAGCACCTCCTGCACACCAGCTGCTACAAATCCTCTTCTCTGACTATAGGAAAATTCTTATTCTCTTATTCTTATATGTCTTATTCTTATATGTCTCTCTCTTATTCTTATTGTCTCTGCTCAGAAAGGAAGACTACTGAAGCTTGAGAATTATTTTCTGGAGTTTCTCTTGAACCCATGAGACTTCTCATCCTTAGATACCTTGAAGCTGAGACTAACAGCCAGGGAAGGGAAAAAAATTGTGCTTTCTGAGAGCAAATACAACTTCATCCACAATGGAAACTGATTTCTAACAAAGAATGAAGTTTCAAGTGACTGCTGTATTCAGGGACTTGTTTTTGCTTCTTTTCACACATCCTGTAGCAAACAGACAATTTCTTGTCCCCTCCATTAGATTTCAAACTACTTAAATGCTGAAGGGCGGGGAGGGAGGGATGGAAAGGAAACCCAGTATGTATAAAAAATTAGAATACTGTTGTGAAGGATTGTACTGGAGAAAATTTCAGTCCTGCTGTTCAGGAACCTGCATAGCCCACTGAAAAAGTTTCACCCAGGGACTCCAGCAGCAGGCTGAAATAGATAAGCTTTCAATTTTTCAGTCATCTTGGCGCAACACACTTGTAGTTAATCCACTGTGTACAAGAACACTCAATCACATTACTGAATGTCTGCCTAATAAATCAGCAGCCTTGTAGGATAATGTCTTATGAACTAGAATTGCCTCTTAATTAAGTTCTAAAGCAAACAGAGAGACAGAGTTGCGTCCTGAAGCAGCATTTTGGCTGCTCTGTCTCCACTGGAGCTGCTGCTCACTGCCAGTGTTTCCCTGGCACTCAGTCTAGATCAGCAGAATATTAAGAAATTAAATTTTTGTTGGACAGCAGATGTGTTCTGACTCAGCTGAAGGTCTGCATACTCAGCTGGAGGCAAACACTCCGTCCTGAATATTGAACAATGTGATTGAACAATGAGATTGATGCTCACATTGTATTTTGGAAACTCAGGGTATTTGTTCTTGGGAAACAAGAGAATTTTCTCAACTATATTAGAGTTTATCTTAAAAGTGAAAACCATTGTGACAGGAAGCCACTTATGCTTAAACTCTGTAAAAATCAAACAACAAAGTCAAAAAACACCAAGGCAGAGTTTGGAACTGGAATAAAAACTACTTAGAGTCTACCAAAATACATAGAATACATTGGGGGGGCCTGAGACCCCAAGACTGTAGAGAAAATGCTGGCCAAAATTCCCATGTCATTATAGTTTTGTGGCTGTAAAATGTGAGCAGAGATGGTGTCATCACTGTAACTGGTAATTGTGAAATAGACCCTTACTGACAAGAAAAAAAAGAGAACAAAAAAATATTAAAGCATTTTAGGGTCACTGGGATCCTTTCGATTCCTTTCCCCTTCCCTTCCCTTCCCTTCCCTTCCCTTCCCTTCCCTTCCCTTCCCTTCCCTTCCCTTCCCTTCCCTTCCCTTCCCTTCCCTTCCCTTCCCTTCCCTTCCCTTCCCTTCCCTTCCCTTCCCTTCCCTTCCCTTCCCTTCCCTTCCCTTCCCTTCCCTTCCCTTCCCTTCCCTTCCCTTCCCTTCCCTTCTTTTCTCCTTCTACTCTATGGATTTTTATTTGTATCCCCAGCAAGGCAGAGGATTTCTGCTCTAAACTTCGGGGACTGATTACTGATTTGTTTGTTTATTTATTTAAGCTGTGCTCATGTGCTTTTAGAGTGTATTAGTTTTGTAATGATCCTTCCTAGGCAGAGCTGTTATTGGTAGCATAAAAATAAATAACTGGACAATGGGCACAGGCAGTTCACATGAATATCAACCATTTCTTTGTGCATTTTGCAGGCAGGGGCCAGTTTGAATCAAGGGAAAAGGGACATGTTCAGTACCACAGATGGCCAAGAAAATTTACAGCTTTCCAAGAAACCATCATTGTTGGAATTAGATAAAGGAATAGGGTAGAGATAATCTGTATTTCCAGAAAAGGGTTATCCACCTGCACTTGAGAGCAACGTGGGGCATTAGCAGTGTAAAATGACCTCAGATCAGGGAGGATCAGTAAGAGCATGTCTTACACAGAAAGTCATCATCAGATTTAGAAAAAGTTGGCAAGACCTGCACTGGATTATACCTGAAGATGATTTTACACTACCTAAAAAACACTTTCTGTTGTATTGTGTTATGATAATGGTTTGCTCTTTTCTCCCCATTTTCTTAAACAGTGTTATGTCCCAAGTTTATCCCTAACCCTCTCTCCTGTCAATCCTCCCATATTCCTCCCAGTCCCCTCCTCTGGGTCCTGTCTTTCACTTGATTGCTCCCCCCGGCTTCTTGAAAGTTCAGGAAAGGGTGTTGCATGATAGGGCAAGAGCAGAGAAAGTTCCTCCCTTGGTGTTCTCATTGTTTTCCCTCAAAGTTCCTCTAACCCTAATTCACTCCCACTTTGCTCCTCATTGGATAATCATTTGTTCCCTCTCTCAGGTGCTCCTCATTGGATAATCATTTGTTCCCCCCCTCAGTACCTTCCCTGTTTATAAGTCACTGTATCCCCTGGCTCACTGCTCTGCTGGAGGAGCTCTCCTGACGCTCAGAGTACTGGCTGGGACTGAATAAAGGTCTTGGACTTTGCCCTCCAGCTGAGTCAGACTCCTTTCTCTGCTATTGTCGTAGTCTTCTCCCATGACAAGGGGGAGGTGCCCTTGACTGCTCCCTGGTTCTGCACATCCAGAGGAGTGTCCCCTGCGGTGTCAGGCTAGCCCAGGTGGACGGAGACGCTGCTCTGAGAGGCACACCGTGATTACTTTCAAATAGTCCTGTAGTGTCCGATACAGACTTTTTCTCTGGCATTGAACACTTAATGAAATTAAAAGCCTCTTGCATTTGAAAGTCACACGTGATTAATAACACAAGTAGCTCCTCCTGCCTTCCAAGATTGAGTGCAGGTACTCACAGAACTCTTTTTGAAGGCACAATAATGGCATTGCTGGAGCTGTGATGTTCTAAAAATATAAATGAGGCCAAAAAGGTGAAAAAAAAGAGTTTCTTTCTGTAGATCTTGCTTGCAGTTACCTGCATTTCCTCCCTTCCCAGAATCATACTCAGCTAGCTCAGACTTGGATTATGGCACACACTAAATCAAAAGTATGAAAACTCAGTTTACATCTGGCATTCCTTCACTTCAGAAGGAAACACTACACAAGGTGTTTACTTCAGCTTACCTGTTCCTTAGAACCTGAGTGTGATTGGTGTGCATTCACTTGGAACTGAATCAGTAATGACATACAGCCTGTGCTACATGGCTGTTTTCTATGAGAGAAGGAGGAGGAGCTTTAAAAAAATAGTATAAAAGACAAAAATGAATAAATAAAATAAAACAGAAAAAAACCTGTGATTTGGTTTCTTGTGTGATTTATGTAAGGCTAGTTGCACTGAGATGCTGAAATACTGCTAGAAATGAAATCTAGTCATTTGCTACACAGTGATATCCTATTAATGCTGAAGCAAAAGTGTACGGTTCCTTTAAGGAGAATTTCAGGAGCAAATGGGTGCTTGATCACTCATGAAACAGAAAAAAAAAAAAAAAATTGTATGGAGATCCAGTTCTAAAATTGGGAAGGTATTCAGGAACACCCATCACTTCAGGGTTCTCAGAGACCATGAGACCAGCAGAGATCTTTGCAGAATTTTCTCTTTCCTGCTTTGGAGTAACTGGTCTTAAAAGTAATGTTTCAGTTAAAAATAATTGCCCCAGCATCCAATGGATCATCTGGTGATCAAAGGCCTCTGCATTTCTTCTCTTGCCTGCTGCTTCTGTTACACATGTGGCACATTTACCTAGACAGTGGTCACTAAGGAGCTGACATTGCTATGTGCAAGTTGCTTGTTTTGTTTCTGTTGTGACTTGAAAGATATAACTAATTCCAATTATTTTTCCTCTACAGATGAATCTAAAATGAGAAAAAAAATTAATTCTAATCAAACTTTTAAAGTTTTCTTTGTTGAAGAACGAGTAATATCCAGAAATTAAATCTTTTCCCCTGCTCCTCTGCACTGTGTCTCACACTTGTGTTTAGGACATCAATAATCACACTTGGATACTTGTTCATCATCTTTTATGAAGTGACCAAATGCCATCCCTGCATTTCAGCATGAACAGGAGTCATGTCACCAGAGAAGGGAAGAAGTACCTTCTATTTCTAGTTCTGCTGAAGCAAGACCAGACCATGACTGAGCATTTTGAGAGGGATAATAAAGAAGGTTCTGATGGCTAAACCTGCAAGTGCTCTGCTGGCCTTGGTGCCACCGGAGTCCCTGGAAAATGCAGTTCTGTAACTGCAGACGGGAAAGACAAACCCGGCTGGCAGCAATCTCTAAATGTTCTTGTCCAACACCACCACACAAAGCAGGGCTGACTGTAAAGTTAGATACAGCTTCAAAGTCATTCCATGTGGCACTGGGTCCTGTTTCAGGGAAGTACTAAATAAATTCATGGCTGGAGTTTCAGTGAAAAGATTGTATCTATGCTGGATTAAAATCAGAAGCTTTGAACAGATGGGAAACAAATGTCTGTCAGCGCCAGACACGGTTTAGATCGTGGAGAGAAATCTTAAGTCACATGGAAAAATGGAAATTTCCTGCAACTGTTTGTGGTGTTGATCCTATCCATAGCATTTGCTCTGTGTATGTGTGTTGTGTGTGCAGTGGGAAGTTTGCAGCATTTCTGCAGGCACTGATTAATGGAAAGTGCAATAATCTTCCAAGAGAAAATCTTGCACAGCTCCTGTTAACATCCCTTAAGAGCCAGCACAATAGATCTGAGATGAGGTAAGAACAACAAAAAATGTCCCTAATTGAAGGGGGGAAAAAAAGTATTTCTGAAACTCTTCATTCTCAGTGCAGTAAATCTGATCCTTAAAAGGACCACTCATAAAAAAAAAACCTTTCAAACTGCAGTGACTCCATGGAACATCAGCAATTTGTTATGCAGAAGATATTTTCTCAATGTTTCAGAGGTTTTGGCTGCCCTGAGTATGCTTAAGGATGCAAGGTTTTGTTGTTACCTGTAATACTTTTAAAAAAAGGCAAAAAGGAATTTCCATATGTTTTAAGACCAGAGGAATATTGACTCTTAAGGAATACCATCAGCAGAGCTCTGAGCCACTGTAAACTTAGAGAAAGACATTTGGTTATGGACGATATTCCTCAGAAAAGTCCATGCTATTTGTTATGATCCAGTTATTAACATTGTTAGAGAGATGCCTCTGCCCAATTAAGGTCCCCACGAGACCATATGCCAAAGTCATAATATGGATTTTCTTTAACAGAAAATGTGTAGAAGAGAGATAGAAAGAAATAGAAAGAAGACAGGAGGGAGAAAGAGAGTGACAGAGACAGATTAGGTAGAAAATACCACCACTCCATGGATCTCAACAGTGTCCCATTGATCCTCTCCTGGTGTACTCAGTGGTGAGGTTCCCACAAAACATGGAGTTCAACAGATTAAAACACATTTGAGCCAGGCGGGAATGCTCAGGTACCTCCTCTGAGGAGGGGCAGTTTGACAGTGTGCTGCAACAGAGACTGGGTCTGCATCACCTGCAGTGCTCTGGCAGCCTCAGGAATGAGTCTGGGGGATACTTTGGGGTCTTTGATGATTTATGACCCTTCCTGCCAATGTCCTGTGTGTGGCCTTTCCATGTGGGGGAGTTTTAGAGCTGAGACGGTCTGTGTAAGGGAATGATGGGTGTTCACTGCCTCTGACCAGAGATAACACACCCACAAACTCTCTACTTCATTCTATTTTTCTCTGGAAGAATAGTGGTAACAACTGGTAAAAAACTATGGTAAACATGCCCAAAATCCCCTACAACAACAACAGAAAAAACCAAACCGCTGTCATATAGTGAAACACAGAAACTAGAGTTTCTGAGGTCAAACCACTGTCTTGTGACTTCATGTTAAGATCAGGAACTGGCTGTTTAGGTACATAGAGATTGAGGGATAGTCAGTGGGTATTTACTTCAGAAGCAGGATGGTTATTCCCCCTGGGTAACTGTCTTTGTCATTTAACCAATACAGGTCTAAAATACACCTGCCAAAAGGTGCTAGGCAGGGCTGCCCTGACTGTGCCAGCAGGAACAGAGCTGTGACAAATCTCCTGATCACTGTATCACAGCAGAGGAAGCAGAATAAATCTTCAGTACAGAGGGCTCACACCTGACAGAAGCCCCAAAAGCAGGCAAATAATGTCACAAGCTGTCAGTGGATGGTGTTCAGCTCATTAGGACACCCAAATATCCCAGACAGTGATGTGCTCATGGAGCATGTCTTGAGGATTTTCTTTGTTACCCATGAGAATAAACTGTCATGCTTGCTATTGAATAACTGCTCTGAAGTGCCCTAATTCAAGGGAAAAAGCATGCTTAAACTTTATAATAAAACTGATCGTTTCTCGTTAACTTTTTCAAAAAGCCTGAGCTATCTGTAGCTTTTTAGTGTCTGGGGGGAAAAAAATAGAAGGAGCTTACAGTTACTCCAGGAGAAAAGGGAGGGAATTTTTATTTAAGCATCTGGTGGTTTTCCCAAAACTCAACTTCCAAACCACCATATTTTTATCCTTATTTTTAAACACTCTTTAAGCAGGCTGTGAAGTTTTTACTTTTCATTGTATATTAAAACATCAAAAGCAAAACTTCTCTGCTGCTTTTGTCCTCCATATCCATAGATCATTGGTTTTTCCCTTTTTCCCTTGAAATTATTTTCTTTCATGTTTGTGTGCTGAAGGTGTCTGATCTTGGAGCAGAATTTGGACCGTGTTACCCATACACGCCTCTTCCAGAACTGTGTGGGTGCTCACACAGAGATCATCTTCAAGAGCTATTCTCTTGAAGTAACTCTGTGGTCCATCAACGAAAATGTGCCTTCAAGCCTTTTAAATCATTCTGCCAAGTTACATTTTACAGTATTTTCCTCATTGACTTCTAATATTTCTGCCTGTGTAGATACGATTTGATGGATTCATGCAAGTAAGGAGAGTTTTTCCTATCAGACAGACAGACAGACAGACAGATAGAGATGTGAGAGATGTGAGAGATGTGAGAGGTGTGGGTGTGTGTTTGTATGAGAGAGAGAGAGAAAGAAAGAGAGGGCAGGAATATCAATAGAGTGTCTCTAAAAAGTTTCTACCTTACATTAATTCTTGGTTCAGCCTTGGGATGGACTTTACAGGGTAAATCAAAATTGTAGAGACAGAGCTTGGGAGAACTGCAGTGGAACAGTGGAGCAGGTATGATGAAGTTCCCATTGAAGGTCAACAGAGAGGAAAAGGCCCCTTCTGCATCCCTGCCCTGCCTTGGCACTGGGCTCACAGGCTGCTTGGGAGCCACTGCTTTCTGCAGAGCAATGACAATGGTGGCTCTGCAGCTGAAGAGCTGGATCTGCAGAGCAGTTTCAGGGACCTCCACTAATGAAGCTGTAGATTTCCCGGTGTTCTCCTCAGGCAGTTTCCTCCCACTATTGTCAGGTGGAAAATAATAGATTTCTTCCAGTTGTCCCCTCACCAAGCTGTCACACTGGTTGTTCATGCAGTGCAGACCCTCTGTGTGACACAATGCTGGATTATCAACATTGTGACAGTCAAGGGCTACAAAGGCATCTCTATCCACCATGGCAGCAGGGAATGATGTTCAGCTGAATTAAACTCACACATACTGACTCAGAAAGTAATTTGGCAGGCAGAGTATCAAATATGCTGAAAAATGGGATTAGAAATTCTAGTGCTCAATTCTCAGTTCTCTTAGGAATTACTGAAGGAGACTCAGAATGTTTCAGAGGACAGTGTGGTGGATATGCTACACTCTTAAATGTGTCAGGAGTTGGCCTCAGGCTGTTATGATTTGTTCATGGTGGTAGAAGTAAAATTTCACAGAAAGTAAAATTTCAAGAGCTGTAGATATTTGAAATTTGATTTTACATGATGGTTCCCTTGTTCAGCTTAATTTTCTCCTTTTTTTAAATTACTTTCTTAAATAAGATCATTTTGAGTTTTAAGAAAATTTCACTGCAAATAAACCAAAATTTGTGGGATTTTTTTGGGAAAAAGGGAGTGTTCTTCCCAGGGGTATACCATTCCTACTATAAAGAATAAAGAGCTTGACTCAGCCAATATATCAAGCAGCAATCAAATTATTAATTCATTAATAAAAGGTAAAATGTGAGCAGAGCAGCACGCTAGGTACAGTGGGGGGTTCCTGTCCAACTGCACACTGACTTAATTTTTGCTGGTATTTATTGAGCGTCTTCATAAGCACTTCTCAGCAGGGTTTTTTTGTGATTTCCTCCTAGTTTCTAATTGTGAAGTCAAATTTCTATACCCCATTGTGATCAGTTCCTATTGGTGACATGGAATTTCTATACCTTAGGCTTGTAAATTAATGATGGTGATGTCCAGATTCCCTTTTTCAGAAACAAACATCAGTGATGATGAGGTCCAGCTTTCTCAGGACCATAAATCAGTGATAGTGAAGTCCAGCTTCCAGATGGTGGTCTATCTTCCCTTTCCAGGATTGTCCAGTTTTTCTTCTCAGGATCATCCATTTTTAGCTTGGGATATGCTCACTTCCTTCTTTTATTTAGGTGATTACAATTCCTTATATATATATTCTAAAGCTATAGTTCAAACCCTTTTATTACAAAGCAGCTTAAAGCTTATAACGATTTTATTTTCAAAGCAAATAATACTTCTGCATTCTTCTATCCTACATGTTAAAGGACTACAAAACTCATACTAATTAAAAAACCTTAAAACTTATAGTGTGAAAACTTCAAAGTTCACATTATTCACTTATAATCAAGCAAAATATTTGTCTAAAAGTCTCTTTCCATGCTTTTTCTGTTTGTTTATTTAAAACTCATTTTTATACCTGTCTTATTGCCTCTTCCCACACATTTCACAACCAAAATTACAAAGGCCATCATTTTCTACCTGACATGAAACACAACCTCATATTTCACATTATGCTTTAACTCAGATCAGGGGCGGACTGTCCAAAGACTGGAATCACTTGAGTGTCAAGCCCAGAAGCACGTGTGCTGCCAAGAATGAACCTCAGCAATCTTGAATCTAAGCATGTAGAGTTGGCATTGCAATGCATCTGTATAACATGCCATTCTCAAGCACCAGTCAAACTGTTTGTAGATAACAAGTCACCTGCAGTCTTGTTTTCATGGTTCTCACGAATTCATCAAGGACACTAAGACAACAACAGGATGAAAGTGGGAATGAGAAGCCTGGGAAAGTGCCTGGAAAAAACGAAAAACCTAGATAGGAGACACCCAGCCTGATGATGGACACTTGACCAATTGGGTGTCCTGAGGGATGTGTGCCTGTCTTATGGACAGATGGCTTAGCCAATTGAGAGACACCTGTATGCGTGGACAGTAGAACTAGAAACTGTAACTGGAGTTTTATGTAATCAATAAACAGCTTCTACATTGATTCTATTATTCAGAGGCCCATTTTCACTCTGCACATTGGTGCATAACATGTTGTCCTCTCCTCTGCCTCTCTGGTGGCTCTTAAGCCTGCTCTGGCTACCCTGGCAGGAACCACCACACACCTCGGTAGGACCCCGCCGGCTGGCCAGCAGGGCCCACCCGGTTGGTTCAGAGCTACCTCGAAGCCTGGTGATGGTAATTGCAACCGCAGCAAAGGAATGAAGGAGGGACTCTGGTGGGGTGTCACTGGAGCCTTTATTGAGGGGTCTGTACCCTCGAGAGACTGCCCCAGCAGAGTGAAGTCTCTCTTGTGGGAGCAACTTTTATGTGGGGGAGGAGTTGAGGGAAGAGTCAAGTAAGAGACCAATAGCAGAGAACCGAGGTGTGGTCAGGGGGATGAGGGACAGTTCGGAGGACAAACCACAGGAGGAAGGAGGGAGTTCCCTCGAGCCTGGCCCAATCAGGGGCTGATCTCCCCAGAACCTTCTGGAACAGAGGAGAGGCCTCGCTGAGAGTGACAGGACTCGACGGTAAGAGAACAAATGATTGGCACATAACTGTAACTGGGTAAACAACTTAGGGTTAAACCAAACTGGGGGTGAACAAGGGGGTAACAGGGAACAGTCCACTTGAACAATATGAAAAATTTAAATTTAAATATAACAATTAAGCCAAAGAAATGCACCACTACAATAAACAAACAAGAAATGCTCCAAGCAAATGTCCCCGTTCTCCCCAGGAGCATGGCAGTGACATTGCACCAGAGAGCAGCAGGGCACTGCCAAGAAATCTGTCACACTCAGAAGGTTTGTCCTTTGGTTTCCTGCTGGGTGCTCCAGCCAAATTCTACAGTTCTCAGACAAGAAGCCGTAGCCAAGCCAGGATGGATCTCTTCTCCCAAGAAACAAGGGACAGGAGGAGAAGAAATATGCACAAATTGCACGCAGCAGGTGAGGTTTAGGCTACCTAGAGAGCAGTCAGGGGTGGTCAGCACTGGGAGATGCAGCTACATTCCTCATGTTCCTCTCAGTGATGGCTTCAGGGTGTCTGCAGCCTGGATCCAGAGCACCCTGGGGGGCTCCTGGGGCTGGGTTTGCACTCAGGGTGAGGATGCCCGGGAGCCGCTGAGGCCGGCAGTGGGGACGAAGGCTGGGGCTTGTGGGCTGCAAGGTGTGGTTCTGGGGGCTGTGACATGCCAGGGCACGGGGCACAGTGGGAGCTGTGAGCAGGGGCACGGCCAGCTTGGCAGCTGAGTGACATGGTTCTGCTGGCTGTGGCACCACAGAGGACAGGTCACACTGGCACCTGAGTCCAGGAGCAGCACTGAGCAGTTGGATTCTGGCAGCTAGTGAGTGACAGGCAAGGGGACTGCTGGGCTGGATGGAGGCTAGGAAAGCTGGGCTGGATGGGGACTGGGAGTGAGACCTGGATGAGGCCCAGAGTCAGAGCTGGGACCCCAAGGGCAGGACATTGTCCCCAGGGCTGGGGATAGAGGTGCTTGGAGGTCTCAGTGTGGCAGGTGGCCAGAGAGGCTCTGGGGACATTCCAAGTGCTCCCAGTCCCTCTGGGACTCCCTCAGATGTGCTGAGCCTTCCTTCTCCCAGCAGGCCATGTTTCCAACACTGGCTGCTACTCTCTTTGGCCTCTGCTCACCGCTGCCAGCCCTGTCACATTCCTGCCAGCCTCTGGTGCAGCCGGGCCCAGATGGGAGGCAGAACATTTCGGGCAGCACAGAACAGCCCTGCCTGCAAACTCTCCGCCATGGCCTCGGCCTTGGGGCACAGGCTGCCAGCGTCCTCGCAGCTGCAAGCTGGTCCTCTCTCTTGGCAATCATTATTTGTGTGCATTTGGTCCTTGTTTTACGGTGAGCAATATTGATCTTTTCAAGTGGTATTTGCAGCTGCCACATTTTTTCCCCCTCTCTTCCCAATAATCCTGCAGAATTCTCCCCCAGCCCCATTCTGAACCCTCTGACTGAGCTCTCACAGGCAGCAGCAGTGGCAGTTCCCCTTCCCTAGCACAGTAGAGAGCACTCACTGCCCATCCCAGGCACAGGAATTTGCCCTCATACTCTCATTAGTGCTGCATTGGTGGTGTCCTAGGGTGATGTGTTTATCCCTCAATCGTCTGTTGGGTGTAAAGGGCGGGGGGAGGCGCAGTTTGTTTTTTCCCAGGAAAGCTCTGCTCCTCAGACGGACCTTGAGACGAAGCGGGGGAGGAATTCACAAGACAAAAGAAGCTGTTTTTTCTCCGGGAGAGTAGTAGTTAGTAGTAACTTAGAGCTAGCATAGTTAGATCTATAGAATAGCTAGAAGGTTTTTTTTTTCCTTTTTTTTCCTTTTTCTCCCTCTCCTCGGAACTGTACCGATCTCTCCGGACTGGGGACCAGGGAAAGCGCCGGGGGCTTCCACAGGGGACCCACCCCCATCAAGACCAGCCCTGCATAACAACTCCCTTTCCTCCCAGCACCAGCGGAGATGGGCAGCAGTAACATCTGCAAGAGGACACTTGCTCTTTTCCAAGTTTGTTATCCCTCCATAAGCAGCACGAGGCTCTTGTCATGGGGTATTGTGCTGGGGAGTGTTTTGCCTGTGTAATAAACAGGTCTTTTCCACCTCTCTCTCAGGAAGTCTTTCTTCCCGAACCTTTTGGGGGAGGGAAGGGGACCCTGTGGGAGGGTTTCTCCCAAATCTGTTTGAAACCAGCACAGATGGTCTGCAGTCTGATGGCATTGCCACTCTTGATTTGTGCTGTGCATGTGTGTGCAACATGAGGTGATAAATGACATTGGCTCATGGCTGAACCTGCTCCTTTTCCTGTGCAGGGTTTGCTTGCTTTGCCATTAATGGCAGGAGGTGCTGGGGTGAAATTAATGACAGAAATTCAGTGGCAGTGGCTACTGCAGTCCATGTGCTTTCCCTAAAGTGTTTTGTGCTGGACTAGTCCTTCTTGTGAGCAGCTTGAGAATTGCTTGGTAGCTGGGTACTGCTTTTCACACTTCATTTTAGTCCTACCTCTGCCTCCTGCTTATGACTTTCCTGGTGTCTTCCAGACATTTGATAGCAATCCAGAAAAAAAGTGCAGGTGTTGAATGCACAGTATTGTAGTTAACCAAAACATAATTTTCTAATGCTACACATTTGCCACTCAGATTCACTCTCAGTTTTCTTAATGATCTTAGCAATGTTTTCTATACACAGGTCAGTCTTTGTTTCAGCATGAGGCCCCCATGCATCATGGCAAACCAATGATACGGAGAATGTTTATGAATATAAAAATACAGGATTTTAGAAGCAGCTTTTGGTGATTTTGTAAAAGTAAAGAAAGGTCTTATGCTGACAACACATAGAAGATTAGCTGTTAAGCTTGACTGTTAAGTAGTTATTAGGTAAAAGTCATATAGGTAAGATGTACAATGTTGAAACCTAGCAAAGAGGGACCTAGGTATTTGTCAAAAATTGATAAAGCAGAACTTTGTGGCTTGAATCCAGCAGAATCAAACTCCTAATCTTTGGAAAGAGCAAAGTGACCTGAAAAATAGCCAAACCTCCACTGTGCTTGCCCAGAGCAAAGATCACCCTGGGAAAGACATTGGCTTTCCTGCCAAGACCCCAGCTCAAGACCACCAGGAGGCGTGACAGCTCATTAGAATACGAAGCAAGAGAAGGCAGGGGATGGGCAGGTGAGGAGGTATGGGTTTGTGGGATCAATGTGTATTTAAACCAGGACCTTGTCTTGACCAGGTACACACGGTTTGGAGGAGATATCCTCCCATGTGTCCCAGCTGGAAATACAACATACCTGCTTTAATATATCTAATTGTAAAGTCCTTATTCTACACTTCACCAATAGCGCATGTCAGTGTCAGATTTTCATTTCAAAAAGCAGTACACTGCAGGAAAACTGCATTTTTGTGAAATTTCACTGTGACCAGTCTCTGCAGTACTCCTGAAGCAGCTTGAAGATCTTCGTTGGACTGCTCCTTGGCTTCTGTGGCATCAGTGGTCAGACTCTGTGCCCACAGTCACATACAACTGTGATACTGAAACTCTTTCCTATACAACCTGTTCACCAGAGGCTGCTGTCAGGAGGGTGGTGAAGCCCTGGCACAGGTTTCCCAGAGAACCTATGGCATCCCCATCCCTGGAAGAGTCCAAGGTCAAGTTGGATGGGGCTGGAAGCAGCCTGGGATAGTGAAAGGTATCCCTACTCATGACAAGGGATGTGACTGGATGGGCTTTAATGCCCCTTTCAACCCAAGTTCTTCCCTTATTCTATGATTGGAACCTTCTACAGGCTGCTATGTGTCTTCCAAAGGGTTTGCAATCTCTTAGTTACTGTACTTGTACCTGTTGACCACAGGTTTTCTGAACTACAATTCAGAAAATAGATATATAGAGCTGTGCACTTGTTCATCTAGGACATCCTTAAGTAGGAAACATAGTTCTGCATCTTATTCACCAGTGCTGATTAACAGCCCAGAGTCCTTTTGATAGCAAACACTTCACAGGTAAGCCGGGGAGCAGATGTTTCTGGCTGGGTCATGCAGCTGTGGATCTGTGACTGGGACTCCAGGGAATTCCTCCTGGCATTTTTGTCTGAATTCCTTGTTCAGAGGCTAGTGGAAGTCAAGCTGGTCCTCTTACAAATTTATTTTCCAAGACCAGTGAATAAATACTGCAAGCATAAGAAATTAGTTTATGGTGTTTTATGCAGGCAGGATTAGCCTCTGCTGTACTGGAGAAAATGGCCAGGGTGCTTGTGGGTACCACATAGGCAGCTTGTAGCTTCTGTATTAAAAGATGTAGTATCATAATATAATTAAGATTCCTCTGTCCTGACCTCAGAGGTTTTATTTTAATGTGTCTAACCTCATTATCTCATGGTGCCATGCTACCTGCTAGTGATCAAGGCTACTAAACACTATTTCTGATATTAATTAATGCCCTTTTTTTTGCACACAGAAGAGTATCTTTGTAAGTGGAAAGTGTACATATAGTTCTAGCTTTTACAACAGAAATTCAAAGCAGATTCATTATGCTGTGTCTTAACACATGTTGATATGTGTTTTGTACTGTGTCCAAGAAAATGAATGCAGAGCTTTGTAATTAGTTGTATCAGAAATGAAAATTGATTTAATGTTTCATCTTCTCCTAATGAAGTTAGTGGCAAAACTGCCACTGAGGCTAAGGTCAGGGAAAAAAATTACTGGCAAAAAGCAGATTTAGAAAAATGCTAATCAGCTTGTTAGAGTGCCTAGTTAGTTGTACTCAAAGGTGACAGTTAGATGCAAAACTCTGCAGCTCCTAAATTGTCCTTTCAGATTGCCTGCCAAGAGCAGTTTTTTGTAGTTAATTTTCACTGATAGTTGAGAAAATAGAGTTTACTGTACAGCCTTTAAAATTACTAGAGTCTAATTTATGAAAGAGAGTGTGGCAATGTCTTGGATTATGTAACCAAAAAAAAAAAAGTGTATTCTATTTCATCTGTTGAAAGCAGCTGGGGAGATGTTTTTTCTTTATCTCTTGTAACTCCAGGGGGGAGGGGGGCAGATGCCTTCTGATAATGGGCCAGCTGTTAAAACTAGCTGGGGCAGTGTTTCTTTTCCCTTTCACTGCCCATCCATCCTCTGGGGGATATCTTCTGATAATGGGCCATTAAGGCTCACCAATGACATGACACATTACATCATCCCATTGTGAGATGCTCCACCCAGTGTGGGAGGGAGCCAACTGCCTAGATAAAAACTGAGACATAAGAACACCAGATATCCAGTTTTTCCACTGGATTCCCAGAGGAAGACTGGATCCGTCTTCCCACCACTGAATTTTCTACAAGATTGTCTCTATGCCACAGAACCACACCTGTTACTCCAAGAGGATTTATTTGAACTGCTTCCAACACTCCGACCAACAGGGTGTCAGGTCGTATCTCTGACTCTGTCAGGGTTTTCTGGAATTTTTGTTTGTTTGCTTGTTTGTTTTTCTGTACATTTTTTTAAATATTCCTAGTAAAGAACTGTTATTCCTATTTCCATATCTTTGCCTGTGTGCTGGTTTGAAAGCAAAACCAGTGAAAGACTCCAAGTCAGAAACACAATTTAATAAGAGGAAAAGAAAAGAAATAAAAGAAAGTAAAATAAAAGTAATAGTACAAAAAACCACTGACAGAGTCAGAATACAACCTGACACCCTGTTAGTTAGGCTGGTAGTGGCAGTCCAGATGAGATGATCTTGTTGAAGCAGTGATCCTGTAGAAAGGTCTGGCAGCTCTTGTCTCCTCTGGGAGTCCAGTGGATAAAAAGCTGCCTGTGCTGTCCCAAACTCTGGATTTATCCAGGTGGGAATGCTTGGCTCCTCCCCCTGGGCAAAGCATCTCCCAATGGGCTGATCTCATTCTATGAGTCATGCAGTGGGTCCTTGATGGCCCATTAAACAGAGATAACTCCCAGAGGAAGTTATCTATGAGTCATGTGGCAAGGCATTGTTAGGCTCATTAACAGAAGATAAGGAAAACACTGCCCCACCCTGGCTCCAACGGCTCATGGGGATAGACTACATACCTTGGGCACAATTTTACATTGTAACCTAGGACAGCCTGAAAGCCCCTAATTGCAAAACTATAATAATTTGGAAGGGAGGAGGTCTACATTCTCCATTCCAAGGGATGCTCTAGTTTTCCCTGGCAGATACCTGTCTTTCCAAGCCTAGCTGAGATAAACATAATTTTAAACTTACAGACAATTATATTTCTGCCCCTCTGAAATCCAACTTGCAAGCTATATCAATGTAATGATTGCATCATATTTCACACAATATTATGTTTATATATATGCAATATTCTTTATATGTACGCAATATTCTTTATATATATGGAAGGTCCATTCTTATTTTCTGTTAAAATCTACAAGGAGGTGGAGAGAACTGGGGGAGACTTGAGACAGAGGAAGAGGAGAGTGATTAGTTAATGGTCATGAATGACTGGACTTAATATTCTGTGTATTGAATTGCTTTTAATATTCAAGAATGAGAAATGTATTTTTTTTCTTTGATAGCATCATTTTTTTCCCTACATATGTCACATGTGTGGGCTACATGACTCTTCATTTTTATTGCTCAGTTATATTCAATGGATTGGGGGTTTTATGCGCAGGTGTTTAATATTTAGTGGGCAGCTCTATGATTTTATCAAACTGTGTAGTATTAGTCCCATGGCATGTCTTTATAGAAATTTAATGCCTCAATATTTTTGTGATTTTTGTTTAGCACAGCAACAGATAAACTAAGAAGAAAGTTACAGGAATAGTAAAAATAAATGAAATATCTTTAAAGAGATCATATCAGTCACAATGATAGTAAAGTGAGGGAGATAAAAATATTGGCAAGCAGAATGAAGCAGAATCAATACAAAATACAGAAATTCATTAACTAAGAGTGCAGCAGTTTGCCATAAATCAAGGAGCAAACCAGTATTTCATAAAATGTAAGGCCGTTACTCATAGAAGTGCAAAAGCCTTTTTTTCTCCCATTAAGGATAACGTATTTCTCCTGAAAAAGCACCATTAAATGAATGAACCAATTTGCTGTGCAAGGAGCAATCTAGCAGGAGCATCAGCCTCCAAACATGGTCTGTGACTGCTAAACTCAGCAGCAACAGAGTAAATCACTGCTGAGGCTCAGCCTTGTGAATGGAACAGATGGTGCTGGTCCAGGATGTAAAGAACTGGGGATAAATGGGGATAATCAGTTTGTTGCTGATCAGCAGAGGGTTTGGGAAACAGATCAGAGAGATGTCACTTCACTCTGGTAACTTTATACACACACAGAATGAGTGATGAGAAGGGAGAAAAGCATGTCCTTGGCAGTGCTGGCTTAATGGTTTGACTGGGTGAGTTCAGAGGGCTTTTCCAGTCTCCAGTGGCTCTGTGCTGCTGTCATGAGCTGGTGGCACACCACAGTTTGCTTCTGGCTGCAGAGCACAGAGCTACTGGCAGAAAGGAGCTTTTTGAGGCACATTTCAGCCCACTGCAACTGACACAGGAAGTGCCTGCCTGGATGGAAAAAAAATGATGGAGAGGTTTATTTACTTCAGGGTCCTGCACATGAAAGCAATTCCCCATGTAGTGCTTGGAAGGTGTGGAGCCCTTTGTTTCTCTGTTCACCGATTTTGTTTCTTTTCCTATGCCTCTATAACATACCTAGAGCTTTTCCAAGGAGTTGCCTGGGTACCGTTTATGTGTGGCATAGTCACACAGTCCGTGGGTGTCGCTGATGTTGGAGACAGGAATGTGACAAGAACACACCAAGATCATGCAGCAACAGCCCAAGTTTATTGTTGGGCTTACCATTTTATAGAGGCTTCAAATCTCCTGCACTTACAAATGTGGCTGGTTAAGGGTCTTAACTCTGCCCAGCTCATTGGTAAATGATATGGGTGCATTCATGGTCCCCTGTTTGAACTTGAATCTGAGCTATCATTATCATGTTCAGGGGCTTGTTTATTTCTACTCTGTAACAAGCTAGGCTGGTCAAGCTGGTGTCTGATAGGCCAATCTATCTGTGCAGCTATAGACCATCTACAGCTGTCACAAGTGGAGATTTTGTAGGATGCAGTTTTCAAAAGCATTTGCTACTGGCCTGATCCTGTCCTCACTGATACTTCTGAGAATTTTACCGCTGACTTCCAAATAGGAAGGAGTCTGGCTGCTTAAATGCTGCCTGTTGTCCTCTCCTTGGAAATCATCACTGTCTCTATGGGTATGTTGACTTGCTCACAAAAACTATTTTAGCACCTTTTGTAAGATTCTCATTGGAGCAACATTCTGTGTTTTGCATTAAACTGAGTAATTTTCTTCTTCCATCGCTTTGCTAATAGCAGTGAGGAAAAAAAAAACCCAACTTACCTCCCAGCTTTAGCATTTCTAATTTCTCAGGTGTCTTTTTTGCAGGTGTCCTCAAGCAACATTTCATTGGACTGAGGCTGTGGCAAAAGGATGCCACTTAGTAGAAAAAAGACTACTTTCATGAAAAGAGATTTCTTGTATTTATTTTAAAGCTAAGATTTAAGAGTTGAAGGAGTTGAATATTTTTGTTTAAAGGAAATCCAAATCCTTGTTCAAAAGACAAGTGTTTTAGACCCTTAGGGGTGATGCGGGTTCTGACTTCTCATACTGTTAATCTTGCTTAAGACTGGAAATATGAGTAACATTTATGAGAGCTCTGTAAGTGTCTATGGTGTCCAAACGTGCCTGTTATATTTAGAACAGAAATTTATTTTGGTGAGTCTTGATTATTGGAAAGATTTAAGGTTACAGAGGAAAATTATATTTTCCTGAATTAGCAGTCAAATTAGACCAAGATTATCCACATTACTTCAGTGTCCTAATTTCTGAATGCCTTTATAGTGAACAAACTTGGAGTTTCAGAGCCTCTAGAATTACATGGCCTACAAATACTTAATTGTAACTATTCAATGCAAAATATCTGTGGTCTGGATATGTCTAATCAGACATTCTTCTTTCCATAATCTCCTGTATCGTTCCGTGGGTTTCCTCAAGTCCTTTGATCAGGGGTTGTATACAAGATTGATGAATGAATCTACAAGTCTTTTATTATTACCTTCTATTATTGCTCAGTCAAATATACATTTAAACTACAAATACTTCTGAGAATTAAATTAATAGTGATTTAAGTATAGGAAGGGATCATTAATTAGCAGTCTTCCAGGGATTCTCTGATCATCTCCTCCTCATTTCATTTTTGATTAAACATGGGCTGGGCATTTAATTAATTCAAAGATTTGCAGAACTGGAACACATTTACCTAGTGCTCCTGTACAATTAACCTTTAATATGCCTGTTCTAATTGCACATTTAATACCTTTGCTATATGCAGAATTGTGTAACTCCTGTTCTTTCTCCAGGGAGGGAGCCAGAAACATCAGAGAGATATTAATCAGAGTAAAAGTAGATATGAAATTTCAGTAGCCATAAGAAAAAAAATCCCATTTTTTTATCTTATGGGCTATTATTGTTTTATTTCAATATATTTTTTAAAATATGTAAACAATAAACAGAAAACTGACAAAACATGATTAGTCATGCAACTCTTCTTTCAAGTGGGTGACTAATATTCTAATAGTTTAATGTTTTACACTTGGCTTAAGGAAAAAAAACATAACAATGATACATTAATTGAAGACACAAAAAATCTTAAGAATTTTTGCTCTGAGTAGGCTGTTTTCCAAGAACGGAAATTTCATCTGTAACAAACCTTTGGAAAACAAATAACTATTGTATTCATTTCTATTCTCTCCTTTTAGCTCTTAGCAGAAGGATAGAGTTTTAAAGATTTCATAAAATATAAGATTGCTTTGGGTTGGAAGAGGATTTAAAAGGTCACCTTGTTAAAAATGCCCTACTCTGGTTCAGAACACCTTCACTATCCCAGGTTTCTCCAAGCCCCATCCAACCTAGTCTTGGACACTTCCGGAGATCCAGGGGGGGTCAGAGCTGCTCTGGACCACCTGTGCCAGGGCCTCACCACCCTGAGAGTCAAGGATTTCACTGTCAAATGCTTTGCACCACTCCAAGTATATATGTCAGCAGCTCTTCCCTCACCCACCACTGCTGTAACCCATCATAGAAGGCCACCAAATTTGTCAGGCATGGTTTGCCCTTAGTGAAGCCATGTTGGCTGTCCCTGTGTCTTAGCGCAGTTCCCAGGATCTTGGTGGGCACACAGGGGAGACTGATGGGTCTGCAGCTCCCTGTGTCTTCCTTATCCCTCTTTTTACCAGTGGGGGTTATGCTTTCCCATTTCCAGTCAGTGAGAAGTCCACTGGGCTGTCACAACTTTTCAAATGTGATGAAGATAGCTCAGCCACTTCATCTGCCAGTATCATGAGATCTCATCAGGTCCCATTGATTTGTGCACCTTCAGGTTCCATAGATGTTCTGGAACATGATCTTTCTCTGCAGTGGATGGTTCATTCCCCCAGTGCCTTTGCCTCCTATAACTTGGGTGGTGTGGCTGGAGACCTTGAACATTGAGACAAAAATGGCATGGAGTACCTCAGCCTTCTCCATGTCCTGGATTAAGGAAATCTGGGTAACCAGGTCTCCTGTTTCCTTCCAGAGAAAGCTTACATTTCTCCCAGCCATCCTTTTATCATCAACACATCTATAGAAGGTTTTCTTGTTGCCCTCAACATTCCTGGCTGGGTTTAATTCTTTCAGGATTTTAGGTTTCCTAACCTGATTCCTGTCTGCTTGGAGAGTCTGTATTCCTCCCAGACTTGCTGTCTCTGCTTCCATCCTCTGTAGGTTTCCTTTATGTGTCTTGAGTATGTCCAGGAGCTTCTTGTTCATCCACACAGGCCTCCTGGTGTTTTTTGCCTGCTTTCCTCTTCATTGGGATGCATTGCTCCTGAGATCAGAGGAGGTGATCCTGGAGTATCAATCAGTTTTACTGGGCTGCTCTTTGCTCCAGGGTTTTATTTGATGGGACTCTACCAAGCAGGTCCCTGAAGAGGCCAAAGTCTGCTCTTCTATGTCCAGGGTACTGAGCTTGCCATGCCCTCTCCTCTCTGCCCTAAGGATCTCTAACTGCAAAACTTCAAAGTCCCTTCAAGCCCAGGCTGCCCTTGAGCTTCACATTCTCCTCCTTGTTGGTGAGAACAAGATCGAGCACTGCTGCTCTTCTTGCCTCCTTTATTTCTTGGAGAAGGAAGGCATCATCAGCATATTCCAACCATACTCCTGGCTTGCTTATTCCTGCTGTTGCTCCTCCAACAGATTTCAGGGTGGTTGAAGCCATCTGTGACATCCAGGGCTTGGGAATGTGAGGCTGCAATTATCTGCATGTAGAGGGAATCATCCCCTCAGTCTTCCTTGTGAGGTGGTCTGGAGCAGAACTCAATAAAGTCTGCTTTAATCCCAGTCACTTCCCTTAAATCCTGATTCATCATCTCTCCTACAGTTCCTCATCTGTCCCCAGGAGAGTTCCCTTCACTCCAGCTGGTCATTGACATAGAGGCCGACCCCTCCCCACCTTCCATGCCTGTCATAAAGGGTCTCTGTCCTTCCTTGCTACATGAAAGTGCCTTATTTTGAATTTTTTTTTTTAGGTTCACTATGCTACAAAGGCAATCTTGGGTTGTCAAGATAATTATTTTTCAGAAGAAGAAAGAATTATATGAGGACAAAGCTGGACTAATTTATACTGTGTTGTCTTCTTTTTTGAGTTCTAAAAAAATTAAAAAGGAAATTGAAAGGATACTGATAAAAATCTTTAAGAAATGAGTCAGAGAAAGCAAAGAGGAAAATGTGACTTTGTAGTGTGGGTGATGTGGGATCATCCAGCATGTTTCTCTTAAAATGGAATGGCTCTGAGTTGCCTGACTCTGCCCTTTATAGCAAAATAGTCTCATCAGTAATGTGATAATCCTCATTGTGTTCATCCTATTCCTATTTTCAGGCACAATGAACATTTTTCAAACACAATCAGCTCTTCAAAGATATAGCTGGGCAATTTTTGTTGTAAATGGCATTCAATTTCAGAACCTTTGTGGCACTCACTGGATGTGCTACATCCACAATTCAGTAAATGAAGCTGTGCCCTAGCAACTGCTAACAATGCAAAGACACGCAAAGACCAGAGCAAACATGTACCTCTGTAAATCAAAAATTTTTTGAGTACCTGATAGTACTATGATTTTAAGCTCTATTTCTAGTGGAGCCAAGATACACAAAAAGTAATTTTTAGGCCTGTGCCACGAAGAAGGTACTTCAGTTTCTTCCCACTTTACTCAATATGTGACATCTCCTTAAATACCCTTTGATTATGGGATGACTGTTTCAGAAGATCAGCCTTGCAAAAAGGTACCCTTTAGTCACATCAATAGAAGCACAGCTGGCTGAATAGTTTTCAAATTACTTTTTCAGAGGAAAATACTTCAGTCTTTAAAACACAAACTGGTTGAGCATAAAGATCCCTTTCAATGAGATCATCATTACCAAAAAAAAAAAAAAGTGTAAAAGCAAATGTTTCAATTTAAAGAACAGCTTTGAGAATTTGCTTATGTGGACACTAAACATGATCTATAGTGTGCACTATGGATGAAATATAACAAGTCTTCTGAATTATCGAAACAAAGAATTTGATTGACTCCCTTTTATTTGATTTGAATGAGATTTTTGCTTTTCAAGCCTTTTTTAAGGTTTGAAACTTAGACTTGATTCAAGCCAGTGAAAATGTCAAGAACTCTTGCAGAATGGCAAAAATGTTCATTCCCTTTTTTTAACAGTCTGTTCTAAATGCAAGGGAGAAACACTTTTTCATTCTTACTTTAACATCCTTCTGCTTGTTTATACCACAGGCACTGTGCACATCCTCTAACCTTGAGGCAGAGTGCCAATGGAACTTATTGCAAGTTTGTCTTCTGATGAATCACTGCTTGACTGCCTGGGCTAATAAAGAGCCCCTATTAACTATTACTAGTTATACAGCTAGTTTGAAAGGTTAGATACAAATATGGAAGTTGATCTAATCAGCTCTGCCAAAATGCAGTGATGCATGCACCCACTACTCAATTCATTGTGAGTAATATCAGTATGCCACATGTTGGAATACTCTGAGAATAATCTTCTAGAATAACCATAAGGCTGCTTATGCTTCGTTTTCTTCCATTTCCTGTTGATACCCAGTGGGGTTTTTTTATCAATACAGAGTCTTGTGCGCCTGTAGAAAGTTGGATGCAGTAGAAGAGGTCACTATGAAAAATAAGAGAAAGGACACCCTTTTATGTATGGTTAATCAGCCTGCTTTGTAGTCTGAGTGATAAACTGTAAGAAAATTTGAAAGAAGGAGCTGGAATTTGGAGGTGCTTTCTGGGTCAGGCCTGAAGTCTGTCACAAGTAGTGTGGCAGCTGAGGTTTGTCTTGGTTTTGAAAGACAGTTGTCTGCCAGGGAAAACCTAGAGCTTCCCTTGGAATGGAGAATGTAAACCCCTTCCCTTCCAAATTATTATAATTTTGCAATTAGGGGCTTTCAGGCAAAGATATGGGAATAGGAATAACAGTTCTTTACTAGGAATATAAAGAAAAAGGAATACAAATGTGGTAGTACAAAGAAATAAGCAAGCAAGCAAGCAAACAAAAAGTCCTGGTAAACCCTGACAGGGTCAGGGATAGGACCTGACACTTTGTTGATTTATTTGGAAGCAGTCCAAATAAATCCTCCTGGAGTGACAGATGACGATCTGTGGAGTACAGATGATGGAGTAGAGAAAAGCCCAGTGGTGGCGAGATGGGTCCGGTCTTCCTCCTGGAGCCCAGTGGAAAGGCCGGATTCCCGGAATTGCCAGCTGTTCCTGAGTCTCAATTTTTATCTAGGTGGGAACGGTTGGCTCCCCCCCACTGGGTGGAGCATCTCCCAACAGGATGATGTAATGTGTCATGTCATTGGTGAGCCTTAATGGCCCATTAGCAGAAGATATCCCCCAGAGGATGGATGGATGGTGAAGGAGATAAGAAACACGGCCACACCTGGTTTTAACAGCTGGCCGATTATCAGAAGGCATCTACCCTGCTCCTCCCTGGAGTTACAAGAGATAAAGAAACACAGATTAAATAGAATATACATTTTTTGGGTTACCTAACCCAAGAGTGGTGTTATGAGTGCACCCCTACAACTGAGGCCTGGTGGGGCCATGAGAAGAGCACTGCCTTCTCTGAACATGGAGCTTCTGTGCTCTGAGGCTGGATGGCTTCCTGTGGCCTCGTCTTCTGGAATTGATTGACAGGAGCCCTTTTGCACAGAGACCTTCTCTGTCAGTAAATAATTACACCAGTGAGGGAGTTACTGTGATAAAAGGTTTTAAAAAACATCTCCACCTGCAGCCCAGTTGTAAATTGTGAATGGGCCCAGGTGTCATTCAGTAACAATGAGTTAATTGAGCATGGAGGTGTCCAAATTCTTTAGAAGTATCCAAAACAGAGGAATCCATCTGTGGAAACCCAGGGGCCTGATACCAGGAGAGATAAGCTTCTAGATTAGGGTGAGAAAAACCTTCCTCCCATGGGCCTTTGCAACCACATGTTAATATTTCTTAGGTTTAGTGCTCCATTGGTTAAGTTTATGTCACTCTGTTCAGCCCCTGTTCACCATATATGCATCCATCCTAGAATGTTTTTCCTTCCTTTGGACCCCTTTGGGTATTTTTGCTGCAGTATCCCACCCTGTGATCCTATAGGTCCCCCCAGTTCCTAGCCATCCCTCTACATAATTTTTTCCTATCCCTATTGGACACTCACCTTCAAGGACCACCCCTTTAATCTGGTATATAACCCTAGATCCTTGTCCCATTTTTGGCTCTTGCCCCTGTAGTGTATTCGAGGCTGTACCCATGGTGCATGCTCTGATAAACAGTGCTGGGATTTCCAAATGGGACCCCGTCTCCTTGTCTTTATTGTCAGCTCATTATTAGCAGATTGCACTGGGCCCTGGAGGCGCAGGTTGTTCTCAGGGGCATGCTATTGCATAATGCTATATCCATCTAGTGATGCTTATGCTTTTTTTGGCAGATCTTGAATCATAGAATCATAGAATGGTTTGGATTAGAGGAGAACTTAAAGACCAATTTTGTTGCAACCCTTTGCTGTGGGCAGGGACACCTTCCCAGGTTGCCCTAAGCCCTGTCCAGCCTGGCCTTGAACATTTCTGGGGGTGGGGCAGCCACAACTTCTCTTAGCAACCTGTGCAAGGGTCTAACCACCTTCACAGGGAAAATTTATTCCTAATATATAGTCTAAACCCTGCCCTCTTTCAGTACAAAAAAATTGTCTCTTGTCGTGACACTCCAAGCCCTTGTCAGAAGTTCTTCTCCACCTTGCTTGGACCTCATTTAGGTCCTGGAAGGAGCTCTAAGGTTTCCCCAGAGTATTGTCTTCTCCAGGCCAAACAGCCCTTACTCTATCATGTGTCTTCACAAAAGAGGTGTGTTCCTGCCCTCTAATTATCTTCATGGCAGTTCCTTGAAAGGGGATTCTCTTTGTCTCCCTGAAATAGGTGGACTAAGTCCAAGAGTCTGGAATTTCCCCTAGCACTGAAATAACCTTAATATCAGTATAACATCTTTTTGCAAGTGAACCTGTGAGATGCTTGTGTGTATGCTTACCATGGCATTTTTAGCAGCAGCATTTACCTAGTCTGGCTTCTTGTCTTAAGTTGCAATGCAAGACACAACCAAAAGTATGTATTCTATTACCATCTGTTAAACCCAGGTGGGGCAATGTTCTTTATCTCTTCCATGACCCATCCCTCCTAACTCTGGGGGCATATCATCTGTTAATGGGACAGCTCTTAAAACCAAGTGAGGCAGTGTTATCTCTTCCACAACCCATCCTCCCTCCGGGGGGAATTATCTTCTGTTAATGGGCCATTGAGGTTCACTGCATGACTGATAAAATTACATCTTCCTATTGTGAGATGTTCCATCCAAGGGGAGGAGCCAAGCATTCCTGCCTGGATATAATCTGAGATTTAGAACACCAGAGCAGCCTGTCTCCACTGGATTCCCAGAGGAAGACCGGACCTGTCTACACCACTACTGGACCTTCAGAGGAAAACGACACCCTCCTACAGGATCACTGCTTCAACAGAACCACATCTGTCACTCCAGGACTGCATCCACCATTTAATTGGACTTCTACCAACACACTGAGCAACAAGGTGTCAGGTTGTATTCTGACTCTGTCAGAGGGGTTTTTTTGTACTACTGCGTTTTTATTTTAATTTTCCTAGTAAAGAACTGTTATTCCTATTCCCATATCTTTGCCTGAAAGCCCCTTAATTTCAAAATTATAATAATTCAGAGGGAGGGGGTTTACATTCTCCCTTCCAAGGAAGCTCCTGCCTTCCTTAGCAGACACCTGTCTTTCAAACCGATATACTTGTCAATGTGGATACTTTAAATTTTGGCAATGTTTGAATGAAGGCACTGGGTAATCAGAATAATTCTCCAATGGTGAAATAAAGAGAGTGGAATAAAGGTGGTTCTCCATAAATACTTGCAGGATGTTCAAAGTGTGTCCCTGCAGCACACTGTACCTGCAGGGACTGATTGCAATGGGGACAGGAATGAAAAAATTTGCAGGTGAAATATTAACAAACACTGATATGTTATTAGGTTGAAATAATTCTGGACTATGTCTCCTTGCGTAAGATATCCAAAGGACCCTTATTTCCACTATGAAAGGGAAGGAGTGACCCAGCATTTTGTAATTTGATAGCTAAAAAGGGAAGCTTAACTGGATGTTTCTCACAGGTACAGATTCCCATGTAACTGAAACAAAGATAAATAGTGAATATGAGGGTATAGGGGAGATTCAGGAGTGAAAGTGCCCTTGCCTACCTCTCCCCACCTTCCTTGGTGATGATGTAATTGGTGGCAAGGACAGTTTTGAGCTGCCACTGGGACGAAATCCAAAGAATTAAAAAGAGTTTCAGAACCACTAAATGTACAAGCTGTGCACCTTAGGATATGTGACGTGCTGTGGCTGGTTTGGACATAAAACCCCCAATGCTCTCACACTGATGAATGCCTAAGTACTTTAATTTTTGCATGCACTGTGTAATGCAGTCTGCACAAAGCAATCTCTTGGAAATCAAAAGGACCACCCTGTGAGAACAGATGTAGTTTTCAGTCCCATTTGTGATTCCCTTGCGCTAAACGCCGTAGTGATATTGCCAGACAGGCAGTTTCATCCCAGAAGAGATGGATTCTCATTATGGTTTAATTCATAGAGCAATTATTGTTTCATGTGTGATATACAGCAAAAGATCTACAAAGTTAACGTCTAAAATATGGGCAGCATTGAAGAAGCAGGATCTGAAGCTGCTTTGCCTTAAAGCCATTATGTTCTATTTTCTTTCCTGTCTTTCGTTTCTCAGGTGCACCATGATAATGGAAAGAGGAAGAAAATTCAGCAGAGCTATTATTGTGGGAAGATGAAAGCAAGCTAGCAAAAGAGAGTACCTTCTTCTATATTCAGGACAGGTTAAAAAACTCCAATAAATTTCTCAAGCTAAAGCACATTTCCTTTGAAATATTTTCACCAGGGGCAGGAACAAAACTCCTACTAGATTCAAGAGTCAGTTTTGGCTCCATAGTGCCAGTTCAGCTGGTGTGTGCAGAAAGGGAAGGGTGAGGTAGAGCATAAGAAAGGGGGTAGCAGAAAAGGGCAGGAAATAATAAATGAAAGACAGGAAGTATTTTAATGAGTTGTCATTTTAAATAGCATGATTCTGTGAGTCCAACACAGAGGTATCTGTCTTTGTGGATATAAAAGACATTTCAAAACTGTTGTCTGTATTATTTGCAATGACTATGGATAACACATGCCTAATCAAAATAGGTTTGAGACTATGACCTGAAATATTATTGACAGGAGGAAAAGTTTCTTTAAATAAATACCTCTGAGAACACTTATAAAAATGCTTCAGTGTGGCCATAAATACAAGTATTCCTGCATTTCTAATACAGCACACTAATGTAATTGACTTTGTATTTAAACCACTTAAATATTGGTAATCAACAGTGTTTGAGAACATGTGAAGAAGTGGGAAACCACATCCTACAGCTTGAACAACCCCATTCTTATTTTCTTGATTCCTCTCTTTTGTTTTTTGTTTATTGTGATACTGTGGTATTCATTGTGATCTCACATATATTTTACTCAAGGTGTTCTGCACTTATGATACCTTTCAAAAAAATGTCACCCTATAAGCCAGCCAGAGCTTTGAATGTGTTTTGAAAACTGACTTGAAGTCATGAAAACATCAAAGTGTTCAACTGTGAAACATGATGCATCTTTTAACACTTCTCAGTTATTAGATGTACTTGAAAAATTCAACTAACAGTTATACAAAATAAGTCTCCTTGAAATAATCATTTTCATTTATGAATCACAAGGTCCTGTAAAGTTTTTGACAAACTGTCAAAAGAGCTTTGACTCAGAGCTCAGACTTAATTTGTTTGCAACACTGTAAAGCACAGATCCATGTGTTTAGGCTAGCTAGATAGCTAAAGGCACCAAATCCAATAAAAATAAGATATTTTGTGGGACAGCATCAGGCGTTTTTGAAATGAGATCACGTGCCTAAATTGCCAGAGCTTCTCATGAAAAGTTACATTGGAACTATAGCACATTTTATGGAATAAAATAAACGCACCAATATTTTATGGAATAAAAAAAACGCACAAAAGTTGTGTTTTTAAATTAATATAATGAGTTCTGAGATGATGCATTATGGCTAGGACAATTCAGAGTATGCCTGACAGCAGTCTTCCAGCTTGCTCTCTAAGGCAGTATTTTATTGTTCCAGCTGGAACATGTTTTCATCAGTAGCAGATATTTTTCCTGCCATTCTAATGGAGTAATAAGCAGAAAGAAAGCCTGAGTAATTATGAACTTACATACTCCTGCTACTACTTTTGTATATATTACTCCATGATACTGCTGCTCACCCCTGTTCTTTGGTATGGAAGGTTCAAATCAGTTCTGAGGAAATAAGCCCTGACCCATTAGGAAAGCATAAAATGTTTCAAGATGGGCGTCACACTAGAGTGCAATTTTCAGTCTCTCCCATTCTTGCTTGTGTTGAAAGAATTAGTAAAGGAAAAAAAAAAAAAATCAGTGTTCAATTACCTGTCATGATTTCAGCAAAATATTTTGTTCAATTTCAAAAGAACGATAAAACTTTCTATTCACTGTAGATATATTGTAATGAAAATAATGTAAAAAAATGTGGACTGTCATATTTGAAAAAATTCAAAATATTTTGCTTCAAATAGCAAACTACTAAGATTTCCTTTGAAAAATAGTGTAGTTTGTAATTCAGTATCATTTACATTGCCCCAATTACTGTCCTGATGTAGATGCATTTGCATTGGTGAAGTATAAATTTCTCCCAAAGCGCCCCAGCCTATCCTAGAAACCAACTTACCTTTATGTGTAATGCATTTTGTATTTGCTTCAGATCATTCTTATCAACTTTACAAATAATTGCAAATCCATTTTTCAGAGGGCTGCTCTGTTTTTCTATGGATTTCAGGTGTCTATTTTCTTGTTTAGCTCATCAGAACTGACCCCTTCTGCTAGGAGATAGGAAATAGGTGTAAATATTTGCAGTAACTTTTATTCTTAACTGATCTATGCAGAACAAATGAAATATGAGAGACACCAATGTTTATATGCTAACTCTGTTTTGGCACTGTCAGTTGTGTTCATTCTTATGTATCCTTTGCATTTCCCTCATATGCACAGGCAGAGTATTTTGTATTAATGTCATAGGGATAATTCAGGCTGGAAGGGATTTCTGGAAGTGTCAAGTATGATCTTATGTACAAAGAAATGTCAGAGCTGAGATCAGACCAAGATGCTCAGGGCTTTTTCCAACTGATTCCTGAAAATCCCCAAGCAAGGAGGTGATAAAACATCTCTGAGAAACTTGCTCCACTGCCTATATTCATGAGTAAAAATCTATTATTTACCTCCAGATTATGCCATTCAAAAGGCATTTGCATGGTTGGCTGTTGCTGTCTTGACTGCACTCCCAGGACAAAGCTGCCCATTGCTCTTCCCTGAATTTTATGGAGATTTTATGTTGGCCCTGTTTCCCCTGCCCTGTCCTGCCTGTCTGGATGAGAGTCCTCAATTGTCATTCAAATTTGATGTCACCTTCAAAGCTGATGAAAAAGGAGAAATGCAATATACACATAAATCCAGCATACCACTTTTTACAGAAGGCTGAATCTTTTATCATCAGTCCCATGACTGATGGGACTGAGTGGTTGCAGCAATGTTCCCTCAGAGATCAAGCACCACAAACTTTGCACTTCCTGGAATAAACACCACAGTTAAAATGTGAATATATTTCTGCAGCTGCTTCAGTATGTCCTGCAGATCACTGAGAGATGTTAAATGACTTGTCCCACAATAAAACCACAGCAGCCCACTTCTTGCCAGGCTGTACTATCCAAACTTGGATACAATCAGATTATGGCATAAAGAGTTGACCAGCCTTGGCCAAATCTAGTTAAGTCTGTTGCTCACCTGCCCCATTAATCCAGTTTGGTTTCTTGGGGTTTTTTTTTTGTCACAAAATGTAAACTGGGTCAGGCATGCTCCATCCGTGATAAATCCATGCTGACTGTACTCACTCTCCTTGTACTTTTTCATATGCCCAGAAATATGTTACAAGAGGACTCTATTTGTGATTTTACCAGGATGAAGTTGACTGAGTAATAGATCATCCCCTGTGTCCTTTTTTGAAGGTGTGTGTGATTAGTGGCCATTCTCCTGTCATTGGGCTGATTTCTGGCTTGAGAGACACCAGCCCTACATGCCCAGGTAACTCTACTAAATTCCTCCTTTGTGCTCTGTCCTTGCTCCCAGCCCTGTTTGTTGCATTTTTATGCTGGAGTTCTGCCACGATGTCGTTTTTAGTCAGTGTCTGCCTTCACACCAGAGTGGGCTGTTCTTATGGATGATGCTCTTCTTTAAAGGACTGCTAGCTTTCCCGAGCTCCTTTGCCTTTCAGTGTCCTTTCAGGTCCCCACTCGACAAGTTCAGCCTAGCCCACCTGAAGTCCAGGCATTTAAATTTGCTAAAATATTTTAATTTTCTCTTTCATTAGTTCAACTTTGATGTGCATATTCCTGTAGGAGTGAGTCACTCTGCAGGCTCTTGCCTCTCAACTCCTAATGACTCCCTACCACCCCATTTACACTCTCCTAAACTAGCAGCTCTTTCTGAACTTTGATCTTTCCTGCATTTCACTGTGAGATATCCCTCTTTGCTAGATTTAACTGTATTTGCACTTTCGCCCTGCCATCTTCTCTCATGTCAAGATGCACTGGTGTGTTTTGTTATGAAAAAGTGATATCTGTTCTTTTTTATTATATTTTTATCTCAAATACACTTGTGTTTCTATTTGTTAAAATAGCATCTTCCTTGAAGTGATAAAACTCAGGTGAAGTATTTTCATGACAATAATATCTTATTTAGTGTTTATCTTCTTTATTTTTTCTATATTTATTTTCAAGATTTAGAATGAAACTGACTTTTTCAACTGGCAGTTACAAAAAACATACTTTCCCTCAAAAAGAGGAAATTGGAAACTGAACATTTGTAAGGATTATTAAACTGGATAGTATTTTCATATTTTCTTCAAACCTGGTTATTTGAGAAAGAGTTTTTATCAGTTTCACCCAATGTTTGAAATCGAAACTGAAATAGCCTGTCGATCTTTTGCAAGCAATTTTGCACACCAGTTCATATTTACTACGGCAAATTGAATTTATTTAGATGTATGTGCTGGTTTGGACTGGATTAAAGTTAATTTCCTTTCCAGGGTTGGTGAGGGTGTGGGGCTCTGTTTTGGATTTGTACTGAACTCAGGGATGATGATAGAGAGATGTTTTTGTTCTTGCTGAGCACGGATTGAACAGAGGCAAGACTTTGCTGCTGAGGATACCCAGCCAGGACAGGTGATCCCAGCTGAGCCCAGGGATGTTCCAGACCATGTGACATCATGTTCTGTGTATCAAGTGGGAGGGAGAAGGAAGGGCAAACATTTTAAGTGATGGCAGTTGTCCTCCCAAGTCACTGAAATGTCTGATGGGACCCTGCTCTGCTGGGAATGGCTGAACACCTGGCCAACCATGGGAAGCAGGGAATTCATTCCTCGTTTTACTTTGCTTCAGTGTGTGGCTTTTGCTTTCTCTATTAAACTGTTTTTATCCCAACCTGTGACAGCTACAGCTGGTCTGTAAGCTGCACAGAAAAATTAGCCATAACAGACACGAACCTGACCAGCCTAGCTTGTTACAGAATTGAAGTAAGTAAGTCCCCAGACATAATAATGATAGGTTGGATTCAAGTTCAAACAGGGGACTTCAGCCAATCCCTTTGAACCATGAGCACAGACATATCATTGGCCAGTGAGCTAAGTGCTCACTTGGTGCTAAGACTAAGCAATCACATGTGCAAGTGTGGGAAATTTGAAGCCCCTATAAAAGGAGGTGTCCCTCAATAAACATTGGCTGTTGTCACGTGAACCTCCATTTGGTCTTGTTGCAGTCCCCTCTCCAAAACTGTGACACCAACCCACAAGTTTTCCAGCTTTTACCCTTCTGATTCTCTCCTCAATCCCACTGGTAATGGAGTGAGTGAGCAGCTTGAGGGGCCGAGCTGCTGGCTGGGGTTAAACCACAGCCTTTTTGACGTCTGGCAAATGTTAAAAATTAACAAATACATACTTTAACACAATGTTTTTAAGTATCATGGTAAAATATATTTGTTTACAGCTTTTACAATATGTGATTACAGAATCACATATTTGAAAAACAATACTGAATTTTGAAGATGCATTACATGAAGAAGTAGACTTTATCATGCACATAATGAAATAACTACCACATGATTTCTCAGAATTCTGGTTGATTAATTTAGAAAGCAAAAGATGAGTGTTTTCCCTGTGTTCTGAATAATGCTTTTATTCCCCTTGCTTAATAGAAGGAAGAAATGATGATGCTGCAATCCAGCAAGGAGGAATTAGAGAAATGACCCGACTAGATACATGTTTCACGTGCAATTGTAGGTGCACAACTTGCTGTGGTCTGTGCAGACAAAAGCTTAAAGAATCTTTGTAATTCCACCTGATAATTGAGAGGGATAAACATTTCCCTCCTCCTTCCCCCCCCCCCCCTTTTTTTTTTTTTTTTTTTACAGCTGAGGCTATCAAGAACATGTGAATGGAATTTTGGAGATCTTCAAGACTGACTGAAACTAAAACTTTTCTCTGAATAAAACTTTCTCTGAAGTAATTTACTGACTCCTGATCTCATTAAAAAATTGTCATTTAAACCATGTGAACTTGTGTGTTTTCCAGCAGGAGTTCCCTTGCAGCTCATTACTACAATCAGAACAAGGAGGGTGAAGGTAAACAAGCTGACATTTTTATTAGCAGTTTCCAAAGCTCCTGCCAGAGTTTGCCACAGAAGGCTGTTTAACAAGATGTATAGATGAGATGTAAAGTGCTTTTATAGATTCAAAGCTAAGAGACATGAAACAAAACAAGAAGATAGATGGCTGTTTTTAGCTTGGGTAAAGCTGAGCAGCTGCCACTGCTGAAGGCTGTGTCAGGTCTGGCTTTTCATCCTGAGTACATTAACACTTCCCCCACCCCAAAACCCCTAGGAATCTATAAGATGGGAACTTCTCTATATTCCTTATGTTGTCCAAGACAAGACAAAGCCAAGACTGAGTTCGTAGAATGGTCACTGGAAAACTCCATCACCAGAGTAATTCAGCACTGGTAAATTCAGTGCAACATAATACACATGAAAATGGGACATCCGATGATGAATGGTAGAAAGAAATATAAGCTGTGGATAGCACTCAAGGCCAGATTGTCTGTGCTGAGAATAAATGCTAAAGCTTCTGCCAGTGCTACTGATAAACATCCTTGCTCCTCACCTGTGTTCCTCCTCAGAAGTGCCATTCCTGGGTGGAGCCTTTGCTAGAGTGATGCACAGTTCACTGGTACTGATGTTCTGCATGCTCCGTTCATACGCAAAATGAGATGATAATTGCCTTCTGGTGAATGAAAATTTCAAATGTTCCCTTCACATCATCCCCTGCCCAGCTTTGCCAGGTTTAGCACGTTTTTGTGCTGAAAAAGCCACTCAAGGATACAGCAGTTAGATTTCAAATGGCTTGGAACTGCCTGCATAGCATAAAAACAACCCCCTCGAAATGTAGTACCAATGGCATCTTCCTTTGGCTGTTTTTACATAGGTTTATTTCAATCCTTATGTGTGGATATTTTGTTCCTTTTGGATGTAATGAAGTGGATACTCACATCTACCACAGAGAATCACTCTCACGCTCAGCTGAAAACTGGGAGCATGAACTAGACACTAGAGTTGTACAAAACTTTGGACAAAGTTGTACCAAAGTACAGCAGAAGTTACTCAGAGAAATTTTGTTGCAGTTAGTCATTAAATGTATGTTTATTATATACAGACATAGGTATATTGGTAAGAAATAATAACAGGCAATTTTATGTCTTAATTGTCCAAGTATATAAATATCTAGATATGAATAATAATTTAAATGTGCATTTATGTCCCTACATACATCTAAATACAGAGATTTGTGTTCATTACTACATTACTAAATATGTTTAGATGCACACTGAATTATATGTATTTATATACACACGTGTACATATATATAGTCAAATATCTAGATATCTATTTGATGTAAATGTCATTATATAACATGTATACATATGGTTGCAGTTTTGCCACGAAAATGACATTATTTTTATACTCTCAGGCTAAAAGGGGATACTGTTCCTGTGCTCCTTTGTGACTTCTTTTGGTCTGTTTCTTTTATTCTTTTAACCCCCAACAGATATTTTAAGGATACTTGAACATGATTCTACTGTAAAATGTAAAAAAATAAAAAGTTTCCAGATCCAAGATGGTATTTTGTTTATCACCAGGCCTGGGAAGATACATTTTTTATATCAGTGTCTAGATAATGTGCATTTAGATGGGAGGAATTAAGAAATTTCTGTTAGAAGCATGTCATATTATTCAGTGATACTGACCCTCAGATTTGATAATCAGCTTGAAGCTGTGCCTTAGCTCAGAAATGTTGCTTCCTTCAGCAGGATTGCAGCAGCAAAAACATCTGCAGACATTGTGCCACACCTCTATCTGTGCCACCAGAAGCTGAACAACTGCCTAACAGGAATTCTTCTCAATATAGATTTAAATCATTGTGGAAAAGGTATAGCAAAGGTTGACTTGAAATTCAAATCCCACCAGGATTTTACTGGGCTCATTTCCAAAAGTCCACTGGACACTGAAAACCAGGCATGCGATTACTTTTTCAAAGTGTTTTTGAAGTATTTCATTGAAGAATTTTTTTTTAACAGAAATAAAAAATAGGAACAAATTTTCAATTCCCAGGATCTATGGTAAAACCTATCTTCTTGGAATTTTTTAGAGTGCAGGTTTCTGACAGATACAGACAGTCCTAATGTCTCTATAGTTATCAACTTCTGCTTTTTCATTGATTTCACCATCATTTTTCTGTGCAACACCTGCCTTTAATAAGGAAGGATCATATTTAATAAGGAAGTTCAATGACTTAAAATATTTCCATGTTAAACCTCCCCTCCACCAACAAAACCCCTGGAAACAAAAAGGCCTGATGTTTCAAGAAGTTTCCATTTGGAGATAAACATTCTTAGTCACACCTTACATCAAAGTCACATGGGGAACACAGGCACTTAACTTGTGGTATGGATTGAAAATCTAGTTTCACCAAACCTCTTTGATTAGCTGTTTTGATATCTTTCGTTTTAAGTATAGCATCACTTTTCCTTAAAACTTCGTAATCCAAGTTAAGGTTGCTCAGATTTCTTTCTTCATTTGTGGGTTTTTGTTTTGGTGGGGTGTTCTTTTGGGGTTTTTTGTTTGGTTGTTGTTGTGGGTTTTTTCGTTTTAAAGATGGAAATATAAAATCTTAAAAACCATGTATAAGCTATGGATTTAGAGAATAATCTTGGGCTACATAGGACTTATTAAAAAAGTAGATATCTACTCTGAAAATATTTTTTTGCTTTCTTGTCTTAAGAAATTTTAAATATAAAATATACTGCAATTCTTGTGTATATCCTATACATGTGCATTCATTATACCTTTTTGTCTACAAAAAAAATGTTTTGCAACAGAAATTTGTCTTGTTTAGTAGTACTTTTGATAGTATTGATATATGCACTCTGGGTTGGATTCATTTAAATAGAATAATTTCCTGTACTTATTTTCTCACTGATTTTGTAATGAAGTGATGTCTTTTGAGCATAATATTTTAAAGACCTGAGGAACATTATAAAAATGCTTTTCACTGTCTTATTTCTGAGTATCCACTGATCCTGGCATTCCTTTCTTATTATAGTAGGCAGTGGTGAAACCTGAGTTTGGTAAAGGCCAATTTCAGGTTTGGGAGCCTTTGCAACAATTCTGGTTCCAATCCAATGGATAATCATCACGGCCCTTAGCCTTTCCCTCATGCATTTAATTGTTGTTTCTTTTTATTACTCTCTCCCCTGGATCATCTCAGTTCCTCAAACTGGATTTAAGGACATTGGCAGCCACAAAACATGAAGTAAGATTAAATTAGTTTGGAGTATTGTCCTGTGTTCCCTGAATTGATAAAATTGATAGCCTGAGAAAGAGACATATCAAGGCAAATTCTATCTGCTGTAGTTATGCAAGAGTTTGCCCTATAATTTTGCCTCACAGCAGCAAGAGGTGCCTTGAGCTGCAGCCCACAGGCTGTGTGGGGCAGTGTCAGGGCAGGCTCTAAGGCGTGGAGGGCTTAGAGATTATGTCACAATACCCTTAATATGCCTTTTCACATCCAGCTGGCTCTATTGATCTGTATAGAAAAGACAGGCTCCTCAGGAAGTGAGATAATTCTGCTAGATCTCTTGTCCTCACTTGCACTGTTACTTGCTTTGACAGTTCATTGTATAGTTTCTTTTCTTGTAGGTATGTTGAGTTCCTGAGCCACGGAAGAAAGAATTGTGTGATCTGTCATGATCTTGTGTTCTCTTGAGGTTCAGCTTGCCAGAAGGGCATGATATCCTCATGCGAGGCTTCCAGAGCTGGACATTCCACACACCACATGAGCTGGCACACATGAAGGGTGGGGATATCCTGAGAAGATCTGGGCAAGCTTCACAAGTGGCACATGGGAATCTCATGAGATTGAGCAGGACCAAGTGCTGGATCAGGGCAGCCCCTGGCATCAACCCAGGCTGGGGATAAACAGATGGAGAGCAACCCTGCAAGAAGGACTTGGGGGGTGCTGGTGGGTGAGAGGCTGTACATGATCAGCAGCATGTGCTGCCAGCCCAGAAAGCCAAATATGTCCTGGGCAGCATCAAAAGTTCTGTGGGCAGCAGAGGACAGGAGGGTTCTGCCCCACTGTCCAGCTCAGGTGAAACCCCAGATTGAGTGATGCCTGCAGCTCAGGGACTCAGCACAGGAAGCACCTGGAGCTGCTGGAGTGAGACCAAAAGCGGGCCAGGAAGATTATCAGAGGAATGGAACCACTTAGCTGTGAGAAAAGGCTGAGAGAGTTGGGGTTGTTCAACTTGGAGAAGAGAACTTACTAAGTGAACTCACAGGGTGAACTTACTGGGGCTTTTCAGCACCTGAAGGGGCTACATGAGAGCTGCAGAGGGACTTTTGGCAAGAGCATGAAGTGACAGAAAAAGGGGCAATGGCTTTACACTGAAAGAGATTAGGTTTAGATGGGTTATTAGGGAGAAATTCTTCCCTGTAAGGGTGGTGAGGCCCTGGCACAGGTTGGAAGTGTCTAAGATCAGGCTGGACAGGGCTTGGAGCAACCTGGCATAGTGGAAGGTGTCTCTGCCTGTGGTGGGATAGGTTGGAATTAGATGACTATTGCAAGGGATTCCTTGCAACCCAAACCATTCTATAATTCTGTGTTTTGAAACTACCCAGTGTAAATGTGGTGAATAGGAAGGAAAATACCTTTCAGAGTAAAGCATTGTGTTCACTAAGGAGTAGCTAGTCTGTTTTAGAACACTGAACTGGAGCCAGCAGTGCTGAGAGAAGGGTTTGCTTTTTTCTGATACATGACCCTAAAGAAGGCAGTGTTTGAGCATGGGCTAAATTGATGTCATGGTGACACGGGAAACCACAGAAGGATGATTCTCTCCTCTTTCTGCAGGATATTGCACATTATTCCTTCCTTAATCTTTTTTCCATGCAGAGGATGGGGGAATGCACTCTGGTCCAAGCAAAAGTGGGAATACTTCAATTCATTTGCTTTGTACAACAGAAAAGCCAGTCCATGAAACTGCTGGAGTGAACAAATTTTCTCTGCCTGCACTGGCTTTAAGAGGTACCACAAGATCTGCTGCTGCTGAGCTCAGGGTCACCTTCAGGTACATGGCTGCTTGGGATTCAGGGAATCATTCTGTGGAAGGGAGAACATTTCCTGGTGCTGCTGGTGTGGTGCCTGCAGGAAATCACAAGCAATAAAAGCTCCCACACTGTGTTCAAGGCTAAGAATTATAGTGGGAAACTCAAAGGATAGGGTGTGGAAGGAAGGTTTTCTGAGTGTCATCGCTCTGTCAGTCTTTACACTAGAGAGATTTAATTGACCCTTCCTTAGTAAAAAGTCTTTTATGATCAGAAGTACATCCCTTTGATATGAATGAAAGGCAATTTTGAGCAGGAATTCTAGGGTATTAAAATATTACTATTTATTTTACTTGCAAGTCTAATCCCTTCTTTAACCCAGAAGAAATAAGTATCTGTGTGCTTTTTGCCTGTGCCCTTTGCTGGGCTGTGTTGTGCCTGTGTGTCTTGTTCAGCATTATTTCTCTGCACTAATTCAACTTGTAATATTCAGACCTTTTGTATTTTATATAGGTGTATTAGGAAGAGGAAAAAACTTTAAAAAACCTATTTCATTGTAAAGAAAATTATTTTTTTCTGAATTCCCTCTACACATAATGGAAAAAAATAAGTCTCTCCAAGCAGTCATTCCATAGTGGACAATGGACAATGTGTTGTTTCTGAGAAGGAATTCTAGGTTTAGGAAAAGATAACACTTCTTTTTTAAAGATGAGCTGTTTGAAACCAGTCGTTCTGTTAAAAAACCCTGTCTCACAACACAGAATCAAGGCAGCTTATTGGGACTTGTCATGATTCACGAGCCTGTCCGGACATTTACACCTAATGATAGAAATGGTTCAATTTCTCTCCCTGCCTAGTATATCTCTTTAAAAATAATCTGCAAGAGACAGCAGGTCATTTGTGTGTTCAGATATGTATTTTCAGAAGCAGGCAGAAGGGTTTGTGAGAATGTGAACAGAAGGAACATATTGGATACAGCCAGTGCCTATAGACAGCACTGCTGCTTTCTACATTTTAAAAGAAAATAAAAAATTAAAACACCTACTGACTGCCATATGCTCAGACAACAGGTTAAAGAAGCTGCACAAAAGCATAGTACAAGTACAATGAGGTGCCTCAGAACATGTGGTTTTGGTGATAAACAAAATAAATTCCTTTGACACCAATTAGTATTTATTAAAGGATTTATGAATAATGCATCATTCAACAATGTGTTGGAATATTTAGTTTTATGGATATAATTACCCAGTTTCACACTGAGAAGTGAGCTTTTGAAGACTGACAGTTTGAAATATTTAGAAAAGGTTTATCAGAATCTGATGGAAAGCTTGGGGTGGGGGGAGGGAGAGATAGAGGCATTGTAACTTCAGAGTTTCTGGTACCCATCCTGATCATCTTTACTTCAAAGCATAAACTGCAATGAGATAAGAAGATGGAAAAAGTCTGAGGAATGCCTGTAACAGCACTGAGTGTGGCAGGTTCTTCCAGCAGCACCCCACCCCCCAACACCCCCCCCCACTACTGCATTAACATTCCTCTGAACAGGTAACCCAAAAACTGGAGTTCAGACCATTCAAAACTTAGGCTCATTTTTCAAAGTCATGCAGCACTATGATCTGTTGCAGTCATCTTAAAAAAAAAGTGTCTGTGTGTGTGTGTTTGTGGTGGTTGGTTAATATTTCCCAGTAGTATTTTAAACACGAGCTGTGTTTGGCAACTGCAAATGAAAATGTTGCAGACACCAAGACGTGGCTGTTCCTGATTCCCTTTAGTACAGGGGTTAAAAAACACGCCAAGTCAAGGAGCTGCAATGCCCACACTTTCCCTGTTTGTTGACTGTATTTATTTTTAATAAAAGCAGCAGAACCTATTCAGAAATACATATAAAATATGCAAATATAAAACCAATATGGAAATAATGAAAGAAACCACTTGTGCATAAAATGGACATTATTCTTCTGTAACTTGCCTAACAGAGGAAACAGTATAACAAACACGGCAAGTTACTTGCTGAAAGTGTTTCCTGTGCTGATTGCTGCCTGGCTCTGGCAATAAATGTCAGGGTTTGGACTTGGTATTGAACGCTTGTGTCTTTTTTGCCGTGTTTCTCTGTCATTTCCCTGAAGCTCTTTTCCTTCACTGCTTGGCTGGAGGTGGTAAGGGAGAGAGGGGCCTGAATCAGTAATTGCAATTGCCATTAGCTGATGTGGAGGAGAGGGGAAGAGCAGGAGATGAAGCTCTGCAGACACACTGAAGAAGAAAGTTTTTTGCCTGCAGCAAAAAAAAATTAATTCTTGTGATGTGTGACTAGCCAGGATTTCTTTTTCCCTGATCCATCCTGTGTGTATTGTTAGCCTTCCACACCCAGAAATACTCCATCCCATCCAACCTTAGGCATTCCATGACATGGAGAGATGTGTTACAGAGCATTCAGAGATGAACTGATGAGTTTAATACAGCACTCAACTGCTGCTCCTGATTTCGGATTATTTATAGGTAGCACAAAGCAAATCCTCCTGTCCAGACTGTCAGCTTGGAGGGACTGGTAAGAGCCATGGGAACAAAAACATGCAAATCCCAGATATTTTGATAGGTTTTATTTCCACTCTCCTGCAGGCAAAATTTCAACAAATTCCAGTAAAATGTAAAATGCTTTATCTGGACAATTTTCTTATCTTTTGAACACGTCATCTCTTACAATCAAATTTGGTCTATTCATGAAAATATAAACCCCACAATTTAGACATTGTAATTTTAAACTACAAAGGATTATCACTTAGAAAGCATTGTTAAACTTTGTTGAAATGGGAAATCTACTCATTTAAATGCTTTCCTGCAAAACGTTTTAGGTTCACTGGTTCCATATTTTTAATGGACAAAAATCTTCGAGAGATGAACCCACAAGATCAGCTTGCTGGGTAATATTAACTCACAGATAGTTGCAACATAGACTGGCCACACTATTCTTCTATTTCAGTCAATGAGAACAAGAGCAATAGTTTGCAGCTACAGTTACAGCTACATTTGCTTATTAATATTTTTAGTATGACAGTTTAGTCTCTGCATTTTCTGACAGCATTTGTGACATCAGATTTCAAGATTATGAGAGACATGAACTGTAATAACACATCCCATTTTTCTTTCTAATGCATGAATTTCTTCTAAGGTATTTTCTGTTTTCTCACTGCTAAAGATTTAGGAGGATTTTTTGGTTGTCAGGCTCTCACCTATGTGATCTGCATACTTCAGATGTAGAATTTGCACATTATTGCAATATAATGATTCTTGCATTTTACTTCTGCAAAAATGCTGTTTTATTCTGGTGAGAAATGGGCCATAAAATAGGGATAATCAAGATTCAGTGTTTAAATGCAGCTAATTTAAGGTTGCTGTGGAGGAATTTTGACAAATTCTCTCTGTAGTTTGGGCACAATCTGGTGAGTAATGCAAAGTGAAAGTGGATAGAGGATGACTGTATCCTAATAAAAACTCTGTTTACATGCCCTGCCAGTTCTCTGCCTGCCTTGTCATGTTAGAGAACTGCTCCTGTGGTAATGAATTGGTTACATCCCATCACACACTTCAGCAGTGTTTTGAGAGCTCATACTTCTGCTGATGTTTAGCCTGTCCTAGTTAAAGGGCTGGCATCAGCAGAATTATAATCACCTGCAAGAAATCAAATGGGTAGCTTTGGTAAACCCTTAAACTTGCTCACGGTGTGGTTTTATTGTCATTAAAAGTTTTTTCTTTCCTGTGTCAACAGCATAGTGCCTAGTAAAAGACTTCCATAAACTAATCACTGCTTTCCAATATCAGATTTCTTGCTCACAGTACAGAAGCTTCAGCACAGACTTTTGGGAGACATTTTGATGCAGATTTCTGGGAAGGTTTTCTACCTATCAGTACAAGAAAATCCAGAGACACAAAGATTGATTTGAAATCCACTATTCACCTCATTTCCTCTAGAGATCAGAGGAGTTTAGATCCAGGGCTAAAACCTTCATTGTAAATGCTAAAACCATTTTGTGAACTTCTGGGGTAATGGTGTCTTCTAAGACTACCTTTGCACCAGCAGTTTTTCATGTATTAATTGTGGCCAAATATTATCTAGGAACGAAAACATTCCAGATGATTAATGGTTTTATGGATTTTGGCTATACTAATATTTATAGTCCATATATTTTCTACCTTTGCAGTAGCAACAATTTGTGAGTGCAGGAAACTACCAGATGAGCAAGAGAAACTTAAAATTCTGGGCTGTGTCAATCCATGGCACAGCTTGGCTCTTGGTAATGGCTGTGTTACAGCAATTTAGAAATTATCCATATTACACAAAACCATTTTATTTAGTACTGTATGTGCAATGGTAGCATGGATGGATTGCCAGAACCATGCCTATGGCACTAGAAGCAATGGAGATGTAAAAAAATAATGTGAAGTCCTTATTCCAAAGGTCTCACCATTCCAAAGGCCAGTAGGATAAGAGGGAACTTGTTAGAGAGGGAATATGTGTGTGAGGTGGCAGGTTTGTACAGCAATGGGATATTTCATCACAGCCAGTCAGCAAAATATTGCTAATTATACTGAGTAATATTTAATTTACATTTCTCAACATTGTATCCATTTTGCATATTCAAATGAGTAAAATAATCTGGACATGATGCACAGATGACTTTTGAAAAATTGGTGTGAATGCAGTAAAAGTTCAGTGCAAGCCAGGGCACTGAATATTCACTGGCTGTGTTTGATGCTGGACAGCAGTCAGCAGTAAGACCTTCAGGATGAATGCCAAGGTGGTCTCTCTCTTCTGCACTATGGCAGTATAAAAATTGCCTTGCTGAAGGGAAACACTCTAAATGGTGGCATTGAGCTCTCTAAAAGAGCCTGAAGAGAAACCTAGCAGGACTCACATACAAAATACAGGTAGGACTGTGTCACGTGAAAAAGGGGAGATTTCCTCAACCCTTGGTGTCAGATTTGTCTGTTGGCACCCCAGGAAAGCCAAAACCCTTGTGCCCCACCAGTCTGTCAGTGTCTCATCACAGGGACCCTTCACTGAACAGCCCTGCTGGATTGGAGGGGTTCTGATTGACTTTTCCAGAGACACATCCCAACAGCACAAGGGAAATCCCTCAGTGGGTCTTCCCACTTTATTTGAGTTTGCTCCCCACTGCTGGTTCTGCCAGCATGCAGAAGGATCCCACAGACAGTTTATGAAACAACACTCTCTATTAATATAAAATTGTGGCAGCCTAAGGTTTGAGGAGCATCACTGACAGTATCTGACTGCAAAAACATGTCCAAAGCACAGACAAGCTCTAAACCCCAATAAAGGTACTCAGTACACAGAGTTCTCACCCCACAGGTGTCCTGCAGGGGAAAAGGCAGGTTCAGCCTATTGACTGATCCCAGCAGTTACATTTCAATCTTCCCTGACTTTTTTCCAATTCTTGACTTATTTTTATACTATATACTCCTATTTAGGTGGGGTTTGAGTGGCTCAGGTCATACATACCCTTGTTACTGATGGTGTAAACTTCTCTCACCTAGCTCTGAGACACAATGAACCATAGAGCAGGTGCCCAGTGAGGGGTGATCGGACTCTGGGGCAGGTAATGCTGGGATGGAGGGGTGTGTTTACACCACAATTAGGTTATAATGAACCCAGTTGATCCAAGGAGAGTGATTCAACCCCAGCTGCTGGCTCAGCAGCAGGACATCTCCTCTCTGCCCTGGCTGACAGGTGCTGTGGGGTTTATCAGCTGCAGAGAACCATTGAATTCCCTTCCCTGCAAGGATTCCAACAGAGCCCAGCCACCCACCCTCCGTTCCATTGCCCTTAGCAGGTTCTGTGGAAGCAGATTTTGGGTGTGGCACTCATTGTGGGATGGATCTCAAGCATTCCAGCCACATTCCATCCAGGGACAGTGGCTGCATTTTACCCTATAATTCATGTACTGTTATAACTTCCATGAGGATGTAACTTCTCAGTTTCCTCTTGATTTTACCCTCAGCTATCTTTCCACTGTCAAAGTTCTCACCACTGGCCCAAATCTTTATGCATCTAAATTGATAATAAAAACTCCTTTTAACTTGAAGAAGGATCTCCAGGCTGAGGCAGTGGAGTGTGTTTATGCAATGCTTTCTTTGCAGCTGTGGCAGAGAGCTGGAATTGCCAGGAAGGGGAACTGTCCAGTTTCATTGTGGTTATCAATCTGCCTTCCCTCTGGTGGGACCTGTCCTCATGTTGCCAATTGAGGAGGATATCCAGGTGAGCATCCTGACTCTGAGCAGAGAAAGGGAGCACCAGCCCCAGTTCCCTGGAAGAAATGGGATCTAGGTAACTGTGAGGCAGAATAGAGACTGATGTAGCTGAAAGAGGCCATCAGAGACGGGGGTTTAAGAGAGAGAGGGAGGGAGGGGCTGAATGCCTTTCCCATCGGTTTTCATTGCTGTTTCAGTCTTGCCATTCCTCTTAACACTGTTTGCCTTCTTATACCTGTACCTTTACTTTGTTTTATTTTCACCCATACTACTTGTGGGAATAAATACAGTTAAGTATAAATTACAACAGTTTTTATTTTCTAGCAGCTGAAGCACTGGGGAGCAACCTGCAGGAACCAGCTGGGTTGTAAAGCAGCACAGCACAAGCACAGTCTCTGCTCATGACAATTTACAGCACAAACAGGCAGAGCTGGTCCTTCATGATAGGGCTTGTAGTACCACAGAGAACTAAATTATCCTTCCCCAAATTAGAAAATCATCCACATTGCAAAAGGGGAACCATTAGCATCACCTAGTACAACCAGTTGGATAATGGGCAGTACACAGTGCAGCACTTCCAAGTGAAGAAAAATCCCTGCATTTCTGTGGATAATACATTTTAACACTTAATAGCTTTCTTGCATAAAGTCAGAGCTTTTCTTCAATTCTAAATGTTTTCCATGTCAGTTTTCAGCTCCTGAATGCTGATCTGTATTTTTCTGCTTGCATAGGAAGTCAGTGGCTGCAGATGGAACTTTGCCGTGGGACACAGTGATCCATCTATCTTTCAGCTTTCCTAGAGATGAATGGAGATTATATCTACAGTGCAATCTAGAAATCAATGGCAGGTTAGTAAAGAATTAGTCTTCCCCTGTTTCAGGTCTGATCCTGACACTTACCTTAGGAACACAAAAAGACAGACAAAAGGCGCACAAATCAAATCATTCTGTGTCATATTCCAAAAAACAAAATCACCTATCATGACATCAGTGTAGGGTTACACCAATCCTGAGATTATGAGCACCTGTCCTACCCCACAGGACATCACTGAGAATTTTGTGCTCTTGATTCGGGAAGTGGTGTCAGGCCTCCAGGCACCTTCTGACTGCTTTGTTTCTATTGTTCCTTTTAATTCAGAGTAATACTTTAAAAACCAGTGCACTTAAAATATTAGCTTAATGGTTAAACCTTGCCTTTACTCATAATACAGTGCAGGGCCAGTTACTGTCTTGTTGGCATAGACTGGTCAGGTAGGAAAGGGCTTGTAGCTAAGACTTGCCCCACTTGCCCCACATATTTCTTCCTTGAACACTGTGAAGTCCAAATCAGACTGTAACTGTAAAATGGCAACTTCCAGCCACATCAAAGGCCACCATTTAAGGGCTGAACCTCCATTTTGGTAAAATTAATGAATCCTGTGTTATGTGATAATTACAATCTTCACCCTGTTGGTAGATGCACAGATAGAAGTTAGATATTCCACCGAAAACAGCAATGTAAAATGCCTTTATGGTAATCAGAGAGAATCATGCATCTCCAAAAGCAATCTCATACTAACAGAGAGCAGGAAGAACTGGTCCCTGGAAGAACCTCTCTGCCCTCTGATTCAGGGAGCTTACATGGAGAAGATTATATGGGACACTGTTGAAAAGCAGGAAAGCCAACATGGGTGTACTGAGCAAAAGTCCTTTTTAACTTATGTGATCTCATTCTAAGACAGAGTCACCCACCCAGTGGATGAAGGAAAAGTGGTGGATATAATTTTCTATATTTAATGAGGCTTTTGATACTCTATCTCACAATAACCTTCTGGACAAGTAGCCCAGCTGTGGGATGAGTGGGTTCATGGTGTTCTGGGTGCCACACAACTGAGAGGACTTCAAAAGAGGGGTGCAAAAGTAGTGCAAGCAAGAAGTCTTAAGCCAAAGCTTGAGCAAAAATAGGTTGGAGTCTGAGTTGAAGTTAGTTTATTGAAGTCTATTGAAGTCGAGGTTGAAATCATGGAAATCATTATTATTTACACTGTACAGTGTTATATACTTGTTACAGCTCAAATAGGGCACAGTTTTTAGCAAAATTTTCCCACAAACTACACAGAGCCTATTTGCACTATTTGGTAACCTTACAGAACTACATCGTTTCAAAGAATTCTATAGTTATGTATGATATATATGGTATGTATGTTCTTTTCCCAGTTCTTTTTCATATCTGTGATTGTTTATCCCAGAGCTTGTATCCCACCAAGGTTAGTATATCTCAGTCTGTAAAATCCACTGTGCTTCCTGCTTTGTCTCTTATTGATTCTCCCATAAAGAGCCAGCTGCACTTAGATTTGTGGTGAATGGGGCTGTGTCTGGCTGGTGACAGGTCGCCAATGATGTGACCACACAGCTCCGTCCTATGTCTGTTCGGTATTTTCACCAGTGATCACAATGCCAGAGTTGAATGCCCCATTCCAAGGCTGCTGCTCATCCCAAACTGGGAAGTACTGTGATTCTCTTGAATGACAAGAGGCCTTGCAGAGGTATCACTGGGAAGCATTGGGAACAAAATGAGTGCAGAGGAGGGCAGTGCAGCTGGGGACAGGGAATGCCTGTCCTCAGAGGGGCAGCTGAGCTGTCTGGGTTGTCTGGTTGGGAGAAGAAGAGCCTGATGGGCCACTGCTCTCTGCATCTTCTTAAGGAGGAGCTGTGGAGAGGGAGGTGTTGATCTTGTCTCTTAGAATCATAGAGTAGTCTGGTTTGGAAGGGACTTTCAAAGGCTTCCTTGGGATCCAGTAACAGGACAGGAATGAGAGATTCAAAGCTGCACCAGGAGAGGTCCAGACTTAAAAGAAGGAAGGATTTCTTTAGGGAGAGAGTTGCCAAACACTGCAGCAGGTTTCCTCCAGGTGGTCAATGCCCCAAACCTATCACTCATTCAGAGGCATTTCGACATTGTCTTTACTAACCTGTTTTCACTTCTGTTCAGCCCTGAAGGAGTCAGGCAGTTGCATCAGATGGTCTTTGTAGGTCCATTTTAAATGCAAAAGTCTTAATCTATTGTACTGAGTGAAGTGCATTCAGTGTTAGAAAACTCATCTTAGAGACACCTAATGCCAGTGATGGTGTTGTCTGTCCAATGCAGATTCAGTTTAGGAGATGACAGCCATGCTCTGGATTTTTGACTGGTGAAGAATTAGTGGGTTTAGATATTATAATTATTGGGATTAGGAGAAAGAGTAGAGGAAAAACTAGAAAAGAGAAGTAGGAGATGTAGATTAACAGTAAAAATTCAGTTATCATTAGTCACTTTGGACACAATTAGTCACACCTAGAACCAATGAATCTCCATTAAAATCTCTCTGAGGACTTTGTTATTATGAGTGTTAGCAAATGCTTCCTCATGGTATACCTAAAACTCATCTACTGAATTTTATGTCCTGCTCTTTTCACCACAGAAGTGGCAAAGAAATCACTCTCTTTCTTTTAGCTACCCTTTACATGTTTGCAAGTAATTTTGTTGACTGTGTTCATGCTTCTAGGATCTCTAGGATGTTTGAATAAACCAGGCCCTCTCAATGTAAAGGATATGGTGAGAAAAAGAAAAATCTTCTCTGATTGAGTAAAACTGATGACTGTCATTTTTTCAAGTGGATCTATTTCCTGTGCCTCTTTGACTTTCTGGAGGATGCTGTCTTTGGTTAAGTCAGTGTCTTGGTTTGAAAAGACAAGTGTCTGCTAAGAAGGGGCAGGGCCTCTGTTGGAACGGGTAATTCAAATCCTCTCTCTCCAAATTATTATAATTTAGAAAATTAAAACAGCTTTATGCAGAGATATGGGGATAAGAATAACATTTCTTTACTAATATGTATAACAAGGCAAACAAACAACAACAACTACAGCATGAATAGTGAACAGAACCAGGGACCTTGAGGGGCTTGGTTTCACAAAACCCAGGGCAGTCTGATCTCTTGGGGCTCTGAAAAGCACCAAGCTGGAATGGTGAGGGATCCCGGGCTGCTGGATCGGATAAAATCCGGAGCTCCGTCGGTGGTCACTGGAAAGGCAGGAATGTCCCAGCAGGACAGGGCAGTGCGGGGCCGCGGTGCAGAACAGCCTCAAAGCAGCACCGAGAAAGCAGCGGCAGTGGGACAGGGCCGGGCCAGCTCCAGCAGGGCAGCAAAAGGAGAGATCAGAATTTCCTGGGCACACAAGCAGATGATGGTAGCTTTCCTCAGGATTGGACCCGGTGGTGCCAGTGAAACTCTTCCTGCAGCAAGCAGCAGCCTGACTGTCCTTTTCCAATGCCGAGAGCAAGAGAGCGAAGCTGCCCCCAGCCCCGTCTTTTGCCTGACCCCAAGACCTTTCGTTACCTTCCCCCTCTGACAGAAACCCCCGGAGACAAAAGAAGGAGTGTAGCCAGGTGCTATGCTCCATCCTTTTGTCCCGCTTGAGTATCTCTAAGTAGCCAGTAGTTAGTTGCCTAGTAACTCTTGGGAAAAAATTCTATAGGTAAAAATAAAAAAGAAACAAACCTAACGCCCAACATTATCCACCCTGAATTTTTTCCCATACCAACATATTACATTGAATTTCAAACTCTAAACTATATACATAAATTCACTTCCTTAATTATATGCATATATATGCAGATACGGATACAGACACCCATGACATGGGTAGTTCACCCTAAAACAAGGTTGCCATGAGGTCCCCATCCTTTTGCATCATCCACCAGGTGCAACCTGGTCCCTGAGTGAAGACAACCCCATGGATGGGATTGTCTTTGCTGGAGTCAGAATTAACTCAGTTTTTCCTAGCATACCTCTCATGTAGACCACTGGAACCTTATCTCCATCCATTGTCCTCAGGGGCTCAGATTGGGCAGGGCCTGCTTGGTTGGTAGAATCTCGAGTATTCACAAACCATGTGGCCTTTGCTAAATTAATCTCCCAGTTCTTGAAAAACCCCCCACCCAGTGCCTTCAAGGTGGTATTAAGCAGGCCATTGCATCGTTCAACTTCCCCAGCAGCTGGTGCATGATAAGGAGTGTGGTACATACACTCAATGCCATATTCTCTAGCCCAGGTGTTTATAAGGCTGTTCTTGAATTGAGTCCCATTGTCCGACTCAATTCTCTCAGGGGTGCCCTGTCTCCACAGGACTTGTTTTTCAAGGCCCAGGATGGTATTCTGGGCAGTAGCATGAGGCACAGCTTTCCTGAGGAAAGCTCCAACCATCCAGTAGCGGCTTCCACCATGGTCAGCACATAGCGCTTGCCTTGGCAGGTTTGGGGAAGGGTGATGTAGTCAATCTGCCAGGCTTCCCCATACTTATATTTGGACCACCATCCCCCATACCATAGGGGCTTCACCTGCTTGGCCTGCTTGATTGCAGTGCATGTCTCACAGTCATGGATAACCTGAGATATACTGCCCATGGTTAGATCCATCCCTCGGTCTCGTGCCCACTTATAGGTGGCCTCTCTGCCCTGATGTCCTGAGGCATCACGGGCCTATTGAGCTAGGAACAGCTCTCCCTTGTGCTGCCAGTCTAAGTCTATCTTTGACACTTCTACCTTGGCAGCCTGATCTACCTGCTCCTTGTTTCGGTGCTTGTTAGCCCGACTCTTGGGGACGTGGGCATCTACATGGCGGACTTTCACAGGTAGCCTCTCTACCCGAGTGGCAATGTCCTTCCACTCATCAGCAGCTCAGATTGGTTTTCCCCGACACTGCCAGTTGGCCTTTTTCCACCTTTCCAGCCAACCCCACAGAGCATTGGCCACCATCCACGAATCAGTGTAGAGGTAGAGCTTTGGCCACTTCTCTCTTTCAGTAGTGTCTGGGGCTAACTGAATGGCTTTGAGTTCAGCAAGTTGACTCGATCCACCTTCTCCTTCAGTGGCTTGTGCAACCTGTCTTGTGGGGCTCCATAAGGCTGCTTTCTACTTCCAGTGAATCCCTACGAAGCAACAGGAACCATCAGTGAAAAGGATGTACTGTGTCTCTTCTGCTGGCAGTTGGTTATACGGTGGAGCTTCTTCAGCCCATGTCACTTCTGCTCCTCTTCATCCATGAGACCAAAGTCTTCACCTTCAGGCCAATTTGTAATTATTTCCAAAATCTCAGGGTGATGCGGGTTTCTAATGCAGGCACACTGTGTGATGAGGGCAATCCATTTGCTCCATGTGGCATTAGTAGCATGGTGGGTAGAGGGAACCTTTCCTTTGAACACCCACGCCAGCACAGGCAGTTGGGGTGCCAGGAGGAGTTGTGCTTCCGTGCCAGTCACCTCTGAGGCAGCTTGAACTCCTTCATAGGCTGCTAAAATTTCCTTCTCCGTGGGAGTGTAGTTGGCCTCAGACCTTCTGTAGCTTCGGCTCCAGAATCCCAGTGGTCGACCTCGAGTCTCACCCGGCACCTTCTGCCAAAGGCTCCAGGACAGGCCATTGTTCTCAGCTGCTGAGTAGAGCACGTTCTTTACCTCTGGTCCCATCCTCAGTGGGCCAAGGGCTACCGCATGAGCGATCTCTTGCTTGATCTGGGCAAAGGCTTGCTGCTGTTCAGGACCCCAGTGGAAATCATTCTTCTTGCGGGTAACCAGGTAGAGAAGGCTCGCAATCTGGCTGTACCCAGGAATGTGCATTCTCTAAAAGCTTATGGCACCTAGGAAAGCTTGTGTTTTCTTCTTGCTGGTCAGTGGAGACATTGTGGTGATCTTATTGATGACCTCAGTGGGAATCTGATGTTGTCCATCTTGCCACTTCACCCCCAGGAACTGGATTTCTCGGGCAGGTCCCTTGACCTTGCTCTTCTTGATGGCAAAACAGCTTCCAGGAGAATCTGGATGATCTTCTCTCCTTTCTCAAACACTTCCATTGCCATGTTTCCCCACACAATGATGTCATCGATGTACTGCAGATGTTCTGGAGCCTCTCCCTTTTCCAGTGCCTTGGACTCCCGCTCATCGGGCACAGCAGCACTCAGTGGTGGAGTCACCTCATTCAAGGCACGATAGTCCACAGTCAGTCTCCATTCTCTGTCAGACTTGCGCACAGGCCAGATGGGGCTGTTGAAGGGTGAGTGGGTTTTGCTGACCATCCCTTGGCTCTCCAGCTCTCAGATCATCTTGTGGATGGGGATCACGGCATCTCGATTGGTCTGATACCGCCGGCGGTGCACCGTCGAGGTGGCAACTGGTACTCGTTCTTCTACCTTCAGGTGTCCTACTGCAGATGGCTTCTCTGACAGTCCAGGCAAGGTGTTTAATTTCTTGTTTCTTCTTAATTTCTTAATAGCTGCCTCTACAGCAGCTATTCCAAAAGCCCACCTGAGTCCCTTAGGGTCTTTGTAATAGCCATTCCTGAGGAAGCCAATGCCCAGGATACACGGGGCCTTTGGGCCAGTTGCAATCAGATGTTTCTGCCACTCCTTCCTGGTCAGGCTCACCTCAGCTTCCACCAGAGTCAGTTGCTGTGATCCCCCTGTCACTCCAGCAATGGAAATGGGTTCTGCCCCCACATGTCCTGATGGCATCAGAGTACACTGCGCACCAGTATCTACCAAAGATTCTTATTTCTGTGGCTCTGATGTGCCAGGCCATCGAATCCACACAGTCCAAAAGACTCGGTTTTCCCGTGCCTCTTCCTGGCTAGAGGCAGGGCCCCTCTAGCACTGGTTATTATTCCTTTCCTGGGCATACACAGTAGAGGTTCTTCAAGGGGATCTGACATATCATTCTCACTTCTATAGTACCTGGTGGCTCGGTCATGGGAGGCTGAGACTACCTTCATTTTAGTGGGATCCCCTTGGTTAGTGTTTCTGTCCTTGAGCTCATGCACCCATGTTGCCAGGACAGAAATGGGTTTCCCATCCCACTTTCCCATGTCTTCCCCATGATCATGCAGAAAAAACCACAGGTCAGCCCTTGGGGTGTACCCTCTCTCTTTAGCTGGAGGGTGTTGGGCTCTGACTCTGGGGCCTGTGACTCGCACTGGTGCCGCATGGGAACTGTTCCTCCTCATCTCCTCCCTCACCTCCCTTGCCTCCTCTTTGAGTTCCTTAACTACAGCAGAGACCTGAGCCTGCATTGGGCCACTGATCATGCTCTCATAATTTCTGAGCCTGTTGGGGACAGAACCCACTGTCTCTCGGTTGCTATCAGGATTGACCATTGCAATGAAGGTGGTGTATTGGGATGGCCCTTTACTTGCCAGATTCTACAACATCTGCCCTGTGCACCTGACCTTGTCAGGGTCATTATCATGCTGTCCACCTCTCTCAAAGAGTACCTCTAATACTGCCACTTCCCTCAGCTGTTGGATCCCTTCCTCAAGGGTCCTTCCAGTGACTTCTATGATGGTGCTCCTGCATTCTGTCTCTGTGGACAAACCTCTCCCTTACACTCATTAAACGTCGCACCCAAACAGAAAGGGGGCCTGGCTCCCTTACAAATACCTGATTTACCCCTGAGTCCTGGGTCAAGAGTCCCAAATTCCTTGCCTCACCACCATCCAGCTGCACACCTGTACCTATAAGGTCCCAGACCCAAAGTAACCAGGCCGTATAAGCGTCACGTCCCCATCATGCAATATCTTTTTGCAGATTACATAGACTTTTATACATCGGGGACTCGGTGATAATCTCAACCTCTGGTTCCCCTGTAGGCTGTGAGGGCCCTCCTTTCTTATCCTTATTACCTGGGTGCTCTGATTTCATCTTATACTTCTTTGTTTCTACAGGGGCAACTGCAGCTGGTTGTGACTGCCCCTGTGGTTCAGCTGGAACCTGGACGGTTGTAACCTCCGTGGGTTCCACTGCTGCACCATCGGAATCTCTCTTTTCAGGGCAGGGGGAGGGCCTCCCACCAGCTGGGGCTAATAAGGCTACTACAGGGGAAATGTACTCCTTCAGCATCTGCCCCATCTCACATATCTCCTTCATCCAATCCAAGTGGTTTATTTCTGAGGCAGGCTGTGGAGAAGTATCCTTATTCTCTTGGGTAGGTATCAGGGTGGTTATCCAGGTCAACCTCCCCTTATCTCTGAATGCTAAACATAACAGGCATACCAGTAACACCAGCCACTATATGATATCATTAGCATTCAGGGAAGATTTAAACCCTTCAAAAACTGGTGGGATAGACCCAAAGAGTTGAGTGATGGGTTGGGAGAAAATTTTTCCTGGTGTCATTTCCTCACAGTAGGTACCGTTGTTAAAGTAACCCCAAAACCAAACAGTCAGTGTATGATAGCCCTGAATCCATGTGCCTGCCTTTCAGAGGAAGTTAAAAATCCATGAATTCCTCACCTTGTTAACCTATATAGCAAACTGGATGACAGCCACAGTAGCCTTAGTTATAGGGCCCCTGTTTAGATAAGGCCCTGCAAATGGCAGAAGTACAGCCACAACCACATGCCACCCAAACCAGGGTAAGCAAGACCACATGATGCTACTTAATGAGGTTTCTATATCCAGTACACAAGAACATAGGCCCCTTAAGAACCTTTACTCCCTTTTCTCTCAGTGCTCTCGTGCCCCACGAATGGACGCCAAAATCTGTCTTGGTTTGGAAAGACAGTTGTCTGCCAGGGAAAACCTAGAGCTTCCCTTGGAACGGAGAATGTAAACCCCCTTCCCTCCAAATTATTATAATTTTGCAATTAGGGGCTTTCAGGCAAAGATATGGGAATAGGAGTAACAGTTCTTTTAATATAAAGAAAAAGGAATACAAATGTAGTACAAAAAAAACAGGCAAGCAAGCAAAAAGTCCTGGTAAACCCTGACAGGACCAGGGATACGACCTGACCCCGGTGGGTCAGGGTGTTGGAAGCAGTCCAAATAAATCCTCCTGGAGTAACAGATGTGGTTTTGTGGGGCAGAGATGGTCCTGTAGAAAGTCCAATGATGGTGAGATGGGTCCAGTCTTCCTCCAGTGGAAAAAAACAGATGCCTGTGGTTCTTGAGTCTCAGGTTTTATCTAGGTGGGAACGGTTGGCTCCCCACACACTGGATAGAGCATCTCACAATGAGATGATGTAATGTCCCATGTCCTTGATGAGCCTTAATGGCCCACCAATGAAGAAGATATCCCCCAGAGGACAGATGGGTGGTGAAACAGAAAAGAAACACTACCCCACCTGGTTTTAACAGCTGGCCCATTATCAGAAGGCATCTTCCCCCCTCCTCCTGGAGTTACAAGAGATAAAGAAAAAACATGTCCCCAGATGCTTTCAACAAATGAAATAGAATACACATTTTTTGGTTATATAACCCAAGAGAGCATGAAATCTTTTCAATAAAATGATAACACCACAGGAAACAGAGACAGAGAACATTCCTTTTTAATGCAATTCCCCTTTGGAAGGCTGCAGGAACTGGAGAACAATTTGGCTTTTCTGAGAAACGCAGCTTGTGTATCCATGGCAGAATATCTGACTGGCCAAAGTAGGATTTTGTCCCAGTGTCAAAATTATGCACCCAGCCTGACACTTCGAGTTCCATGAAGATGAAGGCTTTTCCACCTGAGTCTCTCCTGGAGTTACTTTAAGCAGTGAGCTTTAAACAGCTGTGGTGAATGAACATGTTGAGATGACCTGAACATCTAAACTTTCTGCACTTCCTCCCTTTATACTGTCACTTCATGGGTTTTGTTGACTGACCTTCTATTGGTCAGATACAGGGATGTCAGCGATGGTATTATGCTGCAAAATCTGATTTTTTCACAGTTATTTCAGCCTTTTGGGGACCATCATCTGAGCAGGGCTAACTGTGCTTCACACTTCTATCCCTGAAACACATCAGCATTCACTCTGAGGTGGTAAACATGCAAAAGATGCAATTTTTAAACAAATGGTAATGTATGGACCAGCATAGACTTCATCTATCACCACTCTCAGAGTCACCCCTACTCTTTAGAATGCTTTACTTGTTTTTTGGAGCAGCCTGCTGTCTGAGGAAATGTCAGTGGGGTTGGGAGGAGTATTAGAAAAAGTTGTCAAGCTGTCTCTCACTAAAGAGAGGTTTGGCTTGAGCAAGGCTGAGCAAGGCTGGAAACCTGGTGTTTCCAGCTCTGCCAGTAGTTATGGAAACATATCTACACAAACTCAGACTGAATGCCTCTTTTTTATCAGTAATTTCTCCATTTATCAAGCTCAAGTATCAAGAGATACTTTCTTGAGCATGGTGTAAATAAAAATAAGAAGGACCACCAAATGACACACACCAAAAGAATTATAATGTCCTTCAGGTTTATAAATTATCATTCATTAGCTGGAAAAGTTGCACACCATTCCCCAACTCATGTCTGACATATCTTCCATCAGCTTCTACCGGCCAGAATCATTTAGACATAATGGCTCAACAGGATAGGACATTTTTAAAGAGGTTTTTTTGGGGTTGTGTTGTTGTTGCTTTTTGTGGGTTTTTTTTGGTTTTGTTGGGTTTTTTTTTGTCCTTAACTTGCAGAAAAAAATACTTTTTTATTTCTAATGAAAGTTCTGGCATATGGGGTTGTCATGGGTTTAAGTCGCTGGCCTGATGCCAGCAAACCCATGAGAATATAATTCTTTAAAATACTGCTGTGAGACAGACTGGGAATAAAACAGAGCAGGCTCCAACTTAGACATAGGAAGAAAACTTTATTAACTTACACTATATAGAGAAAAGGAACAGGAAGAAACAGAATCAGATGTGAAAAAAACCTCCAAACCACTCCTCCTCCCCCCCACCAAAATTCCCACCAAAACCTTCTGAGATGAAACCTGGAACTTCCAGCTTAAAATATTAAGGGAGAGGAGTCTTCCTTGTGCCCTATAGAAACCCCCACAAGAAACACAGTCTCTTGTAGCCTGCACTCTTCACAAATGACCCACCCCATACAGAGGAAATGTACATTTGAGAAGTCCTCCTTTCCAAGGGGCAGTGCTCTCACCACCACCCATGGACTAGAAACTGCTTGTAGGGTTCTCTTTTAAGGATGTTTCTGGGACACACATCCCCCCATTTCTCCCTCGGGGCAAAGGGTTCCAAGAACAGAAGCCTCTTCTGAGGGCACCACCACACCCTCTCAATCTTCTGTTCACTCTGGCACTGGCATTTCCCCTACACCATGCCAACCTTGCATCCCCCTAAACACAGTCTCCATAAGTTACAAGAGCGTTAGTGCAGTTAGTGCAGTCTCTGTAGGAAAGCCAAAGCCATTCCATCATCTCTTCTTATCTTCAGCTGACATTACAAGTCCCAGGCCGCCTCTCCCATCACTTACAGAAGCTACAGCTGATGAATCTTCTGATCCAACACTCTGGGGAGGGGAGTAGCAGGAGCTCGGCACCGAAGACCCAAAGACATCCCAGGTGTTAGAGTCTTCCATCCCTCCAGCCTCAGTTGGCCTGGCTGGCTAGGCAGGTCTCCTTTTTCCCCCAGTCTGGAGGAGGGGGGCCCAGCCAAGGCCAGAGCTCACAGACAGCTGTGCTGGCCCAGATCCAACAGCAGTGAGGCTCAGACAGCAGTGCCAGCAGGCCGGCAAATGCTGTCCAGGCTCACCCGCCCCAGCCCAGGCCGCATGGCAGGCCTTGGCCTTGGCCAGGGGAGGCCTCCCCTCCCTCTCCACAGCCAAGAGGAGGAGGGAGACCTATGTGCTCTCTCTGGAGGCAGAAGGCAAAAAGAGAGCTTCTCCACCCCCTACACAGTCTAAAGTGTGTGTTCACAGAGATGAAATGACCTTTCATTGGTTCACAAGGTGCCAACCTCCAAACTAACACTCTATCACTTCTTGGGGCGGGTCAAACCACGACAGGGGTACAACGCAACAGACAGCCATGAACCATACAAGAGGAGAAGCAAATCCTTAGCAAATGAGTCAGAAAAAAATTTCTGTCCTTTCTTCCTAAGCACTCAAGTGTTGCCAGAGAGAGAGAGGGATCTTTGGTTGTTCAAAAGCTGCAGATATCTGTCACAGGAATCAGCCTAAAAGTCATATTTGACTTTGGCTTAACTCTGAGACAGAAAGGGAATGGCAAAATCAGACAAGATGAGTTATTTCAGGGGCCCAGTTCAGCCTAGTACCACAGGTTTGTAGATTGAAGTGTGCCAGCACTTTCAACGGTTTCAGTGGATTTATTCATGTACTGTGCACTCTGCATGTCCCTTAATGAATGCCCTGAAGAGATGGAATCAAAATCTGCAAGTTATCAGGCTGAGATTTATGAAACTGCTAAGCAACACACAAATCAGACCATGACTCTGGATTGCAAGACTGCTAAACAAATACGTCTCAGAAAACCAAGTTTAGGCACAGAATGCAGGTCAGGGTGCACCAAGATAAACCCTTGTCCTGTAGCAATGGCCACATATTTTAAACCTTCTCCGATCTCTGGATTCTGTTACAATTTAGAAATTAATAACAGAATTTGAATGTGGTCTTTCTGTTTGATGTTTTTATCAGAGTAAGAAACAGAGTTGTCTACTCTCTCTTCTTACCCTGTGGTTGTGATGAAAGGGAAGAATATTCACATTATTTGTATTTGAAAAGACGCAAGAAATTGGCAAAGAATTGTAGTTATTCTACCTCACAAAAGATAGGATAAGGGTCATCATCAAGCCCACACAGAGCATATCTGTGTTTATTAACAATTTTCCAAAACAGTTGTTAGTACTTGTTCAGTGTTCTTGGTTCTTCCTTTAAAGAAAGCAGATTGTTGAAAGGTCAAGAGTGAATATTTAAGCATTAGAACATTAGGCATTCAAACATTAAAATATTTAAACATTAGAACTATACAAGATTCCCAGAAACCCAGTGGTGAGAGTGATAACTTTGCATTAATGCTGATTAGCAGATGAAATTTTCACAAAGGCATATCAAGGAAGCTCTAAGATGGAATTAATTGAAATGGAAATTGCAGACACAACTGGATTACAAAAGACAATGAGCTAGAAACTGAGCTGATACAAATCACTAGAAATCATTGAATTCAAAATCTAGCTCAGCGCTTGCTGGAGGACATCCATGTCCTGATTCCAAAGTGTCACAGAATTTGTGCTCTGCCATTTTAATGGTGCCGGTGAAAACTATGGTCTTCCTGTAATCAACTTAATAATGATTACACAACATAATTACTGGATTGTGTGCAAACCATAGGGTTGGGGGTTTTTCCATTTTCATTGCATAGTTTCTGTTTACCTCAGATATCACCAGAAATTTTTAAAAGAATATATTGTTTTGGAGAAGGTACATTTTAATTGCTGGGTTTATGATTATTTTGAATATTATGAGCCTTATCTCCCTGCTCAGAACAAGAATACCCATTCCAAAACAGTGACATGGGCTCTTGTGACCAAAAGAGTGAAAGCTGAAATGACATGTTCAAGACATGGGGCCAAGCTGAGGACATACAAGTAAGTGAAATGTTTAAGTCATGCTTTTGTCCTTCAAGCAAACATGGATCCTTCTCTTGTCCCAACAAGGCTGGTCTCTCCAATAATGACATACTAATATTTTAATTTCATGTCTCAAAAATCCATGAAGAGAAAAGTAAATATTTTTTACTTCTCAGGTAGGGAAAATGTCTACATTCTTTGTGTGGAGGGAGCAGACAACCCTTTCTGTGTTTGCTTTTCATTTTAAAAAAGGACAAAGTCTCTTACATATTGGTAAGAAAACAATTAAATTGAAAGTACAGAAGCAGTTTAAGCTGCCTTTCTCTTTTAATTGTTTCTTTAAGACTAACATAAATTATGTTCAGATTGAAGCAGTGATGAAGAGAGGTCATTTGTTTGTGAGCAATTGTCCAAATTGCAGCAACATTGCTTCTTATACTGTGATACAGCTATAGAGAGTGGTGGAGGTCCTTTGGCATTATGCATTTATAGAGCAGATCCCTTCCCATGCAGGTCAGTCAGGAAGAAGCTTCTCCTGCTTTGTCCAAGGGAAACTGAAAACCAAACGCTGTGTCATCAGTGTCCCTTTTGGAAAGAAGGAAAACTGGATGATTTACAAACAACCTGCTGAGCCTGAATGGATCCTGAGCAGTGGAGGACAGAGTCAGCACAATACCTAAAGTTCTCATGGCAGAAATAATTGCTTCTGTTTCTCTGATGCCTACTGTAATAGTGTTCCACTGTCAGAAACTCTTGGGAGAAAAGTATCATTAGGGATAATTTTCTTCCTCTCTCTTTTTTCATTGCAGTTGCCTTTTATTATTTTTATTTATTTTATTATTCACTTTCCATTTCCATTCTTGCTTCCTCTAAGCATCTCCTGAACTGTTCCAGCAATAGCCAAGGTCACATTCACTTGGCATAAGTTTGTGCTTCCACTGAAACTGGATTATTGTTTTCCCTGCAGGTCTTTGTTCTCCCCTGCTGCTCTTACAGACTGGAGAAGGTCCAGGAGGGACAGAGGTGATGAAAGGGCTGGAGAACCTGTGCTGTGAGGGAAGATTGGAGCAGTTGGGTCTTTTCTCCCTGGAGAACACAAGGTTCATCACATGATTCCAGTATTTAGAGCACAGATACAAAGGGGGCAGAGCATCTCTGCTGACAAAGACCCACATGGAGAAGACCAGGAGCAACAGTACAGGTAACACTGGGAGGGGTTTGTGTCAATATAAAAAAGCAATTCTTACAGTAGGAACAAGCCTCTGCTGGAACAGCCTCCCCAGGGATGTGTCAGAGTCCCCCTTGCTTGAGGTTTCCAGGTTGCAGCTGGACAAGGCTCCAGAGAATCTCACGAAAGCCCCCTCCCCTTCCCACAAAAAGTTGTACCTTCTGAGGTCCCTCCACCCTGGGCTGTTCTGTGGCTGTATCCTTGGAGCAGAGGGCCACACTCACCATTCTATTTTCCAGGCTGTTTTTCAGGTCCTTCAGTACCCAGCTGTGCTCACACCAATGCAGAGCCAATGCAGGGGAGAGAAGGGAGCAAGTACCTGGCTGCAGGAAAAGCACAGAGCCTCCTCTTGTGTTCCACCTGTTGGTAACTGTTGGTTGTTGGCACATCTCAGCAGTGCTCACCTTGCAGCTTTGATTCCTTTGACCTATGGTGAGTCATTCTGAAATTCCAGGGAAATACCCCCGGCTCCAGGTGCTGCTTTATGACTTAGGTGCTCTTCTATAGCTCTTCTTTTTGGTGTCTGTTGTGCTTAAGCTGCACTGGATTAAGTGAGAATTGACACAGCTGCAGTCAGAATTACAGTCAATTCCCCCAAAAAGAGCACTGGGAAATTTACAATGTTTAATAGTTTCTGATGAAGTTTTGCTGACAGCTGTTGGACTGATATCGGTATATTTGGTTAACAAGTAAGGAAACTTCTCTTGGACAGTCAGACTTCCACCAGATAAGTTGTGAGTACACACGAAAACAGAACATTGGTCATCACTGCCACCTTTTTAATAAGGAATTGAAGCCTTAATGTTTGCCAGCAATGATGTGCTGTTTTCAGACACCAGTTTTCATTTGTAACAGAGCATTTTCCATCAGCTGCTAGGTAGAACTCAGAGTGCACTGAAAGCAAGATGGACCTAAAAATTAGTTGTATTCTTGTGTAGATGTACGGTTACAAAACCTTCTGGAGCTTAAACTGACATTCTGTTTATCATAAGAGCAAATTACAGAAATATAACTCAGTTTCTGTGATTATTTCCTGATACAGCAGAGTCTGAGCTTGCTTATGGAAGGCATTTACCTTAACTACCAGTATCCTTGACAACACCAGAATACAATAAAGAGCTTTGTAACGAGCTGCTTTTCAAAACTGTATCCCTTAACTTGGATGATTATGTGATAATTGTGCTGGGTTTAGGCAGATTTGGGAGAAACCATCCCACGGGGCCTCCCTCCCCTGCCCTAGCCGGTTCGGGAAAAGACTTCCTCAGAGAGAAGTGGAAAAAACCTGTTTATTAAACACGCAAAGCACTCCCAGCACAATGCCCAATGACAAGAACTGCGTGCCACTCTGGAGAGATGACAAACTTAGAGAGAGAAGGTTCTCCCCAAAGACAGTCACTCTGTTCTGTTGCTCTGTTCCTCTGGTGCTGGGAGAAAAGAGGAGATCCTGTGCAGGGTTGGTCTTGGTGGGGTGGGTCCCCAGTGGAGGCCCCCCGGCGCTTTCCCCAGGTCTTCAGTCCAGAGAGATTGGAACAGTTCCGAGGAGAGGGAAAAAAAGGGAAAAAAAGGAATAAAAGAGGGGAAAAACTTCAGCTATTCTACAGGATCTAACTACGCTACCACTTAACTAACTAACTCCAGAGGGAAAGAAAAAAAGGAAAAAGAAAAAAAAATAAAAATAGAGCTTCTCTCCGTCTCACAGTGTTCCAACTCCCCTGCTTCCAAGGTCACTCCGAGGAGCAGAGCTTTCCTGGGGAAAAACAAACCATGCTTCCCTTCCCCATTGCACCCAACAGACAACTGGGGACACACACATCACCCTAGGACAATAATAAAATTGCACTGGGCCATTTTTGGAAAATATTTTAGGTGGTGTCACCTTACAATACAATATTTTGAAACATATTAAAATATCTCAACTTGCTACCAGGTATACAGCATGAAATATCAGGCTGACCTGGTGTGAAATCTCCTCTGGTTTTTGCCGTGTTTGGTTATATTTTCTGCAATATGGCCAAAATGGTGCCTTAACAGTCACAGAATCATAGGATCATTAAGGTTGGAAAAGACTTCCAAGATCATCAAGTCCATCTTTCCAGGCTTACCATTAATTAGAGCTTGACACTAACATGGCATGGATCCACACTCTGCCCACCTTTTCCAGGTGTGTTCTTCACACATGGCCACACCTCCAGCGAGGTGAGGTGAGCACAGAGTTATCGTTCAGCACTGACACGTGAGGGTGTGTAAATACAACCCCTGAGATACCATGGAATCGGTGCATCACTGTTTAACATCTTTGGGGTCAGCCCTCCAGGCCAACATGTTCAGAACACAACATGAGAGAAGCTGATCCTGGCTTTTGTTGGGGAATTCCCGTGGAAGGGGAGTTGGGGTAAATGCTCCAGTTCAGGACACTAGTGACATATGTGGTTTGACGTGCAGCTCCTGTGCTTGCATTTCTCTGAAGAGTGGAACCAAGGGTCAGCCCTCATCCCATTTAAGTTTCAGGACACTGTGTGGGTTGCCTTTCCAAGCATTTTGCCTGATGAAAAGCCAACACTCACATGGCAACCTTGGATTTGCTCTGTGGAAGCAGCACATGACAAGAAGACTGAGGTTCCTTTGGAGAAGGTTCCCAGTGCTGCTCTCAGCTCTTCCCAGAAAATTCCAGGAGAAACAAGTGATGCTTGCAAAGTCAGAAATAGCCAAGCTGTGCCCCAAACCCAGCCAGACCCAGATTCCTGGAGGTGAGGATCTTCAAGTCCATGGATATGTGCTAGCAAACAGATGATAGAAAAATGAGCCCGGCCACGGAGGGGGGAGAGAAAATGCCTGGCTTCTTACAAAAAGGCTTATTGAGATGAGAGATAAAGGAAAATTTGGCCAATTTGTTCTTCAGATTCGTGAACCGTTCAGATATTCCCTTGACATAGTCATGTTTTTTCATAGTATGAAAGGACTGCACACTCAGCTGTGCTGTAAATAGGAGCAAAGTGTTTCTTGTCCTTAAATTTGAGGTAACATAGAGACACATAAGACTGAAAGCAGCACTTTTTGCATATTTCTAGTGCCTCTGCCATCTGAATATCCAGTGTTCTCCATTGCACAGCCTATACACTTCCAGTTCCTGTAGGACATGATTTTCTGTTCATAATCCCCAGAAAAATGTCGAGGGTGCCTATTTGTTAATTATACATTTTATGTTGGTTTAAAAAAATTCAGGATTTGTGGCAGCTGAATTAATATTTCTGCTCAGCTGTTGGGACAAGGAAATGTTAAGCTTGAGTTTGAGGTTGCCATGAGCAGTTGACAGTGATGTGTGTACCTGTGTTACACACCCCTCACCAGTCTGTAACTCCACAAACCATCCGTAATGGTGCACTAAATTATGTTTACATGATGCCTTTAAATTGGTCAGGTTCCTGGAGGTGAGGGTGCAGTCAGAAAAAGATACACGAAGCTTAGACAAGTTTTATTTGAAATTTAGATGTGATGTGATCTAAAATGCATAATTTTTTTTTTTTTTTGGTTCAGAAGGATTACATATTTTGGTCTCAAAGAGCTAATTAGGTTAAAATGAAGACTGGTAAACATTGATAAATGTTAAGAAGGCTTGGAAAATGTCTCTTATTTTGCAATAAATGGAGTGCAAGTGCAAACAATGGGAGTAGGCAATAAGATATTAATTGACTTCATTTGGGAATGTATTCTATAATTATGGTATTGATTCAAAATTTAGTGCCAACCTCTTACTTTATTATAAAATGTCTAAATCAAATTAATCACCATTAAACCCTTTAAATTCATTAATATCAAAAAGAAAAAGAAAGTTCTTGATAAAATGTCATGCATTTGGGCTATGAGTATGTGCAGGAACTGTAATGACACACAACAGTGGTGTTACCCTTAGAGCACTTGTGCCAGTCACACATCCCTGGGATGAATTGATGCTGAAGAGCCCCAGCAGTGCTGTGAGAACTGTGTACAGAAACAACCCCAGCACCTCTTTGTGCTGTCCTTGCCCTTCAAATGCTTTCTCAGGTCCGACAGCTCACAGTCACAGCCTGGGGCTCACAGGGAGCCATCAGTGTTCTGGGTCTCTTGAGAGGAGGTTTGTGATGGTATTGGTGAAGGTTTCCTCCTCTTATTGGGAGGAGGAACACACTGATGTTGGTAACTCCTTCCTACCTGGCTTTGTATCTACAGTTTGTTTTCATAGGTTTTCTTCTCAAAGTCTGCCCACAAGCTCCTTTTTACTCTTTGGTTCCCAGTTTTCCTGGGGTTTTTGTTGTCTCCAGAAGTGTCCATACCCAATGAATCTGAGGGACCCTGCAATGACCTGTGCCCAGGCTGGCCTCTGTCCCTGTGCTGTCCCTGCACTCTGCCCCAGTGCTGGTGCAGCCATGGGGCTTCACCCCACACAAAACAACACCTGGCACTGTGAGCTGCAGAGAAGCTGCATCAAACCAGGTTGTGCTCTCCTGCTTGTGAGAGAGCTGCCCCAGGACTGGAGTGGCCTGGGCTGGACAGAGCCCAGGGGAGCCTGGAGACACTGCAGTGTCCAGCCAAAGCAGAAATCATGTCTCTGGTTGTGCCAAAGTGTCACATTTCCTGGGCTCAGGGCACAGAAGGTACAGAACAGTGACAGCATGAGGCTGAGGTGACATGGGACTCACCAACCTGCTGTGGTGGGAGAACGTGCTTTTCCTGTGCACTTGAAATAGGTGTGGAGAATCCCCCAAGCCATCCTTAGAATGGACTTTGCTGTGACTTTTGCTCATGCTGCTGCAGACTGTGGAGACAACTGTACATAAAAATGTGTGATAGAAGCAGACATGAGGCTGACATGCTCTGTGTTTCCAGGATATCTCATTGACAGGATAAGGCGGTATCAGTGGACTCTGGACCAAGCTGTGATTCTATGGATACTTCAGCAAGAGAGGGTTTTTTTCAGGGTGATTAAAACTAAGCTTGCTGTGACATTTGCATCTCTATTTTGTAAAACTTCAGAAACCTTAATCATCTTAGGCCCTGTGAAATGTTACTAACATCAGCAAAAGTCATCATAATTTTCATGCAAAAATACATCATTTCTGACATTTGGGAATTGGAAGGAACTAATTTCTGTTGCTGATGACACACAAAGAGGGCAGGTTGGTGCCTTGGAGCCTATGTCTGCCGCTGCTGACTGAAAAGTATCTTTTGAAGTAGCACCCTATTGCCCTGGATGGCCAGAATGGAAGTCCAGGAGGCTAGATAGGTGTTTACTACCAAGTCTTTGACCTTTTATGCCAAGTAAAAACAATAAATTCTTAGAATTATATATTTATTAAAGAAAAGTATAAAGGAGAGATGTTGTACACTCTGTGTGTGTGTGTGTGTGTTACACCTTGAACGTACCACATTATAATAGCATACTCTCCAAATACTTTTTTTTTAATGACCATTATCCATTAAGAAATGCCATGTAAAACTTAACCCTTTGTTCATAAGTACCTCACCTACTGACAACAGTTAGAATTGCTTACAAGGCCTCAGTTGCAAATGCAAAACATTCAAAACTCACACTAATTGGTTATATTAGAAAACACATTTTTCTTTTCTCAAGATGCTGATTGTGAGCTATTTTATGAGCTATTCATGAAAATATCCTGGGGCTGTTTGCATCAAACACTGGGATTTTGTAAGCAATAAAGAGGGAAAGTGCACCATGTGTGGGAAAGTAATTCCTTCACAAAGTATGTGCTTGGAGACTACTTAGGTCAAAAGAATTTATTTTTAATTCTTTAATTCCATGGGCTGAAGATAATTCCATCATCTGCTTTATCAGAAAAAGAGGGCTGAGCCTTTGGCCTCCTCTAGAGCCTTAAATGACTAAAGTTGAAGAGATTTCCCTCAAAAGCAAGGAGTGTTTTGAGGAGCGTGGTGATACCTCTCTGCAGAACTGACCATCGGCCAAGGGAAGGTCCTGTGGCCCAGAGCTGAGCCCAAGGTGTCCCTGAGGATTTGTCACATCCTCTGCCTCCTCTGGCAGTGCTCCCACACGGCACAGCAGGAGGGATTCCAGCAATTTGTCAGCACGGGGAGGCAGAGCATGAGCTTCTACTGATGTCTCCAGTCCAGGGCTAGGTAGCACTTTCAGGCCAGCAATGACAAATTTCTGCAGCTCTGGCTTCACAGTTGTTGTTGGCAGTGCTGTGACAGCCTCTGCCACCAAGCAAGAGTATCTGCAGGGGCAGGATGGTGTAGAGATGCCTCTCAGAGAACAGGGAGAACACCTTCAAACAGCATCTGACAGAGTTAATGAAGGGATGGTAAATCACTTTGAAGGGGACAGATTCTGAAAACCTCTATCTGTGAAAATAAGAGACAAGAGGTGTGAAGAGGGAATAGGAAAGGGAAAGGGAAAGGGAAAGGGAAAGGGAAAAGGAAAGGGAAAGGGAAAGGGAAAGGGAAAGGGAAAGGGAAAGGGAAAGGGAAAGGGAAAGGGAAAGGGAAAGGGAAAGGGAAAGGGAAAGGGAAAGGGAGGGAGAGGATAGAGTCCTTGGAAATTCTGACTTTATCTAAAGGACAATTTCTGACAACATATGTGTTTGCTGCAATAAATAGCCCTTTCCCAGATGCTTTAGCTTTCTAGCTCTTAATATTAACTACACCCAGTGAGTTTTAAAAGAGATAGGAAAAAAATTAGTGAAGTGTTTTTCTTCAAGACCAAATATCTGCCAAAGGCTGAGAGCTATGGTTAATGGCTTTTGAATATTCACAGGAATGATCAAAATAATTAAACAAGGCTCTTAGAATCCAGCATGAGTTGCGCTTTTAAGGAGATTACATAGAGATTCACATTGTACTGTGTGCTTTTATAGCCTTGAAAACAGAAACATAATAACAGTATTTCATGCACACACAATAACAAAAAATTACAGTCCATGCCTTCTTGTCCTGGTAAGTATTTGCTGCAGCAGCCACCTTTCTTGTAAGTAAAGATGTGTTCAAAGGCCTTATTTTCCTCTTTTCTGTTGAAAACTGTTACATATCAAAAAAAGGATTAGTCCTATATGTAGTCTTTTCTTCTTATCAAGGAACAAGCTCAAATCTCCAGGCAAATATAAAAGGATACAAGATTTTAGAAGTAAGTTACAGTGTTAATGAACCTGACTTGAATTCAGTTTTGACTTCTGAAGAATTTAAAATAGCTGAGAATAAAACAGCCTCACCTTTCCTTAGTGATATGTGAAAGGCCAGAACAAGAAAAGAAAATCTGAGTTACTCTGCTGATGCTTGTTGAAATCAATATGTAATGGAAAATTATTGTTATTAAGAAAAGAACAGTTTAAATTACATGACAGTCTCTTGCCTTGGTGAACTCTTGGCCCTCTGTGAGGGCCTCTTCACCTCAATATAGACTTCAGGTGGTTTGTTATTTTCTTTTTCTTTTTCTTCCTCCAAAACACCAAGAGATCAAAATCCTTGGTAAAAACAGGACTTCCACTTTCAATCAGAGCCAAAGAAAAGCTCTGCAGGGCTTCTTCCTAAATGCAGATAAAATACTCTGGTGATCTTATGACACCCTATTCTCAAACTTTTCATACCAGATTATACTCTGGAACACCATGACTTCCTTGTAATCTGAAAGAGGGAACAAATCAAATTTCAAAAGCTGGTCCTACCATGAAAGCCAGTGTTCCTCCCACTAGAAATTCTTTTCCTGTGATCTGCAGTCCTCACTGTTTATTTCAATAAAATGCTTCTTTTTTGATTAGGTTTACATCAGTTCTATGTGTTTTATGAGCTTTTATGCCTTTTTACCTATATATGTTTAATACCACTGACTGCCTAATACAACCCTTCAGAAATCCCTTTTGACTCTTCTCTCCATCTTCCTGCAGAAGGTCAAGTCACTCTGGGTTTTACAGCAATAAAAATCCAGGTTGTTCAGACTGAGACAGAGATTGAAGACAAACCCCGCTATTGCCACTGGAAGACAAAAGAAAGGAGAAAGTCTCTACCCATTGGAAAGCCTTGGTTTACCCTGAGGGACTCTGCCTCTTCCTTTCTCAGCAGCAGCTCAGCAGCCAGACGCCAAGAAGGACAAGAGAGGGAGGGGTGGTTGATTTGTCTGACAATTTAACACTTGTAAACAAGAGCTGAGTCTGTCAATGACATCTCTGCAATGGCAAGTCCTTGCTGAGGATGAAGACCTGTGTCACTAGTGTTTAGTTTGCACGGAGTTAATGGCACCGTGGGTTTTCATCCTGCAGATGTGGCCCCTGTGACAACAGTCTGTTCATCCTTCAGGGGAGTTTGTACCCACAGGGACAGTGTTGCTCTTGCCAGCAGACCACAGTTTGTTCTCATGTCAAAAAATCCAGGCAAAAATTGCTTCTTAAAGTAACATTTTCCTTTTGCTCTCAAATCAAAGATTTAGATGTAATGGTATAATAGAAACAAATATGCTTCCCTGTTGTCTATCAGAACAGGTGTAAAATCCTACCACATCCAGGTAGCAAAGCACTGATTTCACTTCCACTGTGGGAATGACTTGCAGGAGCAAGTAAAGTGAATTCTGTGCTGGAACAGTGAAGTTCTGTCACTCCAAATCAGTGTGATGCCTGAAGGGTTTTATACCAGGTTTGCTCCTAAGTTGGTGCTAAAGAAGTTTATAGGGTCCAACATAGACCTAAGGTTTGCACAGCAGAGTTTAGGCTGCCAGCTAAGGGAGCATAAATTAAATGGTCTTTCCAACCCAAAAGACTGATGAGAAATGTTGGTATTTCTGGTCTCCTTCATTGTTTACAGTATAGCAACGTATTCTACAAGATTTTGGAATTGCAGCTCTGAATTGTGGCCAGATTCAGACATGTGAATGGTTGTGCATTTTTATTGTGGAGGTCAATATCAGTGTAGCTGCTTCTGTTAATACAAAAAAGCTCTTTCAAGACACTTCTTAAGAGAAATGTCTTTTTCCTTTTCATTCTTAACTGCAAAGGCTCCTCCAGGATGTACAGCATAACACAGGTTATCTAGATTGTCCTTTTCACAATAACAGAAAATTCCCCCTTTAATCAGCCTGAATTGCACAATTCTCATCTTTATTAAGGAATTTCATTTAGTTTCTGCTGTAAATAGGAGACTTCTATGCACCAGGGTTGATAAAGGACAAACTCCAATTAACAAGAGTGGTATTTGTTAGATCTACCATTACTCATCACACACTTCAAACAACCCATACCATCAAACCCAAAGCTAATATGGCTACTTGTTAAATATTTCTGATGGATTACACATCCTAATGTTAAGAGGGAATTAGGATTTAAAGCCAGTCTTTATGCCTACATAAGCATTGTTCATGAACATTGCATATTCAAAAGGAAAACCAAATATCACCTGTTCAGGGTAAACACTGCAATAACATGAATACACTTCTCCCATCGGGTTCACAGGCAACTTAACCAATTCTGTGCTTGCAAATAATCTGTTCTTGCATCTTCTGGGGCACTGAACCAGGGAAAGTCACACATGAGTACTGTAGGACCATGAAAATCTCTCCAGATACAAACCAGTCTCCACGTGACAAAAGTGACTACAGCAATTCTCAATAACAGTGGGAGACCCAGGTTTGCTGTGTTCTCTTTGTCCTTATGGGTTTGTAATTTAGGCTCACAGAGACGCTTGAGTTGGAAGGGATTTTAAAGATCCTCTAGATCCAGCCCCTCTGCTATGGGCAGGAACACCTTCCACTAGACCAGGTGGCTCAGATCCCATCCAAGCATTGGCAGATACCCAAATACACATTTTTCTCTGTTTTACAAGGTTGTTTTACGAAGTCAGATTTCTATGCTCATATTCACAGATGGCTCCAGTCTCACACAGGGCATTACTGGGTTGGTCACAATTATCTCCACAATCCAGCAGAGGTCGTATTTTGGATGGCTGTCATTGCTTCCAAGGTGCCAGGAACCAGCCACTGCTTCTCCTCTGTCTGCTTTCCCTTCCAGGATCAGCGATTTCCTGCTGCTTCCTCCACATCTGAGACAACTGGAAGAGAAATGGGACTGAGGATGCGGCTTCTGACAGAGAGTTGATAACACTCAGCTGAATACTTTTTTCTCCTGCTACTGAGCTGTCAGGCTGCCTACACAAAATTTCTCCTGCTTGGAAAGGGGCTGGTATGAGCAGCAGGAATTGTTGCTGCCTGGAACATTCCAAAAAGCTGGACAAAAGAAGCATTTTGTGGAAGGCCACCAGTTGCCCTTTGTGAGCAGTACAAAGTGTGAAGGTTCCCTTTGAAGGCCATCCCTGCATAAGAACAGCCTGGCCTTCTCCTGTACCCAGAACATCTTTCAGGCTTTTGGGCTGGCCTTGTCCCTGACTCTGGGGAAGCAGGTTGCTGTTGGAACACTCATATCCACAGTTTCTGGCTGGATTGCTTTGTCTTACCACAGACAGCCCTGGAGACAGCACTACTTTGAGGCTCAATCTGCAATTAAAGGGGATTTTGTTCCAGCTTTTCCCTTGGACCAGCGTGCAGCAAGGACACCTGGCCCTCATTCAGGTCTCTGTAGGGGCTGGTAGTCAGGGTGAGTTGGGAATTTAAAGCTTTTACTCTACTTTCCACAGCAAATAATGGAGCAAACCCAGCTGCACCAAACTCCAAATTTCACTCTAAAAATGACAATTTTCATTCTCCTCTATTCAAGCCATGAAGAAAACAAACTTTATTGAGTGAGCTGGAGACACAGTGTCCTCCAAGATCACTCATGAGTAGGACAATATTCCAGGGGAAGACTGGCAAACCCAGAGTTTACTGATGCTTAGGAAGCTTTGCAAAACCTACCCACCTGTAGTGGTATTCCACCCTCCTGAGCTCCTGGAGGCTTCACTCACCTCAGGCACAGTTTGGACAAACTGGGGATGGTTCAGTTTGTGAGGTGTGGGGACAGGAGGAAGGAACACTTTGCAAACACTGGGGCAGGGCTGCTTTCATTTATGGTGCCAAGTGGCAGTGCAGAATCTTTGATTTAATGTGAGGGAGGTGCTGAAGGGCAAAAATTCTCAAGTGATAAGGACATCTTCCACTCACACAGCATGGTAAGTGAAGGGAAAAGCACAATCTATCTTTCATGGAAGGTGTTTTCCATTTTTAACAAATTCTTTTTGCTGAAGACATGCCTAGGTAGTGGTGATTTAGAGCATTTTATGACTCGCAGAGTATCTCACATCTGTTTTGCCACATTTTCTTTTTTTCATTGTGAATGATTTCTCCTGCCCAGCTGACTCCTGGTTGGAGTTCTGCACTCTGGAGTCCCAGAGTTTTCTCAGAGGCCTTTGCAGTGAGTTCTTAACCAACGTGTGGCTCTGCTGCCATCCCAAATCCACGCCTTCCTTGCCCAGCCTGAGTGCAAGTAGGGCATGTGCTGGGCATGGCTGGAGATTTTCATGGCCAGAATCCTCCAGTATTTACATCTGCTCATTCTTTGGATAGCACAAATGACAAAACATTCACCCCAGCTGACAAATGTCATTTCTTGTAGATGGCTACAGCTGCACTGCTGATTGACAAATACACAAGAATCAATTTCAGCTGAAAAATGTCATTTATTGAAAATTGCTATACCTGCGCTGACAATACAGAACTATACAAATCTCAATTAAGGTTAAAAAAAGGAATTTATTAGATTATTACAATCAGTCTATATAAAAATATACAAATACCAACTTTTGATTTAAAAACCCTTAATTTATTGCCAAACACTACAACTCACTATCCACAAAGATCAATTAGATGTTTAACAACTTACATTTACAGTATATTACTACATTTAGAAATACTATTTTTGTATTTCTGTATGGGCTTAAAGCCCATACATGTTTAAATGGAATTAAATACTTATATATGCACATATATAAAAATACATATATAACTCTAGAGCAATCTACAAATGTAAATATAGATTAAATATTACATATTACATACTATATGTATATAAAAGTAGGTATATAAACCAAACCTATCTATAAATATATAAATATCACTGTATGAATCTGAATATCTGTCCAACTGCATCACCACAAATATACAGCTATACATCCAGACACATATGTAAATGTAACTAAATAGAAATAGATCAATATACATATACAAATATAAAAATAGACATATCCACTGATACAAATACCAATATACCTAAAGAGCCATATACATATAACTGCATCAATAGATATACCTACACAACTGTAAACCTAAAAAATGGAATTGAACACAGATATAACATACATGTATACTTAGATACATATATACACATATATGTAACGACAAACATATATGTATATATACACATACATGTATACATAGTACATGTATAAATATAACAACAGACATACAGAAATATTTCTATACAAATAGCAACCAACATATATGAATATGTGAGCAACTCTACACATCTTCAAACAGAACTATAAACAGAGGGATCCCAGCTGCCCCATCCTCAAAGCCTCTCCCTCTGTGGCTTCCTCCTGTGCAGAGCAGCTCTCGTCGACAGGGACAGCAGATGGGACATCTGGGAAGCAAAGGGAAAACTGAGTCAGTATCGGGACGTTTCCCTTGGCAGCACCTGCACTTCCATCAGGGAAGGGCAAATCTCAGAGCCTCCCCAGGAGGGTTAGAAAGAAAAAGCAGGCCAAGCTGGCCAGGGTGTGGTGAGCGCAGCCACGGGCGGGACTGTCCCGCAGCCCCCGGCATCGCCCGGCACAGCCGGCACAGCTCCCGGGCGCTGCCGGCACAGCTGCCTTGCCCAAGGACAGCCCCTGTGCCAGCCGGGGCAGCTGCGCTGAGCAGCCCCAGCACGGGCAGGGCCCGCTCCTGCCCAGCGGGGCACTGCCCACGGCCAAAGCCCACGCCACCCTCACCCCCACCCTGCCTCACCGGCCCTGTGGCCTCAGCCGGGGTCTCAGGTGGCAGCACAGGTCCCTGTTCGCTGCTCTTGTTCGTGGTCCTCGGCTTCTCCCTGCTGGCTCCCCTCAGTCTGCGGCCGTCCTCAAGGTCTTCAGTGCAGCTGTGGCAAAAGGGGAGGCTCTGGAATTGGTTCCAAGGCCTGGCAGAGTTGCAGTCCCGGACCCCTCCGTGCTCCCTGCTGGCACCCTCCATCCCCTCAGCCCCGCCGTCCTCTCGGCAAGCCCCCAGCCCCCTTCAGTTTCTTCAGACCCCCACAGACCTCTCACCCCACTCAGTCCTTTCTGACCCATCCTATCCCCTCAGACCCACCTCCCTCCTCAGCCTGTGCCACTGTCCTGTTACCTCAGTACCACCATTGCCCTCTGCTCTCCCATACCCCTCAGTCCCCCCAGCCCCTCAAGGTCACCGTCCCTTCAGCGTCACCGCCCCCTCAGCCCCCTCAGCCCCCTCAGTCTCACCGTCCTTCCGCAGCTCCTCAGGGGACACTGCCTGGGGCCACCGGCAGCTCCCACCGCTCCAGGGACACCCGGGGCTGGAACTGCTGCCCTGCCCGGCCTGGCCGCCAGCTCGGACCCAGCACAGGAAGAGGGGACAGAGGGGGGACAAGAAGAAAAGCAAAAGGTGAAAAAGGCAGCTGAGAGGGAAGGAGGTAAAAATGCAGCCTAGGCCTAAACAGCTCAATGTATGTATCTAAAATTCATATACCTCTGACTAAATACTATGTCCATTTATAAATATGAATATAACTATATATATATAAATGTTAATCTATACATACATACATGTAAATCTGAAAATCTGTAAATGTAACTACATACATATAAATATAATTCTATCACATCCATAACTATATATATGGATTTAACTATATAGATGTATAAATATATGCACATATAAACACAACTCTATGAATCTATAAATGTAACCATATGGCTATATAAATAAAACTATAGAAATCTCAAAATGTATCTATAAACAGAGGGATTCCACCTGTCTGATGGTCACAGGCTCTCCCTCTGGGCCTTCTCACGCAGGGCAGCCCTCCTGGCAAGGTAGATCAGATGGATATCTGGGAAGCAAATGGAACACTGAGTCAATATTGGCCTTCTTTCATCCTTCCCTTTGGAATTAAGTGTCCTTCTATCAAAGACTGTAAAAGATGGTGGAAAAAGCAGACTCTCACTTGGTAATTGCAGGATCCTTGAAAGAGCAGGAATCCTTCCAAGTTTTCAAAACATCTGAAGTTTTGAAGTATCCCAATTAACTCACAACACTTGCACTGCAAATGGCACCCATGACAGCTTGAAACACAGCCAGTCCCAGCTCCCGTAAAGAAGGCCAACCTTGCTCTTTCTCTATGCCACAGACAGACCTCAGTCCTCACTGAAATGGCTAAAGCTGAAAGGTGCTGTGAGCTGAGTTATGAACTAGCACCATTCCCTGCCATCTACAAAGTGCTCTCTGCAGTGAGCAGCAGCTCCTCCAGCACCACCACCACCAGCTCTGGGATGAAGAGCAGGGAGGGAAAGAGTTCCCTACGAGGCCTGAAGGCTGCACCAGCTTTGCTCAAGAATGCAGATCCAAAGTGCTCTCTCTCTCCTATTAATTCTTGTGAATTTGCAGTAATTTAAGCTTTTCTATGAAAAACCTTCCTTTTTTTTGAAAACTTTCCACTGGATTTGTGACTAATGATTTGTTTGTCCTCAGAGCTTGTATTTTTAATGTATCTCACTATAGCTATCATCAGACTGGTACTACATTGATTTAATGCTTGGAGACAAAAAGCTTGAATTTCTACACTGACTTTTTGCTGGGGTTTTCCTCTCTTGCTTCAAGAGTCACTCAGTGTTGCCTCCAGAGCACTGTCACCCTGCAGCAAAGTTATCCATGGATTTCAGCACATAACTGGGACATGTGGGTTGGTGACACAATTCCCACAAGGTCAGGTTTATTCCCTGCTCTCTTGCCACAGCAGAGGACTCCGTGTCAGAGCCTCTGGAGAAACACGGAGGGCAGGGCTTGGGGAGATGGTGTCAGTGCAGGATTGGAACTAAAGGCAACAGGAAGCACCAACCCTGCAGACAAGAACTCAACTCTTCTGATCTCCCTCCCTGTCAGAGGCAGGCTCAGAGCAGGTGTCTCACACCTCTCTAAACCACTTGGACCCTTCCCTTACCAAGCTCCTCCTCGGGCTCCTGGGAACTGTTCCCGCAGCTCCCGGTGCCAGCTGAAGCTCCCTCTGCAGCAGCCTTGTTCACAGGCTCCTGTCCTGAAGACTCAGGGGCAGCACTAATATTATCCTGAAAAAAAACAGGAAGAAAGAAACCCAAAGATCACTCGCTATTTTCTGCAGGGACACAATAGTTCAGAGCCTGCAACATTTCCTTCTCTTGAGGAAGAAAATGCTTTTGAAAACTGGTATGTGTGACTTTACAGAAGACAAAAAGTCATCACTCTTTGCAATAAGATATGGGCAATTCCAAAAAATTCCCCTCCCCACTTCGAGTCTGCCCCTTCTCAATAATAAACCTACAGCAGGCAATGGGTCTGCATATTACATGAAATAGAGAAATCCTTTGGCAAAGTTGTACAGTAATATGCAAAAAGGCCTGTGCCAATACAGCAACTGAATGCTCCAGGCAAGTCTGGGAAGAGGCAAGAGTTAAGAGAAAGTGGATTCCTAAGTCAAAGAGAGAATCTGTCAAACAAAAGGACTAATGGTCCATGATTGAACTGCTCCTCAACACAGAAGAAGCCCCTGGGCTTAAAGGAATCTTTAAGCATTTCATGACCAGCACCAATTTTGTCCTCCTCACCAATCACACAAGTCATGGGGCCTCAAAACCAACACATCTGCTCCCTAAAGACACCAGGGCTCACACACTTTCATCCCTTGCTCCTAACAAGAAGTCTTGGCCCCAAAGCCCTTCAACAGTCAAAGAGATTTGGCTTCTCAAACGCTGCCCAAAAGCTGTCAAAGCTGACAATGTTGAACGTGGGGGTGACACTGAACACATGGAACGGGTGCTAAGGAAGGAGTCCTGCCAGCTCCTGGCACAGGGATGTGCTCCTCCCTCCACAGCCCTGAGCAGAACACTCTCATCCAGGCTGCAGCTTTGCAGGGACTGCATGGGAACACACATCCCTTCCCACAGAGATGCCCAAGAGCAAGGTGGCTGAGCTCTGGAACATGGAGAGCAAGACTGGCCAGTTTGCCCAGCTGAGGATTTCCCAGATGGAAACTGGACTGCATGCACCAGGTTACTGAGAGGACAAGGAAGCTGCAGCTCCAGCCCATCCCCACACACGGCTCTGGGAGCGCCTACACGCACGGCAGGGCTCACACAGCAGCAGCAGCTGCAGCCCAGCCCTTGCTTTGCCTGGCCCTCCAACCCAAGAGAGGCAGAGCCCACATCTGCTGCTGGAACAGAGGCACCTCTTGCATGTCTCTCTCAGCACGGGACACTGCCTTCAGTGGCAATTTCCAAACACACCTCTCTTCTTTCCCATCAAACAAAGCCTGTTAAAACCTACAAAGCATCCACTTCCTCACCACAAATGCCCCCTGCCTTTGCCCCATGGGAGGGATTCTTCCCAGGAAAACCAGCACCCAAACCTGGCCAACACCTCTCATCCTCACTTAAGGGGTATCCCCCACTTCATTCCCTCTTCTTTAGGAAATCTTGCTTTACCAAGCAAATCCTTCCCTGTCCATTCACAGCTGAATTGAAGAATGCTTTGCTTCTCACCAGTGCAACGACATTCAAAAGCTCACAGTCCAGCCCCTTTTATCCCTGTCCAATGGAGTTACCTGAGCAGAGGGAGACTTTTCCGGCAGGGATGGTGAAAGCATCTCCTCCAGAGTCTCAAGCACAAGGTCCAGATCCAGCGGCGGCAATTCCTCTTCCCCAGGAGTATTCCAGAGCCAGCTGGGGGCTGTCCATGCTGCATAAGCAGCACTGCAAGCTGGAGCACTGGGGGCTGAAATGCTCGGTGTGGCTGCAAGAATCCAAACACACTGGTCAGGCTCCAGAATGTGACTTTGGGACGCAGAGCTCTATTGCTGCCTTGGATCAAACATCACAGGAAGCACACAGCAATTCCATATCCAGAAATGTATTCCAACTTCCCAGGGAATTGGAAGACTGAGTTCTTCCTATGAACAAGTATTTATTCTAATTGATATGTATCTATATGAAAGGATGGATTGTAAAACTGATACAGACACACACACACAAACATTTTATAATCACAGCCTTTCTCTCTCCCCAGTAGCTTTTGGATTTGGTAGCTTCTGTGTTTCTCATCACAAGAGACCACAAAAAGTGGATTCACCCAGATTTTTCTGCCAGATCTGCAGACACACATGCTGAAATTACACTGGGAGTTTATTCTAAAAAGAAACCTTGTGGGTGAGGCCATAATCTGCAGCTGCAACTGGCCTGGGGACACACAGAGCTCACTGAAATTTAATAACATTGTTTGCAGGAGAGACAACCTGTAAATGTAGCAACACACAGCTGGTCTACAGTTGGGCATAATGAATCTGATCACAACAGACCCAACCCAGCTGACCTGGCTTGTTCTACAAGTTCCGTGGGGAACAAAGACCTCAGCCAACCCCATCTAAGCCTAAAATCTGGATGCAGACCACCTAACTGGCCAGAGATCTGTGGCAGAGATTCACAGCCAATAGGCTTTCAAAGCCTAGGAAATTCAAACTTGCTATAAAAGGGATCTTGGAACAATCAAACGAAGCTGTTGCTCAGAACTCAAGAGGTTACTGTGTTGTGCATCTGCCTCCAACCCACATGTTACAAGTAAACTCTGCTATATCCTATCAGGGTCCTAGCCTGGCTTCATTCAAAGAAAAATGGTAGTTCACCTGACATTGACCAATTGTGGTCAAATGTCTTTTGCCTCACCCCTTGACCCCTACAGAGAGACGGTATGGAAAATGGCCAGAACACCCTCCAAATCTGCAGCAAGGACAGGAAAAGCAGATTGGTTTTGTATTCACAGTCCTGCTTCCTAGCACACTTGACACTTTGTACCAGATTCTCACTTGAGATGTACACATGACAGAGCACTGAGGGAAAATACTTCAAACAGTCACTTTTTCTGATCTTTCTGAAGAGCAAGGGGAGAAACTCTCTCCCTACTGGATGGGCTGTAGGCTGGAGAGTGCTGCTCTGGAGATGTGCAGATGTGGCCTCTAGAAGGGCCAAGGATACGTTTTGCTGGCCCACAGGAACCAGTGGAATGCTGAGCTCATGCTGGAGTTGAAATTTGTGTGTGCCTGGCCCCTCTGATGAAACCCCAAGAAGTCTAGAGGTGGCACAGACTTTCTTGGCAGGTGCTGGGGAAGCCTCATGCTCTTGAGGACCTGAACTTTGCCTGGAAGGGCCTGGAGGCAGCTCTGAATCCTCAGGTGAGGCAGCAGTGAGGTTCTGGCACAAGGGAGCTGTGCAGCAGTGAGGGCAGAAGAAAGCAAGCAAAGGGATGGCTGTATGGGAGAACAGATGAGAGACAGAGTGGGGAGCAAGGATGAGCTTGTGGATTGAGGTATCTTGGCTTTGGTGGGGTACAGGCCATGGTGTGGGCGACCACAGGTACAAAATAGAATTTGGAAAAGAATTGCATATGTAACTATCAAAGACTTTGAAACTATGTAGTTTTGTAAAGGCTGCCAAATAATGCAACCAATTGCTTAAGGATGAGGTTGTTTAGGGCTGTGGCCTTGTCCTGGTTTAGGGCAAATTTGGGAGAAAACCCCCTAAGGAGGGCCCTCCCTCCACTCCCTAACTGGTTCGGGAAAGACTTCCTCAAAGAGAAGTGGAAAGAAACCTTTTCATTAAACAGGCAAAGCACTCCCCAGCACAATAAATTGAACAATACCACATGACAAGAACTTCGTGCTGCTCTGGAGAGATGACAATTTAGAGAAGGTCCCCCCCAAAACAGTCACTCTGTTCTGTGTTGCTCCGCTCCTCCAGCACTGGGAGAAAAAAAAGGAGTTGCTGCGCTGGGTTGGTCTTGGTGGGGTGGGTCCCAGGTGGAAGCCCCCTGGTGCTTGCTCCAGGTACTCAGGCCGGAGAGATTTGAACAGTTACGAGGAGAAGCAAAAAAAAGAAAAAAAAGAAAAGGAAGAAAAAAACTTCAGCTAGCTACAGGACCTACAACTAACTAGCTACAACTAACTAACTGGAAAAAAAGAGCAGAGTCTCTCTCTGTCTCGCTGTGTGCTGAGCTCCCCTGCTTCCAAGGCCACTCCGAGGAGCAGAGTTTTCCTGGAAAAAAACAAACTGGCCTTCCCCCTCCCCTTTGCTCTCAGACCCACTAGTAAAGGTACAGGGTGTAATATCTGGCATCACACAACAGATGACTGGGGATACAAACATTATAACATCACCCTAGGACAGGCCTATTTTAGCTGTAACAAGTCTATAACACTGTACTGTGAGAATAATATCTGATGTCAGTGATTTCAACCCTGACTTCCAACTCCTTTTTACTCTGACTTCTGCTTAGACTTCAATCAATTTTAATTTCAATTCAAACTCCAACCTCTTTTTGCTCAAGCTTTGGCTTAAGTTTCCCTGCTTAGACTACTTTTGCACCCCCTCTTTTGAAGTCCTGTCTCTCAGTCACACGGCAAGGCTGGGTCACCATTGGTCTTCAGGTGTGTTTCCCTTGGCAGCAACTATAGTTCTGTCAAGGAAAACAAAAGCTCCCATCCTCCCAAGCAGGGTGAGAAAAAAAATATCCCCACGTGTTTTGGGCCTTTACAACAACCAATTCCTTGTCTACTCAGCTCTCCTCTACTTGTTCATCTGTCTGGGAAAACTGTCCTGCTGCCATTCCTTGGCAGGAGGCAACTGCCAGAAACCCAACTGCCAGCTCTCTTCCCCTCTGCTCCAAAGCCATGCAAAAATTTTATAATCATAGCCTTTCCTATCTCCCCAGCAGCTCTGGGATTTGGCTGCTTGGGTTTCTCAGCACAAGAGACCACAAAAAGTGGATTCACCCAGGAAGATCCCAGACCTGCAGACACACATGCTGAAAGGAGACTCAGAGGTGACCTTATCACTCTCTGCAACTTCCTGAAGGGTGGTTGCAGTCAGCTGGGGGTTGGTCTCTTTCTCCAGGCAACATCGGACAGAATGAGAGGACACAGCCTCAAGCTGCGTCATGGGAAGTACAGGTTAGATCTTAGGAAAAAGTTTTTCACAGAAAGAGTGATACTGGATAAGTACTGGAATGGCCTGCTTGGGGAGGTGGTGGAGGCACCATCCCTGGATGTGTTTAAAAGAGACTGGATGTGGCACATGGTGCCATGGTCTAGCTGAGGTGTTGGAGCATGGGTTGGACTCAATGATCTTGAAGGTCTCTCCCAACCTAGAGATTCTGTGATTCTGTGACTCTGTGAAATTAGACTGTGAGTTTATTCTAAAAACAACCTTGGGGGTGAGGCCGTATTCTGCAGCTGCCGCTGTTCTAGGGCACACAGAGCTCATTTCAATGGCATGGCTTGATTTGCAGGAGAGACAGTCTTAAACATCTGCAATATCCTATCACCATCCTAGTCTGGCTTCATTCAAAGAAAGAGCAGAGCTCATCTGACCTGATCACTTGTCAGGCAATATTTTTTGGCTTGCCCTTGCACCTCAGCAGAGAGGCAGTCTGGAAAATGTCCAGAACACCCTCCAAATCTGCAGGAAGGACAGGAAAAGCAGACAGAGAATTCTTTGGCATTCATGGTCCTATTTCCTAATACACTTGACACTTTCTACCTGATTCTCACTTGACATCTACCCATGACAGAACACTGTGGGAAAGCACTTCAAAGGGTCAATTTCCTGGATCTGTCTGAAAAGGAAGGGTAGAAACTCTTTCCCTACCTGATGCATGGCTGGCTGGCGGGTGCTGCTCTGAAGATGTGCAGCTGCTGCTCTCTCCAAGGGCCCTGCAAGCAGCTTCAGGGTCGATTTGAGTCTGGCGATCCACGAGCTCAGGGTGGTGTTTGAGATCCACGCGAACCAGTGGAATGGTGAGCTTGCGGAGATTGAATTTGTGCACGAGCTCTCTTGATGGTTCCACTGGTGAAGCTCCGAGAAGTCCAGAGGTGGCACAGACTTTCTTGGCAGGTGGTGGGCATGTCTCGGGCTCCTGAGCAGCTGCACTTCGCCTGGAAAAGCCTGGAGGCAGCTCTGAATCCTGAGGTGCAGCAGTGAGGTTCAGGTGTGAGGGAGCTGTGTAACAGTGAGGGAAGAAGAAAGGAAGCAAAGGGAAGGCTGGGTCACTACTGGTCTTTGTATGTGTTTCCCTTGGCAGCAACTGTACTTCTGTCAGGGACATCCTCACAAGCAGGGTGAGAAAGAAAAATACCCCCACATGTTCTGGAGGTTTTGATGCCTATATAACTTAAGTCAAAGTTACACGGTACTTATTTAGCTTGAGTTATAAGATATCAATATGACCTGATATATCTATATAACCTGATTATCAATATAACCTAAATCCTGACTTTTCATGTAACTATATAACCTGCTATCAATATAACCTGAATCACAGCTTTTTATATCTATAAAACCTGAACCATAACTTCTTATACCTACATAACCTGATATAAATAACTTTCTCTGCAATGTAGTGGCTATTATATGGTAAACTACTTGCTTAATGCTGAAGAGAGAAAAAAAAACCAAAAAAACTCACCAGGTGGATAGTTTCAGAGATGGGCAAGTATAGTACTAATGAGAAATTGGCAAATATAAAGCAAATTAACCACAAAATGAAGAATTTAGACCAGTTAGGATCAGACAAACCAAGGCACACCGTAACTGCGCATGCTCTGAAGACAAAGTTGAAAATTTCAGACGCAAAGAAGACTTTGGAAGTCTTCATCAAAGACTCCTGACAACCCCTGAATTGGGGAGGTGCAAGCACAGTGCAAAAGAACTATTTATAAGCATGAGATCATACTATGCACATTAGTTCTGGCAAGTGTATGAGGATGTTAAAATGACATAGTAATACTAAGCAATATTTACTGTATGAATATATCACAGCACTTGACAAAGGTGGGTGAGTTAGGAAGAGAAATCCCCCTCACCTCCAGCACTGCAATAAACAAATATCTGCATAGACACCGGTCTATGGGGTTTTGTTCCCAGTCTATCTTTCACGCATCACTTTACAATAACCAATTCCTTGTCTACTTAGATCTCCTGTATCCGTTCAACTGTCTGGGAAAACTGTCCCGCTGCCATTCCTTGGCGGGAGGCAACTGCCAGAAACCCAACTGCCAGGTCTCTTCCCCTCTGCTCCAGAGGGACAGGAGGCTCCCCCCCGCTGGGCCTGACCACAACCGAGCCCTCGGCTCACACGCACTCACAGAGAATTCCCCAAGCATCCCAGGGCCGGGCAAGGAGCAGCGCCAGCCACGGCGCAGGGCTGGGCCAGCTGCACGCCGACCGGGCCAGGGTGTGGCGAGCGCAGCCGCGGGCGGGACAGTCCCGCAGCCCCCGGCATCGCCCGGCACAGCCGGCACAGCTCCCGGGCGCTGCCGGCACAGCTGCCTTGCCCAAGGACAGCCCCTGTGCCAGCCGGGGCAGCTGCGCTGAGCAGCCCCAGCACGGGCAGGGCCCGCTCCTGCCCAGCCGGGCACTGCCCACGGCCAAAGCCCACGCCATCCTCTGCACCCGCAGCTCCCACCCCCGTCTCACCGGCTCTGGGCTGCCAGGCGGGGAAGGCGAGCAGCGGCCGGTCCGTGCGGAGCTGCTGGAAGCGGCTGGGCTGGCGGCTGCGCACCTCCAGCCCCGCTGCCAGCCGCTGCCTGTTGGCCCTGGTCAGGCGCTTGATGTGGAGGAGGAGGTCGGGGCGGTCGCGGCGAAAATTGGGGTTCTTGAAGTGGAGCCAGCCCCCGGCATCGCCCGGCACAGCCGCGCCAACCCAGCCCAGCACCTTTTGGAAGCCGTACAGGTTGAGCTGCCGCACGAAACTGCCGAAGTGCGTGGCCTTGAAGGACTCCGGGGCTGCCCCGGGTGCTGTCCCCGCCCCTTCGCTGCCCCCCTCGTGGGCGTCGGCCTGGCTGAGCAGCTCTCGCTCGAAGAGCGGGCGGTCGATGAGCAGACCCTGGCCGTGGCTGTCCCAGCGCACGGAGCGGACGCTGGGGCTGTTCACGAGGCGCCACAGCTTGGCGGGGAAGGTGCTGGCGTTGAGCCCAGCGGGCAGCGGCAGCTCTGCCATGGTGTCGGTCACCGACTGTGGCCACAACGGCCGCAGCGCAACGGCCGCGGCTGCGCCGGCGGCGCGCGGCCTGAGGGGGGCGCTGCGCTCGGCCCCGCGCGTGCCCGGCGCGGCCCCGGCGCGGGCCGGACTCGGCGGGGACGAGCGCCCAGAGCCGGGGCTGTGGGCACAGCGCGGGCGCGGCGGCTCCCGGGGCTGGCCGGGCACAGCAGGGCAGGGCAGGGCAGGGCAAGGGAAGCCCCTGGCAAGGGCGGGTTCTGGGAGCAGTGGTGGACTCCATCTCCACGCTGCATGCCTGGGTCACCATCGGTGACGGAGGAAAAGGACATTCCTCTGTCTTGGCTGGGGAAAGGATGAAAAGGCGAGATTAGAAAGCAGTCTTTAAGCCACCTTTTCAGTAGACTAGCTGTTTTTTTCTCATCATCTCTGCTTGTCTTTGGCAGAGTTGGCACATTTCTCATGATTCGGAGTCAGCAACAGCAGCAGGAAAGGGCAGCAATTTTGTCAGCCTTGTCACCAAAACAATAGTGCTGCCCCATGGATGGATGTTGCTCTGTGCAAGGGATTTATACAAGGCCTGCAGTTGTAGGGAACTCACTCTGGTGTCTTCCCAAATGGTGTTGCCTTATTCTTTCCTCAGGAATCACTTCTTCTTTTGTTCTCCCCCATCTGGGGAGAGTTTCAATGCAAATGCCTCCTGCAGCCAACTCTTGTTAACGTAGACTGACAAAGGAGATCTTTTAATGGACAGAGACTCCTTAGTGCTGGTGTGGAGAGGTGAAAGGGGGAAAGTTTGTCCTTAGTCTTGAAGTCTTATTGGGGAGCTGATTGTGCTTTGGGGGAAGGACACAAATGATGTATATCCAAGCCTTGCAGGTTCATTCCTGAGCTTCCTGACACACCACAGAGACTTTGGGGTTGTGGTGTTGGGGCAGAAATTTTGGTCTGGGAACTGTTTGAAATGCTTCAATTGTTTGTTGTTGTTGGGTGTTTTTTTTTTTCCCCTGCAGAAATATTATCATAATCTATTGCTTCCAGAAAACCTTTTCCTACTTTCTGGGGAACTTTCCCCAGCTGGGCTCCCAGATGAGGCCATTTCCAAGGGTTCCTTCCCAAACGGAGGAGTAGCCCATGGTCTCCACTCTCCAGCTGGAATAGAAGGAAGTACAGAGCTTGCTGTTGTGGGAGAGGAGCTTCTCTTTCCTGCCTGCTTTCCCTTTCAGACAAGTTGGTGTGTGCTCATTTGATAAAGAGAGGTTTAACTCTGGAGGAGTTGCATTTCAAACTGCTCAATCCTTGAGCTCTTTTGTGGGTATCCTTGGACAAAAGGCTTCTCTGTGTGAGCACCCAGTGGACAGGTTAAGGAAGGAAGTTGATATTTCAGGGTTGTGACTGCTGAAAGCAGTTGGTTTCCAGAGGTGTCCAGAGCTGGGAGTGACTACTTTTCTCACCTGGCTGCAGAAAAGGTACTGGAAAGTGGGAATTGCATTTGCAGAGATGGCAGTCGGGATGTTTTCCAAGAAATGGGCTGGCTGCATTTTATACAGTTTTCACAGACCTCATGCACAATACCCATAGGCTGGTACTTTTCTTACTACTTTATTTATTGGTCAGAAGGTCATTTGTGTGTACATGCTAAGATTCAGGTGATTTACATTTTTCCTTTTCAGGTTCTCATGGAACAGATCTAATATTTATGCAGGCACACTAGTTTTTCTCCCTAAGAATAAACTGTTGTGTTAACAAACTTCTCATTCTCAAAATAGTTTTTAACTGGAATCTTGCAAGCTATTGCTAGCTGCTTAGCTAAAGTAGAAGGGCCTAATCCATATTTTGCAACATCTTTCTTTTATATCATCTTTTAGCTGTCTGCAACAGGGAGAGTCAGAGACACAGACACCAACTGAAGGAATAGTGCCATTTACTATCATGCAGAAGTGCAAAAAAGAGTCAGAAAAGGATAAGCTAAGGAATGCACCTCATCACTGATACGAAAGGTTGCCTCTAGTGATTAAGACAGATACATCACAAGATGTATCCCTTATACTTTATCCTTCATAGAGATCCACTCATCAGCTGGGGAAAGCTGTCCCAGCAAAGCCCTGGATAGCCACGGCCGGGAACTGGGAAATCTATACTGCCTTCACCTTTGCCGGCAACGAGCCCTCTGACTGCACTGTGAGAGTAGCCCAGCTTTGATAGTGCTGAACATGCAGTCTGACAGAACTTCTGGTGTGGGAAATCTGATTTCACTCTCCTCTTGGTTTTATCCCTGAGCCTGTCCAGGGCTCAAGGAGGAACCAAGGCCAGATGTGGCCTTGTCTGGTTTCTTAATGCTGAAAGGTAAAGACATGTTTCACCCATGAATGGATGCATAGATCCTATTGATAGTAATACTCAGTTAAGGAGCAGATACATAGAACATTTGGTTGGAAGGGTGTTAAGGACTGAAATGGTTCATGTCTTAAATATTGTTATGAAGTTTTGCCCAATATAGCAAAAAATATAGCAAAAAACCAATATAGCAATATAGCACAGAAGCCTCCCGAAAGAACTCTGGAGTGCGAGTTGAGCTGCACAGATACAATAAAGAGCACACTATTGTTTCATCATCTCAGGTCTAGGGAGAAAAAAAACAAAGCTTAAGGAGGAGAATGCATGCACGAGAGAGCCAAACGCAGCAGCAGAGATTCTTCCCTGGCTAAGTTTGGAGTGGGGAAGACCACAGCCCAGAGAAGCCAGGTTTCCTCCTCCCAAAATGAAGTGGGGAGGAAGTTTCAGATGTAACCTCTGGTCAGAGGCAGAGAACACCATCCTCCCTTATACAAAGCACCCCAGCTGTGGAACCCCCAACGCTGGGAAGGCCACATCCATGGGACATTCCTGTGAGAGGCAGCTGAGGGTGTGTCAGAATCCATCAAAGATCCCCCCAAAGCACTCCCCGAAGGCTTTGTACCACAGGTCTGCACTGGATACAACAGATCCAGAGTCTGTTATAAGAGGTGACAACAAACTTCCCCTGGCCTGGGAGATATGTGGGTTTTCCTGCCCAGCCTGAGCATGTATTAACCCATAGGATTCTATGCTGATGGAGACCATCATCACCAAGAAGACCAGCTGGAGAGGATCAACAGAAAATTGTTGGTATCTTCCTTATTCTGTCTCTGTCACTCTCTTACCTATTTTGTATTTTTTCTCTTCTTTTTTCTCTCTTTCTCTCTCTCTCTCATATTTATTATAAAATAAAACCCCTACTATTGACACTGGCATTGGTCTCATTTGTGCCTTAATTTGAGCAGAGGCATTTCTAAGAACTTTAATAAGCAGATCTTGACAAAGGGTCATTTAGATAAGGGGAAACTTTGTCTCACGGGCTGTTGTTCAAGCCTTAGTCAGAATCCACAGTTAATGCACCAGTTTCACCAAGTCAAGAAAACAACTCACAATTGGGCTACCGATGCTGATCAGCTTTCCTAGTTTTTGGAAAGTTACAACCTTAAAAATCCTGACAAATGTTCCTCCAGGAGGATACCAGCAGTGGCATGATGCCAACTTTTTCCACCTCTTTTCTGTATCTTTGGTGCTTTTAAGTGTTCCTCAGTCCCCAGCAGGAATGAAAGCACGGGTGACAATATAAGTGATTTAAGAGCTCCTGTGTTGTGCCTTCCACATTAGTGTTCACAACAGGCTGGACATCACACCTGAGGGTCTGTCCAGTTAACTTCATCTCAGTCTGTACGAACAGCAGCCCCAAGCTGCTGAGAACAACAAAAACACTGGGTGGGTGTGCATGCACAACCCTGTGGGCTGACTGTTGTGTGGGCAGAAGGTTTTCAACAGCAGTACATCTTCACTCCCCCAAGCTGGAGGAATAAATCAAATCTGTATGAAATGAAAGTATTTATCAAAATGTATCAAATAATTCATATTAATATGTATCATATGTGTAATTTATAATATATAATGCTCCATATTATGTATTTTATATATGCTATAATAAATAGAATATGTAAAATATATATTTGCTCTTTTTCTAAGCCACTGCCTGTGGGTCATATAGGCCGTCTCTTAGTGGTATTACATTTGTGTCTCTGTTGAATCAGCCACGACACACAGAGGGATGCAGTGAAAATTCAAAAGGCTTCTGCTTCTTAGGGTGGCGCTTTGCCTTTTATACATTTCTCAACATAGTTTATACTTATTCATTGGTTACAATAAATCAACACAGTGTTCATTGGTACAGAGCAGTTTCTACCAGTTTTCAGCTAGCACTCACAAAACTTTTCTAAAAATACTTTTCCAGCTGCAGGTATCTTCTGCTTATCTTTTCTGTCTTCTCAGTCTCCATGTCAACGACTTTGATAGAAATTCCTTTCAGGGATACACACAGATCTTATCAGCTAACTTCTTTAGCTTACACTTCAGGCTCACAGGCCAGCTGTCAGCCCCTTCCACAATTCCCACTTTTTGTATTTGAGCCACAAACACAGCTGCTGAAGATATCTGCAGGGCCCTTTGCAAAAACCCAAGCAGGCAGGGAGGCACAAAGCAATAACTACAATCACCAGCAAAATTACCAGTCCAGTTTTTAACAATGCCTTAAGCCATCCAGGAATACTCCAACTTGTAAAAAGATTATTTAACCATTCTCATCCTTCATCCACTTGCAAATGATTAACTCTTTCTTTCAAATTTAGCATGCTCCTGTGGTTTGATCCACTATGATCTGACAGTTTCATACAACATATGCCCTCAAAATCCTGACAACCATGACCATGCACAAGTAATAAACAATCAACATCTACTAATAGCCCACTTGAAGCTACAGATGTGTCATTGGCTTGTTTGGCCACCTAACAACTAAGTTTATTCAGTGTAATTAAAACTTGAGCTGCAACCACCCTAGGTGCTAAAAAGGATGCAGGAATAATAGAACCAGATCCCCCAAAGTCTGCATTATCCCAATCACCACAATTAAAAACCATACTCTTCGATAACTGCAAAGGCACATTAAAGGCATGCAAGATATTGTGGGAGGTACAATTACACCATAAGCTTGCATGTCTACCATGTCTCTTAGAAAAAATGAAATAAATTATTATTGTTTTAGAGTCCAAATAGTTGAAACTCATGAAAAAGCCCATCAGCTGAAGATGTTGGTCTTTGACATCACTGAATGTCTTCTTGGATCCTGAAACAAGGAGTGCCTGAAGAAGTTTAGTAGGAACACAATACCATGATGTTGCTATAGGGCTTTTGTTGTCAAACATAGTGCTTTTGTTGTCAAATTGCCTCTGTAGTTTCCAGATATAACTATATCTTGGCAATCCCTCTTCTGATCTTGTTCTGACCACAAAGGCTGCACAATGATTTTCCATATCAGTAGGCCTCATGCTTTGGAGATGATTGATGCCTGATTGAACAGGTGACTGGTTTGAACCTGCTGATGATAAAATACAGGCGTATCTTCTCCCTAAGTTAATAAATCAATTAGGCTTTGCTATTGTTACTCAACTGAAACTTAGATTTGATAACTCTTTTTCCAAATTTCTAATATCAATATTACATTATTTAAAATTATCAATTGTCTAAAGTTATAATGTACATCTTGCAATTCTTCGGACATTCTTAAGGCACTAAATTCCCCTTTTTGTTTTTATATTTTAAAAATGAGATGTATGTCTTTGGTTATGAATACAATAAAAAATAAAGGTAAAACATTAAGGTAAAATAATGCATATCAAAAACTTACAGTAATAAAAAACTAGTCAGATAATAAACACAATCAATAACACATGTGAAATTAAATAATTGCTAAATAGTAAACATTGTACCATCATCCCAGAGTCTGCAAATAGTCAAAAAACCTTAAATCAGTGAACAGTTGGACAGTCATCTCCAGATAATGATTCCCAAACTCAGTCTAAAATTAGATTCAGCTGCCATATTTATAAGGTCAAATTTTCAACTCAAAGTGACTTGTATACTGTTTTGCTGCAGAAAACATCTGGGCTTGTTGGCAAAATATCCATCCAGATAGAGTCAAGGGTCTAGCCAGGACTCAAGCTCTAAACTGTCCCTTAATGTCCTTTAATACATTTTTAAAACAAGGCTCTTAATGATAATAGCTATGAAGCACCTAAAACACAGGGAACCATTAGAACACATTTATATAAAGCGAACAATTAAGATCTAGGGCAAAAAATTATTCAAATCACATAGAAACTAATTTTCTCTGAAGCTTCTTTCACAATAGAGATGCTAACTGGGAGGAACCACAAAACTAGCAGTTCATAGAAAGCTGTCAACAAAGTTCAGATTTTTTTTCTGAAATCCTAAAAAATACTTGAGAATTAAGAAACAGGAGTGGATCCACTCGTATAGGAAGTGTAAGGACAAATTAAAGAGCTTAATTAGAGAAATGCATAGTGTGGCTAGAGAACAAAATTGAAATCTCAAAATGACATGTGGGTTGGAGAAAATTGTATAAAAGGACCTCTGGCACAGGGGCTGTCCTTGAGCTAGGACCTGAGCATAAGGCCTCTCAACTTGTCAGCTCCCCACTGCCCTCTTTAATTTGTAAGTACTTTGTACATTGACAAAGCACCTGCCTAAGGCATTGGGCAAGCAACCTTTGGAGTTTTCCCTAGCATGTGTTTGGGTAGGTGGATAGGGGAGAGGGAGGGAAGGGAGGGAAGGGAGGGAAGGGAGGGAGGGAGGGAGGGAGGGAGGGAGGGAGGGAGGGAAGGAAGGAAGGAAGGAAGGAAGGAAGGAAGGAAGGAAGGAAGGAAGGAAGGAAGGAAGGAAGGAAGGAAGGAAGGAAGGAAGGAAGGAAGGAAGGAAGGAAGGAAGGAAGGAAGGAAGGAAGGAAGGAAGGAAGGAAGGAAGGAAGGAAGGAAATATTAAAATACATTGCTATTATCAAATAAAACTGGTTGAAGTGAGCTTTGTATTTTTTTTTTCAATAATCAATGCAAAATGGATAATTACCATTTTTCCATAATCCACTAATAGCATTTTTATGAACCTTGATTTTTTTCAGCCCAGAAGGTGTGATTCTTTTGGTTTCTCTGTGCAGGGCTGGGAGTTAGACTTTCCTCATGGGTCCTTTCCAATTCAGAGTTTTCTATGATTTTATCATTCCATGCTTTAACAATTTGAGCATATGGTTTAAAAAATCAAAAATTTGAAGGAAAATCTGCATTTTAACTTCAGTAAACAGAGGCCCTAGCTTAGTATGAACTGACCAAGGTTTTGAATGTGCTTCTGAGTCTGATGTGGGAACAGCTAAATTCCTTCCTTTTACACACCATCCTGACAAACCCTGCTGACAACAGTCCCATAAAGGTCTTTGGCAGACTTGGGCCCACTAGCCTGCTTAGGTTTAGGTTTGGGACCCTCTCTTTCCCCTTCTTTCCCATGAAATAGTTGAGACTACTACAGACAAGTTCTGCCTCCTGAGAAGTCTTGGGCATACAGGGATGGAAAACCAGAATTTTCCAGGAGGGTGGAAAACACTGGAAAACCGTAAGATCTTATACAATTACTGATCATGTTTTCAAACAGAGGCAGAATTTACAAATTTTCAGCCATGAAGTGTGAAAATTTACCCTGACATGAGCTACTGCCTGGAACATGAGGTATCAGGTGGCTGGCGAGTAAAGCAGTGGTGGAGTTACTCCATGAGCACTCTTAAGTATAAAAACACTGATGGAAAAGATTGAAGGAATTCAGAATTTATTCTTCTGCCTTCAGTACAGACAATGCATATTTATCACCATGTGAGCCAAGTGCAGTGTCATGTGAGGCTTCCTCACTGACTTCTTAAATTCACAATTCCTTAATTGCACACGACTGGTTTGCCATGGGCTCATGCATTCCTTTGGGGATGGCTCTGCTCCAGGATGGCGTCCTGCAGAGGATGCAAGTGGATTTTGTGCTCCTTTGTGGCATGCATGTAGACAGTAAAGCCTGAGCCAACCCTCCCCGCCCATGTCCAGCTGTGTCACAGGGCAGGCAAAATTTGAGAGCAGCCCTAGCCCTGTTCCTCGTCCTGGCTGGGCACGCAGCTGCTGGGACACCGGTGTCTCCTGATGCCCCCATGAACAAGATTTGGGGCGCTTAGAAGCCATTTCAGGGTTGAATTAGGCCAGTTCAGGGAGGGCAAAAAGGCAGTTTGGAGGGCTTTATGGGGTGTCCCTGTGTGCCCCCACCCCAAATCCCCCCTCTATTGGTACTGCCTGCCCCATCCCTACTAGTCCCTCCTGTGCCACCCAGAACCCCTTGCGGAGGGGGAGGTACCCCCATGTTGTGGTTTGACACTGGCCCAATGCCAGGCACCCACAAGAGTCACTCACTCACCGTACCCTGCCACAGCTGGGCAAAGGAGGAAAAAGGGCAAAAAAAGATAGCAAAGGCTTCATGAGTGTGATAAAGACCGGGAGAAATGCTTCAAAGGCAAAACAGGCTCAACTTAAGTTGTAAAGTGAAATTTATTTATAACAGAACCAGAGGAGGATAATGAGAAGTAAAATAATCCCTTTAAACACCTTCTCCCCTCCAACCCCTCCCTCCTTCCCACTAACAGTGCAGGGAGACGTGGCATAGGGGTTTTGCTCAGTTCATCACTGAGATTTTATTCCACTGCTCTGGGAGAGGAGTCTTTCCCCTGTGAGGTTGTGGAGTCCCTCCCACGGGAGACAGTTCTCCATGAACTTCTCCAGCATGGCTCCACTCAAAAGCAGAGGGTCTACAGGACCTGCTGAAGTGTGAACTCTCCCCATGGGCAGGCAGTCCTCCCAAAACTGCTGCAGCATGGCTCTCTTCCCACAGGGTGCAGTCCTCCAAGGACAGGCTGCACCAGCCTGGAAGCAAGGGCCCCCTCTCTCCACCAGGTCTTCCACTGGATCACAGCCTCCTCCAGGTGTGGGCCAGCTCTGGCATGGGCACCTCCCCCATGGGCTGTGGGTGGATCTCTGCATCCCCTGTGGACCAATGGGCTGTAGGGGGACAGTCTGCTTCACCATAGTCTTCACGGCAGCCTGCAGAGGAATCTCAGCTCCAGTGCCTGAAGCACCTCCTGCCTTCCTTCTCCACTGACCTTGGCATCTCCATGTTTTTTCCCTCACATGTTCTCCCCTCCTCCTCTTCTCTGACTAGAAGCAAAACCCATGACTTTGTTTTGATTTTCTTCTTAAATATGTCATCACAGAGGTGCCCATCCTCTCTCATTGTCCCAGTGTTGGCTAGCAGCATGTCTATCTTCAGAGCCACCAGCCATTGGCTCTGTCGGACATGGTGAGAGCTTCCAGCAGCTTCTCACAGGAGCTCTTTGTGGGCCCCCCTGCTACCTAAAACCAGGCCTTGCAAAACCAGTACACCCAAATAACTGCAGTTTATGGAAATTACCCCTTCACCCTCACCCCACTACTCCAGATCTACTCTTGGGATGGCAGTGAATGTGGGAAAGGAGCACCCTCCAACAGGATTATTTCAGGGTCAGTTCTAGATAGAAATGTGAGGGGCAAGAGTTAAGGTTAGGGTTTTATACTGAAGGTATGCTCACCTCTCACATCTCACAGTTACTGAAAAAGGAGCTCTACACACAAATGGCCTGCCCAGTTGAACATCTTCAATTATTATTATCATTTTCCCATCTCATCTGCATCTCATGTCTGCATGTCCTATTCAGTTTCCATTTAAGTTGTAAATACAGAGAAGAAAATGCTGTTCCTATTTACTAGTTTTTGTTTTCATTTCCCATTTTGTTATTTTTAGTTGGAAATCCAGTCTGATCTTTACTATGCAATGTTTGAACATTAAAGAGATGCAAATATTTGACAGAAGAGAAATTACCCTCTCTCATGATTGCTGTAAATGTACTCACACTGCCTCTGCAATTATATTTAATAATTATAATTAAATAGTTAATTATATTTCTACCCAAGAGGTTATCTAATTGGACTGTCTGGCCTCAAAAACTTATGAACAGATAAAGGATTCTCTGCCTCAAAATATCTGGTAGCCTCCAGTGCTATAACTACACTTCTATTAAAGAATCTAAGGAACCAAGAAGCTCTGCATGTGCAGTTAAAAAACTTGAAAACATGTCTTTCCCAAAGCACTTCTGTAAATGTGCCCCAAAGCAAAGGGAAGATATTCACTATGCAAGAATACATTGGCTAAACGTTTTATTGGCTTCTGACAGGAGTGATTCAGTGTTTTGTGAAAATTGTGATCACAGTACATCATTCACCCTTTTCTTTTCTCTACAAGCAGAACTTACAAAGCCAAGCTGTCTCACAGGACATGGGATTGGTTTTGGTTTTTGTTTTGTTTTGTTTTGTTTTGTTTTGGACTCAAATGCAGAGTGTTTTTTAACGTGTGCAAAGAAGCCAGTTCAAGGAATAAAGAAAAATCAGTCCTCAGATATTCAAATAATCCACAACACAATCTGGAATATTTACTTATCTTGTAGAACACTTGATACAAGAATAAACACCACCAACTGCTGATCAGCTAACTTTTCTGTTATTGCTGTATTCAAAAAAACAATTACACTGCATTATCACAACTGTATGATCATCACTGAAAACTGAAACCTGTGCTGCCTTTCATAACTCTCCATAGTTAAAGTTACCTTTGTGAGGTGTGGCTTTGCTAAAAATCATTAGCATTTTACAAGGGAAGAAAGAAAGGAAATAGAGAAGCAGGTTTTCAATAGAGTAAATCCACATAAAAAATGTCACACTATGCGACAGAAAGTGTGGCAGAATCCTAGTGTGACCAAAACCCAACAGTTTTCACAGGGGAAAACTGTGGCTTTGCGTATTTAGGAGTGGAGCTGATGCCTTATCCCCAGGAGGCCATTCCAGAGAAGAAGCTGCTTGGAGAATCTCAGGCAAAGCAATCAGGCTCCCACATCCACATGCACGCCACGTGGCCAGCAGCAGAGAGAGGCAGAAGGCCCTTGGTCTGGAACAGTTCCAGCAGTTTATTTCCTGGTGGTGCTGAAGGGCTGTCCAGGTGCCAAGAGGGAGATTGTGTGCCAGTCCTTGGCTTAAGTAAGGGTTACAAGAGCAAATGACCTTGAGGCACAGGGGCAGTGCAAAGGCAGGTGAGGTCAAGGTCCTACAGGGAGACAGAGCTGGTCACCAGGGACAGACACCAAGGAATGGGAGAATCTACAGGGTAGGGGAGACCCAGGGCAAACCATTGTACAGAGCACCATTGGGAGGTCCTGATTCTCATGCCAAGCAGGTGACTATAATTTATCCTGCCAGGGCCAACTCCTAGGTGTTATATCACAAGGTTGAAGGGATTCCACAGAAAACTTTACTCTCAGTGCATTGAACCAAAACTGCTTTGTCCACTCAGTTTTTCTTCATATGTTACTGCTTACTTCACTCTCACAACATGATCCCAGAGGAATATATAATGGATACTGCAAAGTTTTAGGGCTACATCATCACTGAAGAATATCAGCTTGCTCTTGAAGGCAACAGTCCTAAGTAGCATCAATTTTGTGAGTAACTCTAGCAAAAAATTCAGACAAATGCTTCTGTATTTGCAAAAAGAAAATAAAAGAAATCAAAAAACCTCAGGAAAGATAAATGCAGAAATGCTGCCAAATAGAATGCTTTTGCAGAAATAGGCTTTTCCTAGAATTACCTTAATGAAATTTCAAGCCTTCTAAAGTTGGTGGCTTTCATTATGTAAAGCCATTGATAACTACTTTATCAGCTAATTCCTTAGCTTGTAGAATGCACTTTCAGTGAAAAGCAGTACATGACCCATTTGTCAGCCTGCAAAAATCCATCACTAGCTTGTAAAAGCTGTCCACTCCCTGGTGATTGATGGACTCAAGGATGTTGTTTACAGAAAAGCCAGGTAGGTGTTCTTATTAGGGCAGAAGGGCCAAGTGATAAAAATATAAAGTTAAAGCATCTGACAAGGGATGTAGTCCTGCTCCCCTTTGCTATCACTTCATTGTTTTTCGGTGACTATTTTATGGCCCATATTAGTATGTAAATTATCCTAGTTTCATAGTTTGCAATGCATGAATTGGAAAGGAATTAACCTAGAAAGTTTGAAGAAAGGAAATACTATTTGAAAATGGTACACTGTTAACTGATGCTCTTGGTCCAGTCTTTTCTTGTAATGCCCAAGTTGTTTGGTTAGTGAATTGCAATGTATGTGCCAAATTTAATATATCAGAATGATACATTTCATGGGTGACACAGGTTACCTCTTAGAATCTTCATCTATTTGTGCTTGTCTAAAAGATAGGAAATTCTTGTCTCAATCCTCTCCTTCTTCATATGTCCCACTCAACTTATTGTGTACACTTTCTGGATAAATGACATATAAACCCTAATTCTGCAGCAGCTTTATCCTACGAGAAGGAGAAATCACAATATTGCTTTTTAATAAACTCTGTACTGCTACCACTTCTGGGAAAATATTTTTGGAATTTTCTATAAAATGATTGTGAGACCAGAGTTATACTGTGTTGATGCCAGGGGAAAAAATAAATAAATTAAATAAGTAATATATGCAATGAACAGGTGGCAGTAGGGATTTTGGAAATTTTACTAGTAGAAGGTGAAGTTTTTGTCTTGGTTGACTATTCATCTGTGCAAAACACTTGAAAATGTTTCTTACCCAGAAATATCAGAGAAAGCAGAGAACAAGAAAGCCAGAACTGAGCACAAGTACCCTTAATTAAACTGATTGCCTGAGGAGTGCCAGAATCATGTTCATCCAGGTACAGGTCCCAATGGTTAAAGGTGCTTCTGTGCTACAAGTATCGACTTTGACTTAAAATATCTCAGAAGTTCTGCATTTCTGAATCAGAGACGTTTCAGGCTAAATAGAGGAAGAGAGAGAAACACTGAGGACTCACGTGACAGTGACCTGTTCCCCTCAGTAAGTTTTCCTCACCTGGTGTGCCCTGCCAGTCATCATGCTTAGGATTAAGTGAATATGGGAAACTGAATGAAATGAAATGAAATGAAATGAAATGAGTGAATGTCTTAAAATGCAGAGGCACTATATTTTAAATCACATAACATACAGTTTCACTCTCCCTTCCAAGTTCTCTTTGGGAAACAAAGCACATCCAGCTGACAGGAGGAAACAGCTTTTACAGCTGGTTACCCTTTCATGACAAAGGAGAGCAGATGTCGCCTGGTTGCCTTTTCAGGAGGTAAAAAACATAATTTTAAATACTTCTAAAAGTACAGGTGAAATACTGATGAAATACTGATTGAAACTTCCTGACTGTGTAGAAGCAACCCTGATCTGCCAGACCACACGGAAGGAATGCCTGCAGAACACTGAACAAGGTGAGCTGCAGAAAACTCAAACCTAACCTAAAAGAGATTCATGTGACATCCATGAAACTAATTGGATTTAGTCTCCTCAACCTCTGCATAACCATGTCTTTATGGTTTTGCCCCCATTTTTGCAGTGTTCTTGAATTCATATCTCTTATTTTCTTAAGAAGCTATCTGCAAAGTAAATTGCTTGTGAAGGTTTGAAAGGTTGAACCTTTGCTCTCTGGGAAGCAACTAGCAAGAAGAATGTAGATATTGAAAATATTATCTCTTTGGTTTTCAGTAATGTCATAGTCCAACAAAGACATAACATTTTCTTAACAACCTGACTTACTGACTCAAAATGTGGGGAATAATTTTATGCTGGTGCCTTTCCACTGGACTTCTCAAATTCTAAATTATCTGTAATGATTTACACTAGAAAAGAAGACTGCCTTCTAACACGCTGCTGGAGGAAACTGAGGAGCTCCAAGGGATTTTTACTCATCCAGAGGCACAGCCCAAGTGAAGCACAAACATAAAAGTGAAGTGCATTGTAACAATACAGTAGGTTAACAATGCTGTTTCGGGAGGTTTCTCTCTCTCCAGTTGAGGACTCCCAGGCTGAGCTCCGTTGGGAGGTTTAGATGATTATCTGGATTGATTCTGCTCCACATCCAAGACAGAGTTACCAGATGCCTAAAGCCTAAATTAACTGACATTGTTTTGATGCAGCAGGGTGTCTATCCAGGTTTTGCAAGTCAGAAAATTTTTATTATCTTTCTTAATATTCACAGAAAGCACATAGAAGATTTTCAAACAAAACTGATCACAGCTTGTTCTGAGGAGTTTGCTCACTCTTTAGCTCACTCTTTAGCACTCTGGGTGCTTCTTCTAGCAGAGAACAAAAAGCCTTCACTAACAAAGAAGAAAAAGGTTGCAAACTTGTCACATTTTCTGTTCTGTCAGTGGTCACAGCAGAGTTGTATCCCACACAGTGGGTTACAAGGCAGCAGGGCTAGAAAAAGATATATCTCTCATGCCAGAGGAACAAGTTCATGTCCAGTATCAGCAGAAATAAAAGCAGAGAACATGAGCAGGGCATGAATGGCAGCGATGAGAGTGAGCACAAGCATTTGTTCTCTTTTTGTTCCACTAAGTGTACCTAATCCAGGCTGCCACAGGCTTCAGAAAATTAGGTAAATGTCAAGAACAACATGTTTAACAGCATCTCATATATATATTCTTCCAAGGAGGTCACACTGCAGAGAAGCACACTGAGTGCTACCTCTTGTTCAGTCATGTTGGCATCTTCTGCTTCATCACACCAGCTGCAAAACTGTGCTTCTGTGCTAATAAAGTCAGTCTCTCTCTCTCTCTCTCTCTCTCTCTCTCTTTCTCTCAGTAAAACTTTCCCATGGTTTTGTTAGAAGTAGGAAAGGAAATCTGATTCATGGCATAAGTATAGAGTGCCTAAAGAAAGCTCTGGGTTTGATTTAAAATGACCTGAAATGAAAGGCCAGAAATCATAAGGATTAAAAAGAGAGAAATAATGAGAAGAAATAAAGGAAGTAGAAATTTGTGTGAAGCTTGCCAAGATTCACTACTTCTTGGTGATATTTCAAGCACTCTGCGGTTACCCAAGAGACTGAGGAAAATTGACTGTACACATACGTATATTCCCTGTGCTTCCCCATAGCTTCCTGGAGCTGAGGGAATTCAGCTATATGAGGGAAAAGAGGAATCACTTGCCTTCAGCAAGATCCATAATCAGTACAGATAAGGCACTTTAAACAGACCCTGGTTTTCTCTGGCTGCTGTCACGGCCAAGTCCCTGAGCACAAACTCATTTTGGCTCTTCCATTCCTTCCCACTGTGGTCTCAGCTTAGGGTGCTGGTGTCTGGTGTCCAAAAATTGTACAGGGCAGCTGAGAGGCTACAGAGCATCTTGATTTTGCATCAGTCTTGTCATTACCTACAAAGAAAGCAGTCTCTGGGCAGACTTTTTTCTCAGTTTCTGTTCCATTCACATTAACATGACTGAGCAGGGATGCCTATGAGTGCCCAAGTGTTTTTGACAAAGATGTTGTAGCTATGGAGGTGGAAATGAGTAATAAACTGGCAGGAACTCCTTGGGTAAGGAAATAAAATCATATAATCCCAGTCATAAATTACATGAAGTTCTGTCCAACAGCAAGTCTTCTGCCCTCACCTCTATTAGGGGAGCTATTCTATAACCTCCTTTCTCTGACAATCAAAAATCCTCTTCTAAATTGCATCCTAAGCTTTTGAATAGTCATTTGTTCTTGTGCCAATGCTGTTCTCCAGTTTAAATCATTCTCCTGTTCCCCCTCCCTCCTTGTTGGAACAAGTGACTAATTGATATGTTAGAGAGAGAAAATGCTGAGAATGTGCCAAGTCTCTTCATGCTGAACTAAGATTTCCCTGCTTTTTCACTTTCTCATCAGAATCAGTATGTCCTGGAACCAACCATTTAGTTGTGTACTAATGTTTTGCCCTTTATAATCAATAAGGCTCCCTTGCATCTTATTCTATCTATTTAGAGTTGTGATGAGGTTTGCAGGGGAGTTGGAAGGTCTGTGAACTCTGGCAACTTCAAAAATGCACAAAGACTAAGGGCCAAGGAAGAAACAGCATTTCTCTTTTGAGGTGTTGTTCTTTTCCTAATTCTATGCTACTTCTCAATGATGTTTGTGCTCATCCAGAATCTGCAGCCTTCAGATTTTTCAAAATCTTCCTTCCTTGGCCTTTCCCTAATTCCAAGAGCTTGCTGGCTCTTGAAGGATAGTGGCAGTGGGATAGACATAATTATCTCACCTAATTAGCTGTGGTATTTTTTGCTAGGGACAGGCAGGCTGTCATTTACAGGACAGCTAACAGCTCACCATCTGCACGGAGTTTGAGTCAGATAAGTCTGTGTTGATACAGAGGTCAGAGTAAAAGAGAAAGAAAGCAGCACATGACCTGAAAATTTAGAGAAAACGGTAACCAAGCATGCAAATCTGCATCATTTTGTTCATGTTTAGACCCAAATAAATAATTATTCCTGACATGAGCATCCTTTCATGATGTTCAGCAAGTGAATGCATTGTGCCAGTGTCTGTGGGTGCTGGATGGGAGCATCTGCCTCTTTTCTCTGGCACATTTCAGAGGAAGCCAAGGAGTTTGAGTCACAAGTGGGGGATGCCATTCAAGAGCTTTATCTTCACTACAACATATTTTGGGGAATAAGGCTCAACACTCCCTGTGCTAATGTTCAAAGCAGAAGCCACAGTCTACTTCTATCCCTTAGTCCATTAGCCCTTGGTACCTGTAGCACCTCTTACACAATGCCAAGTGCTGGTGTGGTCATGTGGGAAGTCGGATTTCTTTTTCCTTTTTCTTTTTCTTTTTTTTTTCTTTTTTTTTTCCCCCTTATTTGAGTATATTTCTAGACAGCTTCTGTGATTTTTCTTCAGAAGGAATTGTTTAACCCATCAGGAATGCAGAGAGTGATGGTGACTCTTATTCCAAGAACACTGAGTTAAATCTACAGGTGCCAGGGTCTCGTGGCTCGGTCTGGCCAGTGCTGCAGCAGGGGCAGGGCCGGTCCGGCCCAGCCCCGCCAGGCCTGTGCTGGAGGTGGAGGGGACAGGCCCAGAGGTAAGATGTTAACAGCTGCTGGGGCCCAGCCTGATCAGGATGGGGCCCCTCGACATCCCCTCCCCCTGCCTCGCAGCTGCCTGGCCTGGCCTGGCCAGGACGGGGCCCTGGGGACTCCCCGGGAAGGGGCCCGGCCCCTCGGCAGGGTCTGCCTGGCCCGGCCTGGCCACGAGGAGGAGGCTGGACCGGCCTGTTACCTCTTCCCAGGTCAGAAGGAAAGAGAGCTTTCCCAGGTTTGCTCAATTTTTAACATGTGTTTTCACAGAGGTATGTCCCGCTTCCTAGTGGTTTAACAAGGTGTCAGTATTTAAAACTAGTCACTGATTGGTTTTGTCAGGCATGAAGGAAACCCTTAGCAGCTTCTCTTGGAAAAATCACTTCTGTGGCTGACTTCTTCCCTGTTCACTAAATGTCAATCAATATGTGCTGGTTTGAAAGCAAAACCAATGAAACACTCCAAGTCAGAAACACAATTTAATAAGAGGAGAAGAAAAGAAATAAAATAAAGTAAAATAAAGTAAAATAAAATAAATGCAATAGTACAAAAAAAACCCCACTGACAGAGTCAGAATACAATCTGACACCCTGTTAGGGTGGTAGTAGCAGTCCAGAAGAACTGGTCTTGTCCAAGCAGTGATCCTGTAGAAAGGTCTGGTAGCTCTTGTCCTCTGGGAGTCCAGTGGGTAAAGGCTGCTGTGCTGTCCCAAACCCTGGATTATATCCAGGTAAGAATGCTTGACTGCTCCCCCTGGGTGGAGCATCTCACAATGGGATGATCTCATTCTATGAGTCATGCAGTGGGTCCTTGATGGCCCATTAAACAGAGATAGCTCCCGAAGGGAGTTATCTATGAGTCATGCAGCAAGGCATTGATGGGCCCATGAACAGGAGGTAAGGGAAACACTGCCCCACCTGGTTTCAACAGCTCATGAAGATGGTGATAGAATACATTCTTTGGGCACATCTTACACTGTAACCTAAGACACAATGCAAAACCAGCACACAGTAGTACACAAGTCCTCTTTGGATTAGGCAAACACAAATCATGCAAACGGAAAACACCAGGACCCATTCCACAGAAAAGGTCACCTACCTCTTACATAGCCCCTTCCCTCTGTAGGAAGTGTTTTATCAAGCAAGCAAACACCACCAGAATAATTTTACTGCTGAGGAAACGGAATTCCTGAGAGGTCCCATTGCCAGCTAATGGGGGTGACCCTTCAGAGTACAGGTCTCAGTCTGGTGCTTTAACCTCAAGACCTCAGTGCTTCAAACTCAAGACCTCTGTGCTTTGTCATTGCTGACACACAATCGAGCTGCTGCTGCACAGCTTTCAGCCCCTCCGTTAATGTGCTGAAAGCACTCAAAGAGCTTTCTCCTTCCCACACATCACTCTGTTGTGAAATAGGATAGTGCAAACCCACCTCACATAAACTACAACAGGAGTTTTGTGATTCTTTTTGTTGATGGATGAATAAAATAGATGAGGTGTGTTGTCCTCAGCCAAGCACACAGATTAATGGGGGCAGAGGCAGGAAAAGGGTGCTAAAGGATCAATAACATGGTGGGGAAAACTGGAGAATTGGAAATAATACATATTGAGAAAGGAACTGGAAAAAATTGAAAAGGTAAGAGTTCCATTCACTCTTGTGGGAGCTTGAACAGTTTTGTCATGGGTGACGTCAATACCAAGCAAGACAGTTCATGCCACCAGGAAGACTTTCCTCATCCCTTTGCACATGTCCACTATCCCCTTGCAGCCTGCATTACCTCTTCAGAGCAGGTTGCAATCTCTCAGTCACGTTCTTGTTCTTTTTATATTAATGGTCTTGAGCACAGACCACGCTGAACAGCACCCAGCCTCTGGTTTTGGAGGTGGTTATCTTCTTCTCAGCAACACAGCCCACAATTTTTTATATTTTCAGAGGCATTTTGTGTTCTTAACTGAGAAGGCTGGGTGCAAAAGAGAAAAGGGTTAAAAACAACCCAGGAAAATGTTTGAGTTCTTTCTTTTCCCTAAACTAGAAGAGAAGAAAATGAGTCAGACGAAAGCCCCAATTCAGAACAGATTTATATACTGTGAGATTGCCTTTCATAAAGCAAGCTTTAAAGGGTATTAATTCAATAAGAGCATTTCCCAAGATCTGGGTAAAAAATAATGTTGAAGTAGGAAAATATCATGAGGAGATATGAGATTTATCCACTGAGTCAAGCACTGGAAAAAGCTACCCAGGGCAGTAGTATAGTCACCATCCCTGGAGGGGTTTAAAATATGTGGAGATGTGGCACTTACAGACATGGTTTCTTGGTGGGCTTGGCAGTGCTTGGATAAAAATTTGGCTTGATATGTCAAGGATTTTTTCCAGCCTAAATGATTCTGCCATGCTGTGGTTCTAAACATACATGGGAAAGCCTTATCCAGCAAAATTTTCAGTGTGTTTGACTGCTCATGACAATATCTATTAGTAATCATACAAGATGTATAATGGACATTTGTTAAAAAATTAAGAAAAATGAGGAAGAAGGTAATAGTTTATGACATTCAGTCCATGTGGGGAGAGACAATCTACAGATATGTCAGTGTTTTCCAGCAAAAGGGTAAAAAGGAAATACGTCTTTGTTCTGAAACAGCATTGCCAGCTGGCAATTTACACTCCTTTAAAGAAAGAAGGGAAGATTGTGTGAGTTAAAAACAAGACAGTTATAAGAGGTTTTACTTACATCCAGTCAGTCCAAAATTGTGCCCCTTTATCTCCTTTTTAAGAAATCAGTGGAAAATAAAAAATCCTCTTTTTTTTTTTTTTTTTTTTTTTTGCTGTGGATGTTTTCTGGTTTAGAATTGGTTTGTATGTGTTTGTTTGTAATTATCCATTCATACCTTTCTTAACACAAGATGTTATGGTCCAGCAGTGAAGCTGCATAAGGCAACCTGAATGAGAAAAAAAAATCCAAGAATGTACCATCTTCCTTGTTTCCTGTATTTAATTTAGTTCTGTTCAGGAAAGAAGAGAAAAATAATGGTGAGGGGAAAGGGGAAAGGCTTAAGAGAGCAGGCCAGTCAAGTACAAGTGATTGTCAGAGACCAGAAGCAAAGAGAATTGCTCAGAGCCTCTTGAAAACTGCCAGGTTTTTCAAACCTGGAAGTTTTCCCAAAGAAAATGAAGTGCAATAAACTGTTTATAGAACTATCAGAAGCATATTAGGGTACTAATAACATCAATTGCACTGTTGTATGGGTACCAGTACTAGGTTCTAGGGGCACAGCCAGTTTGCCAAAAGCTCCTGGGGTGCCCCAGGTATTTGGGAGTAACACAGGGAGCCCAGGTACAGAGAACAGCACAAGGCTGTGCTGTTGGAAGGGTTCAGGGTGGTCTGTCTGCAACAGGACATGAGGAACACAGGAAACAAAGAATGTCAGAATCACAGACTATGATTCTTTAAGAAAAGACTGGATGTGGCACTCAGTGCCATGGTTTGGTTGAAAAGGTGGTGTTCAGTCATAGGTTGGACTTGAAGATCTCAAAGGTCTTTTTCAACCTGATTAATTCTGTAATTCTGTGTTTCTATAGTAGGCTGAGTTGGAAGGGACCATTAGAATTATCAAAGTTCAACTCCTGGCCCTGCACAGGACACCTCAAAACCCACAGCATGTGCCTGAGAGCATTGTTTGAATACTTCCTGAACTCTGGCAGGCTTGGTGCTCTGACTAGTCCTCTGGGGAAAAGTTATTGTCATCTCTTCTTCTACTGAAGGGTTAGGGTCTCTCCTTTTCTCTTTTTATTTCTTCTGAATTTGTGAGTTTAAGGCAATATTTGGAACCTTTCAAGTCATTGATTCAAACTTAGTCTGTTAAATTCAGAAATTGAATGGCAATGGGACTAGGTCAAATATAAACTGTTTATTTTGCATTTCATCTGCAAATCATGCTAAAAAGAGGATTATTAAACAGGAAGGGTTAAAATCCTGGAATATTCCCCCTCTTATCCTAAGCCCCCTTTTTTCTTTTCACTGAATTCTAGCCAGCAATTCCAAACTAATAGTTTGCCACTGAAGGTACCAGGCTGCCTGACATGATTTCTTTTTTATTCTGTAAATAGACTGATGTTACAGGTCATGGCTTCCCACACAACAAGAAGTAAGGAACTGGAAAAAAATCAGCCCTGAAGAAGGACAGGGCCATGCAGAGGTCCTGTCTCAGGACCAGGGTATGCTCAGCAGGCTTAGCAGGGACCATCCAGCTCATCACTGGGAGACCTAGTAAGGTTCAATCAGTGTAGCTCTAAGTAAATTTCTTTGTTTAGGCTGCACTAATTGTATCCAATTTAACTTTCCATTTCAGAGAATTTTAATTTTCCAATTAGGGTGGCATTGCTGTGCTTGTCATCCAATTGCATTCATTTACATAACTATCCTTGTTATATTTTGAGAGGGAGAAAAGTTAATTTAGGAAAACCCATTAGGAACTGATTTTGTCTACTCACTTTCTCTCAGGTTGCAAATTTGCAACGTTCTCAGCTGCATCTGCTGTTCCAGGGAGAGTCAAATTACAACCCCCTCAACAGCAGTTAAGACAGGTTAAATAAAATCTACATAACTCTGCCTAGGGCTGCTTTTGGAGAAGGATCAAAACACAGTTTTGATCCAACTGTGGTTTTCAAATCAGTGTCTGGTACCTCAGTGTGCATGAAAACAAAGGCACCAGGGCAGGGAGGACTGTGGAAGGGGTTAGGGCTGAGGTCCAAGTTTGAATTTTAAGGTTTACACATCCTTGAGGATGCTGGTCCTCCTTCTGGCATGTGTGTCTGAGGAAGAGTCCCATCAAAATAAATGTTTTATTGGCTGCCCCAGGAAGGGCTATAATATCCCTTTAATTACCTGCCCTTAAACCTTAGCTACAGACAGTGTGTTCCTGGTCCTCCTCCAGATCTCCAGAACACCAGAGAGAAGCTTTCTGCCTCATGGTGACCTGTGGTGTTATTTCTGTGCTTCTGTAGCAAGTAGAACAGAGGCATCTGTGTAGTTTTCTAAATCTGTGGCAAAACATGCTGCTTTAATTGTCTCTCCTTTGTTCCAAACCAAGGGTTTTAAAATGTTTTAGTCTTTAGGAGGTTTAGTTTGGACACCAATTACTCATGTGCCTGCAGGCCGAGGCAGAGCTAAGAAATACCCAAACAAACCACCTTGCCTGGCTGTAAGAGCTGTTTGGCAACAAAAGCCAAGTGGTTTATCAGAATATTTGGGTATGCAAATGAGCAGCTAGATCTACCTAATTTCACTAGGCAGGCAGATGCAGCCAGCACAGACTCAGTGTAAGGATATTGATGGGAAAACCACTTTTTTTTCTGTTATTTAAAGCTAGCATTATGCACCATAATTGCAAAACACTTCTACTGCACCTTTTATTCTGTTTTTCTGCTGGTGGAGAGAAAACAGAGCAATGATTTTAATAAATGGTTGGGCTAGATGTACCATGAGCAATTTAGTTATCAAATAATTCTAAATACCTCTCAGCTCATGAAAGTTGTTGATGGCACACTGATTGCATTTGTTCTGTAGAAAGGTATAAAGGGTTCTTTCTGAATTTTTACTGTAGTTTGGAGCTTTTTAAAGAAAAAAGCCTTGCCATGGAAGCAGGTAAACAAAACTGCACTTTTCTGGACATCCATCTAGCCACAGTGAACACATCTGCATTGAAGGCAGGGGAATGTCCTGGGTCTGGGGCAAACTTGCCACCAAATCTTAAATAAATTGTGCAGTCAAGTTTGTTTTGCCTGTTGAGAGTTTTACTAACTAGAAAACAAAGACAATAAATGAGATGTTTACCCACCTGTCAGTCACAAACACTCGTGAAGAGATCATGTATGGGCTTTTAGTAATGTTATTTAGTTCTTTTTCTTTCCTTTGGGTGCCTCAGGTCCCAGTAATCAAGGAAAGTCCTCCAAGAGTGAAGGGATCTCTCAGTTGTGGAGGAATTGGTTTAACCAGGGGAGGAGGATCCCAGGGAGTTGTGTGCCCCCTTCCTGATTGGCTCATGCTCAGCATTCCCAATGCTTGTGGTCCTGCCCCACCCTGCAGCTCCCCTGGCCCCATCCCTGTGGATGGCAGACGGGCTTTACTCAGGAATGGAGAGAGGGAGTGAAGCTGGACCCTTCCTGGAAGTGTTGCCCTGAGCAGCTGCTTGGCAAGAGACACAGAAAATGAGAACTGTATTTAAAGAGAGACCTGGTTTTGGGGGCAGAGAAATGAGCTGTGGCTGGAGCAGGCAAGCCAAGATGGCATTTACACAGCATGTACTATCTGTGGGCTTTGACACTTCGCAGTCTTATAAAAATTAGAAATTAACCCCTTTGACTTCTACATCTACCAATCCATGGACACATTGGTTAATAACCTTATTCCAAACCAAAGATTTTACTGCCATCAGCGAAAGCTTGAATCTAATGCCACATTTTAAAAAAAGCAACTCAATGTACTAGAGTGTATCATCAGCATTTAGGTTAGCAACTCACAAAGGTGCAGACAAATGACTGCATATAAGAGCAACTTCAGTCATTGTTTTGAGAAATTTCCAAGTAATTGGATTGATAATGGTCCCCAGAGGTGTATCTATTTCTTCCCAGGGTTTATATATATATAAAACCAAAATGGATTTTGCCATTATTTCCAATGAGAATTTTCAGCATCACCTAAGGGACTTACTGGTGTCTTATTAATAGTTTCTGGGAAATTAGTACCTAATAAAGACCACTGGGAGCTATTAGCCAAAAAACATTGATAAGAAATATAATGCCATTAAAAGAGAAGTTCCCCAAGCAAAATTGTTAATTTCACTAGAGAAGCATTTCATTGGTCAGATTAATCTGAACTGAAACATTTTGGGGGAATTTTTACTTTTGCCTGTGCCTGAGATTTTTCCTTTCAGTAATTTACACAGTGCATGTCCCTTTTAAAGCAGGCACCTTGAACACCTGTGGGACTGTCTGTACATCTATCTCCTTTTTTCCAGTGGCAGTGACTTTGTCCAGCTTTGTCTCCACTTCGATTGCACCTCAAGCACCTCCTGACATAGATGTGTTGGGCAGCATGGGAGTCACCTGCTGGCCCTGTGTCATGGAAGAAGTGAGTTATTCAGGGAGCTCAGCCCACAGAAGACAATGAAGAGATAAAGCAAATGAACTCTAATTCCTGCGTTCCTCACAACAGAGGCGCAATTTGAGGTGTGCTGCTAAACAAAAGAGTGCAGATCTTGGAACTGGTGGTGTGGTTGTGCCTTTTGTTTAATAGTTGGCTTTTCCTCTGAAGATTTGGCTCTTACAGTGATGTTACCAACGTGCTAGAATTTCTGCCCCATGGAAAATCATCTGCTCTTATGATGAGGCCCTGCACCAGTGCACCCTGTCTTGTACACCCCCCTACCCCCTTACTTTAGTTTTACTTCAGCATATGCCAAAGTTTCCTTCTTTTTCTAAAGTCTGGGGTGCATCCTCTGCTGCTCCCAAATCCTCACTCTCCCTGGACCCTGACCAGCACTTGCCCCACGGTCTCTTGTAGCCAGTAACAGTCACCTCCCAAGCAGCCCCTCCTTGTTGCCCACCAGTAGGTCCAGCTCTGCCTGTCCTTGCTTGATTCAGGAACTGAACACACTCCATCCCTGACACATTCCAAAAATCCCCTGATGGCTCCTGCCCTGCTTCATTTCCCTCCCAAACAATGCCAGGGAGGTTAAAGTCCCATAGGAGAAACAGGGACAGCGGCCAGAGGCTGGTGGTCAGTAGCAGCCCACATGGTGTCATCTGTCCCCTGCCCTCTTTTCCAGCTCTGCCTCAGCCCTGTGTCACTAAAACAACTCAGAGAAGTGGCTGTCATGAAGCAGCACATCTTTGTTGAAGAGAAAAACCATTATTCTGCTCAGATGCTCTTTGGGCTTTTGTGCAGCCTGATGCTGTTTACACCAGAGCCTGCAGAGTGCTGCTATCTTCACAGCTCAGCACAGACCAAAACCCTCACAGGGAAACATCCCAAGTGTGATGCAGCACACATCCCTCCTTCCTCTGATCCCTCATAAACTACTCAATACATAGGAGGCAAAAATTTAATTCTGCTCTGGTAAAAGGATTTTGAACCTTCCCAGAGCCACACTCCACTGAGTTCATCAATTCCAGTGTGCCACTTCTGATGACAAGGAACAAGGACAACTATCATTCCTCTTGAAATAGTTATCTCAAAGCCCTTTGAAATACTGTTCATAATTATTGAGACACAGTAAAAAAATAGAGAAAATGTATCATAATAAGTTAAATGCCAGTGTTTCCCACCAATTATTTGACAAAAAAAAAAAAAAGGCAGCAAATGAACTAATATTCCGAATTATTATCAGGCACTACTGGTAGTAATTCTCATTTATATAATTCAAATTATCACTTAAAAAAGAATTTAAAATGTTGCAACTTTACTGTATAGATGATGAAGTTGAAGCCTTCATTCTTCTGAAGGGAGAATGTCATGGCTTTTCCATATAAAAAAGGCTGTGATATGTTTTCTTGCGTGTCCCCGTTCACCTAACAGAAGCATACTGAATTTTTTCTTTTTAGAAGTATCAAGCTGGAACAAAGAACACAACATAAAGCCACAAGTGCTCCTCCGCTGCCTCATTCAGGCTCTTTGCTGAGCCCAGGTGTAATTTTCTTTTTAGCAAAACTCTGTATCTTTTCATAAATTCCCTGGAATGTCAGTCATAATGGCTTTGTCTGCAGTAGGTAACTCTGCCTCACACCTTTCCTTCAGCAGCTGGCATGCATTGCTCCTTGACCCCATGAACCTCCCATTTCTGTGCCTAAGGATGACACAGTCTCTCTTCCCAATGTAGGGCCCTGTTTAGGTGGGCACTGAAGTGATGACCCATAAAAACTTTTGTCCTGTACCAGACAGTGACTGTCACCAAGTCCTGAAGTTCTTAATGTCAGAAGGGACCTTTGGAGGTAGCTGGGAAAGCTCTGTGTCACAGCCAGGCCAGCAGGAGCAGGCACTTGCCCAGGACAAGGGTTCCACAGCCTTTCCAAGCAACCTTCCCAGCTGTGGGGAGCGGACGTGGCCTCTCTGCCTTGCTGCTGTGTCCCTCCTGCCATGATACGTCCCTACAATGTGATGGGAAAAAGTCAAGTTCCCTCATCCTTCTCATGCTGGTAACAGCCACTGCCTTCCCCATGTGCCCACCTCTGACTCCCCACCAGACACTGTCCCCTCAGGACACTGGGCATAGCCCAGGCTGGCTCCAGCCACCCAAAATCCACCACATTGGGGGAGCCCCAAGCCAGACTGTCAGAGCTGTTGGAGACATGCTGGGGGCATGCAGGCACATCCAGGAGAGGGGACTCCAAGAGTGCGTGCCTCAGGCTGTGTTCTTGGTCCCACAGCCCAGCTGACAGGCACTTGGCCACCCTTGGCCTTCCCCGCCCAGCTGCTCACACCCAAGGCTACAACACTGCCCACACTGGGTTTCTGCCCATCTCTACCTCCAGCCCGTCAAAGCCCGTGAGGGGATGATGGGCCCTGTGGAAACCACCGATGGGCTGCTGGGATGCCTCTGCTCCATCAGCACTGGGTTTCAGTGATGCTGCTCCAGCACAGATCAGCAACAGCTTCCCAGAGGGCTTTTATGCCCCTGTCACATTCAAACACCCCGCAGGATTTTCTAGCTCCTGAGCAACTTGCAGCATTTTCTTAACCAGATTTGCCACCAATTCCCCTCTTGCAAAGCCTGTGACACTAGTAACAGCACACCAAGTGCCAAATTTTCCTCTTGCTATTTCCAGATATCCTCAATGTAACTCCACACCCTGGACATGTTCAAGAAGGTCATCCCAAGTTCTTCCTCCAACCTGCACTGTGAGGTTGCCACAAAGGAGAGAAAATCCTACCTGGTAGAAATGCCAAGTCCTTTCTTTCAGAACAACACCAGAATCTCTGGGTTATTTAGAGACTTCCACCAAGTGGAGAAAATCAGCCCTTGATTTCTCTTGGCTTCATTGTTCATCCATGTGCATTCCAGAAGGAGAATTACTGTTCAGTTAAAAAACTTGAAAACACACAGTTTTGGTCCCTGGAATGGCATTTGAGGCTGTTTTCTTCTTTTTATTTTTCTACAGTATATACCACTGCAAGTAACAACTTGCAAACATTCAAAAGCATCAAGGCTGGCAGAGCTACCTCACTCCCTTTTGAAATACAGTTGACAGGATAAAAAATGTTTCAGTAATATTTTACTCTAGTCATAGACACTGAGCCATAATATTTTAAGTTTTAAATATATCCTGGACCACACAGTTTGATAGACTGGCATCCAAGAACACTGATGCCTTCGAAAAATAAAAGAATCAACGTTTTTGACAAACTTTACTTCTGTTCTAATGTTCCATACACTAGTCAAAAAGTTGTTTGTTTATAAAGATCTGGTTCCCTGAAAACTGTCCACATCAAAAAACAAACAGCTGTGGAGATCAGAGGAAAACATGTTTTGATAGGAGCTGTTTGTTGTAGAACCCAGGGTGTTGTAATAAGCATACCTTGGAAATACATAAAAAGTGGAGAAAAACTCTAGTTCCCCCTTTGTGAAGCAGAAATTACTGCAGAGTAATGCTCTGGAGCCCCAGGCACAATGTTGCTATGTTGGGAACCTGAAATAAAAATTTCTGTCCACATTTTCTGTGATGTTTGTTATACAGGCACAGTAAACAGGATAAATGGTGTGGCACATGAGTTCCTCTCTACAGTTTAATAGCCTGAGGTATATCAGCTGTCTAACTGTGTAATCCACTTTTGTAAAACACCCAAGAATTATGAAAGATCCAGCCTGTATTTGGGGAAACTGGTGTGAAGCAATTTAGGTAGCTGAGGCTGGTCTGGCTCAATTAAGTATAGTTATGTGCACTATTGCAATACCTTTTTCTTTACCCATGTCTACCAGCAATAACAACAAAATATTTCCATTTACAGTACCCTGGATCAAATACATTTCATGCTTACTTGGTTTTGATTTGCTTAGGAACTCTGCAGGTTTTATATAGAATCTGCTTCAGTCAGAGTTTTCCTCTCAAGTTAATGAATCTTGGATCACACTTCAGCCCCTGAATTCTGGGAACATTGTCTGAATAATTCTAAAGAGAAATTTACATGCTTACTCAGAACTTATTTTAGAGAGAAACAGGTTACTTTAAAAAACCCTAAAATGAGCTCCAAAACAATCAAGTAACTTTACCACTTTCATTATTATCACCTCAAAAGTGATTTTCCAAAATCACTTCCAAAATTTTCCAAAATAAATACTACATCCAAACCAGTACCAAGAGTTAAAAGACAGTGACAGAGTCCAGTCTAAAAAAATTACAAATTATTCCACCTGTTTTCAAAAGTTGCCACAAATTATCTGGCTTATTAAAACAAAACAACAAAAAAAGAGTTCTTTAATGAAGGACTAAAATTTCATCCCACTTGTCGAAAAGCTCAGGTGGTATTTAGGGAACAGGCAGCAGCTCTCTGGCCCACACAGTGCTGCTGGTAGAGCTGGCTGCTGCCTGCTCAAGACTCAGGTGGGCACCTGAGCTGCCTCGCTGCACGGCCAAAGCCATCTCAAGGCTGCACTGCAGGCCAGAGGTGCTGCGCAGCTGGGAGCTGCAGGACTTGCGGGAGGGCAGTGCTGTGAGCTGGCAGTGGTGCCAGTGGGGCAGACGCAGCCGGGCTGATGCCACCAACATCTGCACCCAGCCTGTGACTTTCTCCTTGTCCAAGCAGGAGGCATGCAGAGGGTGTCCAGGAGGTACCAGTCTTCATCCGTGGGCACCAGAGGATGGAGGAAGCACATCTGCTCCCCGGAGCACAGGCACTCCAGCGCCACACGGATGCGCCTGGCTGGCGGCTGCTTCGTGCTCTCCGGGCTGAAGAAGTGGCTGGGGGGTGCAGCAGGATGACCAGCGGGCAGTAGGTGCTGTTCTCATGGACACTGCAGGCTTCAGGGCTGGCGTCTGTCCTGGTGGCTGGGTGCAGCTCTGGCATGAAGCTCCTCTGGGAGCACTCGGCAGACACCGAGGAGCTCATCCATCAGCTCCTTCAGCACCTCTGTGCTGGGCAGGCCCTGCTGCAGAATCACAGAACAGCTGGGCTTGGGAATGATTTTTAAAGGCTGTCCAGTATGACCCCGCAGAGATGAGCAGGGACATTCTCAACTAGATCAGGCTGCTGACAGCTCGTTCCAGCCTTAACCTGGATGTGCACATTGGTGATGGGGCAGGCACAGCCAATTTGCTGCCACCACTGTCTGCACCCCTGACCTTCTCCTTGAACTCACTGACCTATCCCTCACGGCTTGTAGCATTGTGTTTTCTACTGCCTCCTGGTTCATTCCCTCCACCCTTCTCCCCGGGCTCCACACAGATACGGGGTCTCCTAAGCCCCTGCAAAATGCAAGGCAGAGCCACCCAGGAAATTGGATATCTTGGGAAAAGCCACCCCCCTCCCCAAAAGGGATTTGACCCCTGGGATGCCTGTCCATCCTGGGTCACTCCCCCCACTCCAGCTATTGGCTGGGTCTCTGCCCTTGCCCTCCCCCCTCCCCAGGTAAAAGCAGCCTGCTTGCCATGAGGTTTTGTTCTGTGATGAGCTTACTACGAATGACAGAGCCCCTCCGAAGCTGGAATAAAAACCTTTGATAAGCCCATTACAGATCCAGGTTTCTCTCTGTTGATCGTCAAAGCCTTTTGCTGGAGTCACGCTGGACTTGCCCTGCTTCTGACCCTGCTTCTCCAAACAGAAGGCCAGCCTGGAACTGGCCTCACCTCACCGAGCACCTCCTGCTCCCGGCCAGGGATACGAGTTACCACTGCAGGGCTTAGCAGCCCTGAAAGAGGTAACAATAAACCCTTCAACTGCTGACCTTCTCTCTGCTGCCCCCCTTCTCCTGGCTGCTGACCTTCTTGTTTTTGGCATTCTCATAGATAAACTTCTCACTGCTCACCTTGTACTTGGTGTTGAACTTCTTCCTCACAGCCTTCCTGCAGCTGGCAGAGCCACGCTTTCTTCTCTTGAGCAGCCAGCAACCCGTACCAAGAAGAATCGGAACCAGGGCTGCTGCAGTGACCCAAAGCAGCCTCGGCTGTTGCCATGCAGAATAAAGCAGGGTTTCCATGATGCCACTGCTCCCCTCAATCTCCTGCAGGAGTCGAGTCATTTCCTGATGCAGATATTCTTCACGCCCCTGCCTCTGCTGAACTTCATCCCTTTCAATCTGTAGATTTACCTTGAGGCCAGTGTGGTAGCTAACAGGGCCAGGATGAGGGCCAGTGTTGGAAACATGGCCTGCTGGGAGAAAGAAGGCTCAGCACATCTGGCTGGGAGAGAGCAGAGGGACTGGGGGCACCTGGAATGTTCCCAGAGCCTCTCTGGCCACCTGCCACACTGAGAGCCCCAAGCCCTTTTATCCCCAGCCCTGGAGACAATGTCCTGCCCATGGGGTCCCAGCTCTGACCTGGGCCTCATCCAGGTCTCACTCCCAGCCCCCACCCAGCCCAGCTTTCCTAGCCTCCATCCAGCCCAGCAGTCCCCCTGCCTGTCACTCACTGGCTGCCAGAATCCAACTGCTCAGTGCTGCCCCTGGACACAGGTGCCAGTGTGACCTGTCCTCTGTGGTGTCACAGCCCCCAGAACTACACCTTGCAGCCCACAAGCCCCAGCCTTCGTCCCCACTGCCGGCCTCAGCGGCTCCCGGGCATCCTCACCCTGAGTGCAAACCCAGCCCCAGGAGCCCCCCAGGGCGCTCTGGATCCAGGCTGCAGACACCCTGAAGCCATCACTGAGAGGAACATGAGGAATGTACCTGGATCTCCCTGTGCTGACTACCCCTGACTGCTCTCTAGGTAGCCTAAACCTCACCTGCTGCGTGCAATTTGTGCATATTTCCTCTCCTCCTGTCCCTTGTTTCTTGGGAGAAGAGATCCATCCTGGCTTGGCTACGGCTTCTTGTCTGAGAACTGTAGAATTTGGCTGGAGCACCCAGCAGGAAACCAAAGGACAAACCTTCTGAGTGTGACAGATTTCTTGGCAGTGCCCTGCTGCTCTCTGGTGCAATGTCACTGCCATGCTCCTGGGGAGAACGGGGATGTTTGCTCAGAGCATTATTTGTTTGTTTATGCACCAACTCTGCACTCTTAGATTTGAAATTGCTGAGGTTCATTCTTGGCAGCACACGTGCTTCTCGGCTTGACACTCAAATGGTTCCAGTCTTTGGACAGTCCCCACCTGACCTGAGTTAAAGCATAGGAATGGTATACTCCTGGGAAGAACACTCCCGCTTTCCTGGAAAAAGACCCAATTCCTTATTTATAGTTAAAGGTTTCCGAAAATTCAGAATGACCTTATTTTAGAAAAGAAATGAAGAAAATTAAGCCCAGTGAAGGAACCATCACGTAAAATCAAATTTCCAATACCTACAACTCTTGAAATGTCACTTTCTACCACCACGAACAAATCATAACAGCTTCAGGCCAACTCTTGACACATTTAACAGTGTGCCATGTTTGATATTCTGCCTGCCAAATGACTTTGACTGAGTCAGACAGTGTATGTGAGTTCAAGTTAGCTGAACATCATTCCCTGCTGCCATAGTGGATAGACACCTTTGTAGCCCCTGACTGGCATGATGTTGATAATCCAGCATGATTTCACACAGCAGATCTGCACTGGATTAAACACCTGTGCTTTGGTTCTTTTAGGTTTTCAGGTTTCTGGCCAGCAATTCTTCAAGGCCAGGGCTTTCCATTTGCCAATTTTATCCTTTAGGGAAGCAAACTTGGCTCTTTTAATAGTCACATGTTAGATGTGCCATGAAAAACATCTCCATGATCATATTTATAATTTGTTGGTTCACCAAGCAGAATATTGACAAGGTATGAGCTGACTGCTCCAGGCTCTCATTGGATATTTGCTCCCTCTTTTTAAAATTTCTTTACTTGCTATGGCTCCACTTAGGAAGGATAGGGAACTTCAACTCCACTTCCAGGATTTCTCTCCTCTTTTCAGTGTTAAGAAAATACTTCATAAAGCATTTCTTATTTCTCAATTTCAATCTGACTTAAGGCGATCAAGGCTTCAGGATTTTAAGAGCTCAGAGAATCCTCAGGCAAAAAACAAGGGGACAGCATTCATATCAAAATAATTTTTTCACAACACTTCCTGTCCAAGGCACCTTAAAATTCCCAGTAATTTGGAGAAATAAAGGTGCAGGAGACAAACAACATCAAGAGGGCAGGCCCTTAGAAATATAGAACACAACAGAAGACCTCTGAGATGGTTCAATAGCAAATGCCACGAGCAGTGACCAGAGCTCAGAGCTGCTCTGTGCCACCAAAGAGGCTCAGTCTCCTGCTGGTTTGTATCTGATCGCTGCTGGGCTCCCTCTGCCCTTTCAGCAGACACAGCCCTGGAAAAGGCTCCATGCTCTGGTGTTCTCAGCTTGCTGCAGGCTAAATTCTTAGCAGCATTGAAAGAAGAGATAATATGAATAGCCATTTTCTGTCCTGCCTGGGAACTCTTCTCCTTCAGTGCCACTGTCAGAGATCATCCATATCACCTTGGCACTGTGCCTGCTGCATCCTTGTCCCTGCCCCTTCCATCAACAGGAACAGCGCTCATGCTGTCCCACATCATGAATAGAGAGAGCTGTGTTAGAAGAGCAAAGCATTTTCTTGGCATTCATAACAGACACAAGAAACATGAGTCACAACAACTGCTTCTTGGACATGACAGAAGATATTACATTACTGTGAAATTCAGTTAAAAAGACACTGCTTAGATCTAAGCTTCCAACTAAATGCAGTGGTTTGCAGCTGAGTTTTATGACTGGTATCTGCATTTCAATTAAAGTGTTTTGTGGTCCAGAAATTTGTTTAGTTTAAAAATAACTAAAATTTTTGTCTGAAAAGCTTTTTGTGCAAGGAATAAAATTGCCTGTGGTGCTGGTGATGGAATACAGAATCCCTATTACCGTCACAGGTTACATAGATGTCCCTGATAAGTAATTAACTTCCAAATAAGTGCAGTAACAAATATGAGTTTTAACTGCAGCATCATTTGGGGTCCAGAAATTTCTTGAGTTTAAAAAGAACCAAATTTTGTGTTAGAACAGTTTTTTGTGCAAGGGATAAAATTGCCTGTGGTGTTGGAATACAGAATCCCTAACTCCATCTCAGGTTGCATGGGTGACCCTGATAAGTAATATTGCTGTCATGCACAATCCCGTTGTTTTCATATTCCAGAGAAATAAACAGTTCAAACCTTGAAGTTCTGTAATGGCTTGTGAGATTTTGAAGGAGGAACTCCACCATTTATGTCTCTTGATGAACCACTCGCCTGGAGGGTGAAACGTGCCATACACACGGCAAGTCCCCAACAGGAAGAAATGCTCAGCTTACCTGAAATTGTGGATTCCTAGAGCTGGTTTTGGATGGGAGGTATGTTGAGGCCTGCCCAGGACACAGTTGGATTTCTGGGCTGTAACTACAGCATTGTAGAATCTAGTGACATTCCCAAGGCCCCAAATGTTGAGTTTGTCCAGGTCCCTCTGGATATCACCTCATCCCTCAGGTATATCAACCACACCAGTCAGCCTGGTGTCATCTGTGTATTTTTTGCTGTGTTTGGGGATTCTTTGATGGGTTGAATAGTTGGGTTTGGTCCTGTTCTTTACTGATTATTTCTAAGCACATCTGCCATATCCACATGTAGGTTAAGTGTCCATATGAACCCTCCTTCTGCTATTGCCTCCTCTTCCTCTGCCCAGTTTCATGCTCCTTTCCCTTTCTTCATACTCTCTGTTATAAATATAGTTAAAGTTTTGTTAGAGTATATGCATGTATCTTATAAGTTTCATTTCCATTCGCAACTTTGTATGTCATTATATGTTCCATATAGTTAAAGAGTGTTACAGTTGTTACATTGTACTGCAACTTTGTATGATTCATATAGGTATAAGCAGTTAAGATACAGTTAAAGAGTTGTTAAAGTGTTGAAGATGATCTTTAATGCCAGGGAAAGAAGAAGAAAGGAAAGGAGAGGGGAGCTTTCTGTCCCCCACAGAGGGCTCCAGATCATATCCCCGCTTCAGATCAGGTCACCACTGCAAACCCTGATTGGTGAGCACACCCCACCAATCATTCGAAGGCGGGAGAGAATGATTGGTCCAGGAGGACTCCCGCTAAGGACCAATAAAAACCCTGGAGAACGAGCCAATCACGCTGAAGATCCTAAACCCACCAATCAGGAGCAGAACAGAGGATATAAAAGGGGACTGACACTCTGAGGGGGCACCTTTTCAGAGGGACAGCGTGTCCTGAGGGAGGGGCCTGTATAATGTTATATGTGTTTGGGAACTCTGGCTTGTTGTAAAGAGCCTGGGACTAGCCCAGCTCTTTTGATGTTCCGGTAGTCATTTTATTCTCAATAAACGATTGGCTATTATTTTTCCATTGGATTTATGGCCTCATTTATAACACTCTCCTTTTCTATCACTCTTTTCTTCATTCATGCAAGTCTCTTTTCCCAATCAATTGAATGAACTTTAATTGGCTGTAGTTTCAGGTTGTCAGGCACAACTGGAATTTCCTCTGCTCTCTGATGAAGGTGTGGTCAATCTGCCATTCCTAACTTGGTGCAGTCATAATGGGCTGACCTCACCAGCCAGCTCTGCTGTCCCTAGGGGATGCATTGTGGTGCCAAGCCCCTCAGGGCTCAAATTCAGGGGAGAACAGGCTCAGAGTGCTTTGAGCCTGTGAGAAAAAAGTTAGTGGGAATTGGCTTTTGCAAAGTATTATATGAATTGCTATTAAATATTACAACATTGTTAATATTAAGATAACAATATATGTTATAAAGTGGTTAATGTTGTTACAATAGCCTAGTTGGGAAACCGGCTTTCATGAGGACAGTATGGTTTTGTGTGTTGTAATGTGGGTTTATGAGTTTGCATTGGACAGACTGTTGCTAGACAAACCTTTGAGACATGAGTAGAATTTCATCCAATCAGGACTGGATCCTGATGACCACAGTGATGAAACTACATCAGTGCCAAAAAGAATGACATGGAGCGAAACAATGTAAAACCAAAAATAAACATGCATGTAATAAATCGGTAGTGTGATGTTGGCTCTCACAAATGTTAAATGTATGTTATAAGGTTAAAAGAAGTTCTATTAAGATCTGGTGGGTTTTTATATAAGTTTTGTAATGTTGGAAGCTGACTTCTGACCACTGGGAAGGTCAAAGCAAGAAGGACTGCACAGACTCTGAGAGGCACAACAAAGTAGGAGCTGGGTCAGAAGAGTGACATGTACAGAAGAGTGGGGAGGGTTGCCTTACCAGGGAGTCAGCTTGTCAATAGCATATATGAGGCTTGTTACTAAGGATGTGGGGTGGTGTGCCTCTGGGGGCAGTTAAGCAGCCAGCCCTGTCCTTTTTTCCTTATTCAGTCCCTTGTTGTGGTTCAATAAACCTTTTAAAATTCTAAGTGAGGCATTTTTTCTCACAATGCATAAAGCTGATGCAATATCAAGGGTATAAAAGGCGGAGCCACCAGTTTGTGCACAAGCCTTTGGCATTTTGTCATGCACCCAGCAATGTCCCTTTTGCTTTGCTGATTTTCTGTTGTTCTCAATAAAACTTTGATAACTCGTCCCCACTTGGGGTCTGGGTCATTTATAACAAGCCTGGACTCATGGAGAGCTGGTCCTACTGCTCACTGTGTTCAGCCCGCTGCAGCAAGCAGCTGAGGCCATGGAGACAAAGGAGGAGTTTTGCCAGAGGCCGGCAGTCAGTGAGGGTATACATAATATATTTCTGGCACCACTGTTTCCCCTGCATTGGCCAGTACAAAAAAGAGAATATGAATGGGAAAAATGTGTCAGATTTTACTTTTTATAACAGATGCAGGTTTACATCCCACAGTGTCACCAAATGTAAGATTTAATCACATCCAGAAACTATCAACTGAAAAGAAACAAGTGCTAAATCTCATAGTCAGGGAGCCACATCTACCTACTTTTTAAAATATCACTCTTCAATAAAATATTCTGGATTATATTAAGTTCTTCTTTGATGTTTCCTGCTCCAATTATTAATTACACCACTTCTGTTTTTCTACTTTAGAGAAAAAGAATTCACCCATTTGCTCAGAATTACCACAAACAATGCTCATCAAAAGAACTGTTCTGAAAACACTTTGAATGTTCCAATTATTAACTGTCTCTTAGGAAATGGACCATATTTAATATTCAGTTCATTCCACTGTCACTTTGATTTCTGAACTGCACCATGACTGACTCTTTTCCAAGGGGGAGTATTAGAAGACTGACACTCAGGACCAAATTTTGAAGCACCACTCTCAGTCTCCCTTGGGGGATGTTTTTGTAGTTCACATTTAAGAGATGTGAACTCAACAGACATTCACAATAGCAGATACATACAACATATATACTCACATACAGATATAGCAGGTACTGAGATATTCCTCACCCTGGTAGTAGTCATTCCTACTTCAATGGAATTAATTGAATTACACCTTACAAAGGATGTCTTACAAAAATTTAACAGCAATAAAACAAAAAGAAAGAAGAAAGAAAAAAAGAGAGAGGAGGGGAAGGGAGGACAGGAGAAGGAGAAAGGGAAGGGGAAGCTATAGTGCCTTCTCAGCAAGGTGAAAACAACCAAAGCTGAAGTGGCCACATCCTTTCATGCCTCCCAACCCATATGCCAAAGATATACTGGAAAACTTCTACTTTTATCCATGTGATTCCTTTCAGGAACTTTTCTTATTTAATTCTGTGCCATTTTTTCTTATTTAATTCTGTGCAGAGAAATGAACTCTATAGATGTTGCCAGGCAGTGTAATTGATGCTTCTGCAGGATGGAGGGGCAGAAGGGCTAGATCATGGAAAGATTCTGTGACATCCCTGTTAAACTTACTTCAGGTTTTCAGGCCTCGAGCTTCAAGTGTTGAGAATTTAAAGAGGATTAGCACTCCATGAAGAAACTACAGAGATAACAGCTACTCCAATTTCTCCCTTGCAGAGTGCACACACAAGCACAGAGCACATCTTGGCTCTGGCAGTGCTAGTGAAAATTCATACAGGCAACTCCGAGAGGAAATTATCACAACAATGGACTGGCTTGGGGTTTGTACCATGCTTGGTATTGATCCATGCCTGTAGCACTGCACAAAATGCAGGACTGCTTCCATATTTTCATCTTTTCTAATGGAGAAAATTAGATCATGTATTATTCATTCTTGTAGGCCCCAGGGTTTTGGTTTTGTTGTTGTTTAGAAAGAACTGTATATTTCTTTAGTCTGACCTCTTGAAATAAAAGGTTATCTATTAATTTATCTTAAAAAAAGAGTACGGAGGAGAAAATGGAGGAAAGAGGGGCAAGGGGGGATCTTTGTATTTTTTACAAGATAATAGACTTTAAATTAATTTTAAATTTAGGAGAACTCTGGCTGTTCAGAAAAATTTGTCTAAAATGGCCTGTAAGTTTACAGGGACAACTAGCTGGTGTTCTGAACATAGTGCAAACTGACCAGCACAGAGTGATGCTGCAAATCCAAATGCATTTCTTTTTTTTATCCAGACCTACTCTTCTGTGCCTGGATGTAGAATTTGGTTTTTTCACATACTCATTTTGAAGGTGGAGTCCACCATGCTTAAAAAAAAAAAAAAAAAAGGGAAGATAAGAATTCCTGATTCTAGTTCAAGATTATATTGTCAGGAGAGTATTACTGCAACTGTTTTGCAGTCTGTGTGTTGTCTGTTAAAAGGATTGCAGAGTTCTTACAAGTGATGTATCAGATACTTTTCCTATCTGGCTAAGTCCTTTATTATTTTAATCACCCTACATGTTAAATGAGATTTTTTCCCTATACTGGTAAATAGGAGGATGAAATGTGATAAGAGTCAGCAAGGGAGGATCCTGAGGTCACTGATCTGTTTCCTAACTGCACAAGGCGGAATGAGACCTTGTGAGATACCTGAAGTGCCTCTTCTCAACAGTACTGCTAAATTTCAGTTTGACACAATTTTAACTGGTGATGGTGAACCAGGTGATGGAAATACAGAACACAGATTGACCTGCAAAATGCAGCTTCTGATGGAGGGATGAAGGAGCAGCAGTAGTTTTGTGCAGAAAGAAAATACAAGTCTTCCAGTCCACAGGAAGTAGTTTCTCATGAGAAAGTGATAAACTTCCTAGAAGAGTATTGGCAAAGAAATCAGGAACTAAAAGTGAAGTAAGGAATGTCTAGGTGAGAAATAAGGGAGAAATGTAAGATGTAATCACTGAGAGAGTCTGTGGGATTGCTGTTTCTGGAGGAAAGTGAGGAGCCTCACTGGATAATGTCTTAAAATACCCTCCAGCCTTCTCTGTCACAACTGCAGTTTTTGAAGGTGCTATTATTTTTCTAGAATTAGGAAAATAACTAGTTACATAGCCTCCCATAAGGCTCAACAAGCAGCAGTCTGGGATGGTTTTTTTTCTGCAGAAACTTGATAGTTTTGCTTATCAACAAAAAACAAGGTAAACAGTAACATTTTACAGTAAAACTTCTGTCCCACCTCACCACTTCACTGCAGGCCAAAGAAGAGTCAGCAAATAAACAGACAAGCCTGTAGACATTCCAGTCTATAGCCCTGGGCCCAGTGTTGACTAATCTGCTTCACACAACTAAAAACCCAAAAGTCCAGAGAAGCAGAGTGATGACTGGAGGTATTAAAAGAGATCTCTGGAGATCATCTACTCTGTTCCTTGGTAGAATTCATTAACTGGAGAGTGCTTCCCACCTTTGGTTTCTGGTCCTCCTCTCTTTCCACACAGATAGAAATAAATATAGGATGGAATACACATAAAGTGAGTGACCAATCCAGACACTTTTCAAATGGCTGCATTTATTCTGGCCAAGGGGGAGGAAGATCACCTCCTGGGAGAGTGTGACAAAGTAACACCACTTCTTCCTCACCCTGCAAACTCCAGAGCACCTTAGAGATCTACATGAAACAGATCTCTCCTCAGAGAGGCCAGCACCCTGTCCATATGGCATTCCTCTACTGAGAAAAAAGAAATCCGTTTTGAGCTTTACCTCAAAACTAGCCGAACAGGAAAGAAAATACAGAGCCCAAAAAACCCACAAGTCTGGTAAGCCTGTAAGCCTAAATTTATAGCCTGTTTCTAAAACTATCTAAGAGTGTATGCCCACCAACATGCCAGTCTGGGCTTTGTGCCTAGATTTCTTTTACATCGATACAGACATCTGGAAGAATCACACCGTAAAAAATATTAATAAGGGATCCACAGGGATCATGCAGTCCTACTCCTTACCTTGCACAGGACACCCCAACAATCCCAGCCTGTTCCTGGGAGCGGTGTCTAAACACTCCTGGAGCTCTGTCAGCCTTGGGGCCATGACCATTCCCCAGGGAGCCTCTTCAGTGCCCACCATTCTCTGGGGGAAGAACCTTTTCCTGATATCCAGCCTAAATCTCTCCTAAAACAGCTCCTGTCATTCCCATTCCTGTTACTGTCACTACAGAGAAGAGATTGGTGCTGCCCCTTTTTGTAGACTGTGATGAGATCTCCCTTCAGTCTCACAGAAGCTGATAAAAGCTTAGGTCTTCCCTGGTTCAGATGCTCTCACATCTACGGAATGCATCTTCAATGAAGGAAAAACCCCAGCATCCTATCTTACAGGTTTGACTGTGTTCAGACCAGAGCTAAATTACAGATGCATTTGAAAACAAATTTAAATACCCTGCAACCCAAGCTGTGTAGTTCATTTCAGTAGATGCACTCTGAGTTTATTTTATAACTCTTTTCCTCCTGGTAAAAACTCTGGGTGAAACAGCACCATTGACTTTATATAAATGAAACATTTGTCCAGGGTGAGTCACTTCAGGGAAATTTCTTCAGAAACTACAGCACTGCTCTTACTGGGCAACCCTTATCATGCATCCCAAAAAAATGATACAGAAATCATGGGAGGAGAGTGTGTGTTATCAACATATTGATAGGAGAGAAAAAAGAGGAGCCATTTAGCTGCACAGGTAATTTTCTGGCCCAACAGAAAGAGCATGAATTTCTGTTAATTTCTCCTGCTCCCAATTCCAGTGCATTCTACTTCTGTTCATTTATTGATTGAAGGCCCTCTTAAGAGACAAAGATGGCAGCATTGCAATGAATCTGTGACAGTCTTGAGCAGATCCATCCATGATTGTCACTGACCTCCACTAGGTTATTCACTTTGTTCAGCTCAGAAATCACAAATAATGTGTTCATTTGTGCCTCTCATCATATGCCCAAGACACTTGTCATGCTATAAAAACAGTAATTTAAAGCAGAAATCTCCTGTGCAATCTCATCAGATCTGTTCCTTGGTGCATATATGCCTTTCTCTTTTTTTCTCTCCAAATGTTTTGAAATGAGCACAAATTACAAATACAGTGAAACTGGCAGTTCAAAAAAAGGTTACTGTTCTCGAAACATAAAGCAGATGAAGACATTTCAGTAAACACTGCATTTTGTAGCTTAGAGCATCAGTTAGAAGTAATTCCTTCATAACATCTCATGTCAGGAAATCAGTTCAGCAAAAGCTATTTTTATCTGATAACTGAAATAAGACATCAGAAATTACACTCGAAATTCAAAAGCCCAATAATAATAAAAAGATAGACTCGTGTAGCTGGTCCAAACATTTTGGTTTGTATGCATGTATTTTGTTGTTGAAAAATGCCACTGAGGAACAAAACGTTGTTTTGGTTTTGTTTTTTGTTTTTTTTTTTTTATTAGACCAAATTACTTCAAAGATAAATAAATAAATACATAAATTGCACTTTTCTTTTTCTGCCAGACTAGAGCAGGCTAACTGGACATGCAACCTTGCTTTTTTCCTAGCCATCAGCACTGAATCTTTAGAAAGATCATTTTTTATTGCAAGCTTTTTACTTCTTGAAACTGTCTTAGCTTTGCAACCTTGTGTCCTCTTTCACAAAGCAGCAAATGGAAAATCTCAGTGGATGAAATGTTTTAATTTTTCTCCACATCAGTATGTCATAAGTGAATTACACTGGTCATGTTCCACTCCTCCTGCTCATTGTGCACAGACAGACAAGCAGGAGCAGGTCAGTACTCATCCCCCATGATGATGCACAGCAAGTAACACTGACATTACCTGGACCTTGCAAGCCCAAAATTATATTATTTCTCACTTTTTTCCTGTTATCCTTGGCCTTCCCACTCTCCCCACTTACACAGCATTAAAAATGTAACACTTAAGAAATGCAGTTTTTCAGAACCGTGGGGTTTCCAGCAGCATATTTTGATCAGTTGGCAGTTAACGCCACAAGCACTGAAATAACCATCTCTTTCACTGCACTTTTCTCTGGAAATGGCAAAGTCGTCAAAGACGCATTACTCTCTTCAGTTTTCAGACAGGGAGAATAAGGCACCAGGGGAAGTGAGATTCAGCAGCTCTGGAAGGCGATGAAGGAAAAGTGCAGCACACCCAGCTCCTGCCCCAGCACTCTCTACTGTGTCTTGGCTCCTCATGGACACAGAAAAGGTGACTTTTCCTTCCTGAGGTGGAGCCTCACTGGAATATTTGCTGTGCAAATTAGCCTTGAGCACCAGCCTAACTTGGAAGAAGTAGAAATGGTCCTTTCTTCAAACTAGCAGTTTTGGGGAAAATCAGATGAGACTGAAACCACATTCCTGAAGACACTCACTGCCTACCATAGCCAAAAAAAACATCGGGACTCTCTTGTGTCTTTCCCCTATGTTCTGTCAGTGTGCTGAGCAAGTGGACTTTCCTGTGGGATCTCAGGGTCTGGTGGAAAGACATCTTGTTCCTTTTCATCAAACACAACCATACAGCACACAAAGCACCTTTCCTCTGCTCTTTTCTACTCTGACACTGCCCAAATGTTCAGACAGACAAGAATGAAGCACTGTCAGATGCTACTCATTAACAGAAATACCAGCAGTGATGACGGCCGCTGATAGACCATCTGCATTGGAAAAACTGCACGAAGTTTTACCAATACGCACCCTACATGTCCTCTGCTTGGAAAAAGTTTCACATGCACAGCCCAAAGTCTACTGACCTAAAAAAGGACAGCCCTTGAACTGAGAAAGCTCTTTAGCCACCATCATGTTGCAACCATCAACTGAAACTGTCTCCACATGCAGATTAGGATTAGATTATGCATATTTGTTTTAACAAACCTGGGAAAATGTCAGTTGTTGCAATGAAGAACTGCTTTTTGCTGGGAAAAGAAGGCAGTCTCATTGTGAAGGTGTGCTGTTCCGAATGCACTTTCTAATGCACTCTGTCCTGGTGCAGGAGCTTCTGCCTCCAGCTTCCACAGCTACCCAGAGATTGAATAGTGAGCAGCCTGGAAAGTGCAGCTGCCCAATTCATCCCAAGAAATGTATGGTTTGGATCACAGTGAGGTATCCAAACACATCCATTGAAGTATCTGCTGTAAATTGGAGGTGTGATGAAACAATTTTTATTTGGCAGTGTTACTATTAATTGGCTTAAGTTTTGTTAAAAGTCTCAACTGTTTGTAGATATGTATGTGGCAAGTTGGATAGAGTTACAGAAAAAAGAAAAAAAATAATCAGCCCTGAGAAATGCAATCACTAGTCAAAGTCTGGACTGCCATCACCTCAGTGAACTCCAGGTGTTTCACTGAAGGTGACAGACTGAAGGTTTTGCAAAGCTACCCCCTGGGTGTACAGCAATTGCTGCCTAAGAAAAACCTAAGAAAATTATTATTAGTATTATGTCTTTGAAACAACTTACAAAGAAAAGAAATAAACCACCAAAGGTAACAATGAATACATGATACGAATTAATTACATGATCCACACAAGATCATGTTAAGAGCAAGCAGGGATGCTGATGAGCATCTGAGGGCACTTGTGGGAAGATACACACTTTCCTGGAGATATTTACATTGCATCTGAGTAAGATTTGTCAATGCAAAGGATGTCACATGGAAAAGGTACTATTTTATGAAACAAACACAGAACTCTCTGAAGAACTGCATATAACCTAATGCTTAAAGGTCTGGATCTTTGAAAGACACTTCTGGCACCATGAACTAAGCCAAAGCTGCAGGTCAGAGAACAGAAGTGCTCAATGTCAGGGATGAGGAAAAAGCAAAGAGAAGCCCTAACTCACACATACTCAAAATAAAATATCGTGAAATATTCTGTATCTAACTCAACCAAATTTTAAACTGCAGATTTTATTTTAAGACATTCATGTGAAAGCTCCAGGAGTCTGAGCCTGGAAAATCGGACCCCTTTGAGTTTCCTTAAGATTCAGCTCAGGCGACTTGATAGAGAGAGGCAGCCTTAATCTAATTGTCCAGGAACAGAGTTTTAATAACTCAAAGACAACTAACAAGAAGGCATACACTGTATGAGGAACAAACTGAAAAAAGGCAACAACAAGAGGCAAAAAACAGGGGCTAGACTCAGACAGGGGTATTTATACATTCTGCTGTGATGCGCAGTTTAAGGCGGGGTCTGAGGGAAGGGTCCAATAGGGAGAACAATTAGGAATATTAAAATTTCTGCACCAAAAATCAACCTATGTTGACACAAAGAACTAGGAACCTTCTAGCAATAATTTGCATACTTGAACTGAGGGAGCATGGGAGTAAGCCTCTTGCTTACTATATTTAGAAAGGGGTTTCCCAGGGCATTAAGCCCAGGTTTTCCTCTTCCATGGGGAAACCACTCTTTACGTTCATGCTCTCCAGAATGACATCTTTATTGCAGCTGTCACTGAAGCACAAGGTCTGGTCTTAAAGATAACAGTTGGTGTCAGATCAAAGTAGCTGCCTTTGAGCAGAGCATGAATATTACCCTCCTTCTGTAACTTCTCCACAGTCTGTCTTTAAAGCAGAAATCACACACATTTTTCAACACTCCTAGGAATATGCAAAAAACTGATTAACAAATCAAATTATCTTCCTCCCCCTTCTGCAGGCTGGGGAATAGCTCTCAAGAAAAGCTATTTTACTCCAGGATTGTTTTGTTTCCTTATCATCACTCTTTATGGGACTTTGATCCCTGAACCATTGGCTGCATTTGGCATCAATATAACCATCTACATAACACCAATGCAATTACCACGATTCTGATTAATACCATGAGTCTACATCCTCACACCAAGAGCTGGATTTGCCATTTAGTCCAGCAAAATGTATCTCAGATTTTTTTTCCCTTGTGCTATGCAAAGGTGCCTAATTAGCTTTCAATACCGTGAAACGAAAAACAGAGCAAGATATTTTGTTCTGCATTTTGTGTTAACGATTTAACCTCAGCAGAGTAACTGTTCTGCAAAAGCTCTCAAAAGAATACAAATTCATGACAGGATATGTACCACAAAAACTATCACAACTTCAGCATCTAATTAGCACAATGTGGTAACATTCACACTGATATCCTGTTCACCACAATCTTCTTTGCAAGAGTTTATTTTCCACTTACAAAGTAACATTAAGGAAGATAGCTGCTCTCACATTCCACACATCAAGCCATAAACATTTATCAAGGTGTCAACAGAGAGCAACACTTCTGGGTTGTCAATATTTAATCTGCAGTAGAATTAAATCATGGGTTATAAGATCTAGTTCATCAAGTCAGGAGTTCAGTGCAGATGCTGGGCTGGATGTTGGGAAGCTTCTGAGCAAAGCATATGGAAGCTTCTGCAGCGTTTGACCATGGAAACCTCACACACACAGTATCTGCATATGCACATATACATATGCACAGCCCACAGCATCCCTCTGTATTTTTAGGAATGGGCTGCACCATCACTCCTGAATAGTCCTGAGGAATCACCACACTGCAATTGTGGACAGGCAGCCTTGACTCCTTCACTGATGTGGCAGATTCCAGCACAGAACAAAGGGCTGTCATTAGCTTTCAGTAATGGAACAATTTCCATGAGCTCTGTTCCAGGGAACTTCAGGTAACATCCCAGGAAAAACTACACCTGCTAACCAAGAAGCCCTCCACTTGCTGCCCTTTCTCCTTTGAAGGCCACTAGAAAGCAAAAATGAAATTATTTATGATCCTCTATTAGAAACCTGGTGTGGTAGCCCTGCTCTTCATTAAATGACTGAAAATGGCACATCACTGTGCAATCCTGTTTTTCCTGCATCCTTTTTCTTTCCAAAGGAAAGGAGGACCAGAACTACAACCATTTCTGGCTTATTATAAAGTCTCAGCCATCAGCAGTGCAGAATAACAAAACTCAATTGTCAGGCTATTAGAACTTCTTCCATTTCAAAGACTTCTTCATGCTCTCTAAAGTTTAACAAACTTGGGTTGATGGAAGCTCCTTCCTCAGACCACTTTGGGAGAAGCACATAAAGAGAAAACATGTCCTTGGGCTGACTATCAGCAGGCGTGCCTTCTTACCCTTTGCGCAGCTCAAAAATGAGGCAGAGGAAGTGGTGAATGCTGAAGCAACCTGTCTGACCAGGTCTAAGGAGAGGGCAAAGGCCCTTCTGCCTTATGGCTGTAGCCTTGCCACATGATTTTCCTTTACTCATTTAACTAGTAATAGGAAAAATACCAATTACTTTCACTAAAGAAAAATTTCCCAACCTACAGCCAAGAAAATCCTTTTGCTTTCTCCACATACACTTTGCAAATAAGAAAAAGAGCACTGCAGTTTTTATACTAGCACAGACCTGAGGGCAGAATGTAACTGCATATGGCCTGTTCCTCATATTTCCTATTGGTTTATATTTGTTCCAGTTCTCTTTTTAATGGGCAATTTTCTTGCAAAATTTTCCCTTCACAGCACATTACTGTTCTTAATGAGAACATTCCTAAACAATTCCCATTCAAACTTCTGTTCACCACAGGTAACTCACAGGCAGGTATCATCCACCACTGCCATCATCAGAAAGGTGCTTGGGGAGCTGCTATAGACATTGGAAAGCCCCCTGTCAGAATATCAGAATCAACTCTGCTGTTCAATTCTACATCATTTTTTCTTTCTTGCAAGGTTGAAATTCTTCAAAATAGTGTCAAAATAAAGTTTTTAAAACATAATTAGGTGACTTAATTATTTGCGGGTGTATTTCTCTTTTGTGATTGTATTGTAATTTTCACCTGCTATTACACAGAGTATGGTTCTTCCAATCTGATTTTTTTTTTAATCATGTCAAAAAAGGAAAGCCAGACCTGCTTTCTCTGACAGTTCTGTTAATCTGCCCCTGCCCTACTTACTGCTCATGTGTCTAATTTGGCATAAGGTGACATGCATCCCTGGCACAGGCATTTATATTTTTGTATTACTGTGGCTTGGAAAGCTATTTTTTACTTAGATGTGTCCTTCCTAAATAGGCTAATGGAGGAAATTTACTAATTTCACCACTCATTTCATCTCATAAACCTCAATATTTTATAATTTGCTGTATCCATTCGTGACATCTCACTCCTTGTATCCAGTCTGTCCTCTCTGTTTCTGAAACTTACTTTATTTTGATTAATCTCTTTAAAAACAACATCACATTCATTATCAAGACTTCTATACAACTCCCAGCACTCAGAAACAGCATATGTACACTCAGAAATGTAATTGCTCATGAACTGTATAACTAGTTGATGTGAATAATGCAGGGAGACAGCAGAAAGGGCATGGTTTGGGGAATTAGATCTAATAGCTTTAGGCAGGATCATGTACTGTCTTGGAATTAAAAAAAAAATTTATAATAACTATACCATTTAAAGGACCTTAAAATTACTGAGAACACTAATAGTACAAAGTAGAACAGAACCTCACTCACATAAGCACCCCAAGTATCATCATCATTAAGGGGAATAGCTGGATTATTCTCTATAGTAGTTCTCAAAGTCTGGCAAGTTTCACTGAAAAGGAGTAAGGGAGAAGCAGATAGTGGCTTCCACTCTTCAGTCAATGAGATCCACAGTCTTTCACTTTTCAGAGACAAGTAAATCTGCTAAAAGCTATATTCCGTAACAGGAGGAGAGAGAATGGAAACCAAAGTAATAAAACTCCAAACAGATGTTCAGAGTATCTAGAAGGCGAAATGGGAATTTATACAGAAATGCAGTTTTATTACAAGTGCTCTGTTATTGCTACCATTTAAGTGTGCTAATGCAAAATGTATTTATTTAAGAAAGACCCAATTAAGAAAATTGTTTAAGTAACTCTCAGTAGTGCAAACAACACAACTGTGAATGATGCTACAGCTTTAATATATAAAAAAAAAGTATGAAAGCCTACATATGAACTTGTAGGAAAAGATGAAGAGCAGAAATGAAACAAAAAATTACTACTAAAATTCTATATATGTATTTTTTAATTTAATGCTGGGGACCTGTGAACACCACTGTGACTTCTTAGTTTTGTCCAAGAGAATGATTTCACCAACTGTGGGTGCAGTTCTCCAGTCAGTGCTTAGGAATTGGGAATTTTGCCTCTGATTTGAGCAGACTGAACATGGCACATACAAGTTGCAGCTGCTGAAGGTTGGGAGTAAGACAGAAGTGCACTCCTTCAGGCAAAAAAAGTCAGAGAGGAACAGCTTTGCTTTGATCATTTCACATATAGGCATAGAAGGCTCACAACTTCTTTTTTTTCCCGAATTATCACTGTTTTATTGACTAAAATCTCAGTTCCAAACATTTGTCACAGAGACTTCTACTTAAGTAAAAAAACATTAAAGACCTCTTGCTGGAGTATTATTAGTAATATGTTGATCTCTTTATAGAAAGAATTAAGTCTTCACACTCACAGGATGTTTACACAAAGAATTCATGTAAAATATTTGAAAGGAAACAAGTCTAAATTTTAAAATACATTTAAGTGTCTTGATCACTATGACAAAAAAAATCATCAAACATAGCTTAAGTTAAATTCAAACAGCAATAAAAAGGAGAATTCTGTTTTCTGGAATTCGTTGATTTGGTAATAAACTGAGACACACACTGTTAGTAAGACTTGAGACAGCAATAAGACAATCAAGAAATACAGAAGAAATATAGTGAGAAATATACTGACAGATGGATTGGGGCTTCAAGCTATGGCAGACAACGTGAAGTTGCAGGACACACACGAGGGGAAAGGCGTGCCCAGCACCAGAAGGTGGAGAAGGCATCCGGGTGGACAGCGCTGGCAATGCCACGTGCAAGGCTTGTAAAGTAAGAGACTAAGGCTTTTGACAGAGTTTTCTAAGTTGTTGTGGGGCTTTTTGTCTATTTTGCTTTGCTTCGGTTTGGCTTTTTTACAAAATTTCTTTACTTTGAAGTCGACCCCGCTGCTGTCCCGGCCCCGTTTCTCCTGGTGCTGCCCCAGCACTCTAGTTCTGCCGGCGGCACGGCTTCTTGTGGGCTGCCCCAGTGTCCTGCGAGCCTCCGCCTCTGCGCCTGCCGGACTGCCAGGAGACCCCGGGGCTGCAGCCGCCGCTCTGCCCAGCGCCTGAGGCCCCGGCCTGCCCCGGCCCCTCACGGCGCTGCTCCTGCGCCCTGCTGGTGCCACGAAAGGCGGTAGCACCGGGGCTGGCCTGCTGCGGGGTCGTGTCCGTGTAACGCCGCGCCAGCTCGCTGCACTGATCGGCGGCGACCTCGATGAGCTGCCTCACAAAGGTGGCCGTCTGCTCCTGCAGGAACGGCTGCACCTCCCGCGCCAAGGCCTCCTCGTGCAGCCCGTAGCGGCACAGGCTGGCCACAATCCTGCCCTGCGCGAAGGCCACGTCCCACCAGCAGGCTCCACACAGCACCTCGTTCAGCCACAGCTCCAGCGGCCGCAGGATCTCGGCGTGGTTGCGGAAGAAAAGCGCCCACGTCTCGGGAGGAAACCCCGCCACGTGGGCCCGGGGCTGCGGCCCTGTGGAGCCCGGCTCCTCCCGTGGGCCGGAGCTCCGGGGCACCGAGGGCTGCGGCACAGGCATCTCCACGAAGCCCTGGTCGGGCGGCGCAGGGTAGATGACGGTGTGCACGGTCTGCCTGCATAGCGGGCACGAGGGGTTCTTCCTGGCCCAGCGCACGATGCAGCCCTGGCAGAACTGGTGCAGGCAGGACCCCACATAGGCGATGTTGCCTGAGGCTTCGTGGCAGATGGGGCAGCTCCACTCTGTCCCCGTGGCCATGCTGGCCATGGTGGCAGGCTGAGGAACGGGAGCTGCTCCCCCTCACTGGTCTCGCACACTGTGGGGAGAGGCCGCTGTCACTGGCTGTCTGAGGGACAGGAGGAAGGAATGGCCAGGCCTCTGGAGAAGCCACCCTCCTGGGCACCCTGAGTCCTGTCATCCACCCAGAGGGCACCCGGGGAGCACAGCTCACTTTCAGTTGCCTGCCCCAAGCAGGTAGGGTGGGGAAACAGGAGTGGAGGCCCCGGGACTGGCACTGGGAGCTTCCAATGGCAACCACCCAGGACTGGAGGAAGCCTCACCTTCTCTCCTTTTTCACTCCATTTTAATTGCAAATAACCAGCGTGAGGGTGGGGGAAGAGTGAGTATAACATTTTACCAGGTGGAGGGATATACGTCTAGCGTGGTGAGAGGTTGTGATCAGTGGTTTTTGATTTGGCAGTGTACTAAAGCATACCAAAAAGCTTTTGCAGACGACTGGAACTAACGGCAAATCCACTCTTCAAAACAGCAATAATTTAAAAGTTTCGGGCTAAACCACAGGCCTGCAATATGAAACAATGGTATTTTACTGGTTTTGCTATGGAGGTGTGTTTTTGAGACAAGAGCCTCAGGGACAGGTAAAGTTTCCTGCATAATGGTTTACAAAAGAGGCTAGTCCTAAAATGGGAGTTAAATAACATATATCTAGATATCAAAGGAGAGTTGTGCTTGAGTAAATAATTGCCAGAATTAGTTAATTCTACATTAACTTTGCTTCCAAACTAGAAGTACTCATCAAAGGAAGTTATTTACTACTTACTTTTGTGACCAAGCTGATAATTTAATGATTTCTAGTACATTAATTAGCCCTAATAACATGTAATATGAGCTAGAATTTAAGGATATGCTTGAGGCACAGTGAGGATTCAGCTGGGATCAGGGAAGTCCTATCACCAGCATTAAACCAGCTATCAAACTGCCAAATCAGAGCTTGTCCAAAGTTTTGTTTGGGCAACAGTTTTCTCTTGGTAAATGGCCCTAAGTATTTTGTGCTTGGAGGTCTTAAATCAAATGTACATCGCTCTGCTCTGAAAGCTTCTGTTTTAACTTCCTGAAGTAATCAGATTACCAAGGATAGACCCAAATCCTGTATGTGTAAGCCTTGAAAAAAAAACAGTTTAATTTCAGTCCTGGTGCTGTATCTCTAAACTTCTGAGACATATTTGCACATTACTTCTGTAAGCCCCTATGAAACACAGAGTATAATTATATTCCTCTTAAGCAAGGCAGTAAACAAGCCATAACAATGGCACTCCTGAATTCATATTCAGCTCTGCTCAACTAGAATCAAGAATTTAGTCTTGATTTAGGATTTTGAATTTAATGTACAATGCTTCTGTGGCTGGCATTCAGCAGTGGGACACATTTCCCAGAGAGAGATGAGGACCTTCAGCTCCTACAGTCATTGGCCTGGTGGAAACTAGTGCAAATATTGCCACACCCCTGACAGATCTCAGACAACTCGTCATTATCATGATAATAAATAATAAATGTCAAAGGTGTGTCTTTCATGAAGGGCTGCTACCTATTACAAAAGTAAGTCTCCATATTCTGTTTGAAACCAAACGTTTGCATTAAACTTACATAAAAGTAGAAGAACAAGTCCAGTACACCCATAGGCACGGTTGACTTAGGCTGGGTGGGTGTGTTGGTGTGATGACCAACCTGTAAGGTGAAGGAAGCACCTAAGAAAGGAGAAAAAACTGCACAGCATCAACTGCAGAAACAACATACAGTGAACTAACTGAAGCCCCCGTTCCCCATCCCCCTGTGATTGCTGATGGTCATGAAGGTAGAGAAATTGGGAATAAAATAAGACCTGGGAAGAAGGCAGGAAGTGGTGGGAGGGCCTTTTAAGATTTGATTGTAATTCTCATTATCCTACTCTGATTTGATTGGTAATAAATAAGTAATTTCCCCAAGCTGAGTGTGTTTTGACGGTGATATAACTGGTGAGTGATCTCTCCTTGCCTTTATCTTGACCCACTTGCCTTTCTGATACTTTCTTTCACCAGACCAGCTGAGGACAGAACTTGATTGAGTGGCTCGGGTTGGTACCTCTGATCCAGCCATGGTCGACTCACCTGTCCTAGGTTACAATGTAAGATGTGCCCAAAGAATGTATTCTATCCCCATCTTCATGAGCTGTTGAAACCAGGTGGGGCAGTGTTTCCCTTATCTTCTGTTCATGGGCCCATTAATGCCTTGCCACATGACTCATAGATAACTCCCTCTGGGAGCTATCTCTGGTTAATGGGCCATCAAGGATTCACTGCATGACTCAGAATGAAATCATCCCATTGTGAGATGCTCTGCCCAGGGGGAGGAGCCAAGCATTCCCACCTGGATATAATCTGGGGTTTGGGACAGCATGGGGGGCCCTTACCCACTGGACTCCCAGAGGAGACAAGAGCTACCAGACCTTTCTACAGGATCACTGTTTTGACAAGACCATCTCATCTGGGCTGCTACTACCACCCTAACTAACAGGGTGTTGGGTTGTATTCTGACTCTGTCAGTGGTCTTTTGTACGATTGCATTTATTTTATTTTATTTTACTTTTTTTTTCCCTCTTATTAAATTGTATTTCTGACTTGGAGTCTCTCACTGGTTTTGCTTTCAAACCAGTACACCACCACAGGTTTTCACCAGTGAGCAGCCTTTTGTCATTCCACGTGGTATTGTACTGCACATGGCTGTAAGCACACCCACCGCAATTGAAATGTTATTTTTGCACCAGTCCATAGCCTTTCTCTTCCCATGTGTCATGATGATTTCTTCCAGACAATGAAATGTAATTGGTTTCTGGGTGCCCTAAGGCAGCAAAGGCATTTAAGGAAACCAAAAAGACTGGAAATAGTTGTAAACTCAGAAACTTCCATATAAGCTTTGTTATTCATTGAGCTATCCTGCAGAACCAGCAAAAGCCCACAGAAACATGACAAACTAGCTCACTGACATTAAAGATTGTGTCAGGACCAGCTTCTTCAATCCCTGTGATCCTGACACAAATTTACCAGGGTGCACCACAGTTCTCATAGCACTGGTGCCAAGACCTGCTGTTCTGCAGAAAATAAGGTAATTAAGATATCCCTGTTGGAGAGAGACTGTGAGTAGAATACTTATTTAACATTTTCAACATGTTTTCCCTTGAGGGCTTTTTGATACACTCTAATGTAAGATTGTCAATAAAAACTTACTGATGTCCTTGTAAGGGGATTCAAGAGAATAAATTCTACCCTACAAGTCAGTCCTTTATACTTCTGCAGTTCCTACGAAACCCAATAGAGAAATGCTTAACACAAGAATTGATTTGTCACTAGATAGTCTTTTGAAGGGATGTGTTAATATACAGACCAAGACATCTCTGAAAATTCCCTGCATTGTGAGAGAGGTGATAAATGTAAAATGAACAGACAAAGCACAGTCAATGTGAAAAAGGTTTTGAAAGTAAAAATCTGTTGAAATCCCCTGAAATACAACTGTGAACAGGAAATACAGATGTTAGTAAGGACTGAAGGAAAGAAACCTAAACATTGCACAATCTATGCTGTACTCACAGATTCAGATTAAGGAAATTCAACATTTTCCCATGAGCTGATAAGTAACAGAAGGTATTAATAAGAATAAATATGTGATTTTAAAGTTTTTCATTTAAAAAACAATAGCAACTATATCTAGAATAAAAATGCCATTAAGTCTGCAAAAGCAAAATCACTACACCTTTTCTTTTAATACTTCAAATAAAGAAAGTCAAAGCTCATTTAAACTAACCAGATTTTTTCTTTTATCAGACACAATGTCCTAGCAGGACAGGAAAGATTCAGTTTCCAGTACTTCCCCTCCCATAATCAGCAGAGTGTGGAGATGGGGACTGGCATAATGCTGGTTTGTGTCAGGGAGGAGGCAGAAGACTGTTGCCAGCAATCGCCACCTAAGATAAGCCTGAGGCCGAGAAGCAGTCATTTCCAAATTAAAATCTCATTGAAACCACTTGTAAAATGAGCTGTTTTATGTGAAGAAAAAAAAAAAAACCAACCAAAAAAACCCCAAAGGACCATTTATTCATAAGAAGCGTTTCTGAGGACCCCTAGTCAGTTTTAACCTCAAATCAGCTTTAATAATGGGCTGGTGAATTACAGTGCCCTGCAGGACTTCAGGCTGCAGTACTGCTGCAGAAAGGAAAGCAGGACTGCTAAAGATATAATTCAAAGAGAATCCCCCAAACTTGCTCTCTCTCAGCCTTTTTTATAAGTGTTTTATTTCTACAGCAGAACTCAGCTATCAGGGGGATCCCTTTTATTATTTTTGCAATATGTTTGTCACTCAGCTTACTGGACACTTCCACAGTGGATGCTTGTCCTGCAGTGTATAGTCCCTGAAACAAAAGTGTGTGATATTATGGGGACTGGAAGCTGAGCTTTAATTTCACTTTTATGGGCCATTCAATTAAAATTTGGACTCAGCGATCCTTGTGGGTCCCTTCCAACTCAGAACATTCTGTGATTCTTTAAAATAGTGGTAGACTTGTAAGAAGATGCCCGAATGGTAAGAGATAGCAAGTAACTGAAAAGGAACCAGTGTAACTATCCTTGTAGCTGGTCCTTCTTTGACCAGGTTAGGAGAGCTCCAGAGGTGCCGTTCAGTCTCAAGGGGTTTTTGATTCTATGATAGATTTCAAACAAGCAATAATTACATTGTCCTGTAGTGTATAACTGCAGGTTCTGTAGTGTGCACTAACACTTTTCAAAAACAAGTTTTCCTTACTAAAATGCCTAAGCTCTTGCTCAACTGATGGCAAAACCAAAAGAGAGCACATTTGCTGAAAATGTGTTCTTAAATTGCATAAATGAGAGGTCTGAGGCTTCTCTGCCTAAAGTTGTCCTGTTGCTGGAGTTAAACCTGAGTCCTCAGGATGATCACTCATTTAAGCCCAAGACTAAATCCTACCCACTCATCCAAAACCAGACCATGGAAATATCTTCTCAGGCTTGAACATGATGTGCAATAGACTGCATTAGATCGAGGGCACTCAGTTCGAGGCAGCATAGGGTCAAACTGTTTCTGAAAATAATTTTTCCACATCTCTTCTTCTTTTCCCTGCACCAATATTTGCACAGCTGATCTGCTAGACTAGGGTTAATAATTTATTTTGGGGTTTTTTTTTTTCTTTTTTTAAATAAAGTTCATTTTATGCCTGAGGATTTCTCTGACCTAGCTCAGCACGAGGTCATGAAAGGTGTATGGAAGGAAGATGGAATCTATAGGAATGTTTTCCTGAGTCAAACAGGGAACAGAACTTCTACCTAGTGTGTAGTCCCTCCACTGTTTTGTGCCTCTCTGCCAGGAAGATGAGCAGGACAACACTAACTTTCTACCTCAGTCCTGTTTAAAATTCCCACTTGGAGTTTTAATTTTTGTGTTGGCACATAATTCAAAATGAACAACAAAGTGGGAAGTTTTCCCTTATAAGTGAAAGTGGGAATTAATATGTACTAATGAATTCTGGGTTAAAGTTACCCATTTTGACTTTCTTGAACCCATCCAAGGCTGACCAGGTAACTTTCTGACCTTATAAACTCCATGTCCAGCCTGCTCAGGTGGCAATTAAATAAAGAGAAGGTGATGGAAGAGTAATGAATTAACTGTGTCTAGAATCATCCTTCTCCACTCCATTTTTTGATTATTCCTTCCTTGTGCTTCTATGGTAGTTACAGAGCAGATTAGTGACCTCAGGATTGCTGGAACTGCTTACAGGTCCCTACAAAAGCCACTGCAGGAGGGGTGGCCTCACCTTCACCTCAGGCAATCACTTTTGAGAAGTTAATAAAACTACCAAATAGAGGTGTCTTTCCTCCAGAAGCCAGACACATCTTGCTCTCTGTGCCACCTCTTCCTGGACATCATGTTGCCTCCCTCCCCATTTTCTGCTGCAACTGCATTGTAGATACCTCCACAAAGATCAGTTGTAGTATAACTAATTACATTGGGAAATTAGTTGTGCTCATTTTCAGATTTTGCTAATTTAATATCCTTGTTGTAGGCATAGCAACCAGACTGAGAAATACATTAGAAAGCCTGTTAGATAAGTTCACCTAAGGTGTAGCTAAAAACTTAATGATACACATCCAAAAAAATCTTCCAGCTAAAGGCTCAGAACAAGAAATGAAACACAGCCTTTCAGTTTTTGCAGCTGAAGGAAATCAGTGGCTAATTAATTGCAAGTTTCTGTTGGCATTTCAAAATGAATACCAGGAATGACCAGGAGGAAGGATAGTGAGAATTTTGTTTGTACAGGCCCAGTGAGAGTCCATGGAAGTCACAGGGAATCTATCCTTCACACCAGAGCCTGTCTCTTTGCCCAGCAGTCACCCTGAGCCACTCAATTGAATTACATCATTTGTCTTCCTTTGTTACTGCTAGAGTAGATTGAGATACTCCTTTGCTTTCTTCCATCAAACAAACAAAAAATCAACCAACCAACCAAAAAACAAAAACAAACAAACAAACAAAAAATTAAAAAAAAAACCACACCAACAGTCACTGCCTTAAGGCTGAGGACCAGATGTTTAAAGACTGCCAGTCTTTTCTTTGGTAAAAGAGAATTTTTTAATGAAGTCTAATATTATGTTTGTAGTGTATTCAGGGGATTATTTAATAGCAATATACACCTGCAACATAGCATTTGAATACATATGAAATATATAAGTCCCTTTTAAAGTAGGTTTATAACCAACAGCTCTAACACTTATTCTGTGTACAAAATCAGGACACCTTCAGGCTAAATTTTTTTCTCATTAGTATGCTGGCTGTTTGAATGTAAAATAAGTCAGTCTTTGTGCTAAAATTCAATGTTTTCTACAGTGTTAAAAGAAATACAAAATTGTATTTCTCATATATTTGAAAACCTGAAAATATAAAGCTCTGAAAATCAAAGTCTATCTTTTAAATCACACATCACAAACAGTTGAATTTAAAATATTTTTATATCTATGATGCCAATAAATTAGATATAGGAGAAACAATGATCATAATTGAAAGTGAAACAATTCTCTTTCACCCAGAAGTGTAGATCTTCCATTAACAGTAAAGGTAACAGGAAAGGAATATATTTTGTTGAGTTTTGGGGGCAGGTTTGTTTGGGTTTTTTTCCTAAAAGGATGAAATATTTTTCCTTTTTTTTTTTCCCCCCCCCCCCACTGCATACTAGCACTGAAAGAGTATTAATGCACTGAAGACTCCTTTGAAGTGTTCCTCTTTAGGTATCAATAGATGGTCTGTGTCACAGATTCCTTTCACTGAATAAAACACTGATTTAAAGACATTCTATTACTGTAATAGAATTTTGTTCTGTTATGTTAGTCTGTGATGCTTATATTCATACCTGTGTTTTAAAAACTCAGTGGTGCAGGACGAATATGAGGCTGAAATAAAGGACAAATTGGATCACTGAGACAGGGGATCTAAATCTAAGCCTTCATTTTGGCTGAAGGATACAACATTCTCTGGTTAAGGTAAACTTTAGGCTCCAAACAGACAGAAGTAATATGAGAGTTGTGAACTCTTCTGGTGGAAGTCTTAAGAAAATCAAACCAGCTGTAGTGAACCTAAAAAATACCTGCAGGGGAAGCACACATAATACAACTGTAATGATATTTTCATTATAGTCATGTCCAACATGACATGGATAATTTTCTTTCTGGAGGATGCTAACCCAAAATCTTATACAACCTGAACAAAAAATGAAAAATTTTTTACTTGTTTTTAAGATCTGTGCTACAGATTACTGACCTGACACACACTGTGTGTCTATGATAAATAAAGAGCAGTAAGGATTGGATTTCAAGTCTCCTTGTGCAGAGGAATTGAAAGCTGGCTGTTCTAAAGTTAATGTGCATAGTCAAATTAATGATTTAGTTACAAACCAGAGGTGAGATGCTCTCAGTTTCCATAGGTAGGGGGGAGAAGTGAGCAGGGAACATGTGTCAGTAAGTTCTAGCTCACTATCTCATACACCAGAAGCCTCCTTGATTACTCAGCCCCTTCTGGTATTGCTGTCCTCTAAGGTGGCAGTGTAAACATCCATCAAACATTGCATTTAAAAATGCAATTTCTTTAGATACTTCATCACTACTTTACTACATTGCTACCACTTCATAATACTTCATTCATCTGTGTTCCTAAGTAATTTATACTCATCTCTCACAAACATCTTGATTTCCTTTTGACTGGAGATCTGTAATCAAAAAAAAAAAAAAAAAAAGAACTGTCCTTGCTCTGCTGTTAATAGCTTCCAAGTTATAGAAGGAATAGGCTTTGAATTAAGGTCTGCTGATTAAATCTAAAGACTTTTATGCTACTGTAACCAGTATGAATATTTGCTGAATCATAATTAGGTGTCAAAGATCTATTTAGACTTGCATTTTCCATCAGATTTCTCTCCAACTGGCATGGCATCTGCCTTTAAATTTGCCCTCACAACTGCATGAGGGCACATATATCAATGCTTGAGGCTCTTCCCTCTACCCAGAATGTTTGCAAGGCAGACACCTGCTATTGTGGATGTAATTTTTATATCCTGCTGTAATAGCAGGCATCAATTGACTGTGGATCACAGACTATATACTCTGTTTATTACTAGAAATGTTATAAGCGTAAGCACAATTTATCCAATCTCTCTAAATATTTCAACACAGAAAAAAAATGAAGCTCCAAAAGAAACCCAGGCCCTGGAAGCACATCTGCCCCCTGACCTTACCAGAGAACTGTGTCAATGCTACTAGTCTCTCCTTTGTGCAGCACCAACTCTGTCTCCTCAAGGAAGGACTGCACTATGCAGCATCTGAGTTCCTTTAAAAAAAGAAAGCCAAAGTCAGAATAGGAGACATAAAATCCCCCTTCTCTCGGTCTTGTTATATAAGATTTTGATCTTACTGTGGAAAAATCTCATAAATTAAATACTATCAGGTGATTTTCTAAGTACCAGTAAGCTTTCCTGGATACCCTCACTCATCAGAAGATGTTATTTACTCTTGTAGCATTCAGGTCACTGCTGTAGTTGCTAAATAACTCCTGTTGTGACATACCTTGGTAACCTGGGATACCCTGTGCAATGTGGAGGGAGACAGGTAGAGTCCCACCATCCTGGTTGACTAAGTTACTGTGCTCCTGTGTGAAGAATCTTCTGCTAGCCAGTTTACTGTGAAATCATTCTTAGCTCAAGCCATGTTGATGTTAAATGCAAGTAAAAGCATTCATTATATTCAGTATAGAAGCAGCTGCAGAGACTTGAAGAATGAAGGGAAAAGCACTTTTAAACTACTTGTGGCTAAATTCAGTCTGAAGTGGTATTGCTCCCCCACTGACTGACTCATCACTTTTCCTAACACTTTGCTAGAGAATTTCTGTTTACTCATTTTAAGGAGCAACAGTCTTTTTCTTATGGCACATTCTGGTTTGTACCAACAACCTGGCATTCTGAAGGCCTATAGGGCTGAGACAGACTAGACCTTTCTTTACAAACCTTGGCTATTTCTTCATGTTCATGAAATGATCTATCTTTTCCTCTCTGCTGAAATAGTTTCACTCTCTTCAGGGAGTCAAGTTTTTTAACCCAGGTGTCAATTTCTGTGTTTGGTTAATTAACTCTCACCTAACAAATTGAAACCTCTCCTTTTCATAACTCCTTCTAGATCTTTACGTATGAAGTGTCTTTGCTAATAATTTCTTACAAATCACTTCATGAGGACAACAGATTTGGACTAAGCCCCACCAACACCTCACATCTGAGCACACTGAATGCAACATCACTCCATGCACAGTATTCCATGGCCCTTTTTTCACCACGTCTGATTTTCCTTTACAGAGGGTCATTCCTCCAGCAAAGGTGCCAAATATCACTGATGAGGTACACTAATGGTTGCCTTCCAAGGGATTCCAATTCAGCCAGCCAAAAGTTAAGCAGTCTTAGAGATAATATCTCCTTGTTATCTTCAATTTCTACCTCTCCTTGTTTCTTACGAAATAGTACCTGTGCACTATCACATTTATTTTGATTTCTTGGCTTTGTGTTACCTTTATTTCTTACAAGAGTTACGAGCTCCAGGTGTGTTAAAGGACATTAGGCTTCTATGAAAATACAAGAATTTTAGCTGTAAAAGGAGGAGTGCTTCTGTCTTGAAGAATGTCGTCTTTTATGCCCTGTGACTCACATCTAATTAGTGTTCTTTTCCTATATCCCTTTCCTTACCTTGAAAATTAATAGACTTCATAGTGCACTGGGTAGCTAGGAGGAAGCAGAGGGCCACTGAAGAGATGATGTGAAATAGTCCAGCAAACTATTAGGACAAACTCCAGAGATGCTATTAAGCACCAGCAGCTTAAGAGGAGCAAAAAGCAACTCCTCAAAACAAGAGCTGAGGGTGCTCAACGATTCTGTGCTAAAAGTGACCTAAAAATTTGGAATAATGCAGAGTTTCTAACCAGGAGGTTTAGAAAAGTGAACAGTGAGCAGACCTACTCACTGCTTAGCCATTAGAGAAAGTTAATTCCTTTGACAAGGAACTTTGCCAGCTCTGACTTACCTAGCTGAGTCATTTTGGAGTAATCAGGCATTTCGGAGTAGTCCTGTCCCACTGTTGCTGCTGCTCCTTGGAACAGCCAGCAGCCAAGAGTCTTGCAGAACACATAATAAAAGTGCAAATGTGGATTCTACTGGTGCACATGCATGTTAAAACACAGAGAACTGCTCTGGAGCAGAAGTGGCATTTTCAGACATCAGAGGTAACTACTGTCAGGGGAAAAGGTGGCACTGCTTAGAACTGTCTGGTAGCAGAATTTAGGTGGAAATTATTAGAAGGAAGTTATCAGGTGAGGAAAGAATGATGCATAGGAATTCTGAATTTACCAATCAAAGCTGATGGGTATTTTCAGAACGTTTTGGGAGGAGAAGGATTTGGATGATATTTCGTTAAGAACTTAGTCTTCTTTTCTTTGCTGCAAAAGATTTGCAAGGATTATTTGCTGTAGCTTGGCTCTAGTTTAACATACCTGGGCACCTGCCACCGTGTGATTGTCCCACTCAGAAGAATAACGGGGAGGGGAAAAACAACCTCAGCAGTCAAGTTTTAGCAAATTACTGTCTTTATCCTCAGCACTTTTCTCTCCCACTCTCTCTGTCCCTGATAAGAGCAAAGATCTTTATATTCCCACAGCTGCTGCTCAGTACATCTTGACCTACAATGTGCTGCTACAAGTATTGGTACAGGTCATTAAAAAACTTAAATTAGAGATGTGGATGATGTACAAAAATTCCCAACCTGTGAATTCTAGACAAATTCGTTGTATGATTTTTTTTTCATTATATCTTTAATCAATATATTTGTATGCAGCTTTACTCAGACTTAACAGTAGAATTGTGTTTATTATAGATTAACAGGAATTTTGTCAAACCTCAACAGAATGTGAAGCAGAAGTGTCATCAGGTAAGGCATGACTAGTTTCAAGTTCGCTTTTAAAGTAACTTGTGTAACAGTGTAGCAAGAGACACATTTCTGCACCCAAAAATGCTTTACGAGCATTGCAGTGCTTTTTCTCACCATTTTCTCATGCTTGTCACAAAAAACTTACACTGTTTGGAAAAGGAAACATTCTAGGGCATATGATTAGTCATTAATTTTAAAAGCTTCGAAAATTCTGCAGTTCCTCCCTTTCTAGAACAAGCTTTTTACTTCAGTAATTCAGAGCTTTCCTTTGAGGGGGAAAAAAAAAGGAGAAAATAAAAAAAAAAGAACAGAACAACAAACATCAAAACCAAAGCCATCTAATTCAGAATTACTACATTTCACATATTTCATATCAGTTTTACCAAAACATCCTAAAGAAACATTTACCAAAACATCCTAAAGAATTAGACAGAAGGAAACACAGAAGAGGCAAAGATTAAAAAGGGGGATTTTCACCTTTAAGAAAATGACCAAAAAGAGCAAAAATTCACAGGAGTTGTAGACAGTTCCCATGAGGGGCCCAGAACTACAACAAAATCCTGTTGCAGAAAGGAGGGTTCAGAATATGGCAACACAGCAGAAGTCAGACTGATGGAGGGACAAAGAGATAAAGGATGAAGGTTTTTACAGACCATATTTGAATCAAGTATGCAGAAGCTTAGGCTGGGGGAAATTTTGCTAAATACCTGTTCTCCAGTGTGTTGAACTCCAGCACCACAGCTATTTGGGTCCCGAGATCTTCATGTGTGGATGATCATATCTTGGTGCCTAAAATTAGGAAATACAGGGATGGCTTAGACACTCTGCAACTGGTTTGCAAAAGAAGGAGCACACTGCAGACCTAATGTTAAAATGGGTTTCATGGCCTTACAACCCATGTAAGTTACAGTTCCCAGGCTGTGCTTTGCTTACTCAACATACAGAAAAAGGAATAAGTACTGTATTTGGCATGACTGTACGTACTTCTGATGACATTCTTCTGAAGACAACCTGGTACACTGAGTTCCAGTGAGGGCCTTGATACATAATACAAAAAGATCCCAGTGGTTTCTAAAGGCAACAGCCAACTGAATCTTATGAGCTCAGAAACGAACAGGGGAAATGTAGAAAAACAGTCCTTCAGCTAGTAATGCAGGGGGGTTGTGCCAAACCTGAGGACTCGAGGTCATGCTGAAATTCACAACAGGAATGTTGTTGAGAGAATACTGAAAGACAAAACTCAGCAAGGAGAAGTGTCTCTGTGGACAAGAATTCACCAGAAACAAACTGCAGCCCCAGGAGCAGAAACACTGAGGGAGCTTGGTGTGCTGCCCTGAGAGAGGCAGGAAACAAAGGATGGAGTGGCACAGAGAGGTTGTGGTCATGCTCTGCTTAAAACAATGCAGCCAATGGGGGCTAAGCCAAGTAAGGGTCCAAACATTACTAAAAGTTGAACTTTGCTTCATTAACTCAAAAATATATATTACTTTTCACACTCCCTCATATGCCAACAAAATAAAACCTGCATATGCATTACATGTGTGAATAAAGTCCCTCAAATTCCACCTGGTCATGAAATGACATTCAAACTCTACCATTTTCCTACTCTCAAACAATAGACGTGACTTAAGAGGAAAAGGACATCAGAGGAGACTCCACCTTTCTATTCTGTGCCCATCTCCTCCCTCATAAGGAGGCCCATGGAGTAAGCTTCACTCTGTGGTGATACCACTGACTTATCCTTTCTGATACCAGTGCCATGGCAATTTCTGACCCATATTCTGTCACAGCAATCAATAAATCATGACCAGACTTACAGCACTGATTTGGTTCTAATCAGAAATGGAGCCCAGCCACACCCAGCCCCTCTGATCTCTGAGGTCCAGCTGGAGCACAGGGCTGGTGGGGTATGTTCTGCCAAATTTCATACTCTAAAATATGTTATCTGTGAAAGTATATGATTAAGTTCTTTCCGGTATTTGGACAGACAGATAATATACAACTAAGAAGGGGAAGATCTTGCTACCTCTGGACCCACTATGTCTGCTTCAACTCTGCTCTGAAATTTTCTCAGGGAGTAGCTTTTTGGCCTCCTGAACTCTTCAGCTTTCCTTTCCATATGAAACAGAAGGTATATGTACAATCTGCACATTTTCAGTGTGGGCTCTGCTCCTTTCTGGAGGCAGGGAAAAGCAGAATCATTTTCAAAGGGAATACAATTTTTCCTTCTCTCAGGTAGCAGCACAGACTGACCAGGACAAAAGCACCATGCTGCAAAACACGGCAGTGACACGAGAGAAAAAGTTGTCACCACTCCAAGGACTGGCTGGTCACATTAATAAAGGAGAACACTGTGTCAGGAAACAACAAACACACAGTCAGGCTTCATAGAAGAAGGGAAATCCATCTCCCTTGAACTACTGCAAACTACTCAAGGTTCACTGCAGCTCCCACTCCCAAATTTGAGACTCTTCCAAAGACAGAGTGGGAAACTGAGATGGAAATTGCTTTCAGTTTTGTGATGATTTCATCACTAAATAGTCTTGCTTTTTTCACAAAGCAAAGTGGAAGTCACACCTCATGCAGATTTTTCTGGTCTTTTAGATCAGTTCTAGACAGATCTATCTCACAACTGTCTCTAACCTGAAGTCCTATCACTGTTATTTTTTGACATCTGAATCCAGTTCCTCCAGGTACCCAGACCTGAGAAGATCTTAGTATCTACTGGTTTTATTAGGGCAATGATGATGCATATGTTGTTACACTTCTTTCAGACTTAATTTTCCAAAGTTCAGTTTATTTGTCCAAATAAAACATGAAAACAATGACACTCACTGATAACACTGAACCCAAAGAACTCATCTAGAATGGAGAAAGAATGTGATTTTCTGCTTTTTCTTTAGTGCAATAAAATTACGCTGTCCACGGTTATCTCAGCAGATTGTAAAATACTCATTTTCAAATGCAAACTTTGGTTATTACCCTACTGGCTGAATTCATGCCCCCAGGTATTCAAGTGTTCTTTCTTTGCCCAAATCTTATACCTCAGTCACAACTTAGAACTACATTGAATTTAAGAATCCAAAACCATGATTGCACAGAATCAACTGACAATGGGTAATTGCATCAGGAAAAAGCATTATGATTCCAAAAGGTTTTGTTGCACCCGTAAATGAAAAAAACTTTTATAGAATTCCCTAATCTACTACGCATTTCTAAATTACTACTGTAATTCTCCTTCAAATCTTGAATTTATGACTTTAGTTTCAGTGGAATTATTCACTGAATTCTGAGTGTTCTGAACAGGTTCAACTAAACCATTTATTTCAAATAAGTGTAAATCATACACTGCAAATATACACTTTGTTTTCTTCATATTATACTGTTTCAGTTTATTAATTAATAAAATAGACTTTTTCCCCTTGCTCTGCTATTTCAGTTTGTCTTTTATGGATATAGCTGATTAAATGTCAATAACTTAAGGATAGGGTTTTCATTCTCCCTGTTGAGCCTTTATGGTTGATAAATTTCACACTTGGATTTACTTCCACTCTGCAGACAAATGCATTGTGTGCTTCAAAATTTTCTTTTAGTATTTTCCATGCTCTTTACTTTTGTTTTTCCACTCCTAACTACTAACAGCTTTTAAAAAGAGGAATTGGATGTTCTTCATTTTTTATTTTCTTGATTGTAGGACTCTTAAAAATCTAGTTTCTTGCTCTTTGAAAAAGCATCTTTTCTCTATGGCTGTATGAGCTCTGTGCTAACCCATTCCTTTAGTCCAGAAGAAAAAGATAATTATATTTTATATTATTAGTATATTATACATTATTAATACTGAGCTGACAACCTGCCGATCTTCTCAGTTCTTTTCTAGACAATTCACCAAACAATCAATGTCTGAAGACCACTAACAGCCATATGACAACCAATCAAGTCAGCACTTTTTAAAGATCAAAATTTTCTGTGTAGCCCAAATCAAGGCTGAGATTTTCAGTACTGCATTACTGGGGTTTAGTTTTCAACCAGAGGCATCAATGTGCTAAATATCTGTGGATAAACTAGTAAAGACTGACTCCTGACAAAATGACCATCTCTCCTGCGCCCTGAGCTGTCCAAGAATCTGTGGAGCTCCTCAGGGAAGAGACTTTTTGGCTTGTGAATCAAAGAAATGTTCAGACACCCCAACTGCATTCTCAATTGCTCTGTGCTCAGTAGCTTCTAGTCCAGTCTGGCAAGATCCCAGATGTAGCTTATGATTGATGAAGCCAGAATTTCAGGAAAGCATCCAGGATTTTTTCACCTAAACTAACGTTTTGGAAACAGAGACATATTAGCAGAGCACAGCTGCCTGTAACTTTGGCTCTTTCTGTGATGTTTTATGTCCTGGTAGCCAGAGAACACTAGACAGAGCTAAAGAGAAATTATTTTGTTTCTGAATGAAAGCTGAAAGTAGGAAATGCCACTTAAGGGGAGTCAGTTGTGGTATCTACACGTTCCATTCATGAAATCAGAATAGCCTGAAGGAAGAACGAGAAAAATTGGGGAATTTCCACAGGAAAATGGAGAAACTTCTTTCTTCTATGTCCTCAATTAACCTTAGATGGATCACTAGCTGCAGGCTGTGGTTTGTCACCTTTGAGTTATTTATCATTTGTTTTTTAAACAAAAAAATACAGCTACTATTTGACAAATGTCTTCTGTACAGGGACTGCTGAATCTCTTCGTGCTCAGAAGTTTCCATGGCAACATGCAAGTCCTTGGCAAAACCCAAAAGAACAGTAAAAAGTAAATAATTTTTTGTATGTATGGGATGCTTCCACTGACAGAGAGCTTCAAAACAAAAGGTGAATCCCTCTCAATTACCTATCCTTCATAAAGGTCTCATAAGAAACAATAAACAGACAGAAGAGCTTTGTGTTCAGAATTTCCAGCCAGTTTTCCATCTTGTGTTTAGGCTCAGGGAAAAACAACTGTTTACACAAGCCAGAACCCCACGATCTTAAAGACTTTCTCTAAAACAGGCCCTGAAAAGGATGAATATCTTGCAAAACTGAGTAATTAAATGCCTTTAACTTAATTCTGAAAACAATATATATGCTTTTATTCAGCTGAGCAAGTGGCAAGGTTTTAAATATCCCATTGAAGAACAGACTTTTCTTTTTTTCCCCTTTTAGTCCTAACAAGTGCAGAAACGAAATTGTGAAAAGGGGAAAGAGATGAAAATGAAATCCTAGTCTAGCAGAACTAATTCGTGATGTAAATGGAACTGGTTGAATTCTCTGTCTCTGCTCCCCATCTAACCATTATCAGTGTTTATTGTGCCCAAGCCGTCAGACCTCCTCTCCAGGCAGCATTCCTGCAATGCATATCTGCAGTACCTCATCACCAGACTCAGGACTGGCTGGAGACTGAGACAACACAAGGGTATTGTTAATAATGTGCAGAAAAGCTCTTCAGACACATTGTTTAAAGCCTTTTTAAAAATGACCTAAAGTTGCATGCTCTCAGTCACATCCGACAAATACTTTTTCATGATGCACCCATAACCTGGTGAGATCAAATGTAAAGAGAGAGGAACACTATTGCAAAACAAATCCTAAAACTAGGTATCCTAGAGCAAGGATGCTTTGGGAAGGTATCTAGATCAGCTAAGCAGCTGACAAACTGTAAAAAAAAAGTCATGAAGGAGCATGACAAGTAACACATGGGAATAAAACAGAGAAGCAAGCATAACTGGAGGAAGATCATTTGTTCTCTGTGGCTCCTAAACACTATTACAACAAAAATCACAAATGATCACAGCAAGAGAAGGACCTGCTCCATTGTCTTGGGCATTTCCAACCTTGGAGGAATGAATGTCTCATTTTAGCAGAGACAATTACTGCTGCAGTTTGAGTGATCTTTAGAAATGCCCTTTAGAAAAGAGGAAAGGCAGCAATTTTTACTGTTGTTTGTTAAGGATTATTCCATATTTATTTATGACAAACATAAAATACACAAAATCCTCTGGAGATCTACCAGAAGAGGGGAACTTTCTTTATTTCAAACAAAATTTAAAATCCTAATGAATTTCCAGTGCCTGCTCTCTTGTTTAAATTTGTCAGGCATTCTGAGGGATCTGGAACTATATCATCAGAACAAATTGACACTTGCTTTCTCTCTTTATCAGTTTCTGTATTTTAAGGTGACCTTTTGTGGCCCAAATAAAATGTATTTAACTTTCTGCTGTGAGTTGAAAACTGTATTGCTAAGTTGGTCTGTCCCTACTGCTCACAAGACGTGACTATTTTGTTTTGGTCATCCAGTTAGAGGCCATCAAAAAGACTCTGATCACACCAGAATGAAAGAAAAAATTTCTTCCCCAGTGGACTCTCATCACTGTCTTGGTTAAATACGGAGTATCATATTGCCTGAATTTGCTTTATCAATGAACCTTTAATCCCTAGCTACCTTGCTTATGAGTGTCAAAAGACCTTGAAAGAGAAAATAATAAAGATAAATGTTACTGAGATCAGGCTGTTAACTCCAAGTAGCTCCTTAAGAGTGATTATTTATCACTAAATCAAATATCAAGGAAAATATTAAAAGGTAACTGAGTCAATAAGACATAAGTGCATATTGGGAGTTAGATTTCTTCCTTTTTTACTAACAGAATTTTTTCCCATAAGTTACTAGGAAACTAACTACTGGGTACTTATGGGTACTTAAGCAAAACAAAAGAGAGGAGGGTAGCTACACTGGCTACACTTCTTTTGACTCTGGGAGTTTCTCTCTGAGGGGAGCAGATTTTGGGGGCAGGAAAAAGGACAGAGCTGGGGGGCAGCTGCTCTCAAGCTCAGCTTCGGAAGGAGGAGGGTCAAGCTGTTGCTTACTGCATCACCAGAGTCCAGTCCTAGGGACCTACCACCGTCTACTCGTGTGTCCAGGACTCCTGAGCTCATTTCTCTGTCCTGTCCTGTGGCAGCTGTGCCGCCGCTGTCCCTCCCCCGCTGCCTCTTTGGCGCTGCTCTGAGCCTTTCTGTGTTGTAGCCCCGCATCCCCTGCCCTGCCAGGACATCCCCCTGCAGCTCCAGCTGCCACAGCAGAGCTTCTGCTACACCTCATCCACCAGCCCAGGATTTCTGCTCATTCCTGCCCTTCCAGCTTGGTGCTCCTCAGAGTCCTGCAGGGGCACCGGGATCAGACTGCCCCGGGGTTCTGTGAGGCAAAGCCTCTCCTCCATCCCTTCCCAGCTCGGCCAAGAAGGCCATCACAAAGCTCCTGGCTTCTGTTTTGTTGTTAACACCATAGTTATTGTTGTTTGTTTGCCTTGTTACACATACTAGTAAAGAACTGTTATTCCTACCCTTCATGTCCTTGCCTGAGAGCCCCTTAATTTCAAAACTATAACAATTTGGAGGGAGGGGGTTTACGTTCTCCATTCCAAGGGAGGCTCCTGCCTTCCCCGGGAGACACCTGTCTTTCAAACTAAGAAAGCACAATAAGAATTTGAAGCTGTAGGAACTGAAGATTTTGATCATTCAGCCTGCCAATCTTACCACTGCTCTCCAGTTTTTATGTTTGCACTTCACATAACCTAAGAAAAATAATCCTTGTCAAAGACTTTAACAAATTTCACTGTGAACTTAAATATGTCTCCCCATAATAAGTTCTCTTATGTTACTTGAACTGAAGCACTTACACCGTTAGCATCAGCTACCAATTACTTGTGTGCCCTGTGGCAGTGCATCAAGGAATTGAGGCCGCCATTGATTCCTCACACTCAGCTCCATTCAAACCTGAATAAAATTGCAGTGCATACTTCAAAGGCTGTACATTTTAAATCATGAGAGTTTTTTCCATTACTTTCAGTGATCTTTGTAGCTGATTCTTGGACTTCTTTTCAGATATTTTCAGGTTTATACCAGCACAGAGCAAAGGTCTGATCGACCAAAGTGATCAAGTGGAGAGAGGAACAGGAATATGTTTTAATTAATTTTAACATTTCATCCCCACCATGCTTCTCAAAGGACTGTTCTGCACACTGAAGATTGTAGCTTTATAGACAATTACTGATTGATGCAGCTGCACCGAAGTCATTCAGTCAAAACCAGGAGTGGTTCTACAGACAAAAAAGTCTGTCCCACCCTACAAACTAATCTATGCAAGGTATGGTCACACAGCTGAAAAGGGTTTCCTGTGAGGCACCCAAAAAAGAATGAAAAGTTTTAACTGACCTTGACCTCAGAGCATGACACTTAACAAATTAGCCAGAAGACACTGGCTTGTAAAGATGCAGCCTCAGTGATCAGCCTGCAGAAAACAGATCAACCTACTGCAAGTTCTTTATGAAAAAAATTGCAAAGAGTCATCAGATTGTTTGCAAGTACTTGGAGTGAGCTAAAAAGCATTCATGTAGCAACAGGAGGCATTTCACCCATATTCAGTAACATTCAGTGTCAGTCAAAATTAGGAAGCCTTTTCAATAAAGAAAAGCTGGAGAAGTCAGAGATCACCTGTGCTGAAGTCAAGAAATGTTGCTGAAGCCAGGGAAAAAAAGCTGCAGTCACATCAAGATATTAGGAGAAAACCAATGCAGATAAAAGAGAGAGAGAAAAAAAATGTGATTCTTACTAATTGGCTTTTTGCTAATGAGCTTTTTTCCTAATCTTTTTTGTTGGGTTGTGGGGGGCATGTTTGTTTGGTTTTTTGGTGGGGTTTTTTTGGGTTTTTTTGGTTGGTTGGGTTGGTTTTTTTCTGTTTGTTTGTTTTGTGGGCTTTTGTTTGTTTTTGTTTGGCTTGGGGTTTTTTGAACTAAATGTTTTTTACTAATACAGTTTGAAGAAAGCATGGAACATATTAAAGTAAAAAAAAAAAATCAGCCAGTAAAATTGAACAGTTTTAGGGTAACTGAAACCAGGTCAGAGAAACCCTAGGGAAGGTTATCAAACTGAAAGAAAAAAAACCAAGCAAATGATTCTGAGGATGTTATGACAAACCAGTAACTAGAGACATTTGTTCTGGAATGACTCATTTTTAAAAGCCCTGACCTATACACTCCACAAACTTTATTAGCAGAGACATGCTAAACTCTGCTATTACCAAAACTATTGCAACAGGGTTTTCTCTTCTGAACATTTGATTTGAGCAAAAAACCTCCCCCCATATTTTGTTCACAATAAACAAGGTCTCACCTCAGATGCAACTTGGACTTTTAATAATTCACATTGAGTCCACAAGCAACTACTGAAGAACATTTCTTAAGCAGTAGAATGCAGAGAGCATTGTTAAGGGAGCAAATCACGTTAAGAAACAAAACGCAATCAAAAACTTGCACGCCACAAAATGCAAAAGGGACACAAAGTAAGATTTTCAAAACAAAGCACTGCAGTCAAGGCAGCTGAGTCATTCCATAGAGTCAAAATCTACAAAGACAGACGTGAGGTTCTGAAAGTTTTTTTTCCAAATGTGAAAATGCCTGAAAATTTGAACAACTGATAAAAGAGCCATGAGAGAGAAGTGTGTGCAAATTAAGAGTGGAAAAGGTAATTATTAGGTGGTGTTAACAGGATTGGTTATCACAACTTGTGCCCCAGGTGCAGTGGGTGGTGAGGCTCAGGATGCATTTCCAGTGGGTCCACATATGGAAGCACAGCAGTATAACACCTACATTCATGGATGCACAAGCCAGAAAGGCAGACTAACATGGACAGAGGGCAGCCAGCCTGAGGAACAAGGGCAGACTCACAGGGAGTATCAGCATCCTTTCATATATGGGGGAAAAAAGCACAGCATCAGTAAAGATGCTTTCCAGGTAATTTAGTAGTCAAAACCAAAGGGAAATACACTGCCTTTATATGCTTTCAAATCATTACTGTGCTGGTTTTAGCTGGGATGGAGTGAATTTCCTTCACAGTAAATAATATTGGGCTGTGTTAAGGATTTGAGCTAAAACCAGGGCTTGTAACACAGGGATGTTTTCCCTACCCAATGTTTCCTGTAGAGTTTCATTTACAAATAAAAAGTCTTTATGCAGCATTGGGATGTGGGCTGTAAGTACTGTCTGGGACATCATTGTGTTTTGCTTGTTGTTGTCGTCACTCTTGACTTACCAGATCAACAGATGGCTCCCCTGGCCAAGGAGCAAATCAGGTGACATAGATTCCTGGTGCGTCAGGGTGCTCAGAAAATCTGGAGCAGTGGGTATGAACTGCATAGCCCTGGTTCTTCTGAAAAGGACCAGTAGCTCGGACAAGCTACAGGATTTCATGTCCTTAAATGCTGGTTTCATGAAGCATAGATCCTACAGCTGTCCCTGTGTAAGTACTAATTGAATTTCTGATTTTCCAAGAAGTCAGTTAAAACTTCCAGTTTATTTTCAGTAAGTACTAATTAAGTTTCTAAATTCCTCAGCAAGCTTGATATGTAATGCTCAAGGAGTGTGAAAGCTGTTAGAATACCCAGCTCTTCTCTCTAGCCCAGAAAAAATCATTATCTGATGAAGATACAATAGACTTAAGTTGAAGACAGTGAATTGTGCATGAAAACCATAGTGTAATACTGAAGAGGGCACTACCTCCCTCTCTGAGCTCTGGCTTCAGCTTCCCTCACCGAGGGAAAATGTTACTCAGTCCTGCTCAAGACTCTGATAAATGGAAAATAATTCTTTTTCGTTTGAATCTTGCTACAGCCAGTGGATAGCACAAGCACCAGAGGCATGCCATCATGGAGCTGTGTGTTTCTGCAAAGCAATACAGAGCAATTAATGAACATTTTTCACAGCTCACTAATGAAATGCTGCCAATTACATTGATTTCTCCCTCTTCCCAGTCAAGGCTGAAACTTCACCAGTACAAATCACAAGAGCAGGCTCAGTTCTCACCAAGGGAGGTCTGTCTTCTCAAAGACAACCTGACTTTGCCTCATCTTCTCCTCTGGGTTTTGAATTATGCCACATCATCCTTGTAGGAAACTACTCAGTTTTTCTCTGGCTGGACTTTTGGGGGCTGCAGAGCAGCATCCTGTCAGCTACACTGGTGGTGACAGGGAACATGTGTCAGAGAAATTATGAGAAACATTCATCAAAAAAGTCAGGCAATGGCAGACCTACCACAGAAACTGTTATCCCACTTATAGCAGGGACTGAAAATCAGGTTTTTTCTAGACTAGCCATGTCCTCTTTGACACAGAGACCCCCAAATGGTCATTTTTATTGGATTTTCCAAATCCGGAAAGGCTTCTCAAAAATGCCCAATCTCTTGATTACTATCATTAACAGACAAATGGCCAATTCAGAATGAGAGCCTGGCATCCTTTTCTTGTACTGTGGAGATCATTTGGAGGGGGCAGATGACACTGCAGAACCTTCTATGTCTTATGGCAGTTTCAACTTCAAGTAAACATGATCCTAAAATACCAGAGTGATAAAAGATACTGCTGAGAGAAACAGAAATAAGTCACCATGTCATAGTATGTAGTCATCACTTTGTGCAATGTTCATTGACTTGAACAATATGATGAAACTTTATTCCCTGGTGAGAAGTTGAAGTAGTGCAAGCATATTTATAGCCCACAAGCACACGAAGAAAACCTGTCAATCTCTACAATGCAACTTCCATCTCGCCTTTCAGTCATTGTGAATATTTTTGGTTACAGATGACAAACTAATTAATTCATTGACTTGCTTCTCCCATTCAAAATGTTGCCATCTTTAGGAAATAGAAGAGGATACAAAAGGTCATCCCTTATTGCAGAACTCAATGTACCTCACATATTTTGGGTTACACTTTGTTTGAACTGGGTGGCTTTTCGTTTTACAAAAATATCCCTATAAATGCAATACATAAAATAATCTTCGGCTCCAGAAAGTTTGTGTTCAACTCATGCAAATATTTAATCCACTATTACATAAAACATGAGCTGACACTGCACTTATTGTCATAAGCAGTACATTAAACACACTCTTGGTCATGTATAATGAAGTAGAAATTGTTTGCTAAAGGAGCAGATCAGTTGGCGTATATTGGCTTACACTTTGAACCCCCTCTAGCCAGGCCATGAAAATAATTTTCAGTCTGATGGTCAGATGTAAAAATGGGAGAAAAAACCTGGAGATATAGCAGTTACTCATGAACAAATTATTGACCAAATTTCAACAGGAAATATTGGAATATCAATTTTAATATGTACTTGTAGATTATTAATTCATCAAATTTGATTAATTGTATGCATAAAAATGACAACAGCAATTTTATACAACTTAATAAATACTTTTCACTTTTCATCAGGATAGTCATCCAGCTAAACAGTGACACACCTCTCCCAAGGATTTCACTAGAGTAATTCTTTTTCCTCTAGGCTGCAAAAAGATAATTTCCCACCTGCTCCGTCTCTTTAAATTACTCAGGGAAGAACCTCTGGATTCTGAAGAAATCCTTCTGCTCTCTGCATTCCTCCAACTCTGTGACAAAGGGATGGATATTCACAGGTGTGTCAGCACTCCAGCCAAAGCAGAGGCTCACCTACATATCACAGAAGTACCAATCTGCATAAAGTTAATGTCATTTTGGCTTGGACTTGGATATAGGTGTACCAAAATGGAACAAGAATAGGATGCAAGGTTTCTGTAATGCTGGAAGCCAGGCACAGTTTTAGATAAGAATGTGACTGGTGTGATCATTTCAAAAGGCAACAGTAGGTAAATCTACACAAGAAAGATGAGTGTGAAGAAAAAATCCAAATAAATGGAAGAGTGAGCAGAAAAGAAACCTTGCCCCTGTGGACAGGGAGGACAACAGCATAAATACAGACATGAGGAGCGAGAACCTGAGAAGAAGGAAATCAAATTCAGCTTGGCTCTGATTTTTCTCCTTGAAGCTCTTTCAACCCCACTTCCCTTGATTTCACCGACAACGGACTCCAGCCCTCTGGGCTCCCTGTTTGGCATCAGCTCCACAACACCGTAAAAGCCACAGATAATTTAGAATCCAATTGTTTAATTTAATGCCTCAGTGTATAACAAGTGCTGATGAACGTGGTGTGAGAACTGGCCACCAGCAACAAGGGCGTTGTTAATGAATTAATTCAACAAAGCTTAAAACTGGCCTGATTTGTCAGTCTTCTAAACACTCCCATCACAGCAATCCCAAATTCCCTGAGATAGATAGATAGATGAATAGATATATAGATAGATAGATAGACAGATAGATATGTGCACATAAGTTTTGTTGCAACATTATACATAGAAATAGGTATTTTAGAATGCACACAATCTCCCCCCCAAAAAGGAACCAATGTGAAAAGTCCTGGGTTCCATCTGCCTAAGGCAAAGCTGTTTTTCTGATAAATCTCATATGAGAGAGAAGACCCAGTGATCTTCTTCTCCTAATAGATCTTGACTATGGAATAATGATTGGATTTTTCTCTTCTCTAAATGCATAATTGTTATATTCAATTATACCATATTGTTTATTTTAACTGATCTGTGAAAGCAAAGAAAACAGACACAAATCTGTCAAGAACACTTGAGCTAGTTAAAACTGGGCAAAAAAGTTGCAGCTTCCAGATGTATTCCTCTTCTAATAATTTGGCATACAAAACAGAATTAAGACTGCAAGTGTTTGTGTAAAGACAGGTCATATTAAACTTTCTGCAGTAATCTCACTTGCATATTTCCTTTCAATTGTTCAGTTTTCTAGCCACAAGGAGAAAAAAAACCAAAAAACCCCAAACCTCAAATAATTTCTAGCAACAGGGCTTGAAAAGAAAAGAAAGAACGTTTAGAAATTGACATTTTAGGAGGTAGACCTCAACACTTCTACTCACATTTGACATGTAGCTTGCACAATATTTTAAATAAAGGTTTAAAATAAAATCTGCTCTGAATTGGGCTTGATCATTTTTCAAATTATAGTTAGAGCAAAGGTTTTTGCTGTATGTAGCCTTATTACCATGGGATATTTTTCAGCACATGTAATTCACTAATGGATCTTCTGAAGTCTTTTCTATTCCAGCCTTTAAATAAATGTACAGTCTACCATCCAAGCATGACCACCTCTCAGAAAAAAATTGTGTCAACACTTTTCCCTCAGGTCTTCTCACTTACATGAAATAACAAGGTCCAGAGACTGAGGTTGGCAGGCTGGTTTACTACAGTTTAGGATTTGGTCCTATTGGCCATGACAAGGTGCAGTCAGTGAAGGTTAGATAACAATTTCAGTATGTCCTGCTTCAGAAATCAATTAGTAGCCCTACATTTTCTCACATCATATGCCATTAGAAATAACATTTTTTTCCAAAAATCTCTCACTGTACAGGAAGCTAACCCACCTGGATCTCCCTATGATTTCACAGGAAAATCTCTGGAGGCTTGAACTGTGTCTGTTTTTCCACCTCCCTAGCAGCTGAGCCTGCAGCGACTTCAGACCTGGGGGCAGACCACTGGCTGTTCTCCCCAGCAGAATGGTGAGAAAATGGCACAACTTCACCTTAATCACGAGGTCAAGTTATCAACTACAGCAAGGTCCCTATTCTCCTCACCTCCAACAGAGAAATTCTATTGATTTCACTCAGTATTCAGCCTGTGCACTTTGGTTTTTGGCAAGCAATGCTCATTCTGACACAACCTCGCCATGTGAGTACACAAGTGAATATATATTTGCTTTAAAGCAAAGCCTTGGCTTAGAACAATATATAGTGTGCTGGGCATGTAACCTGTGGGAATAAAATTCAGTGTCTTTTTAATAAAATCTGTAGGTTTAGGGAGTATGTTTTTCTTACAAAGCCTGCTGTGAGAGGAGGAATTCTCCACAAAGAACATGTACTTCCATAAGAGGTGACAATTCTTCCTTGACTTCTTCCATCCTTCTATCTCCTTCTTGGTAAATGAATCTAATATACTTTTGCTAACTACAAAGGAGGAAGTAATTTAATTTACTGTCAACAGAAAATGTTGTATTTCTTAATGCTACATAAGCTCCTCTTAACACTGGCTAATCCCACCCCTATGAAATAGAGTTAGCAAATACCTACTACCTTTTTTAATGTGTCCCTGTCCTTTCCATAATTGGGAGCTCTAAACCATTATTGGAAACAGAAGCAGGAAGTAATACACACCAGTAAATGTCTGTACACACCCCCAAAAAAGTTGATTTTGCTTCTGAAATCATAGTCACAGAACTCTGATGTCCAGATTTAACAACAGCAACATTAACTGAGCAGCTCAGACTCAAATATGACTACTGCTACGTGATACCCCACATGCCATTAATATGTGCCAGTCATGTGAAACTTCCATTAAGTTTCTCCATTAAAAAATTAATGTTACGGCATAGTAGGAATACACATCAGAAAAATATCCTGGACCAACTGCTGTGTTGGACTTGAACAAGATGACTTTACAGTTACCTGATGGAAACCAAGCAAGACCTGGAGCAATGCAGTTTTCCACTCCATTACCAACTCAGAGGCATTGAGAACCCCTAAACTTGTTATTTATCTAAGTGTTTTTTTACTGCCAATAAAACTTTCAAGTCATTAATGACTATTTTCTTCTCATTTGTTCCTTGCTCAATCCTTGAGTCCCAACAGACGAAGCAACAACAAAGAAAGATGCTTCTAACCCTCTGTATTTCCACTGTCAGTTACTAGAATATACAGTCTCAATCTCTTAAAATACTAGAAAATCTGCAGAAGAGGTCAGATTTCATAAAAACCCCACGGGGTTTAGTGGAAGTAATTTAGCAGAAAAAAGTAACTATTCTCTTCTACATGTCAATACAAACAGCTTAAAGATAAACACAGATGAGGCAGAATGCTTGGTGTCAAGAGATACTCTGTGTAAAGAGGTGTTTCCAACTCATCAAAGGGTGACAGTACTAAGTAGAGTTAATTTTTCAAGACAAATAGATTTGCTAATGAAATGGATTCTTCTAAAACCAGTCAATCTGGCAGGCAGACCATGCAGTGGAAATTCAGCTTTCTGGGCAGTCAGTAGAGACAGGTAAGCAATTTCAGAAGGGTGAACCTTATGAACAGCACAGAAAAGAGCAGCACCTGTCTGCTCGCAGCTTCACAGCTCTGAATATGCACTTTGTTCAGAAGCACTAGTGTGATCCAGAAGGATGTGTTTTCAAAGAGGCTTCTCATCTCAGACATTCAAAACCTGTCCTTCCCTCCAAGTGCTTAAATATCCTTGAAAAAGAGGAACTTTGGTGAAAACAGAACTTACAGATATGAAATTATTTTTAACTTCTATTTTACTCTCATCTTCTGTTTAAAATCACAGGTAGAAGTTACAGGTAAATATTATAGGAACGTTTCTGATATGAAGTGTGTTTTGCAGACTCAGTCACCATGACACCTTCATGCTCACAGGAACAAAGGGCACAGAAAGGAGTTCAGCAGACAAGAGGAGTACAAACTGTCATCATGTCCTTCTTGCCAGGACTGACTAAAGAAACTTCACAGGACCTGCTGTATCAGAAAATTCAGTTTCCTGAGAATCTCACTGTTTCCTGTGAGCTGCCTCACTTTGATCAGACGTTGTAAGCATATTGAGCACACTTTGAATCACAACAAAGCATTTCATTCTGACTCCTCTGACAGCAGTTCTGAGCCAGGCATTCCAAACAATGCTTGGGTAAGGCCATTAGGTTGTTTATTGACCCTTGAAATCATTGAATTTTAAACTTCCACTCCATAAAGCTCTTCCAACTTGCTTGTGGTCTGGACTCTTGCAGAGTGCAAGAAACTGCTTATGCATTGAAGCCTGTCTGCTTTTCTTACTCAAAATACTGGTTTTCTAATCAAAGAAGAGGACAGCAACCCATTAAATAAGATGCTTACATGTAGCATTTCTCCACACCATGCATATTATCTCAGTGCTTTAAGGAAGAGAGCTTTGTATGTGCCAGGTCTGCCACTGACTGGCCTATAAGGCAATAAGTAAATAATTTATCAGAATCAGAAAGAGGTTGTAGGTTTACTCAAACACTGCAGCAAACAATCTCAAAATCCATTTTTGCAAGAAATTGGCAACATCTGGTCTCTTTTTGCTCAAAATAATCAATGAGCTTCAAGTTCACAGTTCTTTTTCATCAGCATCTGTTGCACCTCCTGCACTACAAAATATTTCCACTTATACTCTGTGTGCTTAATTAAACCTCAGCAACTACTCTACTAGTAAAGTAGGAGTAATTTAGAGGGTACCTGTAAAATAAATTATTAGAACAACAGTATTTGCTTTGCCACAGTTTTCTCTAAACCACTGCTGTAGCTACAGCACCTCTGTCATAACACCAGTTCTGACAAAATAATAATGCTATCAAGAAGTCAATAATAAGCTGCTCAAAGCTGGTGATTTTGTACTTTATACTGATTTCCTCTGCTTTACATTCCCTTTTCTTCCCTCTCCCCTTTCCTACCCATCTTCCCTTTCCCATCCCCTTTCACCACTACCTCACCCTTCCCTCTCCTTTTCCCTTACTTCCTCTCTCCCTCCCTCCAGAATCATGAAATCTGAAAATTCAGTAAACAGAATCTAAAACACAAATTTCAAGGCAGTAAAAATAATTTTAAAGGCCTGAATGTTTAATAACCTATTGAATTTTCACACCTGCGTACCAGGTGGGTGAATCACTTTGTGCTTTAAGATGAGTCACAGATTCAAACCCATCCTGCAGGAGGATTTGGTGCTGTGGCTTCCCTTTAACCCAGTTTACACATCCTAAATTCCCCATCAGTTGTCCATGGACTAGATCAACTCTCCCATGTGCAGGATCAGGAAACAGAAGCACCTGAGTCCATCTCTGAAATGCCCTGGGGGAAGTTCACTGTGTCTGCTAACTCTGAGTGAGGATCTGACTTCTTAATTTGTCCTCCAAAGAAAAGGTCTAAACCCTGGTTGAGGTAGACCCTTCTCTTTCTGGCCTTTCTTCCCTTTTCTCTCACTGAACTTGAGCATGCTGGACACATCTTTAATTTCAAGAGTGGAACCTTATAACATTCCACCTCACAAATTAGGATTTGCTCCAGCAATACCTCATGTTGCTGTTTTAAAATAAAGCTTCCTATTTAATGGGTGGCAAATACTCAGGTAATGTGAAATTGGAAGCATTGATGAATAGTTTATGGGGTGGGTTCTCTTTAATATCTTTAGTGAAACTAGGTCAGCTTAATAGGTTCTCTTGGATGGGACAGAACACTTTTTACTGTCATTTTCTCCATTGCCAGGGAATCTACAAAAAGACCAGAATCTTCTTTTTCTTCGATAGATTTATCTGACTCATGCACATTGCAGGTCTGCTTTTGATCATAAATAGTTTGTTGAATTTTTATGATAATTTCATTTGATAATATAAATGCAAATTATCCTGTATGTACCCAAAGAGGGAAAAAAAATTACTTATATTTTAAAAAGCTCCTTGGGGAAAACATTATAATTTATCATTGTAGGAAAAAGTATAAGTTTTCCTATAGGGGTAAAGGTTGCTGTTGAGCTAATTATTTTCAAACTGGACATCTATTTTCTAGTGCATTGCTTCATGATGCTTAATACAATGAGCTTGCCCATGCTAAAATTAATTACTGTCCTTTGATAATCTACAAAACATTACAGCGGATACTAGTCTTGTTAGCAAAGGGAAGTTGGAAGCATAACGTTGAATCATATGTGTTTAGTATATTCACAGCCAAAACAGAGAATTACAGACCCATGGAATCAAATGAGATTGGAAAAGTCTTTTAAGACCACTGAGTCAAACTTGAGCATTTAACACTGAAAATTTAATAGTTCAAATCTTTGGTTCACATATTAATAAATACTGAAAGAAGGCATGGAAATACTTCAGCTAACATTCTGCTAAAATAGTCAATGTAGCAATATCACCTGCAAGGTTTAAGCTTTTAAAAATAATCTAACAGCTCTCTACCAGATTTCCTAAATTCATGTTAAAAATGCTTTTCCAACTATTGAAGTAAAGTTATTATTAAAATCTTTAAAATGCAGAGCACTGACATATTCCTTGATATCATGGCTTAGAGGAGTAAAAATTGTTCATCAAACCTAAAAAAGACTAATGCAGAAATATTAAAAAATCTGCAGGATTTTGCAGGGTATTGATAATAGTAAGATTGTAATAATTTTCTCAGCTGCTCAGCTGTTATTCATAAGGAAAAAGACTGCAGCCAGCTACTTAAAGATGCTACCTATAAGAGATGTCTTCTGCTTCACTAATTTTAAGAGGTACAATCAATCCATGAAGACTTTTTTTTCGTACAGGTACATAAGTCTACTTATATGCAAGACTTTTCCTTGTGCAAAAACATATAGGACCCAGCTTTTCTCTTTACTCTAAAACCAGACAAAAAAAAAACCCAGATACATTCTAATTATCATGGGTATATGAAAGAGTACAAAACTGGATTCACTAGAATCATACCTAGGGAAAATGTTTGGGTCTGGCTAGGGAAAAGTTCCATGTCCTAAAATGTTTCATATTTCAGAAGTTAGTTTGTTTCACTCTTGAATAAAATCCAGAGGTTTTCATTATGTCTAAAACAAATTAATCAGAAACAGGAAGGCACAGCCACAAGGTTTTTCACTGTTGATACAATGTGAGTGTTTTTACAGTTGATTCAAGCAATAAATGAGGCAGGTTTAAACATCCCAGGAACTAAAGCAGGTTCTCAACACTCACTTAGAAATAACTGTTCTAAGTCCCCCGTCCCCCACCAATGCTTGGTTTAGATAAGTAAATCAAAATTACAGAAAAACTTTGCCTTGCCCTCCCAATGCCTGATAATTGAGAGATGAAGAACAATCTATGTGCTAATGAGAATAAAATAAGTGAGTGTGAAAAGCTGATTTAATAAAAAAAAAAAGGTCTGGAGGTTTTATGGCAAAACATTCTACTGCCTTCACTGAGTCACCCTCCTGTAACCCATGTTTACCAAAACAAAACTCTTAAAGGGTATCACTAGTCCACAGTGACTGCACATGTTTTCTGCTTTTACTGGGACATGAAGCAGCAGTGAACCAAAATCTGACAAAGGTAACAAGGAAAGGAAACCTGTTACCATTTTGTGATAAAGTGCTGTGAAATGGTCAACATGATGTCTGTATTTGAAAGTGTTAGTGTTAGTGCAAAGACAATATATCTGGCAAAAGATGAAAATTGTTCTTTTTTTGTGTATAAAATATCATCTAAATGAATAAAAAATATAAATAGGAGAAATTGGAGAGAATACATTGTTTTCAGAAACACAATTTACAAAAAAGAAATTATTTTTTAAAAAGGATGAGTATTTATAAGGCTTTTAATGCATCACTACAAGGAGACTAATGAGAATCCATATGCAGCAAAATCCATGGAAAGTTTATGCAATTTACGCTGAGGTTTTCTTCTAGGTAAAGTTTTAAGCAAATGTCGAACAGTAAGCGCTACAAATTTACCAACAGAAAACTCTGTAAGAAAAAACACAGACCCTTTTAAAAAGCCTTGATGATGTCCAGAGTTAGGAAACACTTTAAGGGCAGACTCGTGCTTCTAACACTGATAGTAACAAACCACTATTTCTCTCCATGACACAATAACCAGAACATCAGGTTTGTTTATCTCCCAGTGCTGAGTCAATAGTTGTTAGTGTGAGATGTTGCACAGAAAAAAAAGAGAAAAGAGAGAGAAGTGTGTTTCTGTCCCCTTTTGCCACACAGATCATCAGGCTCCCCCTGCAGGGAGCATCCCCTGCCACAGCCCTGTGAACCCTCTTGGGTTACCTGTGTGACACGTGGTAATGTGTTCAGTCAGCTCCACATGTCCACAGTCCATGAGAGAGAAGAACATTTCCAAAAAACTAATTATGGCTTCATTTTTGTTTTTCTGTAAGTACTCACTAACTCCATTTGAATCACTCACTTTACTCTGGATTAATCCACAAGCAACTGGAGCAGAATTTTACCATGGGCACCCTTGATTTCTTGATAAATTCAAAACAAAATAGAACTAAAAGCCACCCAGATCAGAAGCGAAATTTAAGCAACTTTCATTATAAAGAATAATTAAACTAGAATCTTTAGGTGGCATCTAAGGGCAGTCTTCACAAATGCAACCACAGCTGTGTGTTCCCTGTCTGTGGCTGAGAACAACATCCATTTTTAAGTTTGTTTAAATAAAACAGTAAATTAAAAGCTAACATATCTCCAGACACTGGTCTGTGCTGCTCCATCTCCAAGCTCTTCTCCATTTCATACCTCCCATCCTCCATTCCTTTCCTTTCTGGGATTTGTTACCTTCTATTTATACAAAGAGCTGCTTCTGCCTCAGGAATCCTTGGGAGCCATCAGTCAGCTGCCTGAGGAAATCCCCAAGTTTCTTGATGAGTTCACTCTCCTCTAGTTTTTGTCAAGCCATCCAGTCCCCAAGGCTCCATCTTCCTCAAGCAAGTAAATTTGCTGCTTACAAAGCTACCCTGGGAAACAAACCCACCCTCTGCCATGAGCCTTGTTCTTCTCAGCACTGTCCTTTGATTCCATGCCCCAGGCTCCAGTCCTGAATCCAAATCCTTCAAGATGTTTTTTGCAGACATTTACAAAACAGGGAGAGCATGCAATTCAACTGCCATTTTTGTAATATTGCCCTTTCAGGGTGAAGACAGTTTGAAATTAAACAGCTGGAGCTTGACTTGTCAGCTGAACCAGCTTGTGAAGAGCTCTGTTACTTGACTGACACGTATCTCTGCCATGGATCAGTACCAAGGTGCATCAGCTGTCAGGGAAAGTGTGAAGCTCTTGAGGCTCTTAGATAAATTCACTCTGCTGAAATCAGTCCACACAATCCATACATCAGGGTCTTGTTTCCACCTACACTGTTAATGGTGTGTGGTTTGGGGCTTGCCTTCAAAACAGGCATAAGCTTCACTTCTTTGTTTATATTTAGCATTTAAGACACAACAGGTCAGTTTCTTAGCTGTTATGAAATGTGTACAATGCCAGAAGGGACTAGACCCTGACCTGGCTGTCTATGTAAGAAAACCTTGGATTATTATCTGGTTGACAAAAGCACATGGAAAACAGTGGCTTCAGATGTTGAAAATTTAAGCTGCTTATTACACACATCTTTTATCAAAAAAGTGTATCAATCACTAGAACACTAGCTAGGAGGATTGGCCATGGAGAATATCCCATTGTCTGATCCTTTGAAAAAAACAGATATTCTTCTGTAACATGTTCTCCAGTTCCAGTAAAGTTCCTATCATCAGGCCTGACACAGGAATCATCTGCTGAAATTCTGCTGAATTCACTTACATGGGAAGAGAAGCACGCTGATTACAATAATGGCCCCTTCTGTCCCTAAAATCTATTAAACTATTAAGTCCATAGAACAATGCCAGCTCATGTCCCGCTGCTAATGTGAATTTGAAGAAGACAGTCTTACAGTGGGACTGTGCCTGATCAGCTACAAGAGTCTCTGTAATGTGTTCCTCATTTGGTGGATGCAAAAACAAGCTCAGCTGTTCAGGTCACTGCACAGAGAGTAGCATTTTTTAAAGGGACAACTCAGAAAGAAAAAAAGTATGTACTATTCTAAATTCAGATCTAAAAACATTAAAGAGAGAGCCTCACAGAAAGGTCAAGGACCAGTGAGGTAGAAGACACATAGGAAAGAAAAGAGGATTTTCTTTTGCCCTTACAGTGGGTGTCTATGGTTTCAGAAGAGCACTTTCAGAAGAAACTCCTGCAAAAGTAATCCCTCACACCATGCTGTGATGTGTCAGAAATCTCATTTCAATGTGTGTGAGCAGGACATGGTGACACCCCTGGCACAGCAAGGAACAACTCCTCCACACTGAAGCTCCCAAACCCCAGCCTGCTGGTCTTTGCTAGAAAGTCAGGTGTGATGTTCTAATAACTTTAATTTCTCCATCTTATGCAAGCTGATTATACCACATAAGTTCAGGGGCCACTGCAACAAAATAATGCTCAATGGCAGCACAGTTTTAAACCTGTATTTGCTGATTATAAAGCACAGCAAATAAGAATTGCATTCAGAGGTGCATTGCTACATAATTTTTGTTACACTTGATAGTGCCTTTAATACTACTTATGTCCATGAAGTGTTCATAAAAGGAACCTGTTGTAATGTAGTTTCACGGTAGCCTGACTTCAATCAGCTTTGAATGACAAATTTGAGCATCTTTAAATGCAAATAACTCTCATAACATCCTCTCTTTAGGTGTAAAATAAAAACTAGGAACCTCTGTACAGTGCACAGGAATTATACCACAGTGTTCTTTTGCTTAAATTCATTTCAACTCCTGATATTCTCAAAACTATTTTGACCCTTTTCCTTTTAGCAAGAAGGATTTCCCTCACACTTTTTGTCCTTAATGACTTCACAAGAAGTCCTGGTCTGATGCCACTCTGAGTAGACTTGAGCTACACAACTCTCTGTTTCTCATAGCCACTGAGTCTTTTATTGTGCAGGAAAAAAAATTCAATAGCCTTTAGGATGCTAAAGCAAACCTGACCTGTTCTTACAGGCACTCTGATGCAGACACACATTATATTTAAATAAATAATATTTAAATATTTAAACAATATTTAAATATTATTTCATTCCATCTTTTTTTCAGCCATATGGCAGCTCTGCACATAAAAGCCTGCCCCGTGCACACACTGCACTCAATTCCTGAAAATAGAGAACACACTAAAGTTGCTTCTTGTCAGAGCTCATGGAAGTTCTCGATCTGTAACTCTGCATATCTTTAAATCATGTAAGGCAAACATCTTCCCACAGTAATTTTGCATATAATGATATAGTAACAAAATCCATCAGATGAAAGAGGATATGACTTATCTGCTGCAAAGGTCATAAATGAGGGTTTTAATGATGTGAAGTGTAACATCTGAGCTTGCAGGCATCAGAAGGAGCATTTAATTGATAAAGTATTTATGAAGTATCAAGCATCATTTACTAGAAATGCTTTAATTTATGACTGATATAAAATCCGACTTCCTAAATAGGTTAATAACAACAGCAATTCTGTGGGAGACACTGCTGCTGCCAGCCCCTCTGCAGATTCAGCTGCAGGGTTTGCAGTCTGTTATTTCATCTCTTCTGGTGGAAAGTAGGAATTATGTTCTGATCCTCTCTTGAATCTGAGTGGTGCCAAGGCTATCTAGAAAAGCAGTTAATGCACAAGTGATGTGCCATGAAAAGACCATGTCCCAAGGCAAGGTAGTCACACACTGCCATGCCCCAAATCTTTGGGAAGACAGGAGTGAAGGCACTCACTTGGGCCACCAATTGCATTTCTTCCCAGTCAGAGGCAACAGCACAGAACATCACACAGGGCACGTTCTAAGATCAAGCCTCCAGCATGAGCTGATTGCAGCTTTAGGGCTGTGGAGGGTGAGAGAACATCCATCCATCCATCCATCCATCCATCCATCCATCCATCCATCCATCCCTGCCAGTCACCCTCAGCAGGATGAAGGGATGTGGGATGGGAGAGCCTGTGGGCCCAGAGAGCTGCAGGGATTTTGCCTGCCAAGTGCTGCTGTAGGCAAGTCCAGCTAGACTTGGTGAAGAGAAGTTTAATTTACTACCAGTTAAAACCAAAGCTGGTTTTAACAAAGACAAAACACACCCCAGCACCTTTCCCTCAGGGCTTTCCCAGGGCCCAATGTCCCCCAGTCCCCTCACCTGGAGCCCTGCAGGGACAGGGCACCCTCAGCCCTCTCCCGTGCAGCTCCTTCTTCTAAAGCTCTCAGCAGACCCAGCACACCTGCTCCAGCTCTGGGCTGCTTGGCAGCACTTACCCATTTGTGCTCTTCCCCTTTCTGCCCTGTACTTGCTTTTTCTCACTCCTTTACTCACCCAGAGGTTCCCACTTTCATTCAGCCCCACCTGTGACTGAGGGACCCAGCCGGGCTCAGCTGTAGCTCCTTGGTGCAGATGCAATTGTCTGGAACAGACCCTGGGGATCCCCTGGCAAAAAAAAAGTTGACTTCCCACCTGCTCCATCTCTTTAAATTACTCAGGGAAGAACCTCTGGATTCTGAAGAAATCCTTCTGCTCTCTTTGCATTCCTCCAACTCTGTGACAAAGGGGTGGATATTCACAGGTGTGTCAGCACTCCAGCCAAAGCAGAGGCTCACCTACATATCACAGAAGTACCAATCTGCATAAAGTTAATGTCATTTTGGCTTGGACTTGGATATAGGTGTACCAAAATGGAACAAGAATAGGATGCAAGGTTTCTGTAATGCTGGAAGCCAAGCACAGTTTTAGATAAGAATGTGACTGGTGTGATCATTTCAAAAGGCAACAGTAGGTAAATCTACACAAGAAAGATGAGTGTGAAGAAAAAATCCAAATAAATGGAAGAGTGAGCAGAAAAGAAACCTTGCCCCTGTGGACAGGGAGGACAACAGCATAAATACAGACATGAGGAGCGAGAACCTGAGAAGAAGGAAATCAAATTCAGCTTGGCTCTGATTTTTCTCCTTGAAGCTCTTTCAACCCCACTTCCCTTGATTTCACCAACAATGCACTCCAGCCCTCTGGGCTCCCTGTTTGGCATCAGCTCCACAACACCGTAAAAGCCACAGATAATTTAGAATCCAATTGTTTAATTTAATGCCTCAGTGTATAACAAGTGCTGATGAACGTGGTGTGAGAACTGGCCACCAGCAACAAGGGCATTGTTAATGAATTAATTCAACAAAGCTTAAAACTGGCCTGATTTGTCAGTCTTCTAAACACTCCCATCACAGCAAGCCGGAATTCCTCAAGGCAGAAACGTGGTGAGCCCATTGGTGTTTGGAGGAAATTGGAGTCACATGTGGGACTTCAGCATCTCAACACACTGCCCTGGACACCCCATAAAGCACATGGACCATTTCAAGTGACTAATGAAAATTTAGGAATTTGAATTGTTGTGGAATCATAGAATCACTTAAGTTGGAAAATATCTTTGAGATAATTAAGTCAAATCAATGGGCTCATGCTGTATGAGACATAATTGGTGTTCCTGTAGTAAACTGCAACAGTGTGAAAGTGCTTTAAGAGCCCAGGGGAAATAAGGTAGAAGTGTAGCATAGCTGAGCAAAGAAAGCGGAAAAAAATGGGTGAAGGGAAGGTAAAAATGAAGTGGTATTTCCAAAACAAAACTTTCTGCAGTTTCAGAAATAATTCAAACACATGAATGGCCAAAGCTTCTTAGTGGAAAAATAGAGTAAAATAGAACTGGTGAGTTTTATTATTGCCAAAACCAACTGCAAACTCTCTTCTTTTTACATACATGGAGTAATGGCAAATAGGCAGAACAGGGAGTGGGAAGAAATAATGACGAAACAATGTCCAGGAAGGATTTTTCAGGGAAAAGGAATCTTGTCCATGTTTTGAGGACCTCCCTCTTACCTCCTTCTCTATGTATAATATAGAAGGCATAATAAATCAGCCAAGAAGTAATAAATCAGCCCTGAAGAATTTTATTGGTATGCTTTCAGAAGTAGCCACCTGTAACTGGATACCTGACCCTTTGCTGAGCTCCTACAGGCACCTGTGCTACAACCATATCCTCTTTTTGCGACCCTGATGAGCAGCTAGCAACCTCACTGCTCAGTTACTCCTCATTGTGGGGGCTGATGGTCCTTCCTTGCCATGAGGTGACACACTCACATGGTTGGAGCCCTGTAGGTTACTTGGGTAGGACTTCCCTGTTCACCCCCAGCAAATCTAGACCCAGCTCCTTGGACACAGCAGAGCAGAAGTCACCACCGTAAACAGGAAAATCAGTGCCCTGGATAATGGCAACCCCTGCTGACACCTAAAGTGTGGCATTTAGGAATATATCACTGCTTGCTTTTCATTACCAGCCCAGAGAGTTGCCCAGTTGTCTTCTGAGCAGTTCTCCAGTGAGGTGCAGTTACTCCTGTGACATGATCTGGGTTTCTGGAAGGAAGGAGTGTTCCTGTTGCTTCCTACATGCTCTCATTGGGAATTCTCCTTTTACAGAGTGAACCTGATCTGTAATTTAGGCTCTATCTCAAAAATTAGGCCTACATCCTCAACATTCTTCTGTCATTGCAGGGAAAAAAAACCCCAAAAGATGTAAGAATTCTTTTTCTCTACAAAGAGGATGAAATGGAAAAAGCTTCTCCTAGCTGGCTGAAAATCTGCACAGTGACAGCATGTAATTTGGAAAAGTTACTGACAAACTGCAAAACAATTACATAGTACTTAAAGCATTCAGATTAAATTATGTCACTTGCTAAGGAGCAAAGGCTTGCAGGAATTAGAATAAACAAGGTCCAGCAAAAGATGGCACTTTCCTCTTGATTCAACATTTTGTTGCGAAATCTAGTTTTAATTCAGCTAACAAGTCCAGAGCAGGCCGATAAGGTTTGTGGCTGGAAACATTTTGCCATTTCAGCACACTGAGTGTTCCTGCAGCTACTGGCTGTTTGGAGAGGAACAGGAGAGAGAGGAACAAAGATGTGTAATGGAAATACCCAGAAATCCTGGAATCAATATAATAAAATAAAATTTTATTTTATTATATAAAATATAATATTTTATGGCAATAAAATAACGTAAAATTTTTCTTATATCATAGTGTAAGAGGAAAAAAATATAAAGGGGAGTTCAGACAAAGGAATATCTTGACTGGCTTAGATAGACTAAATCAGAATGACTGGGCTGGTATTCAGACAGATTAACAGGCTAAAAAATTTCTTGGTGTAGAAGGGGCAGGAAAGAATATACAAAGTGGGAAAGAATGGGCACATTTCTCTGTTATTTAAATACTTCCAGCTCCATTCAGCCTATTCCTAACATCACAGCCAAGAAAAATGTTTCTGTCACTGATTGCATGGGCAGCAATGACAACATTCCCCTTCCTCCCCCTGATTCTCCAATTCCCAGTCACTGGCAAATACTGATTTCTATTTTGTACAGCAGTTGGGGTGTTTTCTTTTGCAATCTCCTATGAATGTAAAGATCCCCTGAAAATTCACACCAAGATGCACATTAATTTTACCTAACTGTTGATTTATTCTAACTGCCACAATGTTAATTTGTATTTTGAAATGGAGATTTTCCCAGTTCCTTTTTGTTTGTCAGAGTCCTCTTTTCAAAAAAGAAAGCTTTTTTCTCTTTTTATTGTCTTTTTACATCCAAACACATAGAAACCATCTCTTTTCTCTTAGCTGTTGCATCTTTTTGTGTTCTCTTCACATCCTATTTTCCCATCAAAAAACTTTGGTCATTCCTGTGTTGGAATTAATTCTGAAAACAGGGGAAGTTGTTGTTTGCAAACACCACTTCATTTTTACCTTCCCTTCACCTGTTTTTCCCCTCTTTCCTTGTTCAACTATTGTACACTCCATCTTACTCCCTCCTCCCCAGGACCAAAATTTATAATAAGCTGAATCATGAACCTGACCTCCAAAGAGATGTGCCTGCCCCTCTCTGACTTTTAGAGGTTTGCCAAGGATGAGAAAAGTTCGTCGCCCTGGGAACTTGTGTTCTGAAATTATTTAGTAAGCAGAAGAATGCAGCAGAGGGAAAGAAAACTAGAGCTAAAGCTGACTGTCTATTCAATTATTAATCCTATTCATAAAGAATTTAGCCTCTGTTTTGTTAAGCAAATAGTTTGGAAACTTGTCCATTCCTCCCCTGTGTGAAGTATTTGCTGTTTGAAAGGTCTGGAAAGCGTTTTTCAGATTGAGTGTTTGTCTACACTTTCATCCTTCATCATTTGCTTTTGGTGTAGCATGGTGTGGAGACACTTGGTTCAGGCAACAATCAAGACACCAGGGCTGGAAAATTTTAAATGGAATTGTATCACTGAGGGCAAAGGCAATACACCAAAAATTTTTTCAAGATCATTTATGCAAATTGCCAGCCATGGCAAAAAAATACCAGCTGACTGAATTCACCCATATTTTACACAGGTAAATAAATTCAGAATGACAGCTCAGGATCACGCAACATCCAGAGATGCCTTGAAAACCTCCTGAGACAGGGCTCCCATGGCTGCCTTGGGTCCCTGCTCCTCTGGGACCTCTGAACTCACTACATTGTAGTTCCTTTTATCTTTTTTCGAATCAGAATCTTCCCCTTTTCAGATTATAACCATTGCTGCTTGGCACAAACCAAGCCAAATTAGATTTTCTTAGCATCAGGTATCACAGAGCCATAGGGTGGCCCAGGTTGGAAGGGACCACAGTGAGTCAGCTGGTCCCACCTCCCTGCCCCAGCAGGGCCATCCCAGAGCACGCAGCACAGGATTGTGTCCTGATGGCTCAGGAATATCCCCAGTGAGGGAGACTCCACAGCCTCTCTGGGCAACCCCATCCTTGAACTTGATCTCATCTCCAGGTGTCCTTTAAGGAATTGGGCCTCTTGAAAATTTTAGCTTGTGTTTTTGCTCTTGACAGGTGCAATTTAAGACACTGAGTGAGTTAGGCCTCACTTAAAACTATTTAGATATGGGATGCATGCAAATACCCCTCCATTCTGGCAGTTTTAAGAAGTCAATTTTACAAATTGGCCTCCTAATAAGGAAGAAGACCTCACATAATGGTGAGTTGTTCCAGAATATTTCTCATTACTTTATTTTTTAACTCTAAGACAGAGCACTTGCTGTGACTTCTCCCCAAAAGTGTGCACACATATGCTACAAATCCACACATCCACAAGCTTTTCCATAGAGACAATAATAAATGAGTGGCAGAAAGGAAGAGCAAGTATGTAACTTATGTGATACAATTAACCTCTTTGAGTGAGTAGAGATAATCAACTGAATAAATTAATTTGAGGAATTATTGACAAGTCAATAACTCTATAAAAGGGGATTTAATTTCTTTTAGAACATATCAGCACAGCTCTGCTGCTCCAAAACAAGGAAGCAAAAGAGTGGATGACAAATTAAACTGGCCACACAAAAAGAGAAAGCCATATCTTGAAGCCTAGGAGTTCAGAAAAAGATATGGTATTCACTACATACAAATTGAAAAAAACAGGGTCACTTAGACAAGAGAACAGAATAACAGTCTTAAAGCATGGAAAAACTGCTCTAGAGTTGTGTAGAGTGAGTAATTATCTTAAACTGCATCATGATGTTGATTTTTATTTTTTTTCTCTTGAACTCAGATAATTAGCTTTTATCCTGGAACATGAGAGGCATCTTGTTTCATGGTCTTGCCCTCTTTGTTAATGATCTTTAGCTAATTAGAAATTGGGAAAGTAGAAGCTGGCAATGTACTCAGAGACCAATTGACACAAAAGTCATCTGCATGATGGAGAAAATAAGCCGAGGCTGGTCATAGCCTATAAGTCATCCCCTTGCTGCAGTGCTCCAGCAGCAATGAAGATAAACAGTTACACTTTGCAAAACAACTGCTGCTTTGCTCCTCCCTCAGTCAGGGAGCTCTATTTTATAAGCCTGGTACTAAAACTCAAAGCTCAGCTTATGTCAGTGCAGAGTGAACCCTCATTGCTGCTTCCAGCATCTATGCAGAGGCACATCTCTGTTTGGATGCATGCTCTGAAAAGCTCCCTTAAAGACATAAATATATTTTTTTCAATATTGAGCATACTGCTTTCTCCAGAAAAATGTCTTATATCAAAGCTTTTGTCAGTATTCCTATTAAAACCAATTCTCAACATTTACCTGTTCAATCTGTTTTCATTTTCATTATTCTCATTCTTGGCCTTTTCTGTTTTCCTGTATTTTAAAATACTACCTGAATAACATGCTAGTGACAAGGCATTCTAAATATCATATTTTATGTCCAGGGCAAGATAAAAGTTATGAGGAAAGCTGAATGGCAAAAGATATTCTCAGCCAACTAATTCACTTAAAAAGCAAAATGTGGACATCTTTTATAGCAAATGATAATGATAAAGATCCTGCTGAACTGTAAAAGCTGATTTCCACAAATGCTGTTTCCATAAATGTTGTCACAAAGTTATACCCAAAAGTCAAATTCAGCTACTGCACAGTCTGCAGCTTATTTAACAGTACACAGGGAAACTCTAATCACTAATTTTTCAGAACAGAGCAAAACAATGGAGCAGAAAGTGGCTTCACACAATCTGCCTTTAGGCACCAAAATCAGGAAGTCAGATAAGTGAATAAGAAAATCATTAACTCCAGTAGGATGGAAAACAGGGCTCCTCTCTACTGATGAAACGAAACTCCTGGTCCTGGAGCTTTCCCCTTCCCACTTGGACACTCAGCATCAAAGCAGTCTCAGAAAATTTCTGAACTCTAGGAAATGGAATAGCAATAATATCCTCTGCGCTTCCTTCAAGGACTATGGTCACTAAAAGCAAACAAGCAAACAAACTAACAAACAAACAAAACTAAACCAAAAGCCCCAACACCCGAATTCCCAGTTTTTCAGCCAAGGACGTGCTCCTTTCACCCGAGGCAACATTAAGGTAAACAAAAGATGCAGGAAGGTGGCAATTACTGTCTGACTCTGTGTCATAATTATTCCCACGAATTTTGTGTCCAGATTTACAACCCTTTGAGGAAGTGGTCACTTTATTTTAACAGTACTGCTGTAGAGTTGCTGACCCTCCCCATTCTGGGAATGCAAAGTGGAGCATCCCCTGTGGAGCTGAGAGACTCACAGCTGCTTGGGCAGCCTGAGCTTCATCTTGTGCTTGTGTTCAGCACCAGAAACACAAAACCTGTAATTTCAAACACTTATCGAAGAAAACAGTGGATAAGGAACGAAAATGTATTTTAAATAGTGAGTACCAATTTTCATTGCCTATTTTATTTCAAACCCATCAGACTCTATTCTGTCTAAGCTGCACATATATTTAACAATGGCTATGTCAGAACTGTTTACTGTTTAAAAACAGCATAAAAAGATGTCATACCCTAAATATCATGATGGATAAAGTAGTTGCAGTGTCAAATGTAAATTTTTAATGCTGTCTCAATTTCTCCTAATGCAAATTAATTAGTAAAGTTTATAAAACCAAAATTGTACTGCAGCTAAATCTTACATCAGTGCTGTTTTTAAGTGAACAGTTCCTTTTCCCTTGGCTTGGTAAAGCTGAGATTCAGTCAGCCTTATTCAGTAAAACTGCAGCATATTTGGGTGGTGCATGTTATAGTCAGTGGGACCTGAAATAACAATAATGTATATTCCCAAACGTGGGTAACAGTGATTTAATGCTTTGAATAAAGCACAGTAAACACATTAATCAGATATCTGTAAAATGTTCAAGTCACGTGATCACAATTGATCAAACTTTTTGCAGCCTGGCGTAGTCCTGGGAAGACTTTACAGGCTCTTGCACATAAAAGACTCCTTTTTTCAAGCCTGTTCTGAAACCTTCACTAGAGCAGAGGCTCATGCTGGGGAGCTGGGTAGGAAGGGGCATCCCAGATGTCAGCATCTCTTAGTAAAGCTGGGCTAAGTCCATTAATAAAGCAATTCCTGCATGGCAGGAGGTACATAAAATTCTAGTACCTTCCTTACTCTGGGAAACAACTCCTAATGAGGAAGAACAAGAGCAATCACACCTTTAAGAAGTCCCTGTTATCACTGGTATGATAAAAGCTGCCTTATTTTCTCCAAGGAAGTTGTAAATAGCCAAGAAAAAACAGACAGAAAAATTAAAATCTTCCTTAGAATATGCCTTAAAGGTGAGAAATACCATTATTTGCTTTATTCATTTGCTTTAACTAATTTGCAATGCAAATTCATTAGTCTGAACTTCTCAGGACACAATGAGAGACTCAAACAAGAGCAGTTTGCTTTCTTTTATGTAAACTATCAGGTTTTTGAGTTAACAGGTCATTTATGAGCATACTTTATGCAAAATACCGCAAATGGAGGAACTTGTTCAGCTATGTCATTCTAATATATTTAAAAATAAGATGTTCCTCATTTTCATGGCTTCTATATTCAGCTCAGTTCAAGCTAATAGAAACTACACTCTCTCTGATATTTGACCTTCTAATTGCTCTATTAAAAACTGGATTAATATTGATCTCCTGAATGACAGTCTGCCAAAGGCATAACAGCTTTTCTGTCAATCTTTAAAAGAGAAGACAACATAAGGTCTCTCCAGAACAAAGATTACATATTCTGAATGAGAGGAAAAAAATCTATAGTTAGCATTACTGAAAAACTCAAAATTATTCCACCAACTTTTTAGCTAAGAATACTTTCATTGCTTGTGAAACTGGAAAGAACATATCTAAAATACAACGTTAAGATGATCTGCATGCTTCCTGTAGTCAAATTTTTTGAGGAATGAAAGTAATACCTTTTTCATCATTAACATTTTGCATAGTATAGGTAAAAAACTTTGAGTCACTAAGTTCTTGCCATGGGTTCTCAAGGGAAGAGGCACACAGATCCAAAAAAAAGTGAGAGAGAGGTGGGGTAAAAAGCCCTGCTGTGATTGACTGCAGTAATTTACTTCACCTCCCTCTACACAGATCTCCTGTGATCTTGATTCACCACTCCCCAGTTGTTATATTATGATGGTTAGAGTCACACTTATCAAAGCTAGACTTAGGTTTTAACTAGACCTAGATGGCCAATTCAGTGATCCAGGGAAGAACCTGTTGAAAAAAAGGTTTTTCTTCCAGGTCATGCTGTGAAGGATTGCAGACAGAGGCAGCTGACATGACAAGGACATCTCAAGTGTGTTAAAAGTGCTTACAGCAATGTATTGATGGCATGCAGTCAGCAATGGTCCCTGAAAGGAAGGAATTAATACCTTGGCTTCAAATTCAATCTTTGTGCAATTATTTCACTGTTGCTTAGGTGGCATTTCTGCCAGGTGTGTTATCCTGAATGTGGCTTGCTGCTAATGCTTCAGGGAACCCAAATTTCATGCTCATTTACCCAGTGCTTTTTCAGTGGGCTGGCATAGGTCCCCTTCAAGGAATGCCCTAAATCCAGGCCTTGCTGAGGCTGGCAGAGTGGGAGGGTTATTCCAGATATTGGGGAGAGGTGACCTGGCCACACAACAACCTGAGGAGTTTGGCAAAGCTCCAAATCACCAAACTCCTCTGCACTAAAATTCATAAGTAATTTTCAGCAAAACTACCCTGTATTCCAATTTATGGTTTGTTTCATACTCTTTCCCCAGCCTAAAGACACTGTCCTCTGTAAAATACATTCTTCATGTGTGACAGAGATTTTTAACTAATGCTGCAAGTAACAGCACATTCATTTGTGTATTCTATGTTAGTCAAGCTCCCAGTTTTCCAGGCAAAAATTTCCCTTTTCCCCCTCTTGCTGTTTTTCAAAGTCTTGTTGAATGGGGAAAATATGGAAGAAAGGTGTGAAAAATTCTGCAGGTTTTGATGGAAACTTTTTTCCCATTCCATAAGGGAGCACCTTCCTTTTCTATGGACAGATCATCAAGCAGCTGGTAAGTGTCTGAGGTTTTAACCCTGAACTGAATAAGTAACCCAGGAAATAATGAGGTTGTTTAGTTAGATGATGTATGTCCCTGTTCTTTATTTTCTAGATTTTTTTCATTTTCTTTTCATTTTCTAGCTGTCCAATAGGACAGTGGTGAATGTAAAGCATTCATGCCATTGACATTCAACCTGCTATCAGGCAAATCTAATACTCAGTATTAAAATTATCAACATGATATAGACAAGCATATAATAAGCTTCTATGTGAAAGCATTCCCAAACTTTAGTTATTTTTCTCTCAAAGAAAAATATCTTTTAAAGACTCTTATATAACAAAATATTGTTTAACTGCTCAATATTATTTCTAGCAGGAGAAGTGATTCTCAAATGTTTCCAGATTACTTGGTTATGAAATAGAAGTTTTTCTTTGCTATCCAAATTTTAATCTTGGGGAAGTGTGTACAGTATTCCTAAGGGACTGTGTCTCTGTTGTGTTCTCCAAGAGCACAAAAGGAAATAAATAGTCATTAGAATGGTTATTTATAAAGAAAGTGAAAACTATTTTTGACAAAACAATCTGTATTGTATTCTAGCTGCTATGATTGTTAACGGTACCACAGGAAGAACACAGAAGAAAATCCCATCACAAAGGCAGACTTATGCCATTCTTGGAAAAAAAAAATTATGCCTTTGCAGTGCTATGGTTGTTTTTAATCTAAAGCAGCTTTAGAGTTTCATTCAACTTGTGATTTAGGAGTGCAGCTCTAGATCAAAGAAGACTAACAGTATCCAGGCAACATGATTAAATAAATTATACTTTTCAAGTTGTCTTACAGAAGAAGAAAGTTTACATAGCAAAAGTGAAAATAAGGGAAGGAGAACACAACAGCTCAACCCAAATTCTACATACTACATTCCATCTAAGCATATAGTATATTTCTGAACAAACTTTGAAAGCTGAAAGCACAGCCTGTCAGCAGTGTACCACACTGCTTCCACCATTTTTCTGTGAAGGAGATTATTTGCACACACCTGATGTAATGTGATTCTTCTTTTTCTTAGACCTTGTCCTACTGAATGTTTTGTCATGAGGGAATAAAACAGAAAGCAAGCATCAGTTATGGATTACTTTGCTCTCTCTGGAGTGACTCTCCATTATAGTCCTAGGGAAAAGAAAGAAGTAAATGTATTTTTGTGACTCAGAACACCATAATATTAGAGTTTCACAATCATCAAAACTGTAGCTGAACTTTATGTATTTAATGTCATGGATTCTTGTCATTGTTTCTTCTTTTTGTTTTGGGTTTTTTTTGTTGTTGGTTTTGTTTGGGTTTTTGTGGATTTTTTGGTTTTGTTTTTGGTTGGTTGGTTTTTTTTGTTTGTTTGTTTTTCACACATGTTTTCCAAATGTTTTGATGATCCAGCACACCAAGTTTCCCAAAGTATTCAGAGCAGGTAAAGAGTTCATCAGGAGAGTTAAAAGGTACTGCTCAGAATGATCAGGAGTGAAAAGGGTACAGAGTTCTAATTATTATTCAAATTCTAATATCACTTGTAGAAGTGATATTAGAAGTCATTATATCATCATTTTCTTATCTGCCCTGTGGCATACATATAGCAATACATCTGTTGAACATACCAACCTGTTTTTCAACATTTTGCACATCCACAAAACATTAAACCAAAGTAGGATTTAACTTATCATCATTGAACATATTTTCATTTTACCTTTTGTCTCACGTGAATTCTGTAAGAGGGAGGACTCCTTAATCTCAGAAATACCCTTCTACAGAAACTTTCTTTTTTCTGGATACAACTTCATTCCTGTTTGAAATGCATTTTTTTTTTTTTAATTTCCAGTAACCTGAAAATTCCACAGATAATTTCTGGTGGAAATACCAGCACAAAACATTTCCATTTCTGCAGCTGTATACTTAGATTCCAGAAGCATAAAAAGATTTGGAATCCTTCAAAAGGTAAGAAAATTGTTTACATTGAATAAAGCAATAAGCAATTATATGGGAAAGAAGAAACCTAAGAGGGAGAAATTAACACTTACTTCAGTTCTGTGTCTCTTGAGTTGTAGCTGGGCACCCTTACCTCTGAATTAAATGCTGTGGGAAAAAAAAGAAAATTAATAAGCACAGATTGTCCCTACCCCATATTCCAGCTTTTGGGATTTTGGTCTAGTTTGGTTTGTTGTGGGTCTTTTTTGGTGGGTTTGTTTTGGCAGGGAGAGGTTGGTTGGTTGGATATTTTTGTTTTGTTTAGGGGTTTTTTTGGGGGTGGGATTTTTTTGGTATTTTTATTTGTTTGTTGGTTGCCTGGTTTGGGTTTTTTGGTTTTTTGGTTTTTTGGTTTGTTTTTTTTTTTTTTCAGAACACAGATCTCTTGCAAGAACATCCATGGAACTGAAACAGCCTAGCCCTGCTTTTGCACAGCTGTTGAGTGCTACCAGCTCCACAAACACACTTTTCACTTCTCATTCAGCCAGTTTACTGGAGTTGAAGGCGCTTTGCAAGATAATTTTGGACACTTCTGTTTTCTTGGCAAATCTAGAGGGGGGAAAAAAAGTGCTTGGTTTAATGGGCATGATAGAAGTTTAACGAGTTGCATGCCTGGAGTTTAGAAAGAGCACCTATTTGCAATAAAAAGAAAATGCAAGGCAAAACAAGTTCATATCTGTAATATCATGCAGAACCTAGGAATTAAGCCCAAGGAAGAAAAGCCACACATCTGATCCCTGAAATAATCAAGGAAGAAGGACAAAGGCAGATCAGTGTGAGAAGCAAAGAATATTTTCCTTTGAGACCAGCTGGGTGCTCAGAAAATACCTGCATTTGGCATCACTGTCTGTTCTTTCAGCACAGTGACATCAAAGGGTGCCTGTGCTAATGCCTAGGGAGAAATCGTTCCTCAGGCCCTCTTGTACTGTTGAGATCTTAAACCCCCTGTGACTCACAGGAGAACAAGGGAATTGCTGCAGTTCTGTCATTTAACTTTTGTGCTCCAGTATGGACCCTTTGCTGGTTTGACAAAGTTGCATATGGCACTGAATTTTCAATGGAGTAGAATACACAGCTCACACTAAAATTTGAAGTGCCTCTGCTCACAAGCAAAATTACTTGGATAAATACTTGCCTAATAGGTAACATTTTTGGCCAGTGACTGTGACTGGAAACTGATAACTCTCATCTGAACCAGACAGTACAGAAAACTTTGACAGTTTTATAGTGCAATGTGATTTATTGTGATTTGAAGTTCTTACTTCCCCCCACCTTCAGTAAGTAAATCCAGCCCTGTTTTTTCATCATGGTATAGCATGCAGGGTCTACAGTCTTGGCTAAAAATGTAAATTAATATTATTATTTTCTTCAATCAGAATAAGCTCTCTAACACATAAAGTGACCTGCTGAGGGTGACTGTTAGTTACCTTTTGTATTAGAACATAATTAAACTATTAACAGCATTGCAGTAAAAACTGGCATTTTGTCTCATGTCATGATGCCAACTCACAATGTATCGGGAAATAGCTTAATAGAAGTCAGATTCTTCTAATCAGCATGATTTTATCCTTCTGTAATAGACAAGGAGTGCTCAAAATGTAAAAGTACTCTCTTTAATAAAATGTAGGTATTTGCAATCTTTGGATATTGTAGGTATTCCCTCATCTGAAATTTACAGCATGCTATCACAAAATTGTACATAATTAGGCAAAGTGTAACCATCTTCCCACTATCCTAAAAATCCTTCAGAGTTGTACTTTAACTGACACTCTCACTTTTCAAAGGTGATAAATAATAGCTGTTCACCTCAGACAGCATATATTTAGGGGTCAAGGAAAAACTTCATGCAGCTCTCTACCAATCTTCCACATAAATTTTGAGCAATGTTTCTTGTCTGTGAGCCTTCCCAGCTGACAACGAAGTCTTTAATCCCTACTGCAAATATTCTGCAGCTCACAAACATAGAATAAAGTATTACCTCTCCCCTCTTACGGGAAAGAAGATTTTGGGGGGTTTTTTCTCCCATTTTTGTCCACTTTCCTGCAAATCTCTTGACAAAGTTCTTTTCAGTAGCTTCTGGGGTTTTTTTATGTGTGACTCTAATCAGTTTCTTTAAGGAAAGTGCAATTTAGTCATTACTGGCCAAAAATGTTACCTATTAGACAAGTATTTATCCAAGCAATTTTGCTTGTGAGCAGAGGCACTTCAAATTTTAGTGTGAGCTGTGTATTCTACTCCATTGAAAATTCAGTGCCATATGCAACTTAAGGAAAATGAAAAATTCACATCAAAATGGTTGTGGAATTCTATCACAGAGCCAGCTGCCTTCAAGAGACAGAATTCTTGGCCATACACAGACACATTTCATGAGACCGGTAAAGCTCAAATGATGCAAAGCAGGCCAGACTTGCAGAGTTTCAAAGGAAATTTAGGTGGAGCCTAAAAGACGTTTGCTCAAAGTTCTTGCAACAGAACTGTAATTTTAATAACTGATATTTCCATATATTAGGCAAAATCTCTGTATCTGAAATATCCTGTAACAGAAGAAAATGCTCCAAGCAGGAGACTAACTAGAGCTATTGTTAGAGGTAGGGGAGTACAAGGGACAAATGGTTCTGCATCACTCAGAAGGTATGCTTCCTTCTCCTGTTTTTTGAAATTAGTGCTGTGATAAGGGTATAGAACTTTGGCAGGGAAAAAACCCTACTACCCTCCATTCCAGCTTTTCCTCAGAGATCAGAGGGGCTGGGAACAGCTGGGCTTTGTTTCTCTTTTCAGCCAATTTGGCTCTATCATCCTGATCACTTTCAGTAAGAACTTTTGTGATCACAGACTCACAAATAGTGCAGTTTACCAGCTTCTGATGCCATGGCTGAGTTCACAAAGAACCTGCACAACCCAGAATCGTGAACTTTCATGTGAATTCACCTGAATTTCACAAAAAAATTAATGGATCAGTTCATTGAAACAACAGAGGGCAGATTCAGAACTACCAGTGAGAGGTGCAGTAGCTGCAGAATGTCAGAGTGCAGTAACAGAGATCTATAAGAGGGATATAGATAACATAATATATATATTATTTTATACATACATATATATATGTGTGTGTGGGTATGTATATATATGTGTGTATATATATAATCTATCTAGAGGTACAGATATATAAATATATATATAATATAATCTGTCTATAGACACAGGTATATAAACATTCCCACATCTGCTCCAGCATGGCTGGATGTGCAGAACTTACCCAAAAGTTGTCCTACAGGAAAAGAAGAGAGACAGAACCTGTGGACTGATCCCAAGTAAGCAAAGATGTTTCCTCCTCTCCCTTTTTGCCACCAACACCCCTCTTCTTTCATACTATAATTTTTACCCTTCCCAAAGGGGTGGAATGGTCGCCTGTTACAGGGTGGAATGTTGGTGACTGTGGTCATACGTATAAGGCATGTTTTCTTTTTTTCTTCATTTGCATTCTTAGGGGAGTGAAAACTAATATGTATATGAGAGCCTTGGTTGGTTTGGGTCAGAATTTATAGTTGATACAAAAGGTAAAATAAACACTTGGATCCTCCTCCACCCTCTGAGGCAGCAGTAGAGTCTCTCTGACCTTCAACAGAGAGATTTGTCATTATCTCTTTAACAAACCGATTTATAACAAGGCTTGTTTCCCACAGTGAAGGGGGAGTGAGGCCAGTGGCTAGTGCAGATATGCAGATGTTGTCCTGCGCCTCACTGAAGCAACATCAGCTGGGAGGACTCACTTCAGATATATTTCAGTCTTCAGGCCTTGCCTGAGCCAGGTGCAAGATAAGCACAGGGCCTAGCTTATGTTATTCTTCATCAATTCTTCACCAACTTAAGGCAACTCTGAGGAAAATCTGAAAATTTACCACAGTCTGCTAGCTATTATGTAGCACAGATATTCAAGATTACTTGTTTAAGTAATTTTTTTACTTAATTACTTGATTACATTCAAACTTACTTAAGGATATTTACCCTTGAAATAAGTCTTTTTCAAAGCAGGGGGAAAACTTATACAACATTTACCCAAACAAAGGATAATTTGCACAGTATAAAACTGTTTTAAGTTTTCAGGCTAAAGATATCAAAAGAAGCTCAAAGCATTAAAATAAACCAGTCACTTGAAAGTGCAATAATAATTAACAGTTCTGCAGGAAAATTATCAAACTTATATTACTAAATTCATTTATGGACATGTTAAACTATCAGATTTTAAAGCACAGTGATTTTTGTTCATCCTTTTGAAAAGGCAGACAGATCAATGCGAGATAATGCGTTGATAGGTAGCAGTCACTGTTTTCTACGATTCAACAAAAAACAGGATTATCATACTTCTAGCTATCCAAGCTGTAGTGTCTTGGTAGATTGTCAAAACACAAGATATCCAAATACTCAAACTAGAAATACAGCCACATTTCCAATTTTCTTTTTAAAAGGGTTTTTAAACATATGACTTTGATTAGAAATATGCAAGACATGGAGTAAAGGAGGTGCAAAGTATCCCCTACTGAGATTTAAGAAAGAAAGCACCTTTTACACCAGTCTCATCACTAAATTCATGTGAGAAAAGAATACCCAGTCAGAAGAAAACAGAGTGTTCTTGGATGAAATGGGCACAAAAAGAGATTTTAGGAACTAAAATGGATACCTCGTTAGTACAGGCCTATTCACTTGATATTCTGCAGATCCCTGTGAGGAGATTGGCAGCCCACCTGGTGCCTGTGTGAGCTCAGCACTGGAGGAATCAGAAAAAAAGGAGATACTTATGCAGAAAAGACTTGTGGCTACACAGAAACATAGTTATGACAACAAGGACCTATACCTTTTCAAACAGATGAACTGCTTGCAAATGTAATTCTTATTCCTAGGAATTTTCTGGTGTGAAATGCATCTGACTTTCTGCAGCCTGCTTTATAACCAATCCAAAAAGAAAGACAGAGGTCTCAAAAATGCTGCAATTTGCAAGTGTTCTCCAATGGGCAGTGTACAGTGAGAACCTGGCTGACTCCTCTTAGGAGGGGAGCAGGGGGGACCACAGGAGACACCCTGAGACACTACAGAGCCCTCACAGAGGCGCACACCTGTGGCCTTGCTCTTCAGGAAGCAAATATCACTATTTTCTTTAAAGCAGCTCATATCCTCTTTTTTTTCTATAAACAGCAAGGACTGAGAAAGCCAAGGACTGATTATCTGCAGGCACATCAACTGCAGAAAATAATCCCCTATCTGCTGTTAGCTGTTTCCAGCTCCCCATGATGATGCAGCAGGACACGGGCCTGTGCAGTTCTCATTTTCTAGACAAAGGAGAGTAGCATGGTACTCCTCTCCTAATTCTGTGAAGAGGGAAAAACAAAACATATTTTTTACTACAAAACACCTCAAACTCTTGAATTTTGTTACCTGATAAAAGCTACCTTTCAAATATATGCTGTTCAAACTTCTCCAGAGAATCATAAGAAAGGAGAAAAGGAAAAGGAGAGTGGAGAAGAAAAAAGTCCACAGCAATAAAATAAAATTTTAAAAAATTTAGAAGACTACTCCTTATGCTGGAGAAAAAAAGGGGACAACCAAAAGGCATGGGAATGACAAAAGAATTGAGAAAATAAATATTTTCCTATCTAAAAGTTTGTGCTTACACCCTGAACAAGTCCTAGTTTTAATTCAAATTCCTGAGAGTCCACCCAAGTTTTTGCTTTTTCAACCAGGTTCTTCCAACTGCCTGGTAAGTGAGGAATGCCTGCCTCCTAAATAGCATTGTGCAGAAGTAACTGCAAGCCAATCAAACTTATGTGAAGAAAGGGTTTATGGCTTTCTTTTTATTTAATTTAACAAAAAGGATTCTGATTCTTGCATTTAGAATGTACTCATTTCTGCGTTCATCAATGTCATTCTGTCATAGATACGAACTGAAATGCAGAAAATTCCATTTTTAAATTTTAAGGAAAAAGAAAGAAAATTGCACTTTTATTACAGAGAGACTGGACAAACACTGGAACAGGGTTTGTAGCATTTCCATCCTTGAAGATGTTCAAAACCCAGACGTGACTTTGAGAAATCTGCTCCCCTTCTGCCTGGTTTGTGGGATGGAGCAGATGATCTGCAGAGCTGCCTTCTGACCTCAATACTCTAAGATATAGAAAAAGGAAAGAATGTACCAGAAAGGGAAGGACATTCTGAAATAGATGCAGCTGCTCAAAAACAAATCCCCTTGTTTCAGGAGGAAAGAAGAATAGTGGTAAAATACAGTGTATTTTGCAACCATCTGGTGGTTTCTGAGGTTATGTGTGCTGCCTGTCTTGGTTGCAATTCCCTGTGAAGAGTCTAATAGTGTGATGAGTAAGATGAGCAGATCTACTTTACACAGGGTAGGCTATGTGAAGGAAAGTCAAGTAGGAGTACAGAAAAAGACTAAAAGGATAGAAGGAGGAAATAAAGAAAAAATATTAATATTTGTAATAATATTGTTTGTAAAAATATTAAGTTCTCCTAGTGGTAAATGCGCATGATTGCGGTCAAAAGAACAAAGTTTTTTCCCACTGTCCTGTTTCAGGTATATTTGTGCACTCTAACATATTATAAACTTTTTGTTTGTTGGTTTTCAGCTAGGCTTGTGTGCAACAATAATTTACGTAATTGCCACAAGAACAAGATTATTTTAAATTGACAAAAAATGTTCAGTCTGAGCTGGTAAAAATTTTAACACAATAATTTTCTGGAAGTAAAGCACTTGAGTTCTTGCTTACTGAGTGTTTGCTGTAGTTTTTGTGTGCTTTTGAGAAAGTGGCACCTCCTAAACTGACCTCCCACATCATAGGGACCGCTTCCAACAGCCAGCTTTCTGACAAACAAATTTTCTCATAGTAAAGACATTTAGAGATTAAACATAAGGTGACTTCTATTAGTCAAGGCAACAAGTACAGCTGATGCAGGTGACAGGATGACACCTGGGATGGGAATAGCCAGAAACCATTCCATCCTCCCTCCTCTTATTTTCCCAAAATCAGCTGGTTACTCAAGTGCTTCAATCTCAAATCACCATCTGTTAATGGCATCCACACGAATGTCTCTGGGAAATTCATAACTTTAGACTAGGTTACCCTGGAAATGTACTTCAGTTTCACACTAAATGAGGAGCTGTAAAAGCTAAGCCATAGTACTGGAAAGTTTAAAAGGCAAAACTATGTAGGACCTCTGCAGCCCAGCAGAAGGAATATTTAAGCTTTGCAAACATCTGTCTTTTTCTGAAGTTTGTCTTTAATGGCCTTCCAGAAAGACTAAGTCCTCTCACTATTCAGAAAATCATTCTTTAAGAAGCCATTAAGAGAAAAGGGAGATAATTTGGTCCTAGTTAATTAGAAACTCTCCTGGCTATGTTAAGGATAGGTTTGTGTACCTTAGGTATGAATAACTAAGTATTCTAGGGAGGTGTAGGAACTTAGGTCTGCCTGAAAAGTAATGATCTTGGAAGGAGACTATTCAACAAGGACGGGCAACACAGCAAGGGGTATAAGTGCTAGGGAGTTTAAAAAAAAAAAAAAAAAAAAAAAAAAAAAAAAAAAAAAAAAAAAAAACCCACCAAAATAAAATACTTTGTAAAGCAATATTCCCAGGTTGAAAACATAAGCTTGTCCTGACCTGCCAAGAATATGCTGGGGTCTCCCCACTGTGCTCTAGAGGAAATATGAAAAGGGTTACTTAGCAGTAACAAGAGAAGCAAAGAGGTTACTGAGATCTATAAGACTTCAGTATTATCTACCGGGATGTTACCTGTACAGATAACTACATAAACCTGTAATTAAAACCTTTCCATTTTCTTTTATTTTAAATCTAGCTAGGATAATGAAAAAAAAAACAAAAAAAACAAAAACAAAAAAAAAAAAAAAAAAAAACAAAAAAAACAAAAAAAAAAAAAAAAAAAAAAAAAAAAAAAAAAAAACAAAAAAACCACCACAACGATCTTAGTTCTAAGGTCTCTCTGTTCTCCCAGTCAGCAAACACAAATTTTATGTTTGACCTGAACAACATGTTGGCTAGTTTGTGAGGAATTTTCAGTGAGTTATGAGCATAATTAAAAGCTCATCTCAAATACTGTGATGACTTCTAGTGTTATGACTGCTATGTTGTAAAGATATATAAGACCCATCATTACCTGTAATATCTGAGCCATAAAGACTTCTGTATGTGCAAACTCAGGATTTTAAAGCCCCTTAGTTCTTAACTTCTTCTTGATCTGGTAAGGAAAAAACCCATGGGAGGGGGTCCAAATATGAGAAAGCAGCTACAAAATACCAGAATAAAAACTGTAACATTTGTTTCAGGAGGAGAATGTCTAAGAGGAATTAAATCTCAGGAATGACTAGAAGATAGTGAGTGTACCAGAGTCAGTAAAAAACAGTAAAAGTTAAGATAGCAAGAGACATACTCTGTAACAGCCACAAGTGCAGTATTTCACCATAATTGGGACATAAATAGAAGTGGCAATTGTTCTTGTCACTTTCTTCTTCTTCAGCCTTTCCTTTTTTTGAATATGTCAAGAATAAAAATACCATTTTGACCAACACAATTATGTCCCACATACAGTAAGAATTTTTAGCTGTGATCTTCAGCTGGCAGAAGGATGCCTCTAACCAGGTCTGTCAAAAACCTCCATGTGAGAAGTGATGCTAACTTTTAAAGTTTTAAAAGTTTATTAAACCTTAAGAAAATACAACAAAAGACAGAATAAGACAAAATTACAGCACTAGGAACTTTGCGCCCCTCCTTCACATGCTCATCTGCAAAATTGATGCTCTGCCTTTTATATGCCTCCTAATGACTTGTCAGTCAACTCCTTCTGCAGCATCCATTGGTGAAGATCACTTTGTTGCAAGTTGATTTGAGGTCAGGTGTTGCCGTGCCTAGTACCTCCTAGTCACAAGCCTGCCCTCCTCCCAAATGCCCTGACTGCAAAGGCCATCCAGTGACAATACAAGGGGGAGGGGAAAGGGGACTTTGGGGACAACATACCATAATAGTTTAACTATACATCAATGAAACTTCTCTGAACTTACACATAATATTTATCCCTTAATTGTGAGAGCCAGTCATCACATTACTCATCTGTAACACTCCACCTCAAGGGTAGCTGCTGTTAAGTGCTGGCAATTTGGGGCAGAGAAAGTACATCTGCTACTTTAGTGGAGAAACACTGAAAAACAAAACTCAGCAAGGAGAAGTGTCTGTGTGGACAAGAATTCACCAGAAACAAAAAGTCTGCAGCCCTAGGAGCAGGGAGAATGAGGGAGTTTGGTGTGCTGCCCTGAGAGAGGCAGGAAACAAAGGATGGAGTGGCAGGGAGGTGGTGTGGGCATGCTCTGCTTAAAGCAATGCAGCCAATGGGGGCTAAGCCAAGGAGGGGCCCAACCATGAGCGAAAGCTGAACTTTGCTCCATTAACTCAAAAATACATATTGTTTTTCATGCTCTGCATACTCTAATGAAGTAAAACCTGTAAATACTTTACACATATGACTGAAGTCACTCCAACCTTGATTGTGAAATTACAGCAACTTTACCTTGCCCTCACCCTCAAAGGAAATAATGTAAGTGTAATTTCGGAGAGGAGGTGTGTCACCTTTCTGTTCTGGGACAGCTGACAGGCTGTACCCATCTCTCCCCATAAGGATGCCTGTCAGGTAAACTTTACTCCATGGTAGCCAATGTGCTCATGAATAGTGATTTCTGGATCCTATTCTGTTGTAGCAATCAATAAAGTGCACCATTTGTGAGTCTGTGATCATCAGTGTTCTCAGACTTAGTCTAAACCACACTGTGAACCTGTGCTTGTGAAAGTTCATATTGAAAATGAGCAGATTTATTGTGTCAAATTGGTTACTCTATATAAGATTATCTGTGACTCTGCATCACAAAGGTCTTGCAAGGACTTGGAAGACAGATAAATTTCAGACTAAGAAGGGCAAGGTCTAGTCAGCCCTGGGCCCAGGGATATCTGTGGATAATCTGGAAAGCAAGTGGGTGTCTCTTTCCTAAATTTTTACATGGCATGGTCCTGTCATGCCTTACACTACAAACAGCAGAGCCCCTAGCTGTGTGTCACATTAATTTCTTCCTACCAGCTGCAAGAGACAGATTCCTTCTGGAAACAGCACAAGCTGCAGATCATCTTAAAATGTTCTGTCACAGATTATACAGATACTGCTTCTTTGCTGAGGGGCCATGTGAGAACACAGAGAGGACCTTTACTGGCTCACCTTACTCTCCTTCAATGACTTTGAAGATACTGTGATAAAGAAACCCAAACAGCTTAGAAGCTGAACTTCCAATGGGTACAATTTTAGAAACATTTCTCTGGTTACCCATTCCCTGACTTCACCTTGCTCTCTACTGAACAGGAGTGAATTTTTTTTAAAGTGGGAATTCCTGATTAAAAAAAGGTGAATGTATCAGTGATCTGCTGCATCAGTTTTATCTTTCAACAGATTTTTTAAGTACCATGTATCTTTGAGCAATAATATCATGGGAGACAGTCTTTCTTTCCTCTCGTTGGTATCCATAAGTTTCTGAAGAAACATACATCAATCAATATCTATCTCTACTGGGCAATATAAATTCTGTTAACCTTGCCTGAATCAATCATCCATAAGGCCTGATTTAATTGGTCTCATACTTCTTACAACAGAGAGGGTAGTCTCCAGATTAATTCAGTTCTGGATAAAGAAGAGCAGAAATCAGGGTACAAAATCCCCTTTTTTTCTTTATTTTTGTACAGCATGCTGCCAATAAATGTCAAGGTTATCAAAAGGAAAACAAATTTTCTGTCTCTCCTTGTAAGTTATTGCTTCCATTAAGTCACTCTCTAAATTTAAGCAGAAGATTGAGACACACAACAGACAATCAGAATGAGAACAAAGATGTATAGTTATCAGAAAAGTTAGAGGTGACTCTTACTGCATAGGCTTTTCACCAAATACTCCAAGAATCTTGTTGAGACACTGAATCTTGGGTTGATGGAAGCATTTCACCTGAACTACAGTTCAGTCTGAAACTTCAGAAAATAGTCCCTGCTGAACAGCCTGCACTAATAGGTACCAAATAACAAAGACTGATGCACAAATATTTAAAATTTACCTTGTTGATTTCAGCTTCTGTTCTTCCACTGAGTCTGGATATCTTTCCATGCCCAAATGGAAAACTTTGGGCAAAAACTGATACTCCATGAATTGATCTCTTGCAGTGCATTTTAATGGAAAACTAATGCAATAAATCACATTCATTTCACACCAGGCATTGTTGGAAAGCTGATGGGTAGAAATATGCACTTCTGAAATACTATCCAAAGAACAAGATTTTATGAACCTAGAAACTGCACGGAACTGTGAGTCATTCTGACCTATTACCTGTGTTAATACTCCACTTTTTTATATCCTTATTGTCTTTGATATAGAGAAGATCACAGCTTCTGTCAGCCATGGAAGCAAAGGTTTCTGAAACTGAAGTGATGTAAAGTTCTGGAGAGGATGTTGACAACAAGAAAAGACCACCAAATCGGTTGCCATTGTATGCATGGATGCAGATCCAGAGGCAAACATGGGCCAGAAAGCTGTCGTCAGTTTTGACACTCTGCTACTAACATCAGAGGAACACCAAGGACTGATGGGGTTCTGAGCAAGTATTTTGTATTAACTCTTCTGGAAACATGACTGAGTGCCTGGAATAAATCAGTTTGATGCTAACTGAGTCTGTGAGTCATTTGATATTGGATTATGCAACATCTGCAAAACACCAATGTCATTCTTCCTTGTGTGTGTAAGCGAGACTGAAACTCTTGACTAGAATAAAGCAGAACTAAAATTCTACTTCTTTCTTAGTCAAATGGTTGACTCTGCCAGCAAATACCCAGAGAATGGTTAGAAGGTTGTCAAAGTTGAGTGCTTTGCAAATGTAGTGAAGGTGTTGCTGCTAAGCACGTGTTCTTGACAACAAACTGGTATACTAAATATTCAAGTTAAAATGTGACTTGTGTTTGATGAAATTTAGTGGAATTATTATTTAAGTTAGATCCCGTATCTTTCCTCAGTTTTTCCAGACAGAAAGATGCTGTTTCTCCTGCACCTCTACCAGAAAAACTACAGATTGACCACTGAGGAATTTTCATGTTTTGTCATGCAACAAATCATACCCTGAAATACAGGGTTAAGTGGCACCATCCAATATTTCAGCACTTGTTAATTTCTTACCACCAGGGAGACATTAAGACATGTTTGCAGTGAGGCATTCTTTAAAATTCTATCAATTCCTGCAGTTTTCACTTTAGGTTATCGGTTGCTTTATAGTAATTACTGCATCTGTACCCTTGTGTCAACAACAGAGTTTACAACAAGTTTGCTTCAGCCTCATAAGCATGGAAGTGATGGGTACTGGGACAATCGGAACCTTCCTCCATTCATCATTATCATTCCTCCATTCATCATTGTCATTCCTCCATCTCATCATTATCATCATTATGCCAGATGTCTCCATGCCATATTTTGGGGTCTGCACAGTTTTCCACTTTTTTGCTTTCTTTGGTTAAGCCAAGAATGCAGCTGTTTTTCTCAGTTTTCATCTGCAGTTCAAGTTCCTTATTCCCTGTTTTTAGGTTTTGGGTTTCAGTCATGGGGGATCTCCTCATCTATTGAGCTTTTCTTAGTACTCTCTTTAAAAAGTCAATAGTGTTTTCAGAAATTCATTTTTGGATTTCAAAGCAGTATATTCTAAATCTGGAATTTTGGGGGGGAGACAATACACTTTGATTTTCTTTTGTGCACAAAATAAGTTCATCTCTAATACTGTGCAAATAATATTTTTTTCATTGTATCTTTAACTTTTTACACACTTCTATAGTTTTCTATCTATTATACCACTTTATGCTCATTTTCCCAAAGATTTTGGGCTCATTCTATTCCCTTTCAGAACTATGCACTGTTATATTTTTGCGGCAGTTTATCCATGGCAATCCTGCTGACTATACTTTTTTTTTTTTCTGTTGCATTAGAGGATGAAATGTGGCAGAAAATAAACCCAGTTGCATTCCAGCTGGTACTCAGAGATCAGAGTGGCTGGGTATGGCTGGGCTTCCTTTCTGATTATGACCAGTTTGGCACTGTAAGTCTGGTTTCATTCAGTAAGGACTTGCACAATTGCTGATTCATGAGTAGTGTGGTTTACTGAAGCAACAGATTATGCAGATTCAGAATTGCTGTTGCTAAAAGCCCTTAACTCTGTTAGCACTAAATATACTGAGGCCAGTGACTAACTAAACTCTGTTTGCCAAGCTTAACTTCACCCTTTATTAAGCTTAGTTTTAAGCTGGGTGTGCTGTGATGCTATCAGAGGCACAAATCATCAAAAAGAGTCATAAAAGAAAAAGCTCCAACAAGTGCCATTCCATGATCAGGTGGAGTTTGAGTGACTTTGGTCACATCTGTGAAGCATGTGCAGGTTTTCCTTCATTAACATGTGACAGGGCAGCAAATGACAATGCGTTGGAAAAGCAATTTGCATTTTGTAAAGCAAAGTTCAGGTTTCAGGCACCAGTTGGGCACTTCCTTTGGCTTAGTTCCCACTGTATTAAACAGAACATGGCCACAACAACTCGGTGCTCCTCCATCTGTTGTTTCCTGCCTCACTCAGGGCAGCACTCCAGCCTCCCTCAATGTCCCCGCTTCTGTGCCCCTGCAGTTTGTTTCTGGTGAACAATTGCTCATACAGATATGTCTCCTTGCTGAGCTTTTTCTTTGAGTATTTCTCCACAGGAGCCCACCAAAGTTCCATGGTGAAAATTAAACAAGTTGGCAACAGCATAAGAGAAACATTTTCCCAGCTTCGGCGATTTCCCAAGCAAGGAACCATGTAAGGTTTTCAAACACTCGTGAAGTTCAAGCCTTGTGGTTCCAGATTAACTAGAACAGATTTCAGGAGTTCCTAAATCTGCCTGTATATGGATTGTACTTGGATAATTGAATGGCTGACATTCTTTGCTTGCTAATGGCAGGGTTTTCAAATTTGGCATAAGAAATAATTTCTGTCCCACCACCTCCATCCCTACCACTGTCTCGGTTTTTAAAGAAGACAGGTATCTCCTGAAGAGGAGCAGGGCCTCTCTTGGACTGGATAATTCAAATCCCTTCCCTTCAAATTATTATAATTTAGAAAAATTAAAACGGCTTTCAGGCAGAGATATGGGGATAGGAATAACAGTTCTTTACTAATATATATAACAAGGCAAACAAACAATAACAACTACAGCAATTAATAGCGAAAACAGAACCCAGGGACCTTGACAGGACTTGGTTTCACAAAACCCGGGGCAGTCTGATCTCTTGGGACTCTGAAAAGCACCAAGCTGGAACGGTGAGGGATCCCGGGCTGGATCAGATAAAATCTGGAGCTCCGTTGGTGGTCACTGGAACGGCAGGGGTGTCCTGGCAGGATGAGGCAGAGCAGGGCCACGGCTTAGCAGAAAAAGAAACCTTCAAAGCAGTGCCGAGAAAAAGCAGCGCGGTGGTGGGGGCAGGACAGCAGGAGGAGAGCTCAGGATTCCTGCGCACAGCCGAGCAGATAATGGTAGTTTTCCTCCGGATCAGACCCGGGTGGTGCCAGTGAAAACTCCCGCAGCAAGCAGCAGCCTCTGTCCTCTCCCCGATGCCGAGCGCAAGAGAGAGAAGCTGCCCCCAGCCCTGTCTTTTTTTCCTGCCCCACCCTCCCCCAGAGACAAACTCCTGGAGACAAAAAGAGTGTTGTAGCCAAGTGCCATGCTCCATCCTTTTGTTTCACTTGAGTTCCAATAAGTACTCAGTAGTTAGTTGCCTCACAACCCTTGGGAAAAAATTCTATAGGTAAAAAAAAAAAAACAAAAAACAAGAAAGAAGCCTAACCCCCAACAACCACCAAGGTCTAGTTTGATCAATTAAAGAAATTTGTCAGTAGTAAACTTATTACAATGCCTTTGACACCTTTGAAGGAGGAGGAGGAAGAAGGCAGCCAGGTATTATCAACAGCCTTTGGACTTGATAATGCAAAATGTTGATCATGCTCCTTCTCTGTAGACCATCAGGAATAGTCAGAAGAGACAAATATAAATTATTTTCTTAGCTTACGTAGAAGTGACTGGCTCATGACTAGTTTAGTACACCTAGAAGTTATCTAGGAGATAAACCAATATTTTTATGCAAGGCTTATTTTCCTCATCTGCAGCCTTAACTCTGTAAGTACCCTGGTAGACAGACACTCATTAAGTTGCAGATAATTTTGTGACAAGACTGATACAGAGATAAGAAGGTAAGAGGGAAGTATTTGACTTTGCTGTTTAAGCAAGGAGTGCATGAGTTCCTGAAGTTCAAGGAAGATCACATATGCAGTTTTTAGATTTTTTCCTCTATACTAAAACATTTTCATTATAAAAAAATTTGTGTATGTGATCTAATACCTATTTATATCCTGGCTAGATAATAAATCCTGTGCTCTCAGTCAACACAACACTAAGCATCTAAAATGAGATTAGTCTAACCTTTCTGTTACAAATTATTTATTGATCTTTTGGAACAAATCCCATAACTTGCCTCAAAATATGCTATTTTGGAAATGTTCTGGATAACAATCTTGCTTCAGAGTAAATACCCATTCCATTCCCAAATGACTGCCTGCAAAAGTAGCTTCTTTTCTTCCTGAGGAAAAGCTGTAGATCTCAAAAAAAGCATCCAAGCTTCTTCTGGATCCTGCATTAATGGGATGACCATCTCTAAACAACCCATAATGTGTCTCATTGTCTCAGGCTATTGTTCAATAAACTGGCAACTTTAGGCTATTTCTGTTACCTTATCTGTTTGAGATCAAAAATATCCACTACTAAGAACACCAAGCCCCTCCTCTGCCCTATATCCAACACCAGGATAAGGACAGGGGAGACAAAAAGCAAAACCTGTGGCAGGAAAGAAAATGGTATTTCTACCTCTGCTTTCTCTCTTGTTTGCAATTGCAGCTGACTTGGCAATATGTGTATGGAAAAGTTTGACAAAATTCCCTTTGCTTCTCGTTTACTTTCCTCAGAGCAATCTGTAAACTCTTTGTATGGTACAGTGTATTAAGGGCTTGAGAGAGAGATTATAACCATCTGAGGTGCTGTTCCAGCAGGAAAAGTGCATACCTGGAGTCCTATATCCCATTGTGGGAGATGGTCTGCCTCTCCCTTCCATAAAGAGTATGTCTTTCCAGGAACAAAGTTCTGAATAGAACAGGTCTGACTTCTGTCTCATTTTGGTTTTCTTTGAAAAAGAGTACTTGATTATAACCTGAAGTTGTCTTTCATTCCATTGTTTGAACCTTTGCTCATTTCTAATTTCTTATTTGTTGTTTTTTTGCTGTTCGACGTTGCCTTTTATGCCCTTCGAAAAAAACAAGGTTAATGTGATGCCTTTCAGTTAATACTTCTGTTATGCTGCCACAATCTCAGTCTTCTGCCGAGTCAGTCCCTAGATGTAGGAGCCTCCTAAGATTGCTTGGTACGAAGTATATCTATGCTGAGAACAACTCTTTTCTTCAACATCCATCCATAATGGATTATGTTATGTTCCATTTTCAGCTTCTAACAGGAGTTATCCTAGCTGAGCAGAGAAATGTTAACTTTGCTGTTTTAAGAGGCTGCTGACTGCCTAAACAGAAACTCCTCTCAGTTAGCTTCTGTGCCATCACTAGCTGTCAAAAAGGGTCAGTTGTGCTTGCCTTATATTGTTCCTATCTGCATTTATACATAAAATATCCCCAAGACTAAATATACTACTAAAGTAAAAGAAATTATGGAACAAAGAGCAGTGATACCCTCCTGTATGTCTGTCTCCAGCATGTGTTTGCTATGACAGATCCTATGATTGAACACAAAAACCCTTCCCCAAGTTCGAGTCTTTCTCTTTTGCAACCTCTGTCTTTATGGCAATGTTCATAGATGGAGCATGTCTAAAGAACACTGAGAAAACAAAACACTGTTGTGAAAGCTGCACACAAAATGCCTTTTTTTTTTTAAACTGAAATTATATCTTGGAAATGGTTAGCATTCATCTTTTCTGATTCCCTTAAGTGCAGGGTGGTGTATCCTTGAAAATGTTCTTATCTACCGATAACTGCATAGCAGTATCTAGTCCTGTAATAAAAACCATCAAAAATTTGTTTAGGATTCTTCTTGAAAGTTTGTTTTCATTTGTTGATGTGTTGTTGGTTGGGTTTTTTGGTTTTGGGGTTGTTTTTGTGATTGTTTGTTGTTGTTTCTTTGGGTTTGGGGTTTTGTTGTTGTTTTTTATACAACTTTGCTCCAATATTGTTATCTAGTGTTTTACCCAGATTTGAATCATGACATAGTAGAGCTCAGGGGGGACACACATTCTTTAATTAACAGTGAAACTCACACTGTCAGACATAGGCTATGAAGTGTCAATGCTAATTTATTCCCTCTCCAAGTATGCAAGTTGTTCTGGTTTTAATCAGAAGATCATCTTTTTGTATAAACTCTTCCCTGTCAGGTTCTGTGCAATCACTAGCCGACTTTCCAAAATTAGGAATAGTAGCAGTGTTACATAAAGATAAATGCAGAGTCACTTTCATTTGCTGCAGAGGTCAGCACTACAGGTTATCATCAAACTGTGGAAGAAATTGATCCAGTGGGAAAAGAACCGTCAAATTTATATTGGGTTTTCTCTTTTGTTTGTTTTTTGGTTTTTCTGGGTTGGTTTATTTTGTGAACTGATGGATGTTGCCTCACATTTTGGCTCATAACCTTGATTGACTAATAATCTATTTTTAATACTCTCCAGTTTTGATCCTGTTATGCCTCGCCTCTAAATGAAGATAATAAAATTTGAATGTGTTGAACATCCTGAAAGCTAAACACTTTAGTATTTCATGATCCTCAGACTACTCTGACACAGCATCACAAAGCAGTCTAAGAGAATCAACAATCTAAGGGAATCAAAATTATTTTCAGAAAGAAGTTATAAAAGATGTAAAAGATAAATTGCTTTCCATAAATTCCAAGTCCTCAAGGTCCTCATCCCAGTCCATGGCCTCCTGTGAAAAGAAACCTTCAGATGCAGCTTTGCGCTCACCACTCCATCAAGCAATTCTACAATTCCTTTTGAATGCTTGAGGAAAGTGTTTTCCACTGTGGCCTAGAGCCTTTCAAAGCATCTGTTTAGGTACTGAGGGAGACCCAGAAGAGTTGTAAAAAGTTTTGCATTGCCTGTGGGGCAAGTTCAGAGGTTACCTGATTTCACCCCACATGACAACTCAGCCCCAACCCACTCACTCCCTCCATGTCAATGGGGGTGGGGAGGAGAGAGATTGGAAGGGTGAAAGTGAGAAAAATCATGGGCTGAGATAAAAACAGTTAAATAAGTGAAGCAAAAGCTATGTACACAAGCAAAGCAAGGTAAGAGATTCATTCACCACTTTGTGTGGACAGGAAGAGGCTCAGTCATCACCAGGAAAGCCTGGCTCTGGTAACAGGAGTTTGGGAAGAAAAATGCTGCCTCTCTGAGCATAAACCCTTTCCTTCTCCTCCCCACAACTCTCCATGCTGAGCATGATGCCCTCTGGAATATCTCTTTGTTCAGCTGGCATCAGATGTCCCAGCTGTGTTCGCCCAGCTCTTTTCCCACCCCCAGCCTCCTGCCTGAAGGGACAACATGAGAAACAGCCCTGGCATTGTGTAAACCCTACTCAGCAATAACAAAAGCATCCCTGTTTTCAACGTGGCATTCAGCACAAATCCAAAACACAGCCCACACCAGACCTTGGGAAGAAAACGAATGTGATTCCAGATAAAACCAGTGCAGAGAACCTGCATCTGTAACAGCATGGATTCAGGGAGCAGGAAGCAGCTGAAAGGGTGCAAATTCTGGGGGTAACTCCACTCCTATCCCTTCAACAGCACGCTCAGCCTGATCCTGTTATGTTCTGTAAAGCAGTGGAAAGTAGCAGTGTGCTTCAGTAAATCCACCAGCTGCCCAAACCCAATTATCAATATCTATCAATATACAAGACCTGGAATGTGAGCTCCTTTCAGAGACTTTTCCAAGTAAAAGTTGTATTCCTGATTTCTGTACAGCGATTAGTAGCATAGGTTGTCCCTTACTCTGGCTCTAAAAGCAATGAAAGACCAAAATCAGAGAGAAATGGACAGATTTGATTTTTTTCAAATGAGAAACAGAAAATCCAATATTTTTACTGCTGAAATCTATAAGTAAGGTTTATCATTACATTTGTGGACATCTCCATTTTTCTTTATGTCTGATATATGGCCATGAATACTCTGATTTGAAGTTTACAGCACCTTTGCAGAATTACACATTCTGATACTTCTGATTGGGCCTGATCACATTCTCAGAAGCCATTCAATGCCACAGAAATTTGGATACCTGCTAGCATTCAGCAAAATATTAACTGCTTCTGGCAACTTACAGAATTTTCAGTCTTTACTAAAGGAATGGAACCTGCTTAATGTTTATGTTGTCTGGCACATGATGTGTTAATTCTAATACATAACCTCAGAAATCCCTTATGTGTTCTTTGTTTAGATCTGCTACTCTGTGTCTGAGTAGTGCCACACGTAGGATTTTGGTTGTGATAGCAGTATCTCAAAGCCATCACATCACGTATGTAATATTCATAAAGTTAAAATTTCATCCCAAGCATAGTCAAAGTCCAGAATTCATACTGCAAGTAAGAAGACAGCAGAATTGCTCGAAACAATGACTTGGAAAGGAAAGAGCCAGACCTTCAAAAGCATGCAGCCTCCGACAACTACTGAATTATTTTCTGAAAACACCCAATATTTAAATAGCTGCATTTTGTGAGAGCTGTGCTCAAACAACTCAGAATGTTTTTGGAATGTTAGGAAAAACAATTGAAGTACAGCAAACACTACAGTTCATGAAGCACCAAAATACACTCCTGGAGAAATCAAGACTTGTGGTCTTGATTAAAAATAAGACATTTTTTGAAGGCAGCAAATAAAAAGAAAAAACCAAATATATATATATAACGCATCGAATGTTACAAGGTCCATTCAAATTAACCCTTCATTGAGTATTAAAAATATGCAGCACATCCTTTGTTCCATATTTTCCTCCATACAAGTGGCATGTTCTAAGTGACTCATGCCTGCATTTCCCAGAGCATTACTCAATCAAGCATATATCTGCAAATCTATAAATTCCTGCTCTCAGATCAAGAGCTAATGGCTTCAGTCCAACATATCCATAATCTAGACAGGGATATTCCCTTACATGGGCAGTCTTGGGGGCAAATGAATGAAACTGTCATGAATTCAGGTTTATGGAATATGTGTAGAGAAGATTTGGGAAGGTTGGGGAAAAATTCTGTGAAGAAACAACAGCTCATACATGATGCAGCCTTTGTAACAGTGAGGAGTGGACTCAGAGTGAGTGAGTGGATGGATGCTGGGAATTTCTGACAGCCCTCCTAAGACTTCCAGAGCTCTCAGAGGGACTGGTCCCATTCTGTGGGGCTCTTGCTATCCACTGCCCTCACTGGATTTTTAAGGAATCAGCCAGCTGGATTAGATCTAAGTATGGGACCTGGTGAATGAATATTCAACTGCTGCATTTCTCATCAGCCTAGGCAATCTCTTTTTTTTTTTTTCCCCTGTAAGTACCTACTTTTTACCAGACTTTAAATTCTAATGGCACAAAGAACTTTTCTCCTCCTGTTATAAGTAGGTGAGTACTGGAATAATAATAAAAAAAATGCTGAAGAATAAAGCTGTGTTTTCCAGCAAGTGTAATTTTGATCAGCTCCACTGGCTATGTGTTAATGGTGAATGGGGCACAAAGAAGTCTGTGTCTCATTACATACTCTCTGCAGGTCCTTCATGGATTAGGTACACTTGATGCTTGAACTCCACAAGGTCTCTAATAAAAACATTCTCAAGATGCTGGGTCAAGATAACAGCCCCTGGAAGTGATACAATGAATGGTCCAGGGATTTTTGAATTCCTCTTAGTGAGTTCTGTTGTGCACAAATACCCTTCACCAATTCAACTAGATAAAGTAAACACCCTAGGAATAATCTCTACCTCACTAGGACTTTGATTAGATTAGGATTATTCTATTTCAACCTAGATGCATTAATTTCTTATGTGATTGGCAGTTAATTTCTCTGCATAAAAAGGGCTAAAATACTCACCATACAGCCTAAAATTAACTAACTGTAAGAAAAAAAAGGGGAAGTAAATATTAAAGAGCTATACTGAAGAAGAGGTGTTGGTGTGCAGGAAGACACCACTCCCTCACATCAGCTGATCCTGCTGTAACACATCCATCACTCAGGAAGCTGGAAGGGGACACAGCTTTCTGCTGGCATTGGTTAAGCACGAAGTCAGGTCTGAAAGCGCGGTTTTCAAGGGAATTAGTGAATAAAACTGTACAAGAAACTATACTGAGCTTTCCCCTGTGACAGAAGAGGAAATACACTCTCATCCCACCTAGATCCTTGCACCTGAAACGCTCTTTGCACGCAAGTTCAACATGTCCTCCTGAGACTGCTCCCAAAAAGGCCACATAGCTATGGTGAGAGATAAGGATGTCAATGTATAAATATTTTGTTTGCTCTTTTCAGCTGAATGAAACTATATCCCACCAAAAAAAAAAAAAAAATCCACTTGGCCACTCTGAAAACAATTGCAATTATACCCTCTCTACACCACAAACTTCCTAGGTTAAAATCCAAATTTTTCCCTTTTTCAAGCCATCTATGGCTACTGATGTTCTAGTACTCTTTACTGGTTTTGGTCTGAAAGTGATGGTCTCTGAAAGAGCACAGAGGAGACAGCTGAAGGAAAAAAACTTCTTAATTTGCTGCTGCAAATGTGAGAAATCTTCTCTTAGCATCTTTTAAGGCTTCAGCATTGTGATGGGAACTGACCTGGTGAATCAACATAACCTGAAAGAAAGGACTTCTCTTTCTCCTGTGGAAAGGTTTCACTTCCTGGTAATATTCAGAAATGTCTTATTCCAAATCCACCTCTGCAACAATCTACCAATACTAACCTGGCCTTGGTCTCCTCACAGCAGGCAACTCTGTTGTCCCTGATGTGCTATTTCAGTCAGTTTTAATTCTTATTCTCAATAAATATTTTTACTCTTCAGTTCTGAGGAGAGCAGCCAGGAGCACACCAAACACCAGACCACGACAAATTCAGTGCTGAACTGCTGTTCTGGCATATTTCTGAGAGCAAGTCATTCTTTTCACATGTGATCAAGCCTGGCAATTACCTTAACAAGGACAGCACAGGAGACCGATGAAGAGCTGGATATCAGCAAGATCTAAGCTTTTCAGAGACTAATTTTGCACAGCATGCTAAATAACTCCACTGACTAAACCTTGTGGCCTGAGAGATGGACTTGGCTTATGGCAAAAAAAAAATAGAAAGGCAAAAAGAAGAAAAAATGAAGAGATACTCAGAAATCATTAGGGTAATTCAGCACATTATACAGGAATGTATTCTCTGGCAAACAAAAATGATTCCAATATTTTGAAGTGCATCTAGACACATTGCTTATGCCAATTTATAGGTCATATGTAGGACAATACTTTCAAAAGCAAATATGAAACCAGCAACCAAGTCTAAATTGGGAAAAGGAGTTGCATGAAATAGCAGACAATAAGTCCACTAGAATTCTTTGCAATTATTCTCATGCTATGTCTCACTCCACTTCCTAGCTCATTAGAGATGTTTCCTACAAGAAAGAGTTTTCACAGAAGTCTTTAGAAAATATCTGTTTGCCTCAAATGCCTTTTTTCCTGTAGAAACCTGCAATGATTTATTGGTTAACTTGCTTTTTCTCACTTCTATGAAGAGATACAGTATGTATGATTAAAGAATTTTTGTTCTCCTTGCATTTGTATTGAATTTAGAGCTACCTTAAGGTGCTGGGACAGAGAAGGTTCTTGTCACCCAGGTATCTGCAGGCAGAAAAAAGATATACAGCAAAGGCAACAAAACTGGCAATATTTCACTCTTTTCTGTGTACAGCAACAAGGTTTAAAATTCTTCAACTGACAGCCATACAATGAAGATGCTAAGATGTTACATTATTTATCTTTTGTCATATTCTCTTATCTTTCACATGGATGTACAGCAGCAATGACATTCTTTATTTCTAAGTCATTAACCTTGTTCTGTTTATGACGACACATATGTTGCTTATAGGCCAAACACTTAGCAGATACAAACAAAAGTTTTGGAGCTACATAATGCAAAATCTATTGCACTTGTATGAGTAAAATATGGTAAAAATCATGCACTGATGTACACTAATGTGCATGGCTTCAATTAATTGTGTGAAGGCATTAATTGTCTTAAATGACTTAAATATTTTTAATTCAAATTGGCTTGATTTTTTTTTCCAGAAATAAAAAATACTCAAGTAAAAAAAATTTTTGTTTGGGAATATTTTTAATAGAAGTAAAAGACCATATTTATAAAATCAGACAAGGATGGGGTAACCATACAATACTGAACTTTAGGATTAATATGGAAAATAAAGAAACCAAGTCCTTCAGGTTGCTACAAAAGCAAAGAACTTTCATTGCATTATTTTTGCAGCCTCCTAGAAGAGTAAGGTTATAAACCTAATTTACAGTGCTCTGAAAATAACTCATTTCAGCTTCTCCTGCTGAATTGTTACACACCTGATAGACTTGAGACTGAAAAAAAACCTCAGTAGCCAGTAGGATTCTTCCATGAGAATTGAGAAACTAATATGCAATTATACTTCTAATGTCTGTTTGACCTATCCTTGTGGAACAGTCTTGCCTTGAGATATTAGTAAAGTTTTGCTCCAGAGTTCTTCATACACCACTTAAGGCAATCACTAATGATGTGTGACAACTTGGAACCAATCATGCTGAATCAGGCAAAAGAGGATTTCTAGCAAGATTCCCACATCCCAGGGGAGTGTGTACCTGTTATGCTGTGACACTGCTGCCTCTGCTTTAAAGGAGGTCATTTAAGCAGCTCACCATTTATTTAGATCAGTGATGCAGTTACTGTTCATAACTGTATAGATGATTGCATGCCCAAATCCTGTATAAACCATCCACCAGAATATTTCCCATGTCTTAGTTCCAATAAAATTAAGAACCAATACACTTACTGGCAGGACTATTTCTTAGTATTCAGACCCTAATGATATCTAATATTGATGTTATGTCAAGAAAGTGAATGGGACATGCAAGATCAGCCTGAGGTACCCAGCTGGAATCCTGCAATATTTGTAAATCTCAAAGGCACAGCAGAGTACTAGAGTCACACTCTTAATAAAATATTCTGGACAAGTAAATTTTCCTGGCTAAATATTGAAACAAAAAGCAAAATTGGGATAGACAACATATCAATTGTGTCTATATCATGAATATAGACAAAATGTGACTTTCTTCAACCTTAAACTAAGATTTTGGCTCTCTTTTCCTAAACACCTATGTTCATTTCTGTCAGTGAAGATTTGGCTATATACAAATTTTCCAAACAGATAACCCCCATTTACTATTATTTACTGCAATTCAATAGCCATTTCAAGGTATCATCTGTAACTAGGGCTTTGTTAATACCCCTCCAGGTACAAACACCTGCTAAAGGGAGAAATCAAAAACATGTGTTTGAGCAAGTAGGACAGAGCCCCAAGGGCAAGAAAACTCTCTAGCTCTGAGCCCTGTATTGAACCCACAGGCCACAGGTTTGTCTTATTAAAAGTTAAAATTTCTTGGCGTTTTTCCAGTCCTTCTCTGGCCAGAAGGCAACACAGCTGGCACCAGGAATGACATGCTGTGCACACAGCTGTTCTCTTCCCAGGTCACTGGAGAAAGACCTAGTGTCAAACCAATGAGAACCTGCATTTGGGTGAGGCAGAGAATAAACAGAGCCAGGGAGAAACTCCTCACTGCCCTGGAAGAGTCACAAACAATAGAGAGTGCATCAGTGCAGAGACATCAGCAGAGATACCAGTATGGTGGGCACTAATTAAAAGGAAGGAGGCCACTCTTCCTCAAATATTTAGGTGGTCTACAGTCCTCTTATATTCTTGACCCAGTCTGTGGTGGAGACACTCAACCACATCCATGAAAGGATGAAGAAAGAAGTACACATGAAAGAAATGCTTCTCCTCTACTCATGAGCAAAATGGAGCCCACTGTCTCTGCATTTTAAAGGTTAAAACCAAATTAAGCTGAAAGAATGAATGCAAGACAACAGTTGCAATCATGTACTCTTTCTCCAAGCCAAAAGATAAGACTGCTAAGATATGGCCCCTGTACCATACATTATGATAATGTTTTCTACACAAGACCCATAGGTGAGATATATGTGAGCACAGAAGTTTAGAGCATGAAGAGCAGAAAGTGGAAAAGACTCTTCAGAAGCACATTACATACATTACCTTGCAGGAAAACCACAAAAGAAATTCATGTACACAATGGATCAAGATAACAATATCTAAATAATTGGGGGGAAAATAATAATAAGATGGTGGTAATAATAGTAGTAGTAGTAGTAGTAATAGTAGTAATAGTAGTAGTAATAATAATAATAATTATAATAATAATGAGAATAATAATAACATATAATAACAACCACAATAATAGTAACAATAAAACCCAAATCAATGAAATAAATGTGCTGGTTTTGCATTGATTGACATTTAGTAAACAGGTAAAAAGCCACCCATGGAAATGATTTTTCTAAGAGGAGCTGCTAAGAGTCTCCTCCGTGCCTGACAAAACCAATCAGTGACTAGTTTTAAATACTGACACCTTGTTAAACCACCAGGAAGCTGAACATGCTTCTGTGAACACACATGTTAAAAGGCATTTGTGCTGAAGCAAGTAAATGTTGAAATAGCTGTGATCTCATGAGAAGCTTGAACAGAGAGAGGAACATGAGAGTGATGAAGACCCTCTGCCCCCAGGGAGAAGAAGATCTCTATTCCCAGAGAAGATGAGCTCAGAGATAGATGAAGAGAACCTTTGCTTTTAAACAGCTCATCCTTAAGGTAGTACTCCATAAATTGGATATGGATAAGGCTGCATGAGATGGGAGGGACTTCACAAATGCAGATTTCTGGGCGGCTGCTATTTGTGAGAATTAAAGCCATGAGAGGACTGTTTGCTTGTGGAGAAGTTTCCATGAAATGGCAAGAGACTCCTCTGCCTAAGAGAACTGATGGAAGACTATTTTAGAAGTGATAAAACTCATCTAAGTCCCAGGTTTTGTCTCTACGTGTTGTCAGTGAGAAAGAAAAGAAGGTTGTGGGGGCAGGAAAAGTATTCTGAAAGGTTTATTTTGATTCTTTTTTTTCCCCTTTTCTTTTAGGTTTGTTAATAAAGTGGTTTTTATACTCCTTAAAGTTTGAGCCTGCTTTGCTCTTCTCCTAATCCTATCTTGCAGCAGAAAAGGAGTAAATAATTCTAGTGGGTGCACTGGCGTTTAGCTACCACAGTATTTGGTGCATTGGCCAGGAAACTCCAACTGGCCAATTAAAACCACCACAAGAAATAAATAAACAAATAAAAGGTGGGTAGAGAGGGAAAGAGAGAGGGAGACAAAACCCAAGAGAAAAAAGTGATGCACAATACAATTGCTCAACACCCACTAATCAATGCCCAGAATATCTTTGAGCAGTGATCAGCAGCTCCTGGCCAACTCCCTCCAGCTTGTACCCAGAATATGACATTCTGTGGTGTGCAATATCCCACTGGCCAGTTCTGCTCTCCTGGTCATGTTCCCTCCCAGCTTTTTGTGCACTTCTTCACTGGCAGGGCTGGGAAACTGAAAAGATTGTGAATTAAGGTTAGCATGACTTAGCAACAACAAAAACATCAGTGTGTTATCAACGTTATTCTCATATGAAATCCAACATCAGCACTGTACCAGATACTAATAAGAAAATTAACTCTATCCCAAACAGAACCATGACACCATCTATTCCAAACCACCATAGCACTTTTGATTTCAGTATGATTAATCTGGTATTCATTGATGGTGGATTGGATTCAAAGAACAAATGCAAGAAAAGTTTCATTCAGGAAGGGAGATTCAAAATTCACCTGAGAAATAAAATATAATGAAGAAATAGAAAAGTGGGGAGAAAATGAGGCATTACACCAGCACTGTTATCCACTGTTCCTAAAACACAAAATGGAGAAAGTCCAATTCCAGTTTTTGAAACAGACACTAGTTCCCCTAAGAGACAACCTAACACAGCTTATGAAAAAAAGCCCTGGATTTTATCTATTGATTATTAAAATATCTGATAATGCAGGAAAGAAAGGGAGGGAACAAGTAGCAAAAGAGGCAAGGAAGTAGGCAGAGAGAAAAACATAGGAAAAAAGGAAAGAAGGAATAAAGAACAGGCATCAAGGTAAACAGATGAAGGCCTTTGCAAATCAAAAGCACTTTGCAACAAAGACATTTTTCAAACCAGACCAGAGTATATATACAAGGAAAGCTTGACTTTAACATGTGCAAAACCAACACTTTCTGGATGTTGAAAACCAACCCTGTTCAAAGATATCATGCATTTTCTCATGGTTTTGCTTTCATGACCTGCAAGCTTGGTGAGTCTTGACCAGGAGTGTAGAAAAGGCTGCATGGGAAAGTCTGTCTCATTAAGGATATTACTCTGAGTCCAGTATGGAGGAGGAAACCTTGTGCAAGGACAGAATCTTAAGTAGAGTTCTGCTTCTGCACCAAAACCAGAGAAATAACCCCACAGGTAAAAAAGCCCTGTATCCTTCTCCCCTCCTCTCATTATGCAGATGGTGAAACATCTGACTGTCCATATAATTCTCAGACTCTTCAAGTAAAAAAAAAAGAATTAAGACAAAGAAGCTGTCACGGGAGAACTCTATTTCTTCCGCTTCAAGGAGTGTGCTTTGAAATGAGTCATAGCTCTCTTCCACTGAGTGTATAGAGCAAGACAACAATTTCACTGCCTGCATACAAAGGGAAGGACAGCAGCTTCATCTCTTCTATCCATTTCTGCCCCAGCTCAGGGAGAGAGGTTATAGACCTCTTGCCAGCACTACCAGCAACACCAGGAGAAATTTTAGCTGGAGCTGACACACTGAGTAGGCCAATGGACTCAGTCCCACAGCTGGAGCACAGTGGAGTGAAGAGGAGAGCAACCAGCCTCAGCAGTGTGAGTCCCACTGGCACACATTCCTTAGACTCTTGCTCAGCTGGCACCTTTCTACAGCATGACATTTGGCAGACATCATGTACCCTTCCAGAGCACTCCCTTCCTCACCCTCCTTTGGCTTTCAAGAGCCATTATGCAGCTTAAAGTGTTTTGTGAATGCAGCTTCCTTTCCATCTGCTGGTGTTGCAAAAACATCAACACCACCACAAAATCTTCTCTCATGCAGATTGCAGCATCAGCAGCCAGCAACTATTTCACCCTGTCAGAGCAAGGAGTATTTTGAAGATGTACCACAACAGTAGCAAAAGAAATCAGTTTGGGTGGAGAAGAGTAAAAGGGAATAAAAATAAGGACTTGATTGTCCCAAGGACAAAGATAAGCTGCACTTACAGGAAAAACAAGCAGGTTGTTAGTAACAAAGGATTTTGAAATGCTAGTGGTTAAGTTCTCCAATAAAGTCACAGCCTAGACCTTTACTTAATTACACCCTTAATATACTTGATTACTTGTAAAAATATTTTGTGTATTCTTACATCTACATCTGAGGTGACTAAGGCCTTGCAGATACTGAATGACATCTTGCAAATCTAGTCTCTTCTGACAAATCTGTTCCTCTTCCTCTGTGAAAAAAAAAAGAGTTTTCATGAGATCTCCTCTTTGGTCTGTACAGAGAGAAAATTGGCATCTTCAAGCCTTAGTAAGAGAGGAAAAAGACATTATCTAAAAATGCCCTTTAAAAGAAGAATAAAATGACATAACAACAAATTCTGTGAGCTAAAGTTGCACAAGTAAAAACAGATGTGGCCTGTGAGAATAAACAACATGAAGGACTCTTCTTGTGGCGTCTCTAGGTGAATGCTGGATAACTTTCTGCTTCAAAGCAAGAGAAACACAATGGCACCAATTCTCTGAAAAATAAAAGAAAAATTACAACAGTTATTGCATTTTGCAGTTGTTAGCTGGAAAACTTTATTCTTCTACACTTGAGAGAGCATACCAGATGTGTAATAAGACTTTTGAAAGGTCAAGAGCAAATGACAAATGGTTTGTGTTTCAATTCTTAACATCTGGAAACTATAACTCCAGAAACATGAATATTAAAAGTCATTCTGTGTACCTTGAAAGGATTGCAGTTTTGTATATGTATGTGGGCAACTTCATCATTTACTCAGCATTATGTTCTTCTATTCACAGTCTTCAATCTCCAGGTTGGTTCTGTAAAACACATTTGTCATCAACGCAATACTGCAGCAAAAATGAGACATTGGAGCCTCATTCTCCTGAATCCCAGTCATCGTGCTGCAGGTTTCAGCAAAGCAGAGGTGAGGAAGTCTTCAGAGCTGTGACAGAGGATGCTGCAGGTCCAAGTGACCCTGGATGCCACACAGGCTTATGAAGATGTTCTGTCACAAGGTGTTGACTCCACATTCAGCTGACCTATTGCCCCATGAAGATATCTCAGCATGTTTTAATCCTCTCCTCTCTTCACCAGGAAAATCGTCACTGATTTTAACCACTGGGCCAAAAGTAACTTAATAATTACGTGGAGCAGAGCGGGGCTGTTTGATATGGAAACCCTTGTAGCCAGTTAGGCTTTGAAGCATGAGTTTCTCAAGCAATGTCAAGCTGAGGCTGCTCTGCAGATTCTCTGCAGAATTTCCTTGTCAGTGTCATTATTCTTTATTACTTTGAAGGCAGATTAGACAAAATCCAGCTCATCTATTATCTCACCCTTTTGATGGTATGAGATTAATGTCTGTGATAATAGCCTACAGTTCAAGTCAAAGTAAGGAATTTTGGAGAATTCACTGTCTTCCATAAATCCACATATGACTGGTTTTTATATTGAATGCAAAGGTTAAACATAGACAGGATGAAGTTATAGTGTCCTTAGGAACCCATCCATCCCCAGCTTTCAGCTGAGAAGGTGGAACCAGCTGAAGATCAGTAGGTGAGGACCAGGTGCCTCCCCAGAGTGCTGGAGTATGGAGCTATAAACCCTCTGGTGAGGAAAGGAGAGGGCTGGAGAAAGGTTTCATTTTCAGCTCTGACCAGGGTCACACCTCACAGGCTGGAGATCCAGGTGTAGTCCAGCATGCAAACCAACTGCATGTCTTTGTCCTGCACAAATCAAATCAGTAAGATTCAGGACATTCAGAGCACTTGGGTACCCAGTCAGACTGAATTTTAATCCAGTTTTAAAGCACTATTTTGTGGAACTATTCAGAAGATCTCTCCAAGAGGAACTGATCAGGAAGTCTGACACTTCCTCCTCACCTGTGGCCCTTCATAGAATACTCCAGCTTATATTATTATGGAGACCTAGATGAAAAAAATGATTATTACTTTTATCACTGTGCTGAAGAAACACATAGGTACTCATACATTGTGTTTTCACATAGTTCTTTGTTCTTTGTTCTTGTCTAAACATGGTAAAGTGACCAGAAAATGAGCTGTTACCTTAAAAGCAGTTGAATTTGAATTATCACACTGTTTTTCCATGTCTTCTAAGTACAGTATGCAGCTTATACAACTTAAACAAAAAGAGTCTCAAATATCTAAGCACACTGCCTCTGACACCAAAACAACAACAGCAAAAAGAAGGACAAATAGAAAATTATTTTGGATGATGGCTCTTACTAAATATAGTCCATCAGAATATAAACAAAGAAAACTCTATGAACAGTGCACCAATTGCAATGTCAGAATTAATAGCACCATCTAGCTAGAAGGTCCAAACTATTAATGCTAATTCCTTTTTTTGGTTGTGTTTTCTCATAATTTTCAAATAGCAAAAGTAATATTATTCCTTTATTCTCAGCCCCTGACCTCAACCCTTTTACCATGTTTTAAGAGGCTAAACCACATTGCATACATAAAATGGGGGTGATTATTCCCAGCAGCAGTTCTAGCAAAACCAGGTTACAAAGTGTTCAGTCTGGATTTATCCATTTATTCAATTAGACAGGTAAACAGACTATGAAAATTCTATTACACATGCCTCTTCCAGTGATTTGCTATATTAGCTCTTTTGACATCTGCATAAAACAAATAGCAGTTTCTACTCATTAGAGCCCTGGGAAAGGCTCATTTATGATTATTATAGATCAGTTTTTTATGCCTCCCACACAGAAGGAATTAAATGTGTTGAATTTGTACCCTTCAAGGCTGGGAGGCTCGCTGACTTACACGTATGATGAAAGTCCTATCTATATGGACTGGTAGAACTAATCTTACAAGATATGAGATTATAACTTTTGAAACTGGAAAAACAGAGGGTTTGGGGTTTTTTTCAAAACACAGCAGCTGTGAAGTGAAGGAAAGAACAGGAAGATAGGAAGAGGAAGGCAGATACCTTGTCTATAATGAATCTTAATATCCATTGATTTAAATGCATTTTGCACATGTAAATTCAAGATGTCACAGAACGACCATAATTAGTCTCCTAGTTAGTCCCTATGACATCTCATAGGGATTGTTAAAAAATCACGCCTCAGGCAGGTTTCCTTATTTTCCCTCAGTTAAGTGCAGCATTCAATAGCTTACGGATTTCAGGGCACCTGTACTTCAGTCCTAAATTTGGGAAATATCAGTTACTACATTTTTCAGGCATGCCCCATATCTTCTTGCTTTTACATGGGTGCTTCACTCTACAGAATAAATGAAATTAGAATGAAACCATAAACCACTACCAAATTTGGTATCTCAAATGTCACTGGAACTTGTGAAGAAAATAAAAACCTTCCAATACTGTATTTGAAGTAACAGAGAACCAGGCATTTATTCAGGGTGTGCCACAGAACACATTCCATACACATGTAAGTTTTACTAGATTTTCCCAAAATTTATACAGTCCAAAACCCATAGAAATCCATTGGTTTAATATTCATTGGTCCCAAGTTGAGCATTTCTTAGTATTTGGTTTCCTATTGGACCCGGATTTCTTTGCATCTTATTTAGGTCCACACTCCTTGATTTCTGTATCACCCTTTTCCAGACCAGGTGTCTCCAATTGTGCCAGGGGCAGTGTAGGTGGAGTAGGTATTAATTAATGATGTTTTCTGATGGTAATTGATGTTTTGTTGATGTTCACTATCTTTTTGGGTATCTTTTGAGCTATTCCCAGTGTGCTGAGATTTTAAAGTCATCTTCATTGAGTGGTGCAACATCCCTTAAAAAAGAAACTTTAAAATTCCCTTCACCAAGGCAAAAGCAAACCAAGCCTGACGAGAGAAACGGAATTTTAAAAATTTCAAAAGTTGTCTTACTTCCAACAAAAGGACAAGATTTTATTCCTATAAGTAGGTTGGCTACAGCTGGATTTCATCCTAGCAGAGGTTTGGATGCCAGGGCAGGAGCATCTGGGCTCCTCAGAGGCCTTTATTTTTTCTGAAGGTCACTGCCAGGGTTGCAGTTCTTCCAGCTGTACCTGGTGGTGTCACTGACACTGCTGCTTTGGGGGCTGGTGACAGGACAGATCCATGCTGGGAAAACACTGTGTTTGCACTGCCTTAGGGGTTAAACACTAAGCTGGCAGCAGTGCCCTGTAATTCACTGCTGCAGTGCTCAGAATTACTGCGAGTAGAGCCACAGCTGCTGCTTGCACTCCAAGAGAGCGGAAGAAACACAATTAATTGCAGGAATTCTTTAGCATCTTGCTAATATTGTCTGCAGACCCTTTATGCTCCTTCCCAGATATCTTTTGGGAAAGCCCAAGTTCTTTTATTTGTGGCTGATCAGTGGTCTCCTTGTCTAATAATCCCTGTCTCAGCAGAATTCACTCATAATTTCTTAAACTCAGGTGGATCATGGATATATTTTAAACTCTTTACAAGCCACTAAAAGGACTAATTCATTTTATTATTATGGTACAGATTTATGGCACCTGATCCTCCTTAAATAATATCTAGCATAAAAAGAAGGATGTGAAATTGAGTTACTGATCTATGAGAAAAACAAAATACCCAGATTTATTTCTATATCTACCAAAGCAAGCACACTATGGACTCCTGAAAGAGGAGCCCTACAGTTCATGTTGTTTACTCCTTATGATTAACAGTAAATAATGAAAAAAGAGAAAGGAGGAAAAAGAAAAAAAAAAGAAAAAAGAAAAAAGAAAAAAGAAAAAAGAAAAAAGAAAAAAGAAAAAAGAAAAAAAAGATTCAGTGAAAACAGGGGCCTCTCCATCCCCCTATGTGTCCTGAAGTATTGTAAGAGAAGTAATTTTCCTTTCCCCTATAGTGTAAACCTGAATAGAGTTGCTTTACTCTTCCCTGTCACCCTTCCTTTTTTAGTCTTTTTGGTTTGTGGTTGTTTTTTTGGGGGGAGGGGGGAGGGGAGTGTATGTGTGTGTGTGGTTTTGGTTCTTATTTTGACAAGGGAGTTGCAAACAGAAGAAAAACAATGTTTCCCCTGTGTTTTTCACTATTTAGGCCTAAAATCCCACCATGTTGTACATGAAAATACCAATACATCTCTGCTGTAAACCCCATGCTCAAGAATATTCTCTGAATTTCTTATGTTTGAGTCATGAAAAGATATACATAGAATCAGTGAAAAAGTAGGGCTGGAAGGGATTTCAGAAAAGTCCTCCAATTGCAACCCTTTGCCCCAAGCCAAGAACAAATTTCAGGGTTTTAAAATCTATATATTAATCATGATCTATTAAACCAGACTTGTAAACTACAAAAAGGGAAAAGTAAAGCTTTTTGTGCATGAAAATATTGCAGATAATGCAGAGTAGGGAAAAACACAGCTGCCAAAAGTTTGAATATGTTTTATTTTGACACGTCTTTAGTAAAGAAATGCAAGAATATAAAAAATGTGATGGATACAAACTCTTTTTTACAGGTTGTCTTGCCTACTATCCTCATTGTAAACATCAGCAATTTCCTAATGAAAAAGAAAATAATTGACTTTTAAAGCTGTATCTATCATGTTTATCTGTCTACATTTTCATTACATTATTACTTCTGAACACCTCTACTGTGTATTTCTGGCTACCTGAATACCCACTTAATATGGGAAAATATTCCTTAGCATGTAACTGATACACTCTGTCTCCAGAAAAGCTAGATTTCTTGAAATGCAAATGTCCTTTCAGAAGGACAGAGTGTACAGTATCTGTACACTCAGCTTCTACTTCCCTGATCCCTAGATTCCTGCAGGAGAGGATCACTATTTCCAGGTAGTCCCTTCTCCCTCTCTCCTGAGGTGTAATTTGGTCATTTTGACTCTGTCTAAGAAGCTACAAAATATTACTCTTATTTCTCCTTAAAGCATTCATATTTCTTAACTTCCCTAGGAAGCTCCTTTTACTGATCACCCATTCTTAGTGGAAAAAGTTACACCCAGCTTCTCACCTGATCTTTTTTTTTTCCTTTTAAACTGGAAGTTTCTTTTAATTTTCCCCAAGTAGAGGTCATGCAGAATGGTTTATTGCTGTCCCTTATGTGAGTATTTTAGTTCTAAGAAATAGCTACACTTCATCTCCCTTCAGCCTTATATTGCTGAGGAGAACACAGCTAATCCATTCAACCTTCCCTCAGAGGCCCTGTTCCATAAATCTGTCCACACTCCTTGTGTTCCCTCCTCCAGTTTGCAAAAAACATCCCTGCACTCCTCTGCCTACACTATGACACAGAGCCTGGCCCTGGCCTCACTGGTGCCCAGGCATTACTTCCTTCTACAACCAACATGTGATCTTCATTTGAAGAGATATTTTAACTAAAAGTGCCTTCCCCTCATCCATCCTCCCCAACAGCATGGCTAATGCAGACTCAGCACGTGATCTCTGCATCTGTCACTCAACTTTTCTTTGTTCACTTTTTTTTTTAACTTAAAATAGTACGTTGTGTTTGCTCTTACTGGATTTCATCTTGCTGATACCATGCACTTTCTGCAATTTATCAAAATCATATTTAATTTTAAACCCACTACCCATCATGCTTGCAGCCCTTCCCAGCCCCACACCATCTGGGTAGGCACAACATTTCCATTTTATCATTTAAGTCATTAAACAAGACATTATCTCCTTGCTACAACTGAGCGTCATGACATCACTTGCAACTTATTTCCAGAATAAGACAGCAAATAGGTTCACAGGCCCTAATTGTGCATCATGCTCCACCATCCAGTTTATGTGAATTCCCCACAGCACTGTGTTAAGAATCAATCACATTTTCTGTTTCTCTTGCATCCAGCAAACCATGTACCCTGTCAAAAAAGAGCTTTAGATTACATCTGGTATTGTCATTTATTGGGAAATTTTAGGGCTTCAGCCACAGCCTGTGGAAGGCTGCAGCTTTGGAGTGATCAAACTAACAAGTACTGCAGTTATTGGTCTGGTCTCTGGAGTGGTTTCAGTTTATTTGGTTGGTTATGGTTCCTGTATGCTCAAGTCCAATGTTTTTCTGCAGCTGAATTCAGAAAACTGAAACATTCTTCGCATCTAAGACTCAAAAGGAAAGCTCAAGACAAAACTTCAGGCATGTCCTCCAGGAATTTCAGTCCTTACGGGACATCTCTCTTCCTCCTCACTCTTCAAAATCTCACTGCTGCTGTCAATACCAACCTATAGTTCATGTTGCTATGTTGAGTTCAGCTCCACTTTTCTACCTTCTGTTCACACATTCTTCCCACTGGATGGTAATGTAAACCTCAGCCACCTGTATGTGAGTGTACGCACAAGCACACCAGAGAGTGAAGACAAATTTGAGAGGGAGGAAATGATCAAAGATGTTACTAACCAGCCCAGCTTTCTCAGTTATATCACTGAGAGTAAAAATTACCTTCCAGCCATTGCATCTGAAACACTCTCAGGCTTCTAAATTCCCCTAGCAATTCTCCTAGGACCTGGATTGAAAAAGTCAGAGCATCCAAGTAATGATGTCCTGATCTTCCACCACCAAAATCAGCAAGAAAAGTGTCAGGAGTACATTGTGTGAGTTGCAGGTAGACAGGTAGCCAAACACTCACCCTACAGCCTGTGTTGCACAAAGTGCAGGACAAAAAGGTAAATAAATGTCCAAAACCAAGTAGGAATTGGTGATCTTTTACACAGTGAGTGCTCCTGTGCTACAGAAGCAGAAAGACACTTGGTCTCTATCCTGCACTTGTCTGAAAATTCTCCGTTCATCCCTGTCTTCTCCTGGTCTTCCTCATTCCAGTCACTTTAACACAGACCCCAGACTCAGCAGTCTGTCACAAAACTGTGTATCTGTACTTCCCTGTGGCCCCCATCACTTTGATCCCATTACACTTCAGTGCATAGATAAGAAGCATCAGCAGGAATTGGTTTCTAATTCTGCCACTTGTGACAGAACTGCTATTTACTGCATTATGCACAGCAAGTAGCTTTGCTTTGTTGCAGCTCCTTTTTATGATGATCTAGGACAAGCTTTATCAACAGAAAACTGAATTCATGTTCTGTGGCCTTTCTTCATGATTGGAAAGAAAATTGGCAGTTGATATGTCTAAAATAAGTTTCATAATGATGGCAAAACTGCCATTCACATTCAGTGTGCTGAAAATATCAGATAAATGGCAGGCTTGGCTCATGTTAACAAGCTTTGCACTTCTTGTGCTCGTTTCATCTGTGACAAAATTCAGCACTTACAAGCCATTAAGGCTGCATTGTGCAAGTCAGAAATGCAGACAGATATTCTGAGAAAAAATTAATAATGTAATCACTGTACAAGACATTCAGATATTATATGCTCAGATTTTTTTTTCTCCTCCTTACAAAACATGTACACAGGCAAAACAAAGAATTTTAAGAGATCAGCTTTTATTTATGCTTGACAAAACAGCTGTTTTGAAGGTGGCAGGATTGATGCTGCTATCAGGGACCACACGAAGCCAAAAGGTCATATCCAAAAGCAGAGGGGAAAAGACATGTTGTGATGGGATGTTTTCAAGCTCCAGAAATTTACAAATGGTGCCAAGAGGCCTTTAGAGCAGCAGGAACTGCACAAGCTGTCACTGGATAAGTCACTCTTTAATTGATGATATTCAGAACAAAACTGGCCTGAAGTGAACATGGCCATTGCCCCCTCTGGCTTTTATTGTTCCTGTTATCTGTTCAGTGTGGTGATAGGAAGTTACAGCACTCACTTCCCATGGACCCGGGGAGTGGGGCAGCAATTCAACATATCAGGGCATTTCACAGAAGAGCAACAAAGCAGAAACTTCAAAACTGTTCACAGACCCAAAATATAGGGAAAGCAAGAGAGGGGTCAGGAGGAGCCACACACAAGGTTGCTCAGCACATCTCAGCCTCCCAGCTGCCGGCCCCTCTGTGAACTCTTCAGTTCTTTAATACTGCACCCACAAACAAAATGGGAAAGGAGACAGGAGCCCAAGGTGAGTAGAAAAATGTCTTGTGTCCTGCCATCCATCTTCAGTCCTATAAAATTTTACTTTTACAAAGAGCAAGACTTCACCTCTGCTTCAATCTCTCTGTCACTATACAGAATCTATGGAGGTGACATCCTCTGGTGCGCAATGAAGGGATAAAAATTAAAGAGGAAAGGATCAGGGCTTCATGCTGTCTTCACTTCTGCCACTTCAAGTTTTCTGTGGGTTTCTGGGCCTGCCAGTTCAAGACAGAGTTACTTCTGAAAACTTGATTTCAGAAAATCAGAAACAAGAAGAACACTTTTTCATGGTAGCCATAATTGAAATTCAAAGGAAACAGACTGTACTTTTAAGCTTGGTGAAATGTAAGAGAAAAAGAATGAATCTTTCACAGTGTCTGAATTTTCATGCTTCAGAAACTGGAAAGACTAAACCCTCTCTGAAAAAGTAAAATCAAAAAGTTCTCAAAATCCACAGCTAAACCATTTTCTCAACAAGCAAAAAAAAAAAAAAAAAAAAAAAAAAAAAAAAAAAAAAAAAAAGCGCCAACACTAGAAAGCCCACAAATTAGGCTAGTTTTCATATCCTTTTAATTTCAACAAAAAAATGTAAGTAAGCCTCAGAAAAATCTTGGTTTTCAGATCTCTCAATCTCCTGCCCCAAAAGAAGAAGCCTCTATATAAAAAATTTCTCAGAGAAGAGGTAACTCTTGCAGCTTTTCTTCAAAGCTCTTAAAAGGCCAGCCACTGTATCTGGTTTGAGAGCAGAGCTCCTCAGAAAGGCTTTCTAGCAAAGCTTTAGCTGTTTGCTGAACCAAAATATGTGGCTTTAACTACTTGGCAGCCACAACAAAAAAAGCAAGAGCCACCCTGTGTTATCAGAATGACATTTATGAGACAAATTCCTGCTTGGAGTCAGAAGGACAGAAAACCAGAACTGGACCCTGGTCCCGGTGGTGAATTTATTTGGTTTCAGGATTACAGATGCTTTTTATCTTGAGGTCTGAGTATTTATCAACCTTAACTGATCAATCATTACAACATCCTAATACTATGAAAGGAAAATATTATGAGACTGAAACATCACTAGTCAAGCAGAAATGATGAGAAATTCCTTTTCTACTATGATTTCAGAAGTTATCTCTGGTTCTTGGGTTGACATGAGCAGTAAGACAAAGAGACATATTCTGTCTGTCGTAGGAGTATGTATTTTTTATTCCTGTTGAAGCATTGCAGAATTTCTTTATAGGACTGCATTTAGCCAATGGCATGGGTTATAGCAGGTGTTAGTTTCATCTTCATTTTCTTTAAACTGGATGATTTTTTACCATAAGGATTCCTAAGAAGTCTGTTCACATTATGACAAATGTCAGTGAACATCCATGAGTCACTGCTCATTTGCTCAGGCCAGTGGCCTCTGGCTGTCTCAGCTCCTGACATATTAGCCACATGAAAATATATGTTCCCTTTCCTAGTGCATTTCTAGAAGCACATCTTTGCCTAGTCTTGTGGTTAACAATCCCACATCTCATTCAGGAGCTTCATGAAAATCATGGGAATTGCAGAAGGAAAGTTTTTCATGTGGAAGGTGTATTTCAACCCTTCTACTTTGGTCCAGAAAAAAACCCGAAGAAAGACAAATCTAGCTAAGATCTACAAAAAACATATCTGAAATTAACAGTATGGCTTTTTTTGTGTCTATATCCAAAGGAGTAAGAACATAAAGGCAGTAAATCTGTGTATTTACTTACAATTTCATTCAAGGCACTGTCTCTGAAAGAAGGGAAAGAAGCTGCACCATACTTTTTGGTTTTCATTCTGTCTGCAAATCCTGTCTTAAGAATCAGTTGAAAGAATACAGGAAGTTCTAACTAGCATGCAAAGATGTTGTAAATTCACAGTCCAGCTTTTCCACTTAAGTCAGGCATGTCCAGGGCATTTATTTTAATAGAATCTAAAAAGTTAGATGCTTCTATTGTGTCTTTGCCTTCGCATGAAATCTGAAAGAAGTGGCACATCAGTGGTCAGAAGTTGGTGAATTTAACCAAAGCATCTGCCCTGAAAAGCTTCCAGTAAATACTGTCAGAAAACTTCCTAAACCACCATGGCCTAAGTTAGCTTTGCTTTTCTTGATTCTTCAGAGTCTTCAGTTTGGAGCTCATAAAGACATATGGTCACACTCTCTTCTTGGTTTCCTTCAAATAATACCAGTCTCTGTCTTGTGCTGAGTCTGGCATTTGACCTTTCACGACATGGAAAAGGTGACAAACAACTTCCACTGTTTTCTCTCTGAGTGTCAGAATTTAATGCTTTCTGGTTTATTCTTTCAGGTATTGCCATCACACTTTGTTTTACCTGATCATGACTGAGTATATAGTGAGTTGCTGTTTGTAGGCACACGGTTTGTAGTAGTTGGGAATGCGGCTGAGCATCATCCCTAATGGGCTACAACTGTGTAGGACAGGTGAACAGTAATAGAAGGTGAAGAAACATGGAATGCTGAGGTATACCTGACCAATCACAGAAGGGTAGAGAGGGCACACAGGTGTCATGCATGTAAGACAAAGGGTATAAAAAGTTGTACTGGAGAACAATAAAGTGCTGATACTTGAAGCCTCTTTTGATGTCAGTTGTACCTCCTCTGTCAGCTGTTTTCCCATTTGATTTGTTAAGAACAAGGAAGAGTTTTCTTCAGTCCAAGTACACTTGATATATTAGGTATTGGAAAGCATTTTAAAGTGTAAGAAAGGCATTTGATTCTAATAATAAATGTCTCAGAGAGTTAGGATTTATTGTTTAGTTTCATTTTACTGGGTTCACAATAAAGAAAATAGGGTGGGGAAACAGCAGACACAAAATTTAAGTCCAAATCTGAATGTGAGTTGAGGTGCCTCATTAACTTTTGCTGTGATTTCTGATTTCTAAGTAACACTCTGACACAAATGTTGTCACCATATGCTTCCAATTGCTCATACCAAGCTGGACCCAGAATTACCCACACAGGCATGATGTGCAACATTTCCACTAGTTTAGAGACTGCCATGGAACTTCAAAAAAGTTGTATTTAATTTGCATTAGAATATATTTTCCAAGCAGATCCTGTATTTACCTGCCCCCACAAATGGAGATGTTTGGTTAGTAGTGACAAGGAGAGTGGCAGAACCCCCTTTCCTACCAGCCTGGATCAGATGGTGGAGCAGGATCCTGACAGGGAAGACGTGGAAACAAAAGAGGCTCCCTGTCACACCACAGAAGTACACAGCTCTCATTTCCAAATCCTTACAGCTGTCCAAGTCAGAGTCAAGAGCCTAAAGGAAGTCATGAGATCTCAGCACTGTGGCAATCTTCTTTATAGTCAAAGAAGAAAAGACAGATCCATCTGGCTAAAATATTTTATAGTAACTAGATTTCACATGTAGATTTACTGCTTTATTGTGAGGAAATCACTTATTTTCTAACCATGATGTTCTCAGGTACTTTAGACATCAGGAATAAATGTGTAACTGGTTATTTCATGCCCCACTGATTTAGATTTTACTAAAATCAGGATAATGGTATGCTATTCAAGAAAGGAGGAAAAGAAATGCACCTTTTTACTTTAATAGTAAAGCTGGTTTGTCCCCGGATCTGTGCAAGATGCAAAAACAATATTGAATTACTGCACATCCAAATATACACTTTTTCTGGGAGAGAAAATGGAATTCTTAGGTTAGCTTCATTATTCAAGAATGAAAAAGAAACAAGAAAAGTAAAACTGGAATTATAGGCAAAATTTTAAAACTTCTGTTGTTTTAGTATTGCAGAGTGTCATTAACAAGAGAAGTCAGGTTTTTCCTGGCGTGGATGATGTGCCAGCATTTTGAAGCATCAGTTAAACCAGAGCAGTGTGGCAGTTACCTACAGGTCTGTTATTCCATGTTTTTCTTAAGCTGCCACTGGTGTTGACAGGGTTACATGAGCTGAAATATCTCCTTACTTTCCCATTCAGGGATCTGTACAGAGCTGCTAGGAATAGTCTCAGACTGTTTCTCACTAATGCCAGTTTTGATCCTTTTGTTTCCTTTACTTGGCCTGCCCAAATCCACTGATCACCCAGGACTTGGGGAAGCTCGACCACCACTGAGAGATTCCAGCATGCAGCTCTTCCTGCTCTCTGTGCTGTATGGTAGGTGCAATTTGAACCCCAAATTCTGAGAAAAAACCTTTCAGATAACTGAGTACAACTGTGAATGCAGCAATGCCAACCCTGCCACTAAACCATGTCCCCAAAGGTCACATCCACCTGTCTTTTAAATCCCTCCAGGACTCTATTCATTTTGGTGTCACCTTTTCCAGATGTCAGCATCAGAGATGGCATTTATGCAGTTCAGCTCTTCATTCTTCTCACCTGCAGCCTCTTCCTACACTTGGCAAAGCACTAGTCTGTAGCACTAACAAGGACTCATGTTTGCACGTGGTTCTGCCTTTCTCACCTCAAAAATCCTTCCTTGGTGTGCTTCACAGAAAGTATCTTATGAGTTAGAATCATTCTATATACTTTTAAACCTTGTTAGCAAGCCCACTGCTTGCTAAGAGCTGAACAGATACAAATGTTTGACATTAAAAAGTTGCACTTGAAGACAGCATAGATTTTTCTTATGTGTGTTAGTTTTTGTCTGCTTTGCAAATTAACATCCTGGACAAATGTGCCTAGACAAGGACAGGAATATTTAGTAGCAATGTTACTGAGCCTCAAGTACCTAATATAGTTTAAAATTCATTTGGCTGGCTATTAGCTGTCTTGTCCAACCAGAAGCTCAGGAAAAATTGTAGTGCATCATCACATAAGTCAATGCATTTAGATGGATTCTTATTCTTTAATGCCCTTGCCTGTTTAACTAAGGACTAAGGAATTAACTAAGGAATTTCAGTCTTTTGCAATAAAAAATGAGTGGAATCATCCAATCACATACCAAGAAAGTTGTAATTATTATTAATTGCATCTCTATCTCCAAACTACTATGAGACCTTTCATAAATGGCTACAAATCACTAATGTTCATGCATTCTGAATACTCTGGATTTTGGAGGCACAATCTGGATCCAGGCAGTACTGCCTGATCATAGAGGGCTCCTGCAGCCAGACCTTTCAACATGCAGTCTGCTGCCCACTGCCCACCTTTGTAAGGTGATGAGAGAAACCCTTCATTCAACCCAAAAAGCCACCCAGTCCTCACAGCACTCTCAAGTAACATAGAGTATGAAACCTGTGCCAGCGAAAAGGTACAGAAGTGAAGCATCTTCAAAAAATAAATTCATGTACCAGGCAGTGATGGAAAATTAGGAAGGAGGAAAACATAACCCATTGTGATAACTTACTCCTCATTTTTAATGCAGGAACGGCTAATCTTAAAAGATATTTTGTCCTCTGAAAGAAGTTCCTCCTAATCTGAATATGTTAGAGTAGCCATTACTACCATATTTATAATACTTTCAAGCCCCTTTTCTTATCATTGTTTAAACATATGGATCCCCTTGAATATCAAGTGAAGCACAAAATATTCATCATCCTCCATGAAATATCCATGTAATGGGTTAGAAGAGACAAAAAAACCCCAAAACAATTGTAGGGGAGAGATTATGAAGCTGTGCTTATAACCACATTCCAAACAACTCAAGGAAGAATAAATGGGTCAGTAGAGAAAAAAAAACACAACCTCTCAAAGGAAAGAGGGCAAACCTTGAGTTCATGTAAACTGCAGCTTCATTAAAGTCAGTATATCCAGGCCTGCGTACACCAGGAGAAAATATGGCTCTGGATCTCTGCTTCTTCTGGTGGGGACCATATGGCAAACCTCCACATGACTGAGCTCTCTTCATAAATGAACGCCTGTGTCGAGCTGACTTTATACACAAGTTTCCTGTTCGTGACTTGAGTAACAGCCATGAATAATTCATGATGGAAAATTACAGATTTAGAGTGCTTTTCCATCATTTTGCCACCAGGTTTGTGCTCAGCACACTCAGGCTGTACTGCTTCTGGAGACTTTAGTAGGCAAGGCAACATACTTCTTGTGGAAGATGCACTAGTTTGGGTAACACCTGATGCGATGCCTTTCTCACATAATTGCTTGAATTATGGCAACACAGTCAAGGACAAAACACTGAGAATGAAGACAAGGATGCCAGACCATTAAATCTACTGTGGGGGCAATTTGATTTACACGCAGTTTTTAGCATGGGGGGATGCAACAAGTCATCATCCTCTAAATTATCAGAGAGACATTTTTCACCTACTGCCTCATATTCAAGATCACCTATGGCACAGGGTAAACCTCAGCACTGCCCAGAGGGCTTCCCCTTTGCAACAGAACCACTTATTTCACTCAGTTAATCACAGCAGACAGAACAATTCTCAGTGCACAGACTTTTAATAAAAAAGTATGAGTGCCCTCCCTGCCTCTCCAGTTGCAGAACATGCCATTCCCCTGGTATCCATTTCTTTTCCACTACTAGCGAAGGCAATCAATCAACTCCATCTCTGGCTACAAAAACTCCACATCCTTATTCGGAATTTTTTATTGCAACCATTTGGGTGCTTATCTGTTTGCAAAAAAAAGAAAAAAAAATCTAGATTTGCCAGTGTGCCATATAATGGGAAAGCCTTAATCTTATTTTTTTTCTCCTTTTTTCTTTTCTTTTAAAATCTTTTTTTTCTTTTTCTTTGTTTTTGGTTTTCTGGAGTTTGGTTTTGTTTGTTTGGGGTGGGGGTTTTTTGCTTGGTTGTGTGATTTTAGGGTTTTTATGGGGTTTTTTGTTCGATGGTTTATTTTGGTATTTGGGGTTGGTTTGATTTCGTTGGTTTTTGGCAGGTTTTGTTTGGTTGGGTTTTGTTGTTTGTTTGGGTGGGGGGTTTTGTTTGGTTTTGGTTGCTGGGGGGAGGGGTTAATGTCCTCCTTTAAGATGCTGGCCTTTTCAGCAAAGATCCAATTCTTTAAAATCAGTTAGTAATTTTGGACTCTCCATTTTAGTGTGTCCCTGTCTCAGTTTAGAAAGACAGTTGTCTGCCAGGGAAAGCTAGAGCTTTCCTTGGAATGGAGAATGTAAACCCCCTTCCTGCCAAAATATTATAATTTTGCAATTAGGGGCTTTTGGGCAAAGATATCGGAATATAAGTAACAGTTCTTTACTAGGAATATTTAAAAATACAAATGTAGTAGTAAAAGAAAAAACAAGCCAGGAAGCAAGCAAAAGTCCTGGAAAACCCTGACAGGGTCAGGGATACGACCTTGAGACCCTGTTGATCAGGACATTGGAAGCAGTCCAAATAAATCCTCTTTTGGAGTAACAGATGTGGTTCTGTGGAGTAGAGATGATCTTGTAGAAGATGATCCTGTAGAAAGTCCAGTGGTGGCGAGATGGGTCTGCTGTTCCTCCTGAAGTTCAGTGGAAAACCAGATCCCCAGATGCTCGGTGTTTTCAGAGTCTCAGTTTTTATCCAGGTAGGAAGAGTTGGCTCCCCCTCCACTGGGTGGAGCATCTCCCAATGGGATGATGTAATGTCTCATGTCATTGGTGAGCCTTAATGGCCCATTAGCAGAAGATAACCGCCGGAGGATGGATGGGTGGTGAAAGAGATAAGAAACACTGCCCCACCTGGTCCTAATGGCTGGACCATTATCACAAGGCATCCACCCTTCTCCCCCCAGGAGTTACAAGAGATAAAGAAAAACATCTCAACTGCTTTCAACAGATGAAATAAAATACACTCTTTTTTTGGTTACACAACCCAATACAGTCCCATATCAGATACATCAATACTACCTCATTTTCTGAAATAGCTCAGTATTCAGTCTTGGAAAATTGGACCTTCAGGATAACCAGTCACTAATCCTCAGTTTTTATTTTGCTTCCTAGCCTCTCAGCCACAAATCTCTTTTTTGATGAGAGAGAGAGAGACTGGATTTGTTTCTTCAATGACATATTCATTTACTCATCAAAGGAAAAAAAGTGGTGAATCAAGACACGAGAAAAAAACACCAAGAAGCAGCAATGAACCATGAGTCAGACTTGAGTCTGCAAGGAATTGTCTGGAGTTAGGGCTCTACTAAATCCAAGCCATCACACACTGATGAAGAACACCCTCATTTATTGCCTACAGGATTTTTTCTAAAGGGATTTCAATCCAAAATTCAGTTTTGAGAAGGAGAAGGAAGTTGGTGAGTCATAAGGTTGTAACCCATCAACTTTGGCTGTGTATTTGCAGGATGATCCTACTTTCTCTTGCTGTGGATTAATGAAAGGAACTGAACTGTCCTTGACAACAGCATGTCAGGATGCTGTCACCTTTTTCACAGAAGATCCTTAAAAATTACCATCTGCTTTGCATTATTTAGATAAATTAAACTAACATAGACTATAATTTAAAAAAAAAAAAAAAGAAAAATTCCTTTCAGAGCCTGTTTTATGTCTGGCTCTGTATAATGGAGAGCCTGGAACATGATCCATCATGAAAAGCAGAAATGTCTGCCTGAGTCCAGCCTTCAGGGAAGAGCTGATGTTCAAAGATCAGCATCCTTTCCCTCCATTTGCCAATGTTCCACAAGGCAAAATATCAGAGAGCAAAACCGATTACATGAGACACATGGATATTAGAAGAATTCTGTGCAGCAGCCATTAGGATTTCCTCCCCCAAAACAGACCTGGGAAATCACCACCTGGCAGGTTATCCCCAGAGGAAGCAGTAGAGAGCTGATGTTTGTGTGTTTGAAGGAGTTGATCTGAGTATTAATAGCCAGATTCCTCCTCCAGACCCAGCATGGAGGAAAGAAGGGTGGGAAGAAGAATCTCAAATGAGACTTTCTTAGAAAAGGTCAGGGTGTGGTGGAAACAGAAAACACAGAAAAGTGGAAGAGCTTTGGGAGTGTCCTGCAAGCTGGAGCTGTAGCAAGAACAAAGAAGGAATGAATTTTCTTCAGAGTTCTCAAGAAGAAAGAAAATTATAATGATTACCTCTGAAGGCATTATAATAGTTTATGGACCAAAACTCATGATGAATATTATATTCTCAAACACTTCCCGATTCTCTTTGAAGATCTCAGTCTCTCTTAGACACCATTATTATCATAGTTCTTCAAAAAGTTAATGCCAATGATAACTGTTCTGAAAGAGCTTCATGTTTACGAAATCCACTAAAGCACAATTAAATGATCCCCACATTTCGTTTGCATCTGTTGCAAGTGAGTCGTTCAGGTGACTTAAAGAAGGACAAGCAAGGGATCAGCAATAGTAGGTTTAATATAATTTGCAAAAGCACAACAACCTTGCCAACTATGATGGCAAGGTTGACTCTGTTACTTACTATATATGGTGCACACAAAGAAAAACTGGAATTAAAGCAATCTACCATTATTTATGTAGATGCAACACCATGAGAAGTTAACATCAGAATACCCAAATAAAATTAGATCCTCAAGTAATTACCACAGATCATGCTAAATACCTTTTTTTTCACTATGAACATCCTAAGCAGCAAATTTCACCCTTAAAACAACAAGTTCAGTTCTGCCCACAGAAATGTTTCTGTCAACAGATTAAAAGGACTTCAAACAAACAAGTATCACCTTCCCTTATTCAGAAAGTTATATTCAGAAGGAAATTCTGTTCAGAATCTCTGGTATCTGTTACAGACTAATGAAACTAGTTTATTAGTTTCCATCACCTGATGGTTTATAGTATTGAACTAGAAGCTAGAGCATTATGATGATTTCCACAGCTATAGATGGAAGAAATTACTACCTTTTGTCATCCCTGTTGACAAAAGGAAATAAGAATCCATATCCTGTTCACTCACAATTCCCAAGAGACATGAGTTCAGATAAAGGCCAAGTAGTTAGTTAAAACTCTATGCAAATTACATGATCATAAATTTCCAAACTTCCTTTTTTTGTAGTTTAGAAGAGAAAAATTCAGGAATCCTCACATATTATTTAAAAAGAGAGAAATAAAAATCAACACACATGAGTGTCTCTTTAAAAATTCACCTCAGACTGGAAAAGAAATCCCACTTCATAACACATTATCATGATGATTAAAATAGCTGAAACAATTTTTTAAGGTGATAAAACCCTATACTTTGTATAGAGGAGTAGGCCATGGTTCAAAACTCAAGGTTTTGAAAACCCTTCCTCTGAACCCTTCCTCTGAACTCTTATTCCTCTGGAATAAGAGTGTGATTGAAGTCCACAGGACTATTCATTTTCCAACTTATGACAAGGATAATCATCAGAGTGACCTGAGGCTTCACATCCTGGGCATGATGAAATCAGCTTTGACGTTATTTCTTGCCTATGAAATAGACATAATCCTGTCTATTTCAGGCCCTGTAAGAGCTAAATTTACTCAAATAACAAAGGTGAATCTAACTCTCAAAAAACCCTAAATTTATACAAGACATATATTTAGAAGATTTTTGGCTTCAGTACTGAGCAAATCTAATCTACCCATCAAACTTAAATTCTGCCAGCAGTGCCTGTGCAGGTGGTTAGGACCAGAGCAGGACATAAGACAAATCTAAACAGAAGAGAAAGCCCAGACAAACAAAAAACCCAAACCAACCAAAACATGTCTTGGAGATTTGCAAGGTTTCTGGGGTTTTTTTCTCAGAAATGCAATGGTTTTGCCCTCCTTTCACTACTCTAGCTCCAGGAGCTAAAAACTCCTGGTCTTCACACGGTCAATGTGCCCTTCACCAGTACTTGTTTCCTTCCTAAAGTCAGAGAATGCAGCATCTTCTGCTCTTTTCTTGTCACTAGAACCAAATACCTCAGCTAAAAAAATGCAATCAGGATGGTTTAGATAAAAATGCTTGGCATTTCATCGTTTGCACACAAGTATTTGCTGTCCTCAAGCTTGGGAAAAAAAATATCACTGTTGCAGCTTTCTTAACTGGCAATAGTCACCTTTTTTTTCTCACTCTCATTTTTTTTGTATTTAATTTCCTCTTTGATTACAAGCCTCTGTTTTCTCAGTATTTCACCTTGATTCTTGAACCCGTGGAGGGGAATCCCCTTTTTAGATTAGGTGCTGAATATTATCCCTTAGCTACCCTGACACTAACTTGAAGAAAGTGAAATCAGTGAAATATTCCAAAAGTCTGGAATATTAAAAGGTAGAACAAAAGTATTATAATATGAATCCACTACAAACTTTTCATAACTGGGAAATCCTTCCACAAAGTGCCATAAATTAAATAGGAAACATTTTAGTAAAAAAAAAAAAATTAAAAAACCCACCAAACTAAAATCCTAACTCTTCTTTGTACTAAATCCCAGAAGGTCTGATGTTTTAAAACATTTCTCTATTATGAAATTCCAGACATTAATATTGACATTTTTCATCTTGGTGTCTGAAAGCTGACTTTTAAACAAAAATCTTTTAACAGTTGGAAGAGTTTCTATCCATTTCAGAAGCTGTTTTGAAAAGATGTGAACTTCTCCCAGGGTTTATGTACTTAACAGTAAATTCAAAGTGCTGCCTTGTCACACTTTCAGGTGTGTAAATTCTGATTCTGATCTCTAGGCTCAAGGTTTTCTGTTCTTATAACAAACCCTAAACTCATAAAGTAAGTTCAATGTGTAATGTTAGCATTTTCAGCTCTTTTGTTGCTACTAAAGCACAAACGCTATAAATCATGCTCCTGCAGTCATCATTCCTCTAATTAATTTGCATATTAATAGGCCTGCTCCTATTAAATAACCCAATATCCATTGTTGCCTCTCTATAATGAAGGAAAATGTCTTTGTCACCCCAAGACTTACACACATCTGTCATTGGTCATTATGATGAAAATGAGGGAAAAAAATGTCTTCTGGGGACACTAGCAAATTGTTTCTGAGAATCTCATTTCAGTCCTAGCAATCATGCATAGGTGACAGTCTTGGGATGTAAGAGCTGCACAAGCAACTCAAGGCACCTTTGCGAATCTGATCCTCAGTCCCTTGAATGACCCAGCACAAGGAATACTCCCTCAAGCAGTTTCTGCTTGAAAATAACAAGGAGTGGGAGAAATGCATTCAAGACATGCAATTTTCCCATTAGTTTCTGTGTTGTGAAGATCATTAAATAAAAAGAGAAGCAATGAGGCAAAGGAGAAGTATTGGAGTTTTAAAGAAGACTCGTAAGACAGCATGGGGAAAATTGCTTAGATAAGCTTAACCAGGTCCCAGAATAGGCTAGAAATAAATAATATTTACATCAGGAATCCAATCTTTTGCCATCTTGTAAGTCAATAGGTTTGGGATTGATTTTGCTCATATATCTTTTATGGCTAACACAACGTGTTAGTAGACTGCAAACAAAATTTGTATTGTGTATTTCAGACACAGAAATACTCCAGAACTTTTCAGGTGTACCTCACAGATCTGCAAAAATCCACTGTGCACATACTCATCTGTGCAACTTCACTCTCATGTGACTTGTAGTAGAATTACTAGCTTGCTCAAGGTTTGCAGAGTGGCAGAAAATGGATGTATGAATTACAGACAGGACAGAAAAAGAAACATTACTGTCTGAGGGGTGACTACTGATGGTGCTTGGAGAGGGCAGGAATTTTTAAGCCAAAGTGCTGAAAGATCTCAGGCTATGGACATGTAGACAGTGACAGAACAAGGCAAGAAAGAGAAAGAAAGAAGGAAAGGACACAACTGTGTGACAAGCTCAGCTGCAGCAAGCCTCTACTGTGCTTTGACGTACTTTCTTTTAAGTGAGAAAATAATTGCCCACCACCAGGGAGTTACTAAGTTCACCTTAGTTGGGGTAGAAATAAGGCAATATTCTGAAATGCCTGTGAAACCAGAGATTGATTGATTGACTCACTCACTCAGGTTATATCACTGATCTTATTTCCACCACTGAACTGCAAAATCTACATGCCACGTTCAGACATCTAGATGCAAAAAACCTGTGAACACAGAAGAATTATAGAAGAGTCTGGGCTGGAAGGGACCTTTAATGGTCATCTAGTCCAAGCCGTCTGCCATAGGCAAGCACATCTACAAGCAGACCAAGTTGCTCAGACCCCTGTCCAACCTGACCTAGAAAGTTTCTAGGCACAGAATCAGCTGTCTGGGCAACTTGTGCCATTGTTTCTCCATTCTCTTCATAAATAATCTCACCTGTATTAGATCAAAAACCTTAGTCCTTATCCTATCACTACAGGTCCTACTAAAAAGTCAGCCCCCACTTTTTTTATAGGTCCTCTTAAAGCATTAAATAGCCTCAATAAAGCCTCTCTGGAGCTTTCTCTTCTCCAGTAGGACTTAGCAGCAGGAGACAAAGGCATAATCATAAGGTTTTGCAGAGAGCAAAACCATCCATTTTATTTCTGTGTGAAGAAAAATACACAGATTAGGGGATGAGTAAATTTTATTACTCTCTCAGATTTGTGAGATTTTTCACATGACCTTTCTTTAAGCCACATAAGCACATATCAACACAACAGGCTGATTCAATCAGACAGCTGTGCATTTTCCAGGTACTCCATGGCCCTTCTTCAAGGAAGCCTTTCCAATTACAAAAGGGCTGACCTAAGAGAAACTTTTCCTTTAATTTGTCATCATAGGTTTGGTTCAGGATCATCATGGTTCTCACCATTCGCAAACTCTTCCCCTTTAAAATCTTTATCCCCATCACTGTGAGTTTTCAAAGGCAATAGCAGTCCCCAGAAAGGTCAAAGGATCTCCCCTCAAGATGCCATCTGTTTTCCATAACAGTAATGTCTGCTCTAGGAAAACCTGGAGTCTTTTGGAAGCAGGTTGCTGCTAAAGCTTTTGAGAATCTTCTGAATCCCTAAAAAAAGATTATTATTTTTTCTAAACTCCCGATCCTCACGTGGACATAAAAATAAATCTCCACTTTATATATAACTGTCGATTGAATTAGAGAGCTGCCCTTTATCTAACAAAAAGAAAAATGTCATTTAATGCACATGTTATTCATTTGGCTTTCTGTTCATTCATTAGCTGAACACACTTTTCACCTGTATTTTTCATTATTCACAGTAAGTCTATTTTTACAAGAGTATTTTGACAACTTTTTAACAGCAAATGCTCACTGATTTCATGGCAGTCCTCTGCAGAATGTTCTACAGAATATGCTTCCCTGGCATGGTATCAGCAGAAGTCAATGTTTGCTCTTCCTTCTTAATTCTTCCTTCTTAATTCAGTGTATTAATACCATTTGGAGAGTTCTAATATTTAAAACTACCCAGTCCTCACCAGATGCCATGAATCTGTACAAGGAGAACAACAGCAAATAACCATCGTGGACTCTCCCCACTTTGCCTAATTCTGCCAGGATCCTCCTGCTATTACAAGTTATGTGGTTGGATGGCAAGGCCTTCAGCTAAGACAATTTAATGTGTTCAGTGGGAATAAAGCATTACTACACTCATATGCTTATTCCTCCCATGACTGATGACTTCTTGTTGCAATAGTCAAAGGGAACCTGGTTTCTACTGAATGCCTATTGGCTTTATATTCATAAACTCATTTAGGTCTAGTATTCTATTAACATATAATTAAATTTGCATGTCACAAAGACACAATGATCACACTCTCCTCTTGGTTTCCTTCAAGTAGCACCTTAGACAGAAATATCTGCCTCATGACCAGCCTAGATTTTAACCCTTTTCCACACAGAAAATGCAATATGCAACTTATTCTAAAAATGTTCTGTGTTGTTCTATCTTTGTTTAAAATGCTGTCAACGTGACCATTGTCATCACAACCTCAAGTTTTGCAGATTAGTTCAGATTATATTAGAAGAATATAAGCATTGAACAAGAAACAAATAGCACTGTTTTAGTCAAAAATGTGGGGTTTTCCCCTATAGGACTTATTTAAAACAGTCTTGAACACTGCATAAAAGCATTCATATTTTAGTCTGCATAGTGCTTATTTTGGATTATGATTGTTTCCGTGGGTGTTTGGCACCACTGTAACTAACTAACGATTTCTATATTAGTTTAAGAGATTCAACTTCTTCCTATAGACGAGTTTAGCTCCTTGACAAATTTGCGGTGCTCCTTATCAGCTGTGGGTTTTTAGCAAGGCAGGGACAGCACATCCAGACAAATAATTCTGAAGGTTTTTAATTATTATTAGTCATCACTGAATAACTCACAGCAGCCTTAGTGAACCTTGTTTCTTTTCTGTTCTGCAATCAGCTTATGCTTCTTTCTGGATTTTTTCCCACCCAAAAATTTGTCAGATGCAATCTCAGCCGGAAGATCTATCAAAAGCAGCCTCTTGTAAGGAGCTGCTGGACAAAATTCAAATGCATGTTAGGTTTCATCAGGCACACAGGGCTCAGGACAACATTCTTATTCTGTTAATTGCAAACCTATGACTAGAAGACACAGATTCGAGTTAGAACTTATTCATTTAATTAACCAGGTGGGGATTCATTAGGGAGACTAAGGGAATGTTAGCTTCTTCTTCCCATTCTAAGAACAGAGGACACAATTGTGCCCTTTCCAACTAATCAATTTTATTTAGGACTCTGATTACATTTGAACTGATTAAATACTTACTTTTTTAAAATGTATTCAAAGAAGTCCAGTGACTTATGGAATTTTCTCTTCTTAATTTGGTAGGATATCTGCAAAACAAAGCAAACCCAAGACAAGTAAACTTTCATGTGTAAGTAATATGAGGGGACAAAATACACATGATTCACTCAGATGAAGTACAAGAACTCAGTTACACATGACTGAAATCGCTCTTGTAAACAAACCAGTAGCTTAATTAAAAAAAAAAAAAAAGGAAAATGTTTTTTCTCAAAATACTAGCTGCAGAAACCACCTGCTATTTTTCGTATACTCAGATCATATCAATTTATCATGAGGCTGTTGAATATTGGATATCCTGTGCTCACTTTTATCCACCCCAAAATACTTATGATTCATTATTAGACAGAGATTTTATCTAAGTCACATTAGATACTTCTTTTTTATTATTATTTGTTCAGTGGTTAAATTCCTTCATTTTTATTCTTCCTTACTTCAACTCCTAGCCAAACCAAGTAGCTATGTACTCCCAGCTTACAGATCCATAAGAGATATCCCCAATGGCTGGGGACTTTGGGACATTTAGGTAATGTGTGTGGCTATATTATAACTCTGCTGTCATCCTTACATATTTATTCAGGTTTAGTTCATGAACAACTTGTAAGCATGTGGGAAAAAATTCAGCTTGCAATTAAAGATGCCTCGTCCATGGCAAAAACGTTGCTGAGAATCTAGAACATCTTTCCCATTCATATTGAAATTCAGCAGCTAAAATAATATCTTCCTAAGTGATGTTCCCAAGGAGTTCCCTGCTGCCTGCAGAAAAAGTCTGAGGTAGGAGACCCCAAGCACTTAAATCTGCACTCTGAACAGATTCCAAAATTTTTTTTTCTCTTCAGCCTTTGTCAGCTATAAAAGTGCTTCTGCTATTAATTTAGGAGCCAATGCCCAGGTGGCCAGCTGTTAATGTCACTGACAGACTGCTTGCGCCTGTTGAGTGGTGCCTCACTCCACCCCTCTTCCCACTGAGGTCAACTTGCTGGGGGCAAGCAGTGGACAAATTCAGCAGGATTTGGCCTTCAGTGGGAGTCTGAATCGTTCTATGAAAACTGAGTAAAGGACTCTTCTGGTTTCCTGCCCATTCAAAACTTTTATGTAATGTAGAAAGGGATAATGTTCCTGTAGCACACATTAAAAATATGCTAGGGAAAGCAGCCTGTGTTATTCCTGCCTCAGGCAAAGACAAACCCATCTCTGGGATTGATTTTGCTCAAGGACCTGGCTGCACTAGGTGGGTGATTGGGGAGGATAGGGAATTCTGGTGTCTGCCTCAATGAGGTTGATTCTGGCTTCCTACACCAGCTATACATCCATCAGCATCCATCCTGGCACCTCACAGTGCCCATCTCTGCCACTCCACATTTGGGGATCTGAGCCCAACCACGTTGATGAGGAATGAGCTGTGACCAAACTGGACAAGTCCTGCAGTAATGGAATCAGGGCTGACTTCGTCACGTGGCAATCCACCACTACACCTCATCTCTCCTGCCATGTGAAGAAGACGGTCTGAAGATCCCTCATCCACCTCACGACCATCGCCTAGGGCAGAGACTGAAACCCCAAGACAGAGACCGAAACCCTAAAACCCCAACACAGGAGTTCTGGCCTGGCTGAGGTGGGATGTCTGCCAAGTGTTGTCTACAGGTGTGTTTGCGGGACCAAAAACTGGTGTGCATTCCCATGGGAACCTGGTGCAGGAACAATGGGCAGGTCATGGTGGACTGGCTGTCCTTGCTACTAAACTGGCCTGTCCTGTACCTGTTCTCTCTCTATGGACCATCATATGAGATCACCCCACCTTTTGGCCAACTGCCTGCCACTTTGGAAAGACTATAAAGAGTCTCCCTAAGTTAACCAAAATTTGAGATCTCCCTACAGGAGAAGACGGGTCTATTGGCGAATGATCACGAGGACTCTGTCTCATCTGTTGGTAGATATTTTCCCCCAGCTCCTTCTCTTTCTCTCTCTCTATTCTTTGTCTCTCTCTCTCTCTCTTTCTCCTCTATCACTTTTCCGTGTTGTGGGCACACAACAAAAATGCATTGTCTTGATTAAAACCGTAATTTCCCGTGTCTTTTGCACTGAGATCAATAAATGAACCACCATGACCCCTGCTTGTATTAGTGGACCATGACACCATGAAAGACTGTTTGACCTTCCCAAGGCATTCTAAATCGTAGGATGTTCTGAGTTAGAAGGGACCCACAGAGATTATCGAGGCCAACTCTTCAGTTGGACCCACACACGGATCAAAGCCCCTACCTTGGTGTTATCAGCACATGGGCCAATCACAACTTGTTAGCTTCCTTCCTGAGTAAAATAATTTTCTTTCTTGCTGTACAGCAGCCTCAGCCAGAAGCAGCAGCCTAAAAAGTGGATGGGAGAGAGACGACTGTGTGAAAGGTTTCCATCTCTAAAATGAAATGCTGGTTACATTGAGACACACAGGCAGCTTTAAAATGCCCTTTGCATGCATATTTTGAACTTTCTGTCCTTTTTTTCCTGTGATTATGGGGACAGAGGTGACTCAGAACAGCACTAATGGGATGTTCATATTTACCTTCCCCACTGCGAGTCCTAGTTGCCTTTCCATGCTCCACTCTTCCTGTGACCCCCAACTACTACCCAAAATCAGCCTTCTCCCACATGCTAGTGGGATCTGTTGGATCACAATCTGGCCAAGAGAACCCCAGGTCTGGGGTTTTGAATGAGTTTTGTGAGTCTCTCTGCAGGTACACACATTTTTAATTAATTTTAAATTAAATGCCGACTATGGTACAACTTAAATTGGAAAGCAGGGAGCAGCCTAGCCTTGCCTCTTGTAATTTTGTCTTGGCACTGAACTGCAGCAAAAATCCTGGTTTTTTTTAATTTTAAAACCAGAATAACCAATACACTCATAACCTTTGTTCCTGGGGAATATCACAGAAACAAGCACTGGTAGATTTGAGGGTTGTTGAAGATGAGAAGGATTTAACAATTACACCAAATGAAGTAATAAAATACTGGGTGGTTTTTTTTTTTTTACAGTGCTATATTAATTGTGCCTATGTCATTGTCATGCTAAAACTGCTCTGGGCATAAAGGAGGATTTTAAAAATAATTGGAAAGCTTTATAAGTTCACTGCTGTGGCTGATAAGAGTTGTGAAAATGTTGTCTTAGCCTGAAAAGCTAAAAATTTTGTCCAAACTTCATATTGCATTTATTTAAACCCAGATGTTTGTCAATTTTTCAGTGATTTACTGTGGTTTGGACTGGTTTTCAGTCTGAAAATTACAAGTAGTTGCATTCAGTCTGCTGTAGCTAGACTTTCCCTAATCTGAAATAAGTGTACTGTGTAAATTTTTCTTTGTGTAAAATAGCATGAAATGTGCTACAAACACAAGTTTACACAGGAATAACAACAAACTGGGGCCACTAATAGAAAAAAAAAAAGCCCTTGATTATCCTTTTACTATAAAAACTATAAAACATTACTCTTAGATTTTCAGGCTGGAGCAGCAACATTTTAACTAAAATCATTTAAATCATTAAAATCATTTTAATTCCTTGAGTAGGAATAAGTATTCCAGGTATTTTAAAAATAAATTCAGTGGACTTTTATAAAAATGGTCCACAGACTAAGGGAAAGATAGTTGTGAGACAATCTATCAAAAGATCAGAAAGTTAATGGTGCATTGGGAAGTGTGAGATCTAGTGTGACTTAAATGGTGCATAAGGGATGGACACTGTCCTGGTTTCAATTCTTAAATAGGTCTCAGCTCAGTCCATGAGGTGTAGGGGGTTTTTCCCTCCCCTGACTCTTCTTCCCATCCTATAGGGCAGGGAGTGAGCAAGGAGCTGTGTGGCACTTAACTGCCAGCTGGGGTTAGAACAGAGCAAGGACAGACCATAATTTTCTCTTTAAGTAAAAGAGGCAGCTAAACTCAGGGTACCAGTACTCTGTAATCTCTTTATTCCTAGGGGCATGTAGCAGATTCCTACTCTCAGCTCAGTTACAGAAGCTGAGGAAATGACCAGGAAAACTGATTTCTTCTGGAGGCCTGGCATCTAAACTGTCCATGGTCTTATCAACCCAACCAACTTCTCACATAAAAATTCTTTTAAAATACAGAAGACTAAGAGGTGAGCTCACTGAAAAGCCTTATTTAATAATTATAGAATCACAGATTAGTTTGGGTTGGAAAGGACCTTTAAATGCCATTGTGCTGGTTTGAAAGCAAAACCAGTGAGAGACTCCAAGTCAGAAATACAATATAATAAGAGGAAAAGAAAAGAAGTAAAATAAAGCAAAATAAAATAAATGTAATAGTACAAAAAACCACTGACAGAGTCAGAATACAACCTGACACCCTGTTAGGGTGGCAGTAGCAATCCAGATGAAATGGTCTTGTCAAAGCAGTGATCCTGTAGAAAGGTCTGGTAGCTCTTGCCCTCTGCAAATCCAGTGGAGGAAAGGCTCCCTGTGCTGTCCCAGATTATATCCAGGTGGGAATGCTTGGCTCCTCCCCCTGGGCAGAGCATCTCACAATGGGATGATCTCATTCTATGAGTCATGCAGTGGGTCCTTGATGGCCCATTAAACAGAGATAGCTCTGGAGGGAGTTATCTATGTGGCAAGGCAGTGATGGGCCCATGAACAGAAGAGAAGGGAAACACTGCCCCACCTGGCTTCAACAGCTCATGAAGATGGTGATAGAATACATTCTTTGGGCACATCTTACATTTTTACCCAGGACAGCCATGTGGTTCAATCTCTTGACAGTGAGCAGGGACTGCTTTGTCTTCTTATTCAGTACCTCTAATTAAAAGCAAAAAAGGTTTTTTCCACAGCTCTTTGTCAAGGGATAGGAATGCCCAAAGCTTCTGACAAACACACACAAAAACATAAGTTCAGTATGTTATGACTATGTCTTCATTTCTGATGCTTTGGGGGTTTCTCTGGAGATTCACACATTAGGATCTCAGTCTATAACAGTTACAGCCGACATTTAGCGCCTTTTTTTTTTTTTTTTACCAGGTTTGCAAACAAGAGACAAAAGCCTTGACTTCCTTCCTCTTCATCACAGAGCTCTCTGATTTCCAGCTTGCCAAGAGGAAGCTGGCTTCAAGATTCTCTGGTGCTGCAAAAGTGGTCTGCTGTTTTCTCAGAGGTGTTTAATTCCCAGAGACACCCTTGTGCCTCCTTGTGATGGGCCAGAGGAGTGCTGGGCTCTGTGTTTGACAGCCAGAAATGGAAACTTGGAAAGGACTCATGGAATGTATAACAGAGCTGGAAAGCACCATCACAATTTCATAGCCTAGGATTACATCATAAAGCCTGAGCTGTCTCTATTCTTTCTTTTCACATGATATACCTCTCCCGTGCTATCCAGCACCACATTAAAAATAAGTGAGCTTGCTCTGAGAGAGCACATTTACACAACAGGAATAATTTGACACAAGCATTTGTGCTTGGGAATTGTGTGAGTATGCTGTTAAAAGGGACTTGTGTTTTCCAAAACAGACTTTATAGAGATCAGGGTCCATTTTCATCAGGCAGATTGTGTAAATTCTTCAGTTGTTAGGTCACTTCTGGAGTATGACAAAAACCATTTGTCATATGTACATGTCTGGTTGGACTATTGCTTCTCTTGCATCACCTTACCAGAAGGGCATTTAACATCACATTATTTAAAGCCTCCCTGGAACAAAAGCTACATATCTAGTTCATTTATTTCCTCCTAAAACCACAACCTTGGGTGAGTGCCATTCTCACTTGTACTTTATATCATGTGTCATCATTTTACAGACATTTTCCTTCTGCCAGTTTAATCTCCTATGTGAGCCTAATCCTGCCAAACTTCAGAATTATTTGCCCTTCTAAGACATTTTCTTTGTCACGTGTATTTTTCTGACACCACTTTGAAGGGGATTTAGTCATAATCTAGACCACAGCAGAAAAAGGAATTTGTTGTAGAGATCAACAGCCTGCTCCTCAATATCACAACCATATAGGACTTAACCCACAGGTGCGGGTACCACACTTGGCTGGAGGCTAGAATGGACACACTGCATTCAAGGTATTTTCTTGCTGGTATTTTCAGGTATTTTCTACTGTTAGGAGGCTGGGAGTGAGCTCTGCATGAAGTTTGGATCCTCACAGCAATTCATTTCTTTCAGGGTGGCACCCCTGGCAAGCTGCATTTTCTGCTGTGCAGCTCCAGACAGTGCCCAGAGGCACGAGTGAGCCCACAGACTTTCAAGAATGCAGCTGACTCCTGCCCAAATCCATTTTGCTTGTACCAGAAATCCTCATTAAAGCTAGTAATTTGGGTAAGGTCACCCCAGCTGATTTGAGGAAGGGTTTAAAAAGTCAGTTTCTAAAGCAGCAAACAGAAGGGTTAAGCCCACATTGCCTGTATGCTTCTTCGAGGAGATGAGGCAATTTGCCAATTTTGCAGCCCTCAGTAAACTTGACAGAATTGTTTAGAACAAATTGGGTGAATTATTTCTTAAATACATACTATTGTGATCCTTCCTTTAGCTTGCTTGTTCAGTCCTTTCCTGGGTTTTTTTTTTCACCATTCTTTTAATTCAACTTTGAAAAGCCCCTGTGATTTCTTACTCTTTCCCCCCCACCTTTTACCCCTACATCTAAGCCAGAGGGAACAGAAGGTGTCAAATAGTAAGAAGCCTCTGATCCTGCCAGAGTGATGCAGCAGTGAGATGCCCTCCTAACCTTGTGAAAATTGAAGCCTTTCCTGAAAGTTAAACAATCTTTATTCATCTTTATGGAGTGTTTACACCAAGTGGCCTTTCGAAGCCAACCAAAGCACTGCAAGGGTTGCACATTGCCTGTAATAATTTTATGTTTGCTGCAGAATTCAGGGCAGGGGGGCATGGTGCAGAAGCACTGTGGTGCAAACAAAGCAGTATTGATATTTTTTTCAGAGGTCTGTGTTTGCTCCGTGAGGTGTTTGATTGACCTCATTACTCAAATGACATTGATGCTCGTAACAATTTTGACACTGACTTCAAACAGATTTTTTTTTCTCTTCCCACCTCCCTGAATTTTCACAAGCACTAAAATTGTCATCTTGGAATAAAGAAGCATAAACCTACAGGGAGAATTGCATTGAATTCATTCTGGTCCCATGGAATGGCATCATGTTTCCATGAAGGATGTCCTGAGCAGGGCCATGATAGGAGCTCTCCCAGTGGAACAAAAATTGGAGAAGCAATCTTTTTTGTGAACCTGCCTGCTGAAAAAAATTCAGGTAAAAAATCAGCACAGCAAAGACACACAACCACATGAGCACACCACTCCCGGAACCAGTTCCATGCTCTGGGTGAGGGCGTGCCAGCTCAGGGAATGAACAGTGGGGGTTGACTTTTCCTCTTCAACAACTCACTGTGGATATTGGGATAGCACCTTTCTGGCATAAAGCTGGTTCTTTTTTGGCAGGGCTGTGGCCTGATATTTACTTTACCTTCAGGTCTGGAATTTCCAGACAGCTCTTTCCTGTACAATTGGTTCCACAAGAGTTCAAGACCCAAGAGAGAGCCTTTATATCCAAGCAGCTCCTGGATTCCCAGTTCACCACCTGCCTAAGACCAGGACCTTCTAAAGGCTCTCTGCCACTCATTATGATGCTGCAAACAGTGGTGGGACCAATCTTATCTACTGGAGCTGTTTCCATCACTGTCATTTGAATAAACAAGACAGAAGATATGACAGAATGGAATAGATTTAAAAGTAAAAATAACTAAAGGCATTGACTGAAACTTCACACAGAGGATCAAGGTACTAATCCAGACACTTACAAATCAACCAAGTCACTACAGAGGCTTCTCTTTCAGTTGTCCCTCTGCCCAGGATTATTGTATCTCCAAGATGAGAACAACAGGGAGTATTAAAAATACTGGCAAGGAGGAAAACCTGACTAAGTGTCAAACTCAAAACACATGGCATAACCAAAGTATGAGGCAAGTGGGGATCCCAAGAGAGTTTTACAGCTACTTTATATATATATATATATATATATACACTTTGTATATTTAGAAAAATATAAACTAGAATAAAAAATATATTTAGAAAAATATACACTACCACCTCAGACACAGAGCAATAAAAAAAATCAAGCGGATCACTCACACTAACAGAGAGAATGATGCTGTCACATTTATCTGAACACTTCCTTCTTCATCCCAGCAGTGGAAACAGGGCTCACAGAGTATACTTGTGTCTCCTTTAGGCATCTTTAATCAGTTCCAGTGGTAAAAAGAAGCTGTGACTGAGTACTAGTGACTTTTTTTTTTTCTAATTGATAGGTACTTGGAATGTCTTGAGGTGTTCTTGTGGTAGCATTAGTTTTAGAGAGGAGACCAGCAAAGCCAGAGGGAATGGTGGGCTCTGTGCCGCTTCCTGTCAATGTTACGAGGTCCCCTCCTGCTCTTCTATCCAAAACGGATCACAGAGACAAAGTGGTTGACTGCCTGTTTTCCTCACTCACTCCTTGGGCATCCTCTGATAGGATCAGTCTCTCTGGATTTATATTGTCAAAAGAAACAAAATGGAAGTTTTGTTTGGGTAGCAAGAACTGTCTCAGCCTCTCTTGTGAGGCAGTAAAGTAGCACACAGCCCTCACTGGTGCAAATCCATTTGACTGCAAAGCACTTGTTTGGATTTGACACGAGGCCTGCCCACAGAAGGACATTTGCAGGCCTTAAGTGTCAAGTGTATGAACTTAGGCAGAAAATAAACCCTCTTGCAGATCAGAGGGGTTGGGTGTGCCTGGGCTTCAGCTCTGGTTAGAAGCAATTTGGCACCATCAGCCTGGTCACATTCAGTGGGAACAGTCTGATCATAGATTCACAAATAGTGCAGTTTACTGAAAGAACAGAAATAACAAATTCAGAATTGCCATGGATGAACACACCAGCTGTGAGAGGACACTATAAAAACCATATTATTGTGCTAACCTGGGTAATAGTAATCCTGAAGAATCCACAGAAGGTTACTAAAAAGGTATCCTCCCTGAGGGAAGGGAGAGCAGAGGAACCAGTCATCTGTCTCCATCTGGTTTTTGGGTCTTCCTCCTAGCTATGTGAAGTTTCTACCCTCCTGATAATCAGCCCAAACTTAACCTCCTCCTCCCTCTAACAAACAGCAGGATCAAGATAGACAGCTGAGTCATATAGTCATACATGTGGTAGCACACACCTCATTAGGCTTATTAGCGTTTGCAGGGATGTGAACTTTAAAAGACAGGAAAAATTCATTTTTTGGCTGTGCTGTCCTTCAAACTTTCAGTCACACAACCTTGTTCCGTTCTTCACATCTTGTCTTCAGGGGACCCCCCCACCACAGCCAGCTCAGCTTTCCTGATGTCAGCCATGCAGATCTTCATTTGCAAAGATAACACAGAATGAACACAGCATGTGCTGCACATAAGCCTTCACCCTTCCCTAACTCCTTCAGGATCACCATCGATCCCACAGTATGTCTGGAGTAGCCAGTGCACTGATGATCCACCACAGCAAACTGAAGGTTTTCAAACACAACACTCAATGTCCTTAATGCAGTTTTAGATAATTGAAAGTGTTTGCAATTTTTTTTTCTGGCTGGTGAAAGAGTGTGGAGGACAGAAAATAAGAAACATCCAAATGACTATTTTTTTTTCCCTTCAAGTGGCAATTCAAATCAAAAACAGCATTTTGAAATCTTGGAAACTGCATTTAGACAAATTGGAGCATCTAAATAGAAACAAAATAGTCCATTCCTAGTAAATGAAAGGATTAACTTTATCTGAACAGTTTATTTTTCCTTAACTCACATTTTCTAACTATGGTTATGAAAAGGGGCAGGGAGGGAATTGTTCCAGGCTGACCCAAAATAAGTCTCTCACCCACTCCAAGGCTAAAGAGACAGTGTGAGGCCTCCTGCACCTCAGCTCATGACTTGGGCCTTTTAGAAGATGTGAGCAGCTAAAAAGGGGGCAGATTAACATGATTTTAAGCAATATAAGGCTTTGCAAGGCCTTGGGTTTTTTTCCCAGCAATAGGAGCAGAACAACACGGAACTGGACAGAAGGACTGTGATAACCTATTTTCAAACAAGCCCAGTTGCTCAGAGGAAACAAGCTATGTAGAAGGTCGCTGTGATACATACAGGACAAATATTCTGTAGCCCAGAAAGCAAACAAACCAGCCCTACTTCGAAGAAATGACAGTGAGCCAAGCAAGCAGAAAGAGCAGCAAGAGAAATATGAGTGGTGATTTTAATCACATTTCCCCTGCTGCATTTTTTATTGCTGAAGGGCTTTCACCAGCTCTACTGTGATACTCAGACTTCGATCAAGGATGGATAAATGCTGTGGCCACAGTTCTCCAGTAATCAATGCCACCAGCACTGTTCTGCTCATGGTTTCACAGAGTGACAACCAGCTCAGAGAAGATGCATCCGCCTGCCTAGGTCTGCCTGGTCTTGTTTCAGTTGAATAACTAACACAAAAAAAGAGCAGAATAAACATTCCTATGGCAGCAACCACCATGAGGAAGGGAAAAGAAGGGAACCAGTCCTTAGCATGAAGCTGAAAAAGTCAACAACTCTGTCAAAAATTATATTCTGTATTTTATTCAGCCCTGGAAGAGGGACTGCAGTACTTTTAAAAAGCAAGGTGCAACTGATAGCAGTCTCCAAGTACTTTATTAGGCTAAAACAATTGTGCTCTTTTGCAATGAATATTTATGAAAAAAAACCCAGAAAAATTAATGACATAACTTTCCAAAAATATAAACTTTGGTGGCATTTATATCCTTTCTCAGGGCATATTCTGGAAATATTCCAGCTTCTCACAGAGCAGTACTTAAGGAGTACTTAATGTCTTCTAAAAAACAAAGCCTGTGTTCAAGCACTTTGTTATATCAGGGACATTGCAGAGAATTTTGTTGACAGAAATACTTGAGCAAAGAGTAAAAATAAGCACAAATGTCAGAGAAAACAAATTCATAATTTATTTATTGCTATAGATAATCAAGCTGTAAAGATACTTTCAAGATGTAGAGCCATTTGAGTCAAAAGTATTAGAAACAAAAGTTTGACCACTCTGTACAGTTCAGGTTTTTAACAGTGACAGCTTGCTATGACTTGCTCAAAACTGAGTCCAGAGCAGGAATTCTTTACAGCCATAATCCCCAGAGTAGCACTGATGACCAAAAAATCATATTGCAATCTGGGCATGAATTATCCACAAATGAAAAACAAACTAACAAACAAAACCCCCAATAAAACAAAACCAAACCTAAACAAACTAAAAACTCAACAGAAAAATCACAAGTAAACAAGGAAAAAAAGTAGATATTGAATGATTTCACTTTATTAATAAATTTCTATAAATTTATTAATAGCTATAATTTTCATAGCTCTTTCAATAATAAGGTTGATTAATTTCCCTGAAGCATGTGCTTTTTTTAAATTAGTGTCACCTGTGCCCAAAAGCCAGCAAAAGATTTGCTCCTATAATGAAGCATTAAATGAATGACAATTTAGGGTTTTCTGTTAAGACAAAGAAGAGTCATCACTTCTTATAAAAATAATTCCCACATGAAAACTGGTAATTATCTAACTACAGAGCAGAAAATTTATGTGCTTAGTATTTTTTTTTTCAAACCTGACAAACAGGATGCGGACAACAAAGACAACACCTCTGGAGCTGTACAAATCTCAAGTGATCCCTTTCACACTACCTGAAAGGTAACTCCTGTGATTCAGGGAAAAAGAAAAGTTTTCTCTGCACTGTGTGAGATATACAATATCCAAAGCCAATCCTCCCAGCCAATAATTCCTTATTGCTCGCAGAGAAGACTTGGAACACTTGTGTTAACACAATCCATTCCTTCAAAGAAAATGAGGAAAAGTGACAGGAAGAAGCTGGACTGACCAGACAAGAAAATGTGATTACAAGACTAGAAGATAAAAGAAAGAAGAAAGGGGAAATAGGAAAATGTTGCTAACTCTTAGACATACTATCAGCTCACCTCTACAGGCAGAACATGATGCAGTGTTTGCCTACAGACCACCACTCTGCCACCTGTAGTTTTCCTTGTTGGGAACCAATTTTGCAACCTTGTACCAATTTAGAGAGAGCAGTGTGAGAGAAACACTAGCTTTGAAGGATACTGGGAAGGTAACAGCAGGCAGGTGTGATGTCAGCATGCTGGGGATAAGGACGTGTTGGGAAAAGGACGTATGAGACAGAAAAACAGCAGCACGGCTGCCCAAGACCTTGGTGAGACCTTGCTTTCAAGACTTTGTACACTTCCGGTGACCCCCACTCAAAAAAGATTAAATCAGAAAACACACAGTTCAGACCTATTGGGTGGCAGCAACCTCCTCTTTTATGCAGCATGATGGGAAGTGTTTATTTCTATACAGATTCTGTGCAATACCAATGGAAGAAAAACCAAGGGAGGGAAACAAAATTTTTTTCAGCAAGGGTAGATAGAGGTCGTCCAGAGGGGTGGTGACTGCCTCACCCCTGGGAACAGTAAAGGTGAGGCTGAATGGGGCTTTGAGCAACCTGATCTACCTTAAGATGTTCCACTTATGCCAGGAGGGTTGGAGCCTTTAAAGGTCCTTTACAACCCAAATCATTCCGTGATTCTATGACTTTTTCTTCATAAATATCTATGAAGATAAACCTCAAAGAAAGGGGAAAGAAGGTTAACATTCAGAGAAGAGCCTAGGTTAAAGCACTAGGTCAGGGTAAACTGCTGGAGGTGACAAAAGACCTCTAAACACCCCAGGAGCGAATGTCTCAAACCATCCTTCCATGCAGGGCAGCAGGACGCTGCACTGCACTCAAGACTCCGTCAAACAGGGAAAGACGACAGGAGTCCCATGGGCAGAAAATACATCCAGAGGTACTCAAGCAAGGCAGCCTTCGCCTTACTGCCAGGGAGACCCCTGAGATTATTTCCCCTCGACGGCCAGTATGGCTGCGGAGAGGGATTCCTCTGAGATCCTGGCGATCCACCACAGGACATGGAGCGTGTCGATGCCCCAGTTACAGTAGTAGTGTCTCAGACCTGGGGTCAGCACGGCTCCGACAGCCCAGGATTAAACCCAGCTACTAGAACTAAGAGAAGGACAGGGATTTCCCCTGATCGTTTCAGAGGCGAACACAAACGCCCATCTCAGCTCTGCCCTGTTTTCCCTTAGTACAAGAGTGTTCTGTCCTAAAAGCCAGGTTCGGCAGTGACCCAGGATCTCGGGTCCCACATGTCGGAAAACGGTTCCGTTTGAAACAGCAGCGCACGGGAAGGCACCGAGTTGCCTTCCACAACAAGCGGCAGCGGCAGACACGGCTACCCCGTTGTCCGACGGCCCCACCTTCGTTTCGCAGCCCTCGGGGCATGGAAACTGTTCCGCTGCTCGGGAGCGGTGAGAGCGGCGCCCCACAGCAGCACCGGACGGAGGGCTCCGTCGGAGCTGTCCCGGGACGCTCCCCTGGGGGCGCAAAGGGGCGGTCCCCCAAACCCCCTCCCGCCCTGGGCGGCTGGCGGGGCCGATGCCCGGCGGCCCGGGGAGGAGCCGAGCGGGGCCGGCACTCGCCGTCCCTCCCGTTGGGAGGGCAGCGCAGCCCAGCGACCGCCCGCAGTCGCGCCAGCAAGTTTGCCCGGCTCCGGAGCCGGCGGGGGAGCGTTCTGAGGGCTGCGGGAGGACAAGGGCAGGGGGCTAGCGCAGCGAGCTGAGCCGGGATTACAGCACGGAGACGCTGCGAGGCGGGGAGCGGAGCTGGGAGCGCGGAGCGGCGGCGGGGAGCCGGGCAGGGACGCGCTCGGCGGGCTTGGAGCGGGGAGCGGGAAACGGGGCCACGTAGAGCCTCGCCGGGGACCGGGCTGCGGAGGAGCGGCCGGGCAAGGGGAGCCGGGCAGGGCAGCATCCCGCTCCCGGTGGGGTAGCCCGGCGGAAAGAGCACCGGGCGGGGCGAGCGGCGGGGGGTCGCAGGGGCGGGTGCTGCCCCGGCCCCGCGGAACCGAGGGGGGCGGTCCGGGGGCTGAGCCTCCCCGCAGGCCCGGGGCGGGGGCGAGGCGGTGGCGGCCCCATGGGCGGTGGCGGGGGCGGCTCTGCGCGGGGCTCGCCCGCTACGGCTGATGCCGCTGTAGCCCGCCCGCGGGGCGGTTGATGCGGGTGGCGGGGCCGGGGGAGGCCGTGGCGGGGGCCTCCCGGCCATGTGTCGGCCGGGGGTGCGCGGGGTCCTGGGCCGGGCGTGCCTGCTGCTGCTGCCGCCCTGCGCTCTGGTGCTGGCGGCGGTGCCCGGCGCCGCGTCCCATCCGCAGCCCTGCCAGATCCTGCGGCGCATCGGGCACACGGTGCGCGTGGGGGCCACCCACCTACAGCCCCGGGCCACCCCCGCCGTCTGGCCCGCGGCGGCGTCGGACGGGCGCCCCGAGGGGCCGCGGGGCCGGCGGGCGGGGGGCGGCGCGGAGCAGCGGCGGCCGCCCCCCTCACCGCGGGACGCGCTGCTGCTGGCCGTGGCCAACCTGAACGGCGTGCCCGGGCTGCTGCCCTACAATCTGTCCCTGGAGGTGGTGATGGCGATCGAGGCGGGGCTGGGCGACCTGCCCCTTTTCCCCTTCTCTTCAGCCAGCGTCTCCTGGAGCAACGACCCCGTCTCCTTCCTACAGAGTCTGTGCCACACCGTGGTGGTGCAGGGGGTCTCCGCCATCCTCGCCTTCCCGCAGAGCCGTGGGGAGATGCTGGAGCTGGACTTCATATCGGCGGCGCTGCGTATCCCGGTGGTCAGCATCGTGCTGGGCGAGTTCCCCCGGCGGAGCCTGGTAAGGCGCTGGGAGCACGGGAAAAAGCGGCGGGCACGGCAGCGCCCCGGGGACGCTGCGGGACGGGCGTCGGAGCCGGGCAGGGGTCGCGGCGGGAAGACCAAGGGAGAAGCGCTCGTACGCCGGGACCGCCCGCATCGTTCTTCGGTCCCTCCCTGCTTTGGCACCCCCTTCCGCTTTAGCTCCGGGGTGGCCGGGGACAGGCATCCTTTCTGTGGAAAGAGATAAGAGCTCGGTGGCACAAGCGAAGTTGTTAGCTCGAAGTCATTCACTGCTATAGGCTGTAGAGCTGAGAGCAGAAGGTGGGTCCCGGACACGCTTTGCGTTATCAAGAGAAGGTTGTTAAGAGGACGGGGGGCGGGGGGGTGGAAGGCAAAATGAAAAAAAAACCCAGAGGCTTTCAGAGTGTTTGTTATTGGTCTTAATGCTGGTTTGTGTACAGGCACTGCAGGTTGGGCACCAGGTGACAGTTCTCAGGGAAGTTGTTCAGTGTAACTTGACTTTGCATCAAGCTGAGCTAAAGCGCCAGGATTTTCTGTACTTGTAGTACGTACGTTGTAGTTTGTAGTTCATACATTGGTACTAGATCAGATTTTTGCTAATTCGAGTTGCCTAACTAAAGTAGGGGAAACTGCAGCCCAGCCTGACTGTTTGTTTGACTGTCTAGCTAAAGTAGAAACTGAATTCTTTGTATTTGACAAAGTCTCAGGCAGAAGTAGAAGTAGCATCAGGAGCTGGACGTTCTATCATACAAATATGACAACTTAGTGTTACACATTCCAGAGAAGGTGGTAGGTACAGCATTTTGCAGCTGTGTTTGATGCCAGGAGTCATCTTCAGGTAAAAGAGATGGGAGAAAATTCTCTATTCTGTAAAGCCTGGGCAAGGGAAGTCATTAATAAGATGGTACAAGCTACGTTTTAAATACAGGATGAATAGCTGTTTTGTATAAAAAGAGGTAGTTCAACTTCAGTCTCAAAATGTAATCAGAAAAAAAGATTGCCAAGTGAATTTCCCTTGCAAAAAAGAAACATTAACCACAGCCTGGATTGCATTACTGTGGGTTGGAGTTTTTTTCAGTTTTTGTGTTTGAATTGTGACAGAAAAGGTACAAAAAGTCTGTGTTATATAGCTCCTGGTCTATAACTGAAGATGTGACTGCAGTATGCTGGTCTGAATCACAGAGTGGTTTGGGTCAGAAGGGACCTTAAAGAGGATCTTGTTCCACTCCCTGCCATGGGTAGGGGCACCTTCCACCAGACCAGGTTGCTCCAAGCCTCATCCACCCTGGCCTTAAGCACTTTCAGGGGTGGGGCAGCCACAGCTTCTCTGGGCAACCTGTGCCAAGGCTTCATCACCCTCAAAGGCAAGGATTTCTTCCCAGTAACCCATCCAGCCCTGCCCTCTGGTATTTTGAAGCTGCTGCCCCTCCTCCTGTCACTCTATGTTCTTGTCAAACTCCTCACTCCAGCTCTTTCATAGCCCCTTTAATTCAGCTAGGCTTCTCTACCTCAGCAAAACCCATGTAACTCAGGTCTCTCTAGATTTAAGCAGAAACTCAGGAGTAATCAGTGCTGCTGAATTCTGTTATTGATGGTGCTGGCAGCATCCACGTTTGCTGTTACATCTACCAGCCTTGCAGCTGCAGTCACAATGGTGCTGGAGTCAACAACCAAAGCTCCCCAAGGGCCACATCCTGAACCTGTATTTCCTTGCTCTGGCTATTAGCATTATTTTATTTTCCATCTCAGAGAGGAGTCCAAGTTCACTCAAAGCTGCCTGAGCTCACAAGATGCGTTCAACACATGCAACACAGGGTTAGATTTCATTGCTGCTTTCCACGGACTTCAAAGCTCCTGTTTAACTTTCAAATAGTTCCCAGCAGGGAGCCCAATGTATCAGCCTGTCCAAATCAGAACTTTGTTCTTGAGCAAACTTTAACTGGCATTGTCTTCAGTGATGATGAAACCAATGCCTGGCACTGCACCTGTGCTGAACAGACTCCATTTTTCCTTCAGGCTGAGCTAAAAAACCTCTACTTTTCAAGGATCTGTGGATTTACAAAACAATTTAGTCTTACTCAAAGGCTAGCAGGTAATTAAAGTGTGTTAGTCTCTCCAGGCTGTCTTGGAGGGGCTGATATCTTTCTGAACACTGTTTTTTTTCATACTTTCACTTATTACATACCATTTTAAGGCTAACACTGGAGGCAGTGCTACAGCAGCCTTGCCTTGCATACCTCCTAGAGTTACAGGATTTCCAAAACCATATTGGACCCAGGAGTCCCAGGAGTTGTTGGCCTCAGCAGTCTCTGTTGCAGGCAGGGATTTTGTGTTGCTCACACAACAGTCCCATATCAGCATTGATGTGAAATAAACATGCCACAGACCTGTCACCTTCCTGTCTCTATAGACGTGGAGCTGCAGATTGGCCTCTTCTGCAGACTGACCATATTGGAGGAGGCAAATGTAAATGACATTATTGTAGACAAGGCAGATTTTTGCTGATAGGTCCAGCATGCAGATTTCCAGAGAAGAAAAGAAGACTGATTTCTAAACCTGCTTCTGAATTGACACCCCTGAGGTCACCCCTCCTACTCATGCTTGAACAGAGCATCTTCCCTCCCATAAAACTACTACAGCATGCCCTTCGAGTGCCTGCAGGTATCTTTCTTCCACGGAGAGACAGAAGCAGACCCAAAACTTGTTTGCCCTTGGAGAGCATTTTGCCCTATGTGCATGTGAAGACCAAGGCAAACAAAACAAACCAAGTATTCACTAGATGCTGTCTCATACTGCTTCTCTTCAGCATTCAAATCTTTTCTTAGAGTAGTCTTAAAGTAGTAATATCTAGCAAAGTCTCATTAGGGTAGTCTTAAAGTAGTAATGTCTAGCAAAGTCTCATTTTCCACACTACACCAGGATAGGAACATACACATGCAGTGTCTTGTACTGATGCTGAATGTTAATGTCATTACTTCATGCAGAAATTTATAACAGGCAAATGTTCACTGTAATTGAAAAACACATTGATCTTGGAGCAAAACTTCTCTAACATGGCAAAAAGCAATGCTTAGAATGAAAGGGAAGGTAAACATCCAGAACTGAAATACATTTCATTAATACTGCCTGTTGTCTCTGTGGTATTTGATGATAGTAATAATTCAGACATGGAACATGAGAGGAAATCCACAGCATCACAGATGGGCAGCTACAGTCATGTAAGATACCTAGACTGTGTTTTCAAAAGTTTTGTGGTTGTCCAAGCATATTTAAAAATTCATTTCTCATTAAATTCTACCACCATTAGGGTAAAAAATAAAAGAGAGTAAACAGTCTTTCCCCATGACATGAACAATCACAAGACGACAGCCATCAACAAGATGTGGTACTACACTTGTTCTCCCACAAGCAACAGCTTATTCTGGAGGTTTAGAAATGTGTTAGTTTCAACCGAGGCTACACAAAGTAAACTGTGATACACTTTTTTCATTTTATATCTGTGATTTAATTAATAATGTAAACTAACAGTAAATCCAAGTGCTGTTGTGATGTGAAAAAACGCTGTATACTTTTCCGTCTTTACTGTCATTACAGTAAATTTTCATACTCAGTAAGCAACAGTAACAATTTAACACTGTCATTCAGCAAGGGAAAAAAACCACTGGATTTCTTCACTACTAACACAAATGCAAATTGCAGTGAAGGTTTGACAGCTCATTATTTTGGAGACAGCAGTTCACAAGCACTGATGCCACTGAGGCAAGGCTTGTCACCTTATGTATGTTTGTATCAAGAGAAGCACTTTTTTTTTTTTTTTTTTTTTTTTTTTTTTTTTTTTTTTTTTTTTTTTATCCAAGATTGCCAATATCATTAATAATTTTCCCATGGATGGAACAGGGGAAAGATCCAGGGAAGATGAACCATACATAAATACAGTGATATTGCTTCTGGTAGTACAGCTCAGAGCTGAGAGTCTGGGAAGAATAGCTGTAATATCCATTCTGTTGGTGATGGTATCAGAACCACAGGGGAGGTCATGTTTGCAGCAGTGTTCTCTGAATTTAGAGGAGTATTTTTAGTGGGTTTCAGATAAATCAGGACCTCTGATGTCTGTTAACATGAAAAGGAATCTCAGCAACTAAACAGAATAAAGTAATTGCAAATCATCAGTCCCTGCCAGTCTGTGTTTTACCTGGTTTCTTGAGGAACTGGAACTGCAGTGCTACTGATTACTGCTATGATTTCAAAAGGGGTCAAAAGAATAAATAAACCAAATCCCAGTCCCAGGTTAAACTGAATTTTCCAGTGAAATACCAAGCTCAGCCTCAGAACAGATGCTGTAAAAAGAAACTGCCTATAAACATTTCATTTTTTCATTTGTTTTTAAAGGAATTAAGCTATTTTTTTAATAATATCCTGATTTATAGATATATATATATATATATCAGACCACCCTGGATGAGGAATTATAGGTCTTTTCAGAAATAGAAATACCATTGTGAATATAATATCGTCAGAAGTCATACTGACCTGCAAGACACAGACTATACATTGCACCAGTGAGGGCAGGCAGAAATTACAGCAAAGGGATGGAGATGTGGGAGAGAGCTTCTGTCCAACTAAATGCCCAGAGACACTTCTTTCTTGCCTCGTCAGAGCCAGAATTTCATTTTGCAGAAAAGTGGTTTTGCTTGGCTGGGGGAAAAAGGTTTAATAATTCCATTTTCCAGGGAGAAGTGCAACACATACATTTGGTTGCAGGCTCTGGTCATTTAAACTGTCACTGCTAATCTGTCTTAGTCCAGATACTGGAAGCTTCTACTAGTTTTTGTGTAGATCAGGAATATATGTTCAGTCTTTCCCCGTGGCCAGCAACCCTCCTCACCTCACACCAAGTAAACAGTCTGGTGGCACTTGCCTTTTGTGTACTTCGAGAGGGTTTATGAGAAGGGGCCGTGAGAGTAATCAAGGACAGAAATTGAGAAGATGTGCAGACAAATGCCCAGTTGCTTCTCTTTCAGCCAGAAACCTCAGTGATATTTCCTCTATCAAAAATCTTTACATGGAACAAAGAAAGGGGGAAAAAGGCCCAAACTAGTCTCTCTATTTGAGTTAGAGAGTTTAAGGAAGATTCTGTTAATCATAGCTGCAGAAAATCCCTTTTCAGAATGCAGGAAAGTGGTGAGAATGTTTCTACTTCAGTTCTCTCCTCTGGTTCCTTAATTTTACAGTTCCTTAGAGACAGAAAGAGCCAGAAGTCTGCTGGGATAGCACTCATTCAGAGTTGGCCAGTAACAAGACTTTCTCATTCCTCATCCCATGCTGATTCTTCGATGCAGAAAAGCTGAGTTAACATAAAATTCAGTACCATACGTGATGTTTATTTTGGGTTTGGCTCTTCTTTTCTATTTTGGGTGTTCACAAAACAATGTCTTCCTCGCTGCTAGGTCTTTCATAATGCACTGCACAAACTCCTGTCAGTGATGAGTGATTAAAATATGACAGCCTTAAATCATTGATTATTACTTTGCTGAAGAACAGGCATTATCAGAAGAAACATCAAGGAATACTTGGCTTAATCCACTAAGTAAAAATTATAATTTTGCCTAGAATAGACAAATTTAAAGACAACCTGCTGTCAGATTCTATATGAGTACATAAGAAGTACAGTTACTGTACTGAACAGATTGTTAACAAAGAAAAATAAGTTGGAGTATTCATCATAATTTTCCCCAAGTATTTGTCCATGAAAGCCAGTGGAAGTAGAGCTACAGAAACTAGAAATTATCAAAGGATCTTGTGATGTGTTATTCAATTTAATTTCTTGTGTTTAAATTCAAATACTACTTACAAAAGTTCTCATTTAGGGTATATTTAATAAATTGTTTACTATTTAAACCCATGAAATATTGAAAATACATAGTGTTAGGACTTTAGGCTGTTCTGGGTCTAGTTACAGTTTTAAGCCCCCAAATAAAATGTTTATATCGTGTTCTATTATTTCCCTCTCTGGATTTCCAATTAATTTTTAAATGTGAAAGAAAACCAGGCATAACATGGGTAGAATTTCTGTATTTATTGTAATCAGTAGAAAATCGGAAAAAGCAGTTTCTTTTGAAAACCTAAATTTGCCTTCCAACAAGGCCTCAGACTATAAACCCATGCTTCTGTAGGTCTTACTGAAGGGCTTTTAATGAGTGGAAGGGATTTCTTCTCAATTTGATGGAATGAGAGTGCATCAGATCTCACTGCAATACAAATAGCTGTACATTGCAGAGTTTGTTCTGAAAAGCTAAAAGCATCCAGAGAAAAGAAGAGGAAGAAAACAAGAAAAGGAAGGAAGAAATTGGAAACATAACATGTCAGTGACGCAGGGGAAGAGAAGGAGAAAATAAGCTGAATTGAGAAGAGAAAGAAGAGGTGACCTTCCTTATGTATTTACTTTTTGTAGTTCTAGCAGCATAAAATCAAGGGAACTGAATTTTGTAGGAAAGCACTGGGCAAAGACCTGTCATCACCAAGCACGGAGAAGAATGGCTTGCCCAAATCAGAGTTGAATTCCCAGGGCTGTCTTGATCCCTGGCTAAGAATAGTTACTTCCAGTGAGTAATGCTTGCCCAAGAAAAACATTTTCACCCCCAAAATGCGTTGTCTTTCCTGCAGACTTCTCAGGAAACTGATTGGGCCAGCATCTAGGAAGCAGTGATGGGAACAGGGATTATGTCAGAGGTAGATAATGGTTTAATGCTGTTGCCAGAGGGACGTCTTGCAAAGGGTGTGAGGCCTTGGTGTGGTTGGGTGTGATTAATGCAAGCCTTTTTTTGAACCTCATGCCAAGAATTATGGTCAGAGTCCCTTGTGATACTTTGGGACCAAGGGTCAGACATCTGGTTAGGATTTGGGAGCACCAGGTTACTGGGATGCATGCAGCATCGTACCAGTAGGTACCCAAAAGGGATTTCCTAATAAATGGGAGTGGGTTCACGCACAGGGACTTTGGGATTGGAGCTGTGGACATTATTGACTGTTTTTTACTTCTGGTCTGGCCCTGAAAGACTCCACATTTTCCCCAAAACCCTGTCAGTCAGCCAAATTGGTTCTCACCACCACAAGGAAAGGATGTGCAGATGGTGAACGTAGCAGGAGAACTGGGAGAAGGATTTAAGCTTGAGTAGGCAGCACTGATAGATGATTCATTTATTAACAGAGTCACACTCAAGCAAAGCTGCTTGTTCAAGGGGCTCCTCATCAGTGTGACTCAGAAGTTCACAGCCTGGCCCCAAATGCTTTGCAGCTGTCACAGCAAGCTGATAACATTGCTCTTGGTAACTGTGGACAGCTCCATGAAGAGCTGAGACAGGCATACCACAGCCATTGTAACATTACATGCTGCTCTTGTGGGGCATTGCAACCAAAAGTTTGTGTGCAACTGGTGTTGAGACTTGGATTTGGCTGCAGACACAGTTCCAGAGTATTTCTCTGTTCAGGCTTGATGTTCATCCCTCAGACCTGAGCTCTCTGTGTCATTTCCCTGCAGTGTAGGTCCATGCAGCCACTGATGAGCATTTTGCATCCCTGGAGCACAGGAATACCCTGCACAGAAAGCAGGTGCCACCCCCATGCCAGGCAGCCACCTCTGTGCCTCTGCAAGCTCTGAGTGCCTTGTCAGTGAGTGGGGAGATGATGCTGAACCTCTCGGATGCTCCCTGCTGCAGGAATGGTGAGCTGGGAGAGCCCTCAGAAGCTGATGGGAAGGTTTCCAGTTGGCAGCAGTTTGGGAAGGTCTGGTGTACAGTGTTAGTACTGGATAATTAACTTTTATCTGAAATGTTTTGGCCTGGGTGGCTGCAGGCTGTAGATGGGGGAGTGGAGGAGTGGAGGTGGGCACAGGTGCACCATCAGCTGTGATTTACAGTACAGTAATTACTGAACCACAGTAAATGGGGAAATTACTGTGATCATTCAATTCTTATTATTATACAGGAAAATTCAAATGTTGGGGGGCTCAGAAGAAGCAGCCACCATTTTTTCCTCTTCTTTCTGCGATATTTTTATTACTCCTCCATCACCTGCTTTTATCTGTGATGATAGTTTCCAAAGCCTGTTTTACAATGTGGAAAGTATTTGAGTGGATTATAAAAATCTATGAATGTGCTGCACAGGCATATTTTAAACTCTTAGTATTTCCCTGAAGGCATGCTATCCCACTTCAAGCTTCTTTAAGACTGTGAAGGAAACAATTGCCCATGCTGTTCATATGACATTTTACAAGACTTTCTAACTTGAGACAGAGTTAAAAGACAAGACAGATCTTCAAGCATCAACTGAGATTTTAAAAATGAAGTTTTGCATTTGTTGCAAAGAAAGAGCTATTAGACATAGCAAATAATAACCAGAAAGAGCAGCTGAATTATGCACCAGCCTCTTTCAGTGATGCTACTGATAAAGCAGTTGCATTACACTCATTTTAATAGCATACTCACTCAAACTGGCTTAAAAAGATCTTTTTATTTTGCAAATCAGATGAAAAGTCAGTATCATTGAGTTCACAGTTAGATAATTTTCCGGTGCTATTTTAGGTGAAAGCATAATTAATTATTACTTTCTGAGTGTGTAAGACTCACTAATATGTAACTGCTTTCTGTAAGACAGTAGTTGTTTTTAAGAATTTTCTGTACTCAATGTAAGTTTCAAAAGTGGGAGAAACAGATCTGACCTCTGCTTGAAGCTGCCCTCCTTTGAGAGTGTACTGAAAATGTTCTAGCTGTGATTTACATTGTTTTAGTATGCTAATACCATAGAGCTGATTTAACCCCCACCTTGGAAGGGCAATAAGATGAAGAGTTTATGTGCATGGGTTTCCTCTGCTTAAATTCTCTGTCTGATAGGTGATAACCTACAGAGCTCTGAGGCAATATACTTACCCACTGACAGCCTTGAGGCAAGCACAGGTAGTTACAGCAGAAAGCATTGGTATTATTTAACATCAAAGCATGATAATTTCAGATGTCTCATCTTTTGTCCCTGGAAGTGTTGAAGGCCAGGTCAGATGAACCTCTGAGCAACGTGGTATAGTGGAAGGTGTCCCTGCCCATGGCAAAGGGTTGGAATGCAGTGGTCTTCAAGATCACTCCCCACCAAAATCGTTCTGTGATTCTATGATCTGTGAAAATGTCTGCTGCAGAGCTCATGACCAGAGAAATGGTAAAACATGGCAAAAGTGTTGCTTCCTCAGAGATAATGGGGAGAGAAGAAACACCCATTAATCACCTCTATATAAGTTCCTATCACAGTGTATCAGTATAGAAATATCCTGGGTAGGCTGGTATGGTTAGGAATACTCCTGTGGCATCTGATTAGGAATCTTGCATCAGCAGTCAACACAGGGAAGCCAAAATTATGATTATTCAGTCATCCTAATGATCATCTTTTTATACACATGAATTATTTACATAGTACAGGATGCTTACAAGCTTATTAATTAAAACCTCCCTTTTCACTTCAGTTATACCCCTAAGATTTCTTCAGAGCTTGTCATCCTTCTAATGACATTTGTTTCATGTTCATTAAGCCATATTTTGTTTAATGTTTTCTTCTGTTGTCTAAACTGAAAATTTCTTAGTGTGGAATACTCTTGGGAAAGGAGTCCTTCACACTGAGAGTTTGTTTTTAGAGAGATGGGTGGTAGGTCTGTTTTGGATATTGATGCCCAGAATCCCCAGGAATGCTCAAATATTTTTTCAGATGCTCTGTTATCTATCTACTCTTCCATTTTGTGTGTGGCATGCTCATTTCATCCTTTTTTATCTTGCCCACTGGTCTTTGTACTGAGGTCCTGACTTTCACTGTAGGATACTACAGATCCTGAACTTACACTGCAGAAAAAGACTGCCAGGTTCTATTGTGATACAAATGATCAGCAACATAAATTGCTCATCACTCACTGTTCATCTGCACTGAAGAGCACCAAAAATAAGGCACTTATTTATAAATAGCTCAGCCTGCTGGATTCCAGTGAAACACAGTTTTGTATCTTCCCACCATTTTGACAGTGCATATAAATATGTAACATGCAGTTATGTGGAAGTGAGCTGTGCCACGATGTCCTCCTGGGGTGTTCACAACCCTTACAGGTTTATAAGTGGCAGATTTAGACTCGTGGTGGGATGCAGCAGTGCCACGTGATTAGCAGAAGAAGGATGCTCTGTTTGACAGGGAATGGGAGCTTGTTGTCCAGCTCATACTGCCCTTGTGTTCCTCCCCAGAACTGTACTTTAAGAGGGAAATGAAGTGAGAATTCACAGTGAATAATATATCTGATAATCACAGACATTTTTTTCTCTGCCTGAAAACCACCTGAAATTTCTGGAACAAGCCAGAACAAAGGAAATGGCAGCATCCCATAGCCTTTAAAAACATTTATGGGTGTACTTCCTTTTACTTCATTGATTAAGGATCTTTGAGTAAGGACTAGTCTGAGATACAGCTTTAGTTGCTTAACTATGCCCATGATTCTTTTTTTTCCCCAGTCAAATAAACACAGGAATTGGAGATATACATGGAATCTGGAACTTGCAAATACTCCAAAGTGTTTGGTTTTGCTGTGCATTTTCTATGAGCATTTGTCCTTATGTAATTTGATTACTGAAGTGTTTATGAAAAGAGGAGAATGTTCATATAAGAACAAGAACAGCTGAAGCAAATCTTTTCAGTTGTATGAGTGCCTGCATGCTGTTTCTGATGCAACTGACATAATTAAAAAAAAAAAACCACAAAAAAAGTATTCAGTCTTCATTTAAGTGTGGTATTTGCTTTGAATGAGGAACTAGTCCAATAGGACTAGAGAGTCCTATTGTTTGTTGCTGTGATACTAAAAATATATTCATAACTGAACTTCAGAGTTCTGTCAACTCTAACCTTCAATTTTACCTGAATTTGACTTATTTTCACCAGAGTTCCCACTTTGCCTAAAAACCTATAGAAAGCAATTCACTAACTATGATCAAGAATAATTTAGGTAATTCATCTTTTTGTGGATCTATATTAGGCCAGCACTATAAGAGCAAATGCATGTCTTCTGAGAGTCATACAAAATTATTACAATTTCATTGGAGAATAATAAGCAGCAAAATGGCTTACTGTTATCAGTAAGAGCAGAAGAAATGAGTCTGCAGTCTGACCACTGAACAGGGGTCTCAAATGGGAAATTCAGTCCTCTTCAATACAGTTAAAACCACAGGAAAATACACTGGGCTGAGTACTACAATAGCTGCTGGTCTACCAGTCCAGGCATGAAGAAGTTCAGATGTATTTCTTTGCTTTGTCAGAAGTCTCTTTTGGAAGATGAAAAGTTGCCAGGGAATGTCAGAATTACCCATGACATGTTGCCTGTCTGTAAACAGTGACTGCCCGATGTGGCTACCACTGAAAATGTGTGGTGCTGTGGCATCCTTTAACAGAAGAGCCTGGTTTCTGTGAGTCTCCCTTTGTTACTTTGTAGCAGTTTCACACTTGCCAATTTTGACCTTTCCTGGCAAATGCACCAAATATGTGATGGTTTCAGTGTTTGTTCTTTAGTGAGATATGACTAGAAAATAATAAAAAGCAAAACAGGCCTGAACTTTAAAAATTAGAAAAATAGTTTATTTACACACACTAAAGAATAAAGAAAAAGAAAATTGAAACTTCAGAACAATTTTCTTTCCCCCACAAACTGTTCATCTTCACACAACCAACATAGAAAAACAAAACCATGATTTTCAGTCAGTTTCACCATTTAAACATAATCTTTCATCACTTTGGAAGAGGAGTCTCTCTTAGTGTAGAGACATCTGCCCACAAGAAAAAAAACAGTCTGGTGGCGCCTAATGCCACATATCTGCAGCTGCCCAGAATTTCTGCAGATTGTGCCATCCCACCTGTTGGCAGCCTTTCCCCCAGCTACTCATGGGCCTCTCAGCATATTTGGGGTATCTGTTTAACAATGCTTTTTCTAGTATACCACAAAGATTATCTTCTTCTATCTCTGAAATTGTCTCTATCTCAAGAGACCTCCTTTTTACCCTAGGAGCCAAAGGGCCAAATCTGTGTCTCAAACAGCTGAGACCTCCTTTTATCCCAGGAGCAGGGGACTTACTCTTACAACATTCTCAATTAAATCTCAATTACATCAGTCCATCACCTTTGGCTAGAACCAGCATTCCCCCAAGCAGCATTAATATATTACAAGAAATAGTCCATTTCTCTATGGTTTACATCTGGAGAAGTCCAGTCAAAAATGTCCACTTCCTCAATACCCTCTTCCAAATAACCTTTATCAGTTCTCTTGCTGACTCTGTATCATGCTGTCTCTCTACATGTTAGCTCACTCTGTCCTTTCTCTCTCTGGGAAAGGGTTGGAGTTCTGAAAGCTTCATCTTGCCAAGAAAGGGTTAAATCTTGCCCAGGGTGTCTCATTCTCTGGCTGAGCTGGGGTGGGGAGCCGAAAGCCAGAGCGAAAGCCAGAGCGTGGAGCAGCCGGGCAGTCAGAAATCATAAATGCTTACAAATGCCTCCTGCCCACCCCTCAGACTCATGGGGTGGGCCCAGCCTGGGCTCGAGGCTGCTCCCACGGGGAGCAGGGGGTGGGGTGGCATGGAGAGGAACATCTGCCCTGGCCGTGGTTGGCTCGGGTAAGCTTTAAAAGTTCACTAGATGTTGAGCTGCAGCCTTCTCCTTTCCTTCCCTCCCCGCGGCAGCCAGGGGAGAAGAGGACCCACCGGCATGGCTCCCCCACTACAGCAGCTCCTGGGACCTGGGTGCGGCCCTGGCTGCCCAGAGGGCAGTGGGACCTGGCCCAGGGTCCGCCGCTGCTGAGGGAGTGTTACCTGTCTTCCTGACCAGAAGGAAAAGGTCCAGTCACCTGGGAACCTCTGCTTTTAAGGCTGGATTTTCCAGAGGCATAACTAGCTCCTCAATTGGTCAACCAAGCTGTCAACATCTACCACAATTTCCTTAGAAATAACTCATATCCGTGCCAAACCACCACATGCTTTTATTCTCACTGCTGCTGACTGTTTCGCTCTAGTTTACCAGGCACCTCATGGAGCACTTCTGGGGTATCAAAGTTTTATTGCAACAAAATTCAATTCAGCTTATAGTTTTTCACCTTCTTAAGTTCCATCCCAGGTCACGAAGTGTGTGGAACTATAATTCTGCACATTGCTGTAATAACTGTAATACATTCCCCATCCCTGGAAGTGTTCAAGGACAAGCTGTATGGGGCTTGTAGCAAGCTGGTGTAGTGGACGGTATTCCTGCCCTTGGCAAGAGGGTAGAGTCCCTTTCAACCCAAACCATTCTAGGATTCTGTATCTTAGACCGACCAAGTGCTAATGTCATGTAAACAATGAAAACTGAAAGGTGGAAAGAAATGAAATCCCAATATTCCCGTGTCTTCAGGGAATATACTTTCTTTTTGTGACTTTTTGCTGGAGGTTCTCTCTCCCTGAAGCAGTACCTTTTCCTGCAGAGAGAGACACAGCAGTTTGCCTGCTCTTGACAAACTCTTAGGAGCAGTGATCCGTCATCCCTTCCTCTCGGGCTGTCTGGGGGAATTAGATACTCCTCTGCAACACTCCCCCTTGTCTGGAGTGTTAAAAAGAATCATGGTGCCAGAAATAGTTGATGTGAATTCCTCGTCCCCAGGCTTTGGTTCACCAGACTCTGCAGAGTCATTGTGAATTATTTGCATGGGGATGGAGAGACACAAACATCTTGCAGAGATTAGTGAGACATGAAGCTCCCGTATTTTATCGAAGGCGCGTATCTGTGTTAAACTCCTGGGGCACGCCTCATTTTTGCTGGTTCTTACCCTCTCCTTCAGGAGGATACAATCACCCACTCAAGGAGCAGAAATAGTGCATGACTAACTATGTCACGGAACAAATGATTAACACTAAGTAGTTTGTGCAAGCTGTTTGCAAACAATCCACGTGCTGACAATTACGCTGGAGGAAATTTGTGAATACCTAACTCAGTGTGTTTTGTATAACTCAAGACTGGCTTCCAGATCATTAAATTAGTAACTTCTGTCTTGTTTGCTAAATTGATGAATGTCACTATTTCTTCTAGCCTGTAAAACTGGTAGTGTTAGACTTGACTGTGTTAATTAATCTTGGTAACACCGGACTGGCGAAGCTGTGGGAGGGATGGTGGGTCTGATGATTGAGGAGCTGTTTAAGAGCAGTCACAGCTGCTGTGTTTTTAGAGTTTATAAGTCACTTGCAAGTTAACTTATGAGTTTTTAAGTGCAGAAGAGGGCAGGCTACACAGGCAGGTCCATTAATACCTCTGACGCTCTCAGACTCTTAGCAACACAAAGATGCTGTTTGCCCCAGCTGCACCCAGAAGACCCACAGACTCAACCACTGGCTGCCCAAGTGCATCAAAACACTCTTAGAGTTAATTTATGAGAGCTAAGAGCTGCTGTCAGCTGGAATAGTTCATTAGCTGTCTTCAGGGTCAGAAAGCTGACCTGTAGAGAGCATAGCATGCGTAGGCATCATCCCGTGGATCAGGGTGGGAAGAGCTGAGCCATGAGGAAGAAAGATCTTGTGCGTCTGTAGGAAGCTCAAGCACAGACAAGAGTTTATTGATTCATTTGGTTAAGAATGTTTGGAAGCCTTTTGACTAACAGAAATGTGCAGCCCAAGCAGATGCTAAAGCTCTTAATAAATTAACTAGATGCCCAATGTGCTTGGGTAATTGGTGCTCTGCAATGAGTGTAGTGGCTTTTCAGCTGACACAGAGTTTTTCAAACCCTACATAATTCTAAGGAGGAAGTACATTAATTTTTAATGGAAATTATAAGGAGATCCTCTTTATTATTTCATAATAGGAGGATATGGAGGCAATGGAAATTTAAAGGAATTGCAACAGAGAAGATAGAACCAGCATCAAAACTAGATAGGTTTTTGTAGGCCTTTTTCATAATTCCCCTGCTGCAAAGTATTCTTCCCATCACTAACATCCAGGCTAATAAATTGTTGCTATTACTTTTATTATTTTCTCATAAACAAGGCCAAGGCCTATTAATCTGCCACAACAGATGTTTTCACTTTCCCCTCAACCAATGTAAGATATCAGTACAGGTAAGATTTTACCTAAATAGGTAGGAAAAAGAACTTTGTTTACAAAGAAGTTAAATTGGTATTTAATTATGTCTCAACAATTTGTCCAACTCCTTCTGACTATCTTTTTCCTACAAGTGTATTGAACTTTCCTACCATGAAGGGTCTTGCCCGGTAAGAGCAGTATCCTGAATTATTTATGGATGGACACATTGCTTAAAGCCTCAGTTACCACTGCTCCACTGAATCTAAACATGATTCAAAGGAGGGATTAATATGTATGATTCATATTTCATTGTGACTTAAAAATGTTGTGCAATCACTTCATTCTTGGTCCAAATGGCTATGATAGGTGCAGAGTTAAACCAAACTGGTAGCAGTAGTTGTGCAAGTATTTGTGTGTAGTGGGGAGGTGAAGGTGTTATGTATTTTCTGTCAGGCTTTTACATGAGCCCAGAAGATTGAATCACAAGTAGGAGCTGTAAATGCTCACTTGATGATCTTGCACATTATAAATCCAAGAGTGAGACAAGGATGGGTGATGATTTTTGACACATTCTCACAAACCTCCCCATAATACTGGCTGTAAACCACTTTCTGCCCTCTGAGGTACCTACTACAGCAAGGTCTTTTTTTCATGGCTGTATCCAGGGCACTTTTGGAATACAGTGGACCATTATTAACTTGCTTATTCCCTTAAAATTAATGAGGAAATCACAGTACCAAAATGCCCATAGACATGGGGTCCTGATGAGGACATTTTCAGTGGGATGTTTGAAGGACACACTGGTGCACCAGGGTAATTGTGCAAATACCCAAATTATTTAACAACACATAAAACAAATGGCTATTACTTCCCATAGTTTTTATATATTGAGGTAGTTGTGTCTAGCACAATAAAGAAGTGGAGATTTGGAGCTTAGATTCTGCTTCTGGCAAAGATATTACTTGATGTATTACTTAATCCTTTTTTTTTTCTTTTCTTTTTAGCCTCTGATCCATGCCTGTGTAAAAGGCTGTGAAGTATTTATCTTGCTGTAAGCTTTACAATGGGTGAGAATCCTGGTGGTGATGTGTCCCCCTGGGGCACTGTGGAAGGGATTATCCGCATTTTACAGTGGGGTTTGCACACTGAGATGAGGCAGGAATCTCAAACTGGATTGCTCAGCTTCTATATTCAACAGCCAGCCAGTGCCCCTTCTTTCTCCACCTCCTCTTCCTCCTCCTCCTCCTTCTCCTCCTCCTCTCCTGTGTGCCTGGTAACAGGCTCTGTGCAGTCACACACTTTTTTTGGGTTGTTGCTATAATGCTTTATTGGAAACGCGAAATGCTTCTGCCTTTGGGGGCGGAGGGTGGGCACCTCTGATTACAGGATCTTGCCTGATTTTGTGGTTTGCATGCTCAGAAAGAGCAATTTCAAAACACAGCCATGAAACTTCTACATGGTGGCTTGTCTTTCAGGTTTTTGTTTGTTTCTTAATGAAAATGTTTTAAGACAGTATTGGAAATTAAAAGTAGAGAGCAGTGGTGAAAGCATTTGCAGTTGGTAGAAGCCACAAGGCTTTGATGCATTTTCAAAAATTCAGATTCCTGTCTTGTGTTGAAAGGTATTAAGTCAGCAGCTGAGGACCTTACAAACATCACAGCTCCCAGTTTATTTGGGTTTGCCCCCTGCTGAGGAAGGGAACGTCACTTCACTGTCTGATTAGTGAAAGGTACCCAGCAAGCTGAGGATGCCCATGCAGGATGAGACCCTCTGACCCTGGCCAGCATTGTGGGCTTCAGGTGAGCAGCAAGAGGCATTTCAAGTCTACTCAGGTGTCCTAGGGTGACCTTATGGTGCTTGTATCCCCAGTTGTCTGTTCTGTATATTGTGTTCTGTACCTTTAAGACTGATTCTGAGAGCAAAACAGGGAAAGAAGGAGCACACAGTTGGTTTTGAGAAAACTGCCTGATTCCTACACATTCTTCTCTTCTCCGGACTGCGTGTGTTCGACCGAGTCTCGGACAGATTGCGGACAGAGATCTCCTGTGCTTTTTAGTTAGTTTTAGCTAGCTAGGGCAGAGAAGTTCCCTGGACTGTTTTTTTCTTTTTCTTGGGACTGTTTGCCCAGCCTGCTCTGGACTGAAAAACCCAGAGGAGCACTGAGGGCTCTCGCACCTGCAGCCCATTGGGGCCTGGGCCTCAGGAGGCCTGACAGGAGACTGAGAGAGCTGAGCTGCCCACGGCAGGGACTTTCTGAGTTTACCATCTCACATCCGAGCAGCAAAAGGTTTTATTGTTTCATATTATTCATGCTTTGTGCTTTTGGGCACTTTGTTAAATAAATAGTTTTTTCCACTTTTCTCTGAGGAAGTTCTTTTTCCCAGACCGGTTGTTCCCAGACAGGGGAGGGGCCATTTGGGTTTGCTTTCCAGAGGAACCTCATTCAGAGGTTTCCTCCCAAATTCGCCCTAAACCAGAACATCAGGACAGCACATTCCAGTGGCCCATCCCCTTTGTCAGCTGCCTGCATCCCATCACATGCAGACTGTATTTGTTTTTAAAAGAGAGGTTTGATTTCTTTTTTTTCCCACTCATCCCATGCCCTGAGAGCCAATTTTAACTCTTTTTTCCTAATTTCCCATCTTTCTAATTAAATCCTTGCTGTATTAAATAAGAAACCTCAAGTGAAGCCATTAAATGCTGATCCTGGTTTTAAGCCAAGCCACGTACACCCAAGAATTCACCTTAGAGCCATGTTTTTAATGCCTAGCCTCAGAAAGATGAACTACTAACTTAATCTACCCTGGCCTCATTTAATAGAATTAAGAGATCAGGATTTGCAAGCTTAAGTCTCAGCTTTCTTTCATACAACAAAATCAATATAGAGCAAAATGCCCTTGTAGCTAAAATTAATCCTGTGAAACATGCCTGGAGAAAGGCCTAGCAGAAGAGGATGCAGTGATGAGCTGGTGCTGGCTTTCTGAGGAGTGGGACATGGGTCAGGATTAATTTCCCCTGCTGTATATTGCCATATACATCTATCATTTCAGAGGTGCCCTGTGGATCACTGCATGGGTATTTCTTTGATAGGCAGAAGAAGAAGGAAACTGCAGAGAAGAAGAAAACTTCTTGGGGACAGAGCTGCTGAGGGTATGGGGAATGCAAACACTCAGGAAGGGTTGAGGGTTTCGAGCCATGCTGCAATTGCACTGGTGAATAAAAACAGTGCTCCATCAGATTTTATTCCTTGCTGCAGGTGTTAATGGGGAGTATAATCTAATTAGATTAAACGCTGTGTGCATACATCAGGTACATCTCAGAAAGGACAATAGCTGCTTTTGTAAAATGGAATCAGACTCCTTCTACCAACACAGCATGAATCAGTCTTCTCTGTACCTTCTCTCCTTTTATTCTACATTTCCTTTCAGAATTAATTTCTTCTTGTTCAGTTACTGTTTTGCTTGTGCCAAAAAAGTTAAGTCATGCAGAAAGAGAACTCACAGCCTGTCATGCCTCTGAAAAAGCAGGATTTTCCAGCAATATGCTGCAGCATGTCCATCTTGCTGATGGGAAGGTGGAAGCTGCTGAAACAGGGCAAAGATGGGAGTGCTGTTTCAAGAGCTCTTTATGCTGAGGAGCCTGGCAGGGGTGATGTGCCAAGGAGCCCAGTGTAGAGCAACGCTTGGGAATGTGCATCATAACTGCAGCCCTATTGACAAATTCCCTGTCAGCTCTTGTGCTGTGTTAGCATTGGAGCAAATACTGCACTCAGTTAACGTGAGCTTTAGAAACCCTTTCTGTGTGCAAAGCCACGAATTCATTGTTAGCCTAATTGCTGTCTTAGCACTGTTAGCAAAGTGATATTGTTGGTGCCAATGATGCAGGGAATTATGCAAGTGCCACAGCTCATTCTCAGTAACAACACAGTTCCAAATGTAGTCAGAGTCCCTGGGATCATCCTCTGGGTTCCCAGATCTTTAGAGAGACAGAGCACATGTGCCTGTGTGTTTTGGGGGACTGGGGGTTGTGACTGGCAAGTAATCTGTGTTCCAGGATTTCTCAAGGCAGGAGCATTATGCTGATTTTGGGAGTTTCTCCCACTTTTGGTCTCTTCTATTTATTTGTTAATGCTGCCTGCATGCCTACTGTATTTACTTGCCCATTCCTTATTTGTTTGCAGTTGTACCTTATGTCCACATTTGTGGTATGTGGTACATTTTACACACTGGGTAGTAGTCTTTTGTTCTGTGTAAATCCTGTTATACTCAAGGTTGTAATCTCCTGATGACCAGTAACTGACCAATGGTGAGAGGTAATTTTTAGCTCTGGCCTCTCCTGGTGCCATTCTGTACTGGCAGTGTTGTTTTTTGCTGTTACCTTGTGATGCCACTTCTGGGGATCTTCAATATAACCCTGTTTGGTTTGTTGTATTTTTCTTTTTAATCAGCCTTCAAACTCTGATTTCTCGATAATCCAACTCACACTATTTCTGCAGCTTGGTCACACCTATATCTTTGATCTGGGGTTGTTGGTAATCACTCTAAAAGGTTGATGAGAGTTCTTCCATTAACAAACAGACACACAAAGAGTGCCCTTGTGAGACACTAATTTTGAAGACTTTAGAAAAAACTAAGGTTATAGACAACAATATATTGCTGATTTAGCTGAAAAAAATAAGCTTTGCTGAAATCGGTTAAAACTCAGAGGATGGTTAAAAGAGACCGGATTTTAGATAAGCTATCCCAGTTCTAATAACTCATTGCTTGTCAGCTTTATGTTTGTGTAAGCCGTGCTTGTAATGAAAAACAGGGGAATTGATCAATAGACCCCAGAAACACCAGAAAATTGCAAACCTCCTGTCTCCAGAAACAGTCCTGGGAACAGGAAACTATAGGTTTTACCAAGGAGTCATTTGTCACGCATGCATCGAAAGGTTGAAAGTTTAGAACGAGGAAGACTCTTTTTACTTTCTCCTTTTGGTGACCACTCCCCACATAAGACCACTGACTCATTTCAGGGAACAAACTACACATGCTTAACAGCCTTTTTGTCAATTAGCATAAGAATCGGAGAAGAGGAGGTGACAAGGGTATGAATATGCATTTGTATTTTGTGTATTCAACACTTTTGTGGATAAAAGGCTTTGTAACTACCTGTGATCTCTGCAGCACTGCCCAGTGTCATAATAAACATACACTTTCTAACCTAACTGTTAGAGACTCTTTTGTCCATCACAGTTGGGTATCAATATTAGATCAATATTCATATTTTAATAAATCACTTGTATCTGCTTAGTTTTCTTCAAGTTAAACCAGCAGCACTGGTGTGTTACCAAAATTTCTTTACAACAACAGAGTCTTCCTCTATCACACCTCAGATGTGAGAAGGAAGGAGACAGATTTCAGCAAGCCCAGAGTACTTATAGTATATACTTCAACACGCTGCTGCTGTTTTGGCTCTGCTGCTGTCAAAAGTTGAATTGCTTGAACCGAAAACGGGGGGAAAAGCCCTTCCCCTGTGAATTGTCTGAATAACGTGTGGGAAAACTCAAAACTGCCTACTTCAGAACTCTTTTTGAAATGGATCCCTTTGGACTGATAGTCAGGATGTGCAAAGCACCAGTGCTTGTGAGGTGCTTCTTTATAGAAAAGCACTTCAGAGATTCCTAGACAAGGAATCTGCTTCTGCTGAAGGCCTTTGATTCAGTAGAATACTGTTTCTTCTTAAGGGGGCATTCAATTCTAAAGCTAAACCCCATTTTCCACCTATCCAGGCCCATAGTGGCAATCAGAAGAAACCGCAAAAGATGCTCTTAGTGGAGCAGCCACTGTGTTTTGTATTCTTTACAGGTGTGGGAAGACTTGTAGTGGGGCAGCCAGCTCCTTCTGGCAAGTTCTCACCTACTTCAGTTGTCCATTCAGACCTCCACACACAGCAGCTCCTGGCAGCCTTTGCTCAAATGTTTGCAATGGCTTTTTGGACACCGATGACAAGCTTATGGCACCTGGGTGTGAATGCCACAGACATGGATCTGGCCACCACTTCCTCCCATTCAAATTGTATTGCCATTTTAAAGAAATAGCATGGAGGATTAGCACGGCTTCCTGTCTATTTGCACAGGTGACCATGTGCCCTTTTTTTAAACTATAAAGGCAAATTTTAGGGAAGGGAAAACTATTCTCTCTCTTGGATCTGTATGAAATGTTCTTTATTGAACTTTGAATATTGGATTTTTTTTTCTTGCTCAAGCAAAGAACACCTTGAAGTTTTTGAAGTAATATTATTTAGGATAATTTATAAGTGGCTAATCGGATAAATAATGGACTCTACTTTCAAAGCGCAGCTGAAAGTTCATATTTTATATTGTCTCTTTGACCTTGTAGAGAGCTGTATATATTCAGATTAGTTTGGAGTATTTTTGTGTAGCATTAGAGAAAGCAACCTCAAGTCATGTCTGTCTGGTCTAATAAAAGAAATAATTTTCAAGACAAACTAAGTCAAGATTTAAATTAAGCTAACTCCTGTGGTATAGTGATCTTTAAAATCAACAGTCAGTGCATTTTTAGGATTTGCATGTAAGCATTTCCTGGATGGATGCCAGACTTCTGCTGCTGCTGGAATCAGGATAGCTCTGGAAAGCTTTTCTTTCTGAGTTTTTAAACCGTCCACAAAAAAATACTCTTTAGTGTGAGGACCAACCCAACTTGAAATCATGGTCTTGGTCAAACAAGGATGTATAAGAAGACAGCTGGACAAGACAAGGAAAAAAGGAATTTTCGACGTCATCTTACTGGTTTTTGGTCCAAAGCAGGTCTGGGATTTTCTTCCCCAGAGAACCAGAAGTCTGTGTAGCAGAAGCAGCTTAGTACTCAGGCAGAGCAAGTTTTTTGCTGCAATTGGAGCACAACTCCCTTCTGGAGCAGCCGGTGGGCTGGGCAGAGACTGGGATGTAGTGCAGAGGGGACACCTCGGCAGCTGATCAGGAAGGCGGGGCAGGACTTCCCCCAGTCTGCCGGCACAAACTCCTTGAAGTACTGCCATTTCAGCAGAGGCAGCAGACATTAAGAAAAAAAAAAAAAAAAAAAAAGCATTTTGTAGCACCTTTTCTCATAGCATGAAATGAGGAAGTACCATAGACTTTAAGGAACTGGGCTTTAGGCCTAAATTTTCTAATTTCAACCATGTAAAAAACAGTCCTCCCCAGTTTTTGAATCAGTGGCATCAGCTTGCTCACAGCTGCTGTTGAGCTGTTTATAGAGCTGTGAGTCCCCACAGTGGCGCTGCAAGCCAGGAGGGCTTTTTTCCTTCAGTGGAACTTTCTCTGATGTAATTACATAGACTGTTTTCTCTTTTATGTTTCTTACCAAAATACGTATACATATATATATATATATGTATGTATGTAAGAACTGCCTTTGTCCCCAAGAGCCAGAGGGGTATAATACTTTCTGTATGTTGTTTACTTTTGCACAGTTAGCAAAACAGTGTTCACATCTATGCTTTTAACTCTGCTAATGAAGCTATTATAATGTCAAATAAAATGTCACCGTGACTATGCCTAATTAGCATTACAAATTCGGTTGAAAAGATAAATGACCAGATCCTTCAGGGTGCAAGTCAACCCAGCTGCAGGCATGTGTGCTCACAAGATTTACAAGGATGGGCTTGCAGACTGATGAAATGGAGACCTGGAAAATGCTGCATTAATGAAATGCAAACCGTGTTTCAGCTATTAAATGAACCTGCTCTCTCAGGTGTCTCAGGCAGTGGGAAAAACCTGTAAAAACTGCTCTAGTTGGGATACAAAAAGCAAGTCAGTAGTTACATTCTGTGCTGATGGGCAGGAGAAGAGACACATCAGACCGTGTAAAGCTTAATATTCCATGAATGGCTTGGTCCAGAGCCCACTGAAAGTCAGTGGAAAGACTGTCAGCATCTGATCCAAAGGCAATTAGTCAGAAATTAAGGATTCAAGGCCTGTTCTTTACCGAGTAAATAGTGAAGTCAGGTGGTCATGGCTAGTTTATAAAAGAAAAGCTGGTGACATGCAATAAAAAATTAAGCACTCGTGGACAGAAGATGTTTATGCTACTGGCACTATGTAAACACATTACTAAAAATAGATAACAATTAGCATTATTCAAATAAGGTTTAATTGTCTGTTTGTGTAGTTTGAATAAAAACTGGTGCAGATCACCAGACTTCAAAGGCAGCTTAAAGTCAAACTTAAAGACATTTAAACTGAATTTCCATGTGAGCTGTAATTGTCATTTTAACTGAAATAGTCAAACTCTACTGATTTCAAAGGGATGTAAAGAAGGCATTTGCCTGAGAATTTAATAAGGGTGGACTAGAGTTCAATACACAGCTGAAATCTCATAGATCTCTGTTCCTTGATTACTACAAAGTTTTACACATCTAAATTATCATTTCAGTTGTCAGAAACCTTCACTATGAAATTACACTCTTAGCAATTACTACTTAAGATTTAAAATATAATTTGTAGAAGTTCTTCATTAAAAAGGAGTAATTGTTGACTTTAAAGAGAGACAAATCAACAAAAAATATGTAAAAGCATTAAGAACACTGTAATATCAAAGGCTCTCTACTGAAATGTGGCTTCTGTGTATTTTTCTTCAACTACAACCTACATACAAATGGTAAATAAACCTTTCAAAATATAATTGGGAAGGCATTAAATCCAGACGTCTCCAAAGAAGCATTCCCTCCCCTCACTCCCAGTAACAAAGCAAGTATTGCTTACTCTTCCTCCCAAACACCTACAGGGATGTTCTCATGGTGTGCAGAGACAATTAGCTGAAACCTAGGCAGAAGTAATGCCTGGTGACTAAATTTTATGTATGCTGTTGAGTCAGAAAAATTCTGAAGACAGGTTTGCAGTCCAATATGCCTCATAAAGAAAAGAGACTGCGTTAGCTGCTTTTTCAGGGCAGAATGTTTATCTTTCAAGCAACTTAGCAGAGAATTTAGCAGCTAATAAATCACAGTGATGATAACCACTTGTGTCAGTGCATCTGTGGGCTCTTGAAGGTGATGGCTAAAACACAGATGGTCTCACTCCGAGGAGCACCTCTACACGCAGGCTAAATCCAAGCCAGGTTATCCCAAGTAACGCCTCTGTTCAGGGAGGAGGAGTGTCTCAGCATGGGATAAGGCTGTTGGACCGCTCTGACAGATCCAGCGGTGCTGCACATAGGACAGGGATCACAGTGCTGGGGCTCCTGAGAACTAATCCTGTGGGTGTGGTTCTGTAGGAGAGTCCAGCCCTGCACCTGAGAACTCCCAGTCAGGTGGAAACTGCCTTCACCCGCATTGCTGAGTAAAATTGCATCCATTTTCCTGCCCTGAGGCAGAGTTTCACCTTCTCTGGACTGTGTGTGCTTGGGGGGCCCAGGGTAATGCCCAATGATCCTTGGGTGTGGATATTCTTCAGTTCAGAGTATTCTAATACAGGAAGAATGGTTCTGTAGAGTAGCACAAGCAGTCTTGCATTTGTGAAACTGCACATGTGCACTGGCTTTGGCATAAGGACATAGAGATCTTGAAAGAACTAAACCTGCTAGGTGAGGTGGAGAGCCAATGCTCACACAATCTTATCCTGGCTGGGATATTCTTGGATACTCCTACTCCCCAAATAGTATCTCAAATATGCGGGACCCTAACAGCTAGTGCAGGGTATGAGAGATCTTATCCATTATCAGGTGCAAAAAACAGACCCAGGACAGGGTAAGCTGTACAAAAGCTCCAGTTTGTTTTTTGTTTCCTGCGCTGTTTGATGCAGCAGTATGGACACAGCTGTTACTACAAACATCTGTCACTCTCTAATTGTTTTTCTGCATCTGGTAGATTTCTTTAGCTGACCCCTGAGTCTATCCCACAATACCCATAGTACTGTCCTTGGGTTGTTATCCTTCTGAATTACTGAAGGTGTTTGCTCCTCCTTGCACAGGTATGGTCAGGTTGTATGCTGTCCTTTGTATGTGCACAGAGCATGTTCTGTGTGTACTGAAAAATTCATTTCTTCTCACTCACATTAACACTCAAATTAACTAAAGCTTGCAGAATTTTGCTGACAGGAGGTGGATCATTGTGTAAAAAATATTTGTATTTCTCTTTAATCTTGGACAAAGAGGACAAGGCAAATCCTTTCTACTCCCATCTATTTGCAGTGAGAGACAAACACCTGATTATCTTGTAACTTCAGAAAAAAAGTTTGTTGTGATTCTGTTTGCAGGGACTAATTTATTCAAACCAGCTTCCCAAATCCACTATGCACAGTGCTTTATTTCCCTCCTGAACTAATCATGTGTTTTAATTAGTAGGCAATGTTTTCCAGCTCAGAATTCAGAAATTCTGCACAGGTTAGTTCCTTGTGCACTGAGTAGCTTGTCCTTTATCAAAGAGTCATCCCTCTTGCATCTTGCTGGCAGTACATGATGTGTATTGATTGTGGACAGTGATCCATTTAATTAATCTTGTGTCTTGGTAAAAAAAAAAAAAAGATTACGGGTACCAAACCCAAGAGATAACAAAAAGAACTGAGTTCTTAACTAAAAGCAAAAGTTGGCATAATATATATAATATTCTAGCTGAAAGCCTGGTAGAAACATTTTTCTAGGGTAGAGAATTATTTCATAGCAATTTCCAGAAATCGCTTGGATTCTTTAACTTCTTTCTTTTCTTATTAGAACTGTGAATAAAAATTTATTTTTAAGACCAGGGAAAGGAGAGGAATGAGAGCAAGGGAGAAGAATGATCAAATAATAAGAACTAATCACCTTAAGAGAACAGAGGAGTTAGCCTCAAATCATCCCTACTTTTCTGGAAAATATAAAGCCAAGGGCAATGGTGTTGGGACACATAATGGGTTAAGTCTACAATAGCATCAATGACATGGAAAAAATGAGTATGGAATGCTTATTTTCCAGCTCAGATATCACAGTCTGCATATCTTGGCCTCTTATGCATTCAGTAACTTGTCCTGTGCAATTGGCAGTACCTGATATGCCTTGATGGTAAACTGTGATCCATTTTATTAGCTTACTCATATGTCTGTAAAAAATCCCCCAACTACACACATACACACACACACACACACACACACACACACAAAGAGCTATAATAAAAAGAACTGAGGGATTTTCTTTATTTTTTCTTATTGTTTACCAAAGAAGCATCCATTTGTAAATGGGTCTGGCTGAACTCAAGCAGTATGGAAATACCTTCTCATATCCCTGTTAGAGGTAGAAGGAAATCTTTGCTTGAGAATGCTTTGAAATCCAAAAGGACAAATGGGTAGAAAGAAAAACATTGTTAGAAACAGGCTCATTAATGACTGCTGCAGCTGAGTCAAATTAGCAGAGGAAGCCCATGAATCACAGTCCATTGAAGCTGGGTGGGTATAAATTTTCCTGCTGCTCACACAGTTCTGTTGATTGGCGGGTGGTTATTTTGAGCTAAAGGAGTGTATAAAAATTAATCAGACTCATTAGCTGGTGTCCAGTATATTTCTGATTATCTTTCACTTTTTTAACCACAGAACCCCCTTCACCTGCAGATGAGTTTAGAAAACTCATTGAGTTCTGATGCTGATGTCACTTTCTCAATCCTTGCGATGAACAACTGGTACAATTTCAGCCTCATGCTATGCCAGGAGGAGTGGAACATCACAGATTTTCTCTTCCTCACACAACAGAGCTCCAAGTTCCACCTGGGGTCCATTATAAACATCACAGCAAACCTTACTTCAACCAGTGACCTTCTGAACTACTTGCAGTTTTACCTGGAGAGCATCAAAGACACGACGTCAACCATGGTGATGTTTGGATGTGACATGGAGAAAACGCGGAGAATTTTTGAGATAACCACGCAGTTTGGTGTGATGCCTCCAGAGCTGCACTGGATTATTGGGGATTCACAGAATGTAGAAGAGCTGAGGACAGAAGGTTTGCCCCTCGGTCTCATTGCTCACGGCAAGACAACTCAGTCGGTCTTCGAGCATTATGTGCAGGATGCCATGGAGCTGGTAGCCAGGGCTGTGGCAGCAGCCACCATGATCCAGCCTGAACTGGCTCTCATTCCAAGTACAATGAACTGCATGGACACGGATGAAAGGAATATCACTTCAGGCCAGTATTTGTCAAAGTAAGTTTTACTTTTTTTTATTTTTTCCCCTAGGTAATATTTATTGTATTGCAATAAAAATAATTTTCTTCCCCCTCCCACCATTCTCCCTCATAAACATGTTTGTTTCAGTATTTCCTCCTGCTTCTTTACTTCTGGGCAGATAATGAAATTTTAATTTTGTCACAATGGGAGAGAAGCCAGAACTCCAAGATTCTGGTAGAGGAAGACACTGTTCCACAGAAGTAGAGATCACACAGTAGACATAGGCTAGACTATAGACTGTACTCTGAAACTTGAGTTTATATTTATTCATGTAAGGTGAGCTACTGTCAAATTCTCTGAGATTTTGAGTGTACAAAGCACAGAACATTTGCACTGTCTAAGCTCTTGGACAATATAAAGATGTGTAGTGGCCCTTGACAGTATGCTTCCATGGAAAAGAGAGGAAAAAGATGCACCTTCATATCTTCATAGAGTTTCTTCTGGTGAGAGCACTCAACACACCAGAAGTACAAAGTCCTATCTCTGTTGCATATTACTATATAGAAATTATTCCCAAAACTACTTGGGTGTTGCTGTCTAGAAATATTATAGTTTTTATCATATGAGTGGAAAACTTGAATGGTTCTTTTTGAAAACACGCAAAACTGTCTTGGCTAACTACATGAATTCATCACTTAATCTACATCCAGCAACTGTTGCATGTTTTCCCCCGTTACATCTGGTTTTCAACATAAAGATTTTGTTGGACAGAGTTAAGATAAAAGTTCTTGAGGCTTTTTGTGTTTAACTTTTTTTGAAAAACGTAACTTTTTCTTGGATATGTCTGCACAATAGTGTATTAACAGCCCTGCTCAAAACACAACCATTTGAGACCCCAAGATTTCCTTAGTCCCCTTGTCCATTCAGAGTCAAAAACTCTGTATTTCCAAAGGGTGAAACAGGAATTGCGAAATAAACACTGGACTGACTCGCAATACCCCGGTGACTTGTGGTGTTTATTTTGCCTCATTATTCTGGATATTTAAACTAGATTGTAACTGAAAAGTAAAAGCAGGAGGCTTCTAAGACTAACAAGAGGACAGCAGTTTTATGAATAGGCTTTTTGAGGTTTGAAGAAGGGATAAAGAAAAAGGAAAACAAAAGTAAAACACTTAAATATATTAATGAAAAATTATTCATTATTGTTGCTCTCTACAGAGAACCATTAGCTTTTGCTATATTTTGGAAGACAAAGTGCAATTTCACATCTGTGAAATTTCTTTTCATATTGGTGAAGGTATTGTGGAAGTTAAAGAAAGGATTGTGTGCTTTGACTTGTTTTTTCCTATACATTTGCTTGTGAACCCTATTAAAGAGAAAATAACAGGTTAGAGAAACCCTTGTCCTGAATCCGTGCAGCTGTTTTTGTAGTGTATAAGCAAGACAGGTACCTGATGGCCAGAACTGATGTATTTTCGTCAGCAGCATAACTATTAACTCTGACTGGTGTCATTAATTTCTCAGGTGTGGCATGCTGATGAGTGGCTTCATTGTGACCGGCCTTGCCCATCTCACCAGGGCTTTTAGGCTTTTTTAGCCTCCAGAGTTGAAACTTTTGTCTGCTGCTTAGCTGCTTGTTTACTAATGAGTATGTTTTTCTGTATGAATGAACCCATCTGTCTTGGTGTGAAGCCTTGGAGCTGCTGTGGGTAGGGATGGAGAAGGGGATGAAGGAGAAGAAGCAGTGCACAGACCTCCACCACCCCTCTCTGCAAAGAGTGGGTGAACAGCAGGCCCACTCTCTGGCACAGCCGGAGCTTCTTCTGCCAGCACTGATCTCATACCTTGGCTGTGCAGACATTTAAGTGCACCCAGGGGCAGAATAATGAGCTAGTGCATGGCAAAGCATGCTTATGTCTATATGGATATGGGTATAGATGTACAAACCTCTGAAGATTTTACTGATGTAAGTCCCTGTCCATCATTCCTCATGTAATAAGATGGATTCCCTCACCTATTCTTGTCTGCTTATGGGACCATCCTTGTTGATGGAACAAGGCATTAAAATTTCAAAGCCTCATCTTGCCTTATAGCTTTAATTAGTCTTACAGCTTTAACTCACCTTCTTGGATATTTCTGCAGCCTCCTATTTCATAGATCCATAAAATCACAGAAAGGTTTGTGTTGCAAGGGACTTTAAACATCGGTTCATTCCACCCCTCCTATGGACAGGGTCACATTCCACTATCCCGGGTTGCTCCCAGCCCTGCCCAACCTGGTCTTGAACACTTCCGGGGATGGGGCAGCCACATCTTCTCTGGGCACACTGTGCCAGGGCCTCACCACCCTCACAGGGAAGAATTTTTTCCCCAGTATCCCATCTAACCCTGCCTTCTGGCAGTTTGAAGCCATTCCCTTTTGTCTTATCACTAAGAAGATTCTCCAGCTCTGTTAGTGTCCCTTGAGGTACTGCAAGGCTACTAAAAGTTCTCCCCAAAACCTTCTCTTTTTCCCTGCCAATTCTAGTTCTTATCTGTAGTAAGCTTCCTAGAAGGAAAGGTGGAATGACCCAATTACCAATCTTGAGAGAAAATAGTTTCATCAAGTCATTCTTAAATACACTACAAAGATACTGCTACTGGAGAGTGATAGTACTGCTGAAGATCTAAGGAGCAGTTCTTGTAACAAAGCACATGAGAAACAAAGCTGAAATGAGCAAATGACACACTTTGGACTCATTGTTCAAACTGAAGTGACTCTGATAAAGTTCTGATGCAGTTATCACTATCAATGTGAACACTAGCTCCCATATATTGACACAGCATCAAGAAAATTCATTCAGCTGTCAGACTTGAGGATCTGGCCCTTCACCCTCTGAAATTTGTGCAGGCTGTCTTTCCATACAGATCTGTCATTAGCCCTCCTAAAACAGCGCTGCTCAGATACTGCCAGCATGTCTGTGCAGTGCCCAGCACTTGTAATTCCCAAAGATTCACACTGGAGATTTCTAGCTTAAGAAATGTAGTCAGAGCCTCTTATCTATTTCCTGAAGTTATCGAGTAAAGGAGTTTTCACTTGAAGTTGCTAGCATGAGTTTCACTGGTGCTGCTCACAGTGCATGCAAATGCTCAGCAGCCGCAGCTGCTTGCGTGTAAAACAAAGTGTTGTTAAAATGCTTCTCCAGCATGGGTCTCATCATTTATTTTGATTCATGTTCTGTCACTACAAAAAATACAGAACATGCAAATGAGTTGCAAAGCCAAGCCACTAACTCGATGAGGTGGTGAAGTTGTACATTTAAATGCTGCTAAATCTCTCTCAGACATCCGCTCCTAACACAACTACAGGACAGGTACAGAGGGCTCATTCTGTCCTCCTGGGTGTGCTTACTTCTACTGTGCAAGTCAGGGAACACCATGCATTAATTCCACATTCATTCTCATTCCACCTTCAGAAAATTATTGTAATGCATTATTCCATAGCTTCAGTTACTTCCAAAGCACCTGCTTTCCTGCATTCTCATGCCCAGGTCATGCTGTATTAGCAATATATGGCCAAAATCATGAGAACTTTGCAAGCTTATTCCACCTGAGGACTTGTCTCACTCAGTTTTTCCCATTTTTGTGAACTGCTAAGAGTGATTTGTGCACAACTCCTAAAAAATTTTTAATGAAGGCCCATCTACACACATGGAACGGTTTTACTGTTACTGTCATAGTGATGGCTTCAGCCTGTAGACCCAACAAAGCTTGTAAAGAAGTTGCACAATTTTTTACAGAGACTGAGGAAGATAAGAGAGCGATAAAACCAAAACAAGTTTATGGGCACATAAGCCTTCCTTTAGTGCTAAATATTGCCTGCTCCCATAAACTTTGTCTTGATAGTGTTTACACACACAAACAGAGAAGTTACACCATTAGATAGGAAGTACAGATTAGAAGGGAAGGAAAGGGCAAACAGTGGCAGATATCACTTATTAGTGGAGCTATGGTGTCCTTAAAAGACTGAGCAAGGACTGTGAAGTTGCCTCAGAGAAGGCTATTACACACACAACCACACTCAAAACTAAAGCATTTACTTCCATAAATTTACCTTTGCAAAGGACTAAAATTGATACGACCTTGACACTTAAACAATGCAGAGGTTTAACTGCTGAAACCCCATCAAAATCATCAAAAGTCATCACAACAAAGTGTAGAGACAAAACAGAAGTATGCATGTACGCACACTTGCAATTGATGTATCCTTTTCAAATCAATGTAAGGTTATTTTTTATGCTCTGTAACTATTGATAAACAGTTAACTCTACTTAAAAGTTTATGTCTTCCTTATTAAGGCTGGAATGACAGCATTTTTACTGTTTCCAACATTTACTTTCATCCAATTCTCAGGACTAATGTAAAGTGCTACAACAGCTGAGTAGTCTGTCTTCTGAATGCCTCTTACTGAAAAAAAAAAGCATGACTGGCCTTGCAACATATTAGCACGAATTTAACTCTGTTGTTTTTAATGGAACCACTGTTTAAGGCTTGTGCAATCCTTGCCAAATGCGTAGCAGCTTCGCTGTTAGCAGTGTGCAGTTCAGCTGGTCCTGGTGCTCAGACTAAAAAGGATTTTCTCCTTCAAACACTTAATTCCTGCTGACTTCTCGGCTCCTTTGTCCATGTCATTTTTAGCTTCTTAGATGATGGCTTGCCAGAAGCTGAATTCAACAGGCAGGCAGGACAAGTACTAGCAAACACTGCCTTCCGATACAAAGGAAATACACAACTTTATTGTCAGTATCTGGAATAGTGAAAGCCCAGAATTCTCAATGCAAAATATGCAGTGCAAAACTGGCACACTTCATGAGATCTGCTTCAATGGCAGCATTGCACTTTTAAGAACATTACTTTTGCACATTTTTTTAAAAACTGCTTTTTGGATATTTATTTTTGTAAGAATTAAAGCTGACTGTCCTAGAGCAACCATCTTTCACTTTCTTCCCTTAATTTATTCTGAAGTGTCTAACAGTGATTTACCAATGCCAAATTTGCATTTTTGAATCCAGATTGGTTCACTTGAGAGTGCTTGAAAGCTGTTGACAGCACTTCAGTAGCCACTCTTATGTAAGCTAGATCTTACTGAGATTATAGCATTTTTCTTGGAAGGACATTTCATACATAGTTTCCACTCTTGCATTTTCATACATATTTTTATCAAGGAAAGTGACAGTGGATCTGGTGAGTGCAGCTTAGAACTAACCTGTGTTTCATCAGTTTGTGAGGCAAAGGCAACTAAAAAAATTACTGTTCTTATACTAATTTTTCCTAGTAAGGAAAAAATACATCTTTCCCAAGGAGTTTTCATTTGCATTAGATATTTAGGGGAGCATCCCCATATAATTTAGTCATAAATTATGTGGCTGGTTCATTGTGCCATAGGATCTATGTGCTATTAATGGTCCAGGTGTTCAACAACCTCCCCATCTACTCTCTTCAGCATCAATTCATGGTTCAGCTGTCTGCTTCTGATCATCCTGCTTTCTCCCTTCAACAGGTTTTTAGCCAACACAACTTTTGATGGTCTCAGTGGCCACATTAAGGTGAAGGGCTCATCCATTGTCAGCTCAGAAAATAACTTCTTCATCTGGAATCTGCAGCACGACCCTGTTGGGAACCTGATGTGGACACGCCTGGGGAGCTGGCAAGAAGGGAAGATCATCATGGACTATGGGATATGGCCAGAACAGGCACAGAGACATAAAAGTCACGTGCAACACCCCACCCGCCTGCACCTGAGGGTGGTGACTCTGATTGAGCATCCCTTTGTCTTCACAAGGGATGTAGATGATGAAGGTCTTTGCCCAGCAGGGCAGCTGTGCCTGGACCCACTGACCAATGATTCAGGTGTGCTGGACAAGTTGTTTGAAACCCTCCAAGGGGGCAATGACACTGTTCCCATTGAGCTGAAGAAGTGCTGCTATGGCTACTGCATTGACCTGCTGGAGAAGCTGGCTGAGGATATGAATTTTGATTTTGACTTGTACATTGTTGGGGATGGAAAATATGGTGCCTGGAAGAACGGCCACTGGACAGGGCTGGTGGGAGACCTTCTTTCTGGTACAGCTCACATGGCAGTGACATCATTCAGCATCAACACTGCCCGAAGCCAAGTGATTGATTTCACCAGCCCTTTCTTTTCAACCAGCTTGGGGATCCTGGTGAGGACCAAAGACACTGCAGCTCCCATAGGAGCCTTTATGTGGCCACTTCACTGGACTATGTGGCTGGGGATATTTGTCGCTCTTCACATCACAGCTGTATTCCTCACCTTGTATGAGTGGAAAAGTCCTTTTGGAATGACCCCTAAGGGAAGGAACAGGAACAAAGTCTTCTCCTTCTCCTCTGCCCTCAATGTCTGCTACGCAATTCTGTTTGGAAGAACAGCTGCCATCAAACCCCCAAAGTGCTGGACTGGGAGGTTTTTAATGAATCTCTGGGCTATTTTCTGCTTGTTTTGTCTGTCAACATACACAGCCAACCTAGCTGCTGTCATGGTGGGAGAGAAGATCTATGAAGAACTTTCAGGAATACACGACCCAAAGGTAAAATATGTCTCTTTTGTATTAACTCAGCCTTTTTTTCTCTCCACTCGAAATTCAATGCTGCATAATTAATGGTTTCTAACAAAATCAGAAAGTGATCTTTGTGGAAAACAAATTGTGCAAATTGTGTTTGCAATTACTTACAACCTGGTGGCATTTCAGGAGGAAAGTTCAGTGAGAACTTAAACACCCATAAGAGGTGTTTAAAGGTGTAGGGGGAAGGATTTAAAAGATTGAAGGTGAGGAGAAAGGTGAAGTAGTCTGGTGTTGTCCACTTTGGAGAAGAACAGTGGGTTCTACATGCAGATTAAGGGTTTAAGTTCAGTTCCAAGTTCCCTTTGACAGGAGTTGTTTAAATCAGGTGGATGATTCAGGTCATCTTGAGACTAATCAAACAAAACTGCACAGAACAAGACAAAACCATTGATCCTCTCTAGGTAGGATATTTCAAGTATTTCATTCATCATAATGCTGCTGGCAAAGGCATTGCTGACAAAATACCCCATGAATGCTAAATGAAATGTAGAAGAACTGAAATATTTTGAAAAATCCTGCCTTATGCATCAAAACAGTGGAATTCACTTTACAAGTAGTCAGGCATTTGATTTGCAGTGTTGTTTCTGCTGGGGAGCCGTCATGGGAGGAGATGAGCAATGTTGTAGACAACCCATTTTCAAAGAGCTCAGACTTCCCAGAACTTCCTCCACCTACTCTCTCCCCTTTCCCAAAGGGTCTTCATTTGGAATTTAGGTCCAGTCATTTTATAAGACTATTCTTAATTTATTTGCTAGTAAGTAGTGATCAGGAAAGCAAGGGGCAGAATGGCTTGTAGAGGGAATAGATAGCTGCAGGTGACACCAGAGCATCCTCTGCATCTGACAGTCACTCCAGGGCACACGATGGCAACAGCAGATTTCCCTTGCTCATGTGGCATTTTCTACAGTGAAGGTGTGATTGTATTACCCACAGTTTTGTACTCGTGACCTAACTGCTGGTACAGAAGCCATCCACGATGTGTTTGTTTCAAGGGACTGAACTGATAGATTATTATGCCATTTTAAAAAATAACTTTAATAACACAAGAACAGGGCACACATCTTGTTTTTGTAAACTGTGTGAATAAATGGTACATATGTCCCTCCAGACAGCGAAGGCCAGGCTCCATCTGTTACATTTGTGAAACCTTGCAGTCAGGGTAATGACCAGACAGTTTTGACTTCGTGAGTGCATTGCCTGACACACTCTCTGCAATGCTAACTAGGTGGTTTCTATCAAAATTGTTATAAACAAAGAACAATTTTGTGGCTGACCCAAGGTATTCTAAAATTGATTTATGGCTTAAAGCAACTTGCTTCTAATTATCTGCTATTCCCTTCCCACCAAAAAATATCATAAATATTACATTAATATCTTCATCAATATAAGTCACAAAAGTCCATTATATGTGATTTCTTCAAAGCATTCTGAAGAAGCTGTTGAGAGCTTTCAGTTGAATTTCCCCAGCTCCAAGTATATCTCTGTTACACTGTTGTGTGAAGCCACAATGTTGGTTTGAAAATGAGGTTAGTTACTCTTTGCATGGGCATTTCTTCATCCATCAAGTCAAATTGCATCAGATTACAACCTATTTTTCAGCATTATTATTGTGGCCACGTGCGGAGTTCTTAAAACAGGTATTGGGAAATTCCTGCAGCTCCAAGGAAAATTAAATTATTCTAAAGCTGTGCTGTTGAAGCTTAGTGCAGAACATTGAAGCATGTCAGGTGCTGCAGACACAGATCTTGGTCCAGAACAGAAACACAAATGACTCCTGGTTGGTAACTTCAGTGATTCCATTACATTCCATTACTAGCCTTTCCTAGAAAAGCACTTCCCTGTTTTATGGAATAAATCTAAACCTCTGAGTTCCCAGTTGAGAATAAGTTCATTATATAATAACAGTTCCCATTGTGAGAATAAGGCAACACAATTTTAGGAAAGAAGATGATTGCTTGCCATTACATGAGCTGCAGAATAATTTTGTGTATGTCACTCATGCCTTTGCCTCCAAAGTCTTAGTCTGAAAAAGCAGTTGTAATAGAAAATGCACTAGTTTAACCTTTGCTCACACAGGTTTGAATAGCTGTGGCTATTCAAAGTTCCCTTTTAGAGTTAAGGCTTAGGTTTAGGAAATGTTTGGGCCACAACAGTCACACAGTTACAGGCACCATGTTTTAGTTAGTTACTGAAAGCATTTTTTATGTGACTAAAAGATTTTATGCTTGGGTTTTTCTTGCCAGATATGTTTACCTCTTTCTTTTTGGTGGTGGAGACTCATTTCAAAAAGAAGGCAGCAGGAGGAAGAAATAACCTTTTTAATTTAAATATACTTCTAAACATCCTTCTGCTGCTTTCAGTATGCATGTGCCCTTTGTACTGTGCTTTTGAAATTTATTTAAAAAACAAAGCCCAAAATAGAGGAACAGCCTTCTTGAGGTGATGTAAGACATGTAATTTCTTCAGGCTGTCAGCCATAAATGGCAAATCCCATCTGAGGTTCTGAACAGTCAGGAAGGACAGAATTAGAGCTATCTCAGTTGGACCTTTAAATGCACTAATGATATAGAAGAGAATACAGAAATATCATCAAGCTGCTGAAAGGAGGAGCAGCCAGCGAGACAGGAACCAGAAGGAAAGCAGTGAGAGGAAGGAGAATTAATTTACTGGAATATGTCTTGGATTTGGGGAACTTGCTATGTATTTTCTTTGTAAGAATCTTAAACTGGGCAGGTCACTAAAGCCACACTTCTGCAGTGTCCATCAAGGGTGGTTGCCCCCTTTCCTAGGAAGTACAACAGGAGCCAATAGGTTGTAGAGATCTTGAAGCAACGTCCTGTCACCTTAAGATCTAATTCTTCTAAGAAAATGGGCAGGTTTGCGCCACAGCTGTCCCCTCCCCCCTCATTTTCTAATTGTACAGGTTTTAGACATCATCTCTTGCCAGTGGAAACTGGCAAATGCAGCTTTTGTGTCCACTTTAATATGTTCAGCCTCCTGTTTGAGAACAAAGGGATAGCTACAGGATGGATGTGCTGCCTGCCCAAATGGAACATGCATCCATGTCCTGAATCCCTCTTAAGAGGCTCTCTACAGTATATGGCAAAGAAATTTAAAAGCTTGTCTACAGACTGAGGAGATAGGGAAAAAAATCTTCTCTTATATGAATCATAGAGGCTTATTTCACTTTTTCTTCTAATGTCACCTCTTAAGTTGCACAAAAATATTATAATATTCTTTGTCAGAGTGCCTGGCAGCCCAGGTACACAACAAGAGTTGAGTTCTTTTCTAGGTTCAGATATTCCTCCTCCAGCCATGCAGACCAGGAGCCTGCTTTGGGGATGGTCTGATCACAGAATCACAGAATGGTTTGGGTTGGAAGAGATGTTAAAGACCACTTGGTTCCCCCCAGCTGCCATGGGCAGGGATACCCTTCACCAGGTTGCTCAGTTATATATAATTTACTCTTGGGTACAGACACCTATATGTCCTGGAAAGAAAACATTTTACTCTGCAAAACAACTCATGGCAAGTGATTATGCAGGATCTCCCCAGAGAGTGGAGGGATTTTGTGGCAAAGGGGACTTCGGCTTTCAGGTTTTTCATGCAAGAGCACATACTGGAGATGCACCATGAAATACTGAGTGTCTTGGGTAGTTCAGGTTATTTGAGGCAGAAGAATTCTGGAAGCCCATAGGGCAGAAGAAATATTGCAAATATGCCAAGATGGAAGCAAACAGCAGCAGAAGGAGAGGAGCTGGACAGATTTTCTGTAAGGGAGTCCAATACCTGGCCTTCCTTTCTGCAAAAAAGTGCTGTTCTTTCAACAATTTAATGAGCTTTTTGAGTACTCTCTGTCCATTGTGACTTTTGTGACAGCTGCAGGTTTTCTTTCCCATCTTTAGTACACACTTGAGTATCCATGCCTGTTCATTTACTCTGGTTATGTTTTTACTTCTGTGCATCACTTTACCTTCAAAAATACCCCTTGACAGTGGCAAAGTTCCTTTCTGTGTTATATTTTGACATAAAATATTAAACTTATTTAGCTTCCTTTAACAAAAAAAGGGCTACTCCTGTGGGTCCCATCACCAGCAATTTCACTGCATTGTCTCTCCTAAGTTTACATGCCTGCAGTGAAGATATAAGATATTATTTACTCAGTCTGATGTACCCTTACAGTTATAGTTTGTACAGGTAGGCTACTGTCAAGGCACTGGCTTCAGAAAAAGATCACCTAAACTATTCCCTGGAAGTGCCTCCTTTTCTCTACCATGAAGGATGGTGTCTTCAAAACTCACCAAAAAAACCCCCGTGCCCCAAGGAATACACTGCAGACAACTACAGTCACTCTGACAAGTTCCACCCAGCAAGTCGTGTTAAACAGCCTTGGTGTGCATTGGGATTAGTCCCCAGAAATCTCTGATCTTCTCCTAGTTCAGTGCCTGAAGACTTGCTCTTATGAGATGCCTATCTTTTTATTACAAAACTAAGCACTTTGAGTGATCCAGGCAAAGTATTTCTGAGGTTTTATTAATCAAGAATTCAGTATGTACAACCACCCAGATATTTGCATATAAATATATAAAGCGTGAGGGTGCAAGCTCTCATTTCTGATTTATGAGCATCTCAGTTAATTTAATTTACAGCCCTTATTATATCAGTTGAATGCTTTGTGTTACTTGCATTAAAACTGTCCAGAAAAAAAAACTGGCAAGTAACTGCAGATGAGCTTTAGCAACACCAAATCATAGAAGAAGAAATGTTAAGCTACTCTATAGAACCTTTTCATCATTAAAGGCATGATTCAGATACTCCTTCTTTTAATGATATTTTCAATTGAGGCCAGCAATTTTTAGAGTGAGGCCATAACTGTTGTGTATTTATTGGTAAATTTTCTTCCTTAAAAAAGAATTTTTGTAGGAATTACACTAACAGAAATTATGCTGTGGTCTTTCACTGCAGCAGCCTGAGATGAATCATTATAAGGGGCACCACTTGAACTGCTATATCTTAAACATAATGAGTAGCATTTATTTAAATATGCATTAAATGCATTAAATTGTATAGCAAAAAACTAAGTTACAAACTCAGTGGAATATAAGAAAATCTCAGTACTGCCATGGGGTTTAGTATTTGTACAGGACCACAGGATTCTTTTTATACAATCAAAAGAAGGAACTACAGAGCATATGTTTCTGTGAAGGAAGTTACTGGGCACAGGAAGATCATGATTCACAACATCACAACCTAATTAATACATAGTGTTTTTCTGAGTAGTAATGAGTCAGTGAAGGATTTGAACTCAAAAGGACTTTCAGTGTCACAGAGAGTAAAGTGAAACACTCTCAGACAAAGGCAAAATTGAGTATCAAGCTTCAGCCAGAGTAAAAAATTGCTGATCTGTCTCATGCAGGAAAGAAAGGCACCTCCAATTTATGGAGGTGAAATCTTGACTTCTTTAGCTTAGCTTCCCCATGCAATTTATGATGTTGAACACTTCACTTGTTTAGCTTCCCCATACCCTCATTAAAGATTTCTAGTTAAAGTTACAACTTTGGAGGCTCCAAATCTGTCCAGCTTAGATCTGCATCATTCTAATACCCATTTTACCAGACTATGCACTACTATGTTCTGCAGATCAAGTTTCCTTTCCCAGTGAAACGTGCTTTTTTATGCCTTCTTGCCAACAATTATCTTTTTGTTATCTTTCCATATTAACCCTTACTGCTTGAGGTCTTAACCTACACACATTGCCTCATGCTGTCACTGACTGCCGTGGCCGGTCTTCACCTCCCCTCATTGTTTGAGCAAATTTAGAAGTAGAAATGGAACAGAGAAAGTCTTAACTGTCTTCATTCCATGTGGTGCAGGTCTTGAAGGTCGTTCTTCAAGCAGCACAAGGAATTAATATGTTTTAGCATTTTCCCGTGTATGTGGGTGTCAGTTTCTTACTCTCAAGCTAAATACCTAAATATGTAAATGTCGTAAGATCTTTTGAAAAAAGGAAAGTGAGCCCACCACCAGAAACAGCAACTGCATCACAGGTGAGACTCAGAACCTTGCAAGAAATAATGCAAGTGGAGAATTACAAGAAGTTACTGAAGTAACTGGCAAAAAGTAGCAGAGAACAGTGACAGGTAGAAGGTCATTGTATAGCTGACTTAGCAGCATGGAGAATGTTTATTATTGTTCACGAAAGTCACAGCCGTTGTGATCTACAGAGACCAGAGTGCTAGTCTGGCTCAGCTTCCTGAAGACAGAAGTCCTGCACTAATCCACTGTATTTCAGGGATGACAAGGGTCCAAGTCCTCTGGAAGAAATAGTGGTTTTCACTGAGTGCATTAAGATTTGACAGAACACCAGGTAAAGTCAAATATTAATGTCTATATTTCTCTGTGTAAGAGGCCAGGGTATCCAAATATGGCTGTAATTTTTTATTTACACTTCATGTTTAACACATTCCTCACTATGCTGGTTTGAAAGCAAAACCAGTGAGAGACTCCAAGTCACAAATACAATATAATAAGAGGAAAAGAAAAGAAGTAAAATAAAGTAAAATAAAGTAAAATAAAATAAATGCAATAGTACAAAAAAACCACTGACAGAGTCAGAATACAACCTGACACCCTGTTAGTTAGAGTGGTAGTAGCAGTCCAGATGAAATGGTCTTGTCGAAGCAGTGATCCTGTAGAAAGGTCTGGTAGCTCTTGTCCTCTGGGAGTCCAGTGGGTAAAGGCTGCTGTGCTGTCCCAAACCCTGGATTTATCCAGGTGGGAATGCTTGACTCCTCCCCCTGGGCAGAGCCTCTCACAATGGGATGATCTCATTCTATGAGTCATGCAGTGGGTCCTTGATGGCCCATTAAACAGAGATAGCTCTGGAGGGAATTATCTATGAGTCATGCAGCAAGGCATTGATGGGCCCATGAACAGGAGATAAGGGAAACACTGCCCCACCTGGCTTCAACAGCTCATGAAGATGGTGATAGAATACATTCTTTGGGCACATCTTACATTTTAACCTATGACACTCACTGATTCCAAGAGGGAAAAAATCCCTCTCTGTTCTCATGTTGGATCAGTCAATAACACAGGACTCCCTCTGATTTTCCTTCATTTGTTGCTCTTGAACCCAAAGGAAATAGCAAATAACATGTTGAAGAAAAGAGGCCTGTGCAGCGAGACAGTTCCGCCACCTACAATTGGAAATCTCTTCATCCTGGTAACTCATGACCCATTTACAACACAAATCCATTGTTTGTTCCTTTCCTGGAAAGCACAGAGCACTATTCTTGCAGGTTTAGGCAGAGGACTTCTTTGAGCCCTGACACCCAGGGGATAGTTGCCATATGGCCAGGGGATAGGAGGACTGACCTTCAACCAGCAACAGCTGGAGCAGAAGAAATTTGTAAGAAAAAGGCTTTTAAAGATGACAGTTTTGAGGATGGTAGACTACCTACACTTCAAGTTGCTGCTACATTAGGTTTCCTCCTTCTGCCCTCAGATGCTTGTAGAAATCTGTGATAGATTTTCATCCAGAGACTGCAAACTCAGGATGGAAGAACAAGAGGAATTCTCTAACCAGAAATCTTATGTGGTATCTCTTTGGTAGCTTGAACGTGTTTTCAGCCACACAGTTCTCCTTCACTTGGTTGTAATTTGAAAAGGATTTTATTTGCCTAACAGTGCATCAGCCATTTTTCACAGGGAGGAAGCAGAAGAACATGCTGGATGAAGTGACTTCATCTGGAACATCTTTATGGCTGCTGAAGTGGAATTGGAAGCAGTGATCTACTGCCTTTTGGGAATTACATCCCTTCTTTTCCCTCATTTTTTTCCCTCATCCATTCTTTTCCTTCATCAAAGTCTACCCATTTTTTCTTACAATATTTTACACTTTCTACCTTATAGTCCTCATCTCTCCTAGAATAAATCACAGCTCAAAGATCCCTCTGTCCAGAAAACTCTTAGAATGCTATTAAGAAACAGGAATAAACACACCTGCAAGTTCATATTTTCCAGAGTGCTCTTCTTACAGAGCTTTTTGCACTGCCCTGCACCGGGCAACCCTCAGAAATTAACCACAGACCTGAGTCCTCAGTCTCAACCCTGAGCTGAGCCACTTTTCCAACACACAAAGGAGCTGAGCAGGTCTTACAGGTCTTTAATTATTAGCACTCACACAGGGACCATGAACACAAAAGTTCATATTTTTGAGCAGAGACCTAAGTCACTGTTTCCTTTCACATATTCCGTTCTTGCAGTGAAGAGAATAAACTGTCAGCAGTGAACTGTGCACTTGTGTCCAGATTGAAGCTCTTCATTGACTTTAGTGCAGCTGTCAGGTTTTATGCCAGCTAATGACCTCTCTGAGCTGGATTCAAAGTGACAGAATTTTAAGGAAATTTGCATTATTCTGGCTAGGAAAGACTCAGCTCCACAGACACTTTTCACAACAGAGAAGCAGAAGCATGGATTCAAATGTATTCTGCAAACACCCTCTCCTGGAGGCCCTGGGAACGTGTCAGCTTCTAAACCTGAACACTGAACACATAAAAGACAGTTCCTGATCGAAACCTCCACTTCCAGAAGTTGAGCTGTGAATTTTCATCTGCTAAAATCTGAAATTCATGTGCTTCACTGTGAATAATTTTCTTTCATATCCCTCTGCACCCCATAAATATTCCCTAGTTAGTTTTCAAAACCTCCTGCAGATAAGAAAAGCCCATGAACAGTTTTATATTGTTTTGTAGTTGAGATTTTTTTTTTTTATTACTAGTATTTCTTTGGTTCATTTTCCCCTGAAACTTTGCTTCGTACTTCCAATTGCATGTATTTTCTCACTGGGCTATGGGAAATCTTTTGGTGGCACGGAAACCACCTAAATGAGTGAGTTACATAAGGCAAAGTAAAATACTATTGCTTTATGTGTGAGAGACAGACGTGTCATTGTAAAACATCACATTTCTAAAACCACATCAGTTCCTCACCTAATACTACCCTTCTCCAATGATTAGCAACTGAAACTGAGCAGATTTTCAAAATTCTGCAGTAGTTGCCTGGCAGAGATCGTGCTGACAATTCTGCTGATACACAAGGTGCCCATTAAACACTGCACTTCGTGTTATACCAGGTAACCCACACTGTTGTGGAAGTGAGCTATTAAAACCTTTTGCACTATAGTTTTTCCCCAGAAGTTGTTGTAAAAATTAGGAAAGTGTTTCAGCCATGTTCCTCCTTTCTATATCCTATTTAAATTACAAGGTGATGGTAAAAGCTAAATCCCCATTTTCTCTCAGTGAAGTGAGTGGTCACTGGCACTACTCTCAGCTACATACTGGGTTGCCTTTTTCTCGTTTCCCTCAAAAAAATAGTTCATGGAGTTGAATTTGGCCACTGAAGAGGCCAACAGAACAGATGATGAAATGCTTGTGAGTTGAGATCATGATTAGAAATAGAGTTCCCAAAGCATTTTTCCTCCAGTTCTGTATCACAGAGTGGTTCTGAACTACACTCAGTGAGGCAGCTGCTGCACCCCATCAATCAGGTCCTGAGAAGGCATTTCCTAGATTTCAGTTACATCATTGCTTATAAAAAATAGGCACAATTTCCCTTCCCAATAGCTGCTTTGTTTAAATGTTCATTGTCTCTTCACAGGTCCTAGCAAGCTCAAACTCCATGGGATCAGAACGCAATATTGTATTGTCTACTTTTGTGGACCTGAGACCATAATTTTTCTGTACTTGGGGTTCTTACTGCAAAAATAAATGGCAACTGAATGGGATGCAAACCTCAAAATTATTCCAAACTAAACCAGGGTATTAAGGGGGGAAAAGTCCTTGAGGCAAATCATTTGGCTTTGCAGCACTGGAAAGTCATACAGAAGCCAGAACCTGCTAGAAAGACCTCAAAACCCTACAGTCCCACAAACTTGAGTGTGCCAAGGTTAACTGCTGCATTTTCAGTTTTAAATCCCTACTGGCACTGGAGATTTCTGGGCCTGTTTCCTTTCAAGTTGGCATCTAGGTGTTCTCCCCAGTTGGCAGCATTGAGTGCAATAGCAATGCATTACATAAAATGGAATGTGCCAAGTTATGCAAAACCCCTGTCATTCAGGATTATGTTTTCCCATTTCTGCTGCTGTGGTTTCATCATACTGGTGTTTATTACATTGGTATTTTCATGCATAATTGGCACCCCAAGCCATGGATGAATGCAATGCCCAATTCATCTCAACATCTTCCTAAATAAAACAAGTTGTCCACTTCCTACTCAGCAGATGTTTTAACAGCAGCAGACAGAAACCAAGGAGACTTGGAAGTAAAGGGCCAAGCTGAGGGAACTGGTAGCTCAGTGTTTGCTTTCAGCATAAAGAAGCACAAACATCATTTGTCTAGGAGCACCATGTTATGCAAGGCACAGAAGACTCTGAGAAGTCCCAAAGCTTGTCCTGGCACTGTCAGAGAAGTTGGATGTGCTGTAAAGCTCTTGTGTTTTCTTAAACACTGCGTGGCCTCCCTGTCTCAGGGCTCAAGTGACCCAACAGCCATTTCACCTCCTCAGTGCTTGGCAGCATTCACTTCCCTTTGTTTTTTTACACAGTGCAAGAAAACATTACCTCTTGCTTGTTTCCTTACCATGGTACGTTTTCTTCAACAGTGAGACTCTTTCTTGGAAATGCTGGGCACAGTCCATGTGTCCTACAGTACATACTGTCCTGAGAGGTCACAAGAACAGCAGTGTCACAGGGGCACCAGTTCCAGAAATCAAGGCTCTTAAGCCTTTCTCCTGTGCCTTCATCCTCTACTTCCCAGAAGTGTGTCCTAGTCCTTCCTCCCAAGATTGCTGCCTTCACAGAAGATGGAATATCATGAAAACTGCTTTGGGAAGAGAGAGAGCTACTGAAAGGTTTCCCTTCGGAAACTAGCACAGCTCTCAGGCTCAGAAATATTGAGCCCACACATAAACCCCACTTCACCGTTACCTCAGAGCCTCTCTCCAGGACTGAACAAACCTTGTTCTTTCACTGCTTACAGCCACAGATGTCTGATTTTGGAGGGACTTTGTAAGGCTGTCTAAGCCAAGTGCCAAGAAAACTCATGTCTGGGGATGGATCTGCAGCTATTGCATTCATTTATTTCTAATCATGCTTGAGTCAGCAGCAGACCTCCAGGTGTTCTGGATACAAAAACTGTCAACATTCCCTAGTGCCCTTTACTTGCTTTGTGGTGGTTATTCACCTCTAACACTGAATGTTGAATGAAGAAACGCAGTATATACACAGAAGCAGAGAATCCACGTAGTAGAAATTACTCTAATTTCAGCAGCTATTTCTTCCAGTAAGCTGGTCTTTATATATGCAATTACTGGTATAAAAGTAAGTAACTGCCTCCCCTGAATTACAAGTTAAAAAAAATAAATACGTAGAATCCATTCTTGATTCTTCAAATGCTGATTTTTCAGGCATTGTGATTTCTCTGAAGACCTAGGCATTAACGTTCGATTATTGGTTTGTAGAAAACAGAAAGACTCTTTCAGTATAGGACTCTCAAAACGTAAGAAACACAAAAGAAAGAGAACATAAGAAACAGAAAATATTAGAAAAAAGAGGCAACTAACAAGGCAAGAATCGCAGCAAGACTATGGCATTTAGCTATCCTGTCAAGACACAGATATTTGTGGTTTCAATCTTGTCACATAATCTTCCCATGAGAGGACTACAGAAGGTAAGAAAGCAGCAATGACAAGTGAGGAGTCTTGTTCCCATCCTGAAGTTTGTATCTTCTGTTGAAGCAAGTAACCCTTAGCAGTCTTAGCAAATCATCAGTGAAGTGCTTTTGGCAGCGTTTTGCACTGACAATCCACAGAGCTGCAAGCAAACATTTTCCTCCTGTGGATAAGCAGCAAATAGAAGAAAACAGAAGTCCTTGAAAGACATAAAAGATTAAAACACTTGTTAACATTTATCCTTCGTAAAAGGAGTTGATCAAATACAAAGCTGCACACATATAATGATGCTTAAGAAAAAGCAGAGATTACCAGAAGCAAGTAGAGCACTGGATACAAGGGATGGCTGAACAACTCCCTTATACAGACTTCCCAAGACTTCCCACCAGGCATATGGTGTTGCTAAAGACAAGATTATTAAGCCAGATGGACTTCAGATCTAATAAAGATTCTGGTGTTGTTATCCTTTGGGGCGAAATTTGACAGTGTGCCCAACACAAAGCAAAGCATGGACAGTCCCCAGTAAAGGATTTAGGATAGGAAATTGCATGGAGGTGCAGTTAACTGCTTTTGTACCAGTCTTTCTCATTCAGGCTTAAAAGTCTAGCCAAATGCAGACATTGGTGACAGTCTGAGTGAGAGATGCTTTCCAGTGAAGTCAGACTTCATCTGCAGATCAGATGTTGCACTGCAGTTGGCACCACTAGGTGGACCACAGACTTCACGAGAAACACCTAAGTTGACTTAGGTGCCAGTGTGGTTCAGTGTTGGGTCTTAATGGGGTTTTTGGTCTCTTCACTGAAACTGCCAAGAAATAAAACCCTAAAAAAACTAGTCCTGACTGTGGTGAGCATCTTGGGACAGAGAGTGAACCTCACTCCAAGTTCCTTCTTTAAGCAGGTTGTCATTAGTGTCTCAAGATTGGGGCTGGCAGCATTGTGCTAGAAGTCTCTATGATGTATTGTCACAGCCTAACTGTTATTTATGTCTTCTTGCACTTGAATGCTGCTCCCACACTCCCAGGCAAGAACATTTCCCTCTGTGCCCACAGTCCTTCTGGCACAACACTATGGCCAGCTCCAGATGGAGGCACACTCTTCTTTGCTTTTCCCACACCCATCTACTCAGAACACATTAAAAAAAATTTTAAAAATCAGCTTATGTGTTTCCTGTGAAGTTGGTGGCCCACCTAGTGATGCCAGCTGCAGTGCAACATCTAATCTGCAGATAAAGTCTAACTTCACTGGAAAGCATCTCTCACTCAGACTGTCACCAATCACTCCCTCCATACCCACAGACTTGGAATTAGCTGCAGGTCTCATTCCTGGGTTGCAGCACAGGGACCACAGCAGACCACAAGGTGGTAACCACCTGCCCACTTTTATTTTCAATTTCAGGTAAAAATTACCAGAAATACAGAATGTTCATAGCTTCCATGGCATCAGAAACACTATTCAAAAGACCTTTTCCTGTTCCTTTTCAGACTAAACTGAACTGTGTGACAGTGAGTTTACATCGTATCTCTGCCATTCTTCAAAAAACTACAAACACTCTTTTATCCATGGGGTCATTGAAGAGAAGACTGGGAAATGTCATTTTATGGCTTTGCGCTGCCCTGAACTCTGTTCTGCTTAGTTGATAATGCAGAGACGAGATAGACTGTCAGAATGCTGCTTTTCTTGGTCTTCGCCAAGCAGAGCATGGCTGTGGTGAGATCATCTTTGCAAGCTGCTGTGATGTCCATGAGCTTCCTGGGAAGCAAATACAGCATGACTGCTCCAGCCTTAGCTCTGTTTGGCTTCCTGTGCTCTGAAAGCTTGGCATGTTAGAGGCTGGTGGGTTGCTGAAGGCTTTTTAATTAGCGTGGCTTGGGAGCACTTGGCCAGCTCAAGGAAGTGCTTGGCATAGTGGAAAATGCTGCCTGACTCCTCCATGGCAGCTTGAGACTTTCCCCAGGAGTCAATAAATGCTCCAAAGGCAGACAGAAACTTCAGAAAGTGGAGTCTGTGAAACCTGAACTGGGCTCCTTGGGGTGCAAACTGTGGAGTCAGTTCAGAGAAGGGTGGGGAACAGAACTGCAAAACAATTCTGTGTGTGTGTATCCATGGTTGCAGCCTGGGCCGTGCAGAAGGGACTTCTCCCTCCTCAATGCCAGGGGAGACTTTTTGGTGACCTTTTAGTCTTCAGTTTGTCTGTGAGGAATGGCAGCAAAGACTGTGATATGATACCTAGACTTGTAGAAATGAACTAGGGGTGCTACCCTTCTGCAGAAGGCTAAATTTCATACCTAAGGACAGAGTAAAACATTCTGCCAAAACAAATCTAGGCTGTGTGTCCTTTGCGGGTACTCAGAGGCCCAGAAAGTGGATTGTAGCCAGCCCAGAAGCTGGCTATGCTCATTATAGTTCCTGAAGCATTGTCTGTTCTAGAGACAAATAATCCCAATAGGTGTTTCTTGAGGATTATTTTCAACATTTGAAGAAAACCCTGAGAGTACACAGACAAGCTGTTTAGTCACCTGGTAAGTCTTTCCAGGCTTTTCCTGGGGGGTGAGAAGCTGCCTGCAGGAAAACACCCAAAGAGGCAGGTCCATGAATGCCAAAGATTTCTTGAGGAACTGTTGGCATGCTAGGGCTGAAATACCAGATGGGAGGCAAGTGGCTCTGCTAATCTTCTCCTGTCCTCCCCACAGCTCCACCACCCGTCCCAGGGGTTCCGCTTCGGCACGGTGCGGGAGAGCAGCGCGGAGGACTACGTGAGGCAGAGCTTCCCCGAGATGCACGAGTACATGCGGCGCTACAACGTCCCTGCCACCACCGACGGGGTGGCCTACCTGAAGTGAGCCCCTGCATGCAGCACCCCACCCATCCCCCTGGCCAGTTATTATGACCTGTTTATTAAAATTGTTAAGAGAGATGCCCAGATTAAGGTGAAAACAAGGCCAAAGTCAATAGTATGGATTTTACTTAACAGTAAATGCAAGAGAGCAAGAGGAAGAGGAAGAGAAAGAGAGAAAGAGAAAGAGGGGTGGTGGTAGTAATGATGGTTGTGGGGAGAGAGAAAGATAGTGACAGAGACATATGTAGTAGAAAATATCACCACTGCATGGATGCCATGTCATATTGATCCTCTCCTTCCCAGTGCCGAGGGTCCCACAAAACACAGGAATTCAATGGATTAATACACATTGTGGCCAGGTGGGAATGCTCACCTGGGTGTGAGGGTGCCATCAGGCGAGGGCAATGTATAAACTCCTGGCAAGTTTCTGAGCTTGGGAGCCCTTCATTAGGTAGTGAGAAACATTCAGAAAAAAAACATCCAATCCAAGCAAAAGCTGCCAATAAGGTTCCTCAGTGTGGTGGGAGAAAAGAAGGTTCTCAGGGAGGAACCTTAATTTCTCATTAAAATGAATAAAAGAAGCACTAGACTGGTAAAAAGTAATAGAAGTTTCATTGTTTTAGAGAATCATGATGTCAGTGGGCCTCAGAGACATTTGTGCCTAACAGTCTGGGGGTCACACAACTCTTCCAGGAAACAAGAGAGATGGTAATAAGCCTGAAATCATTTATTCTTTTTGTCATAGAAGTTGCCTGGCAGATGGCCTGAGAACTTTTCACCAGATGTTTTTTCCTGTTGTTTCCTGTTTGTATATTTTCCCCCAGACCCATCCTGTTTATAACTAAAACAAACGGCAGTTCTTTGGGTCAGACTGGTGTAAATGGATTGAAATCAAAGAAGTAATCACATCAGGAGAACACCCAGGCTTTTAAGGGGACAGGAATGGAGGGTGAAATCCTGGCGTCAGATGAGAATAGGCACTGCGGCTAATCTTTTGTATCATTATTTTATCCAAACATGCTGTTCAGAAATTATTATTTTAGTTAAGTTCAGTCATTATGTTCATGAAGACAACACAAGGAAAAGATAAAATGGGTGAAGGAAATAATTTACCTCATATTCAAGAAAAAAGGAGGAGAAATACCGTTGAATAAGTTATTCTTCTGCATTTTTGCTCTAATATTCCCCAGTTTAACATCACAAAGAAACCAAGACAGCAATAGTATTTTAGCAATTTCTGTTCTTCCTCACTAAAGCCTTATGCTCACTTTCAATTGAGTCAAAGTCCAACATTTTGTAGTGATTTTTGTCTTTCAGAACAGTAGTATTTTGTGGGAGCAAAGTAAGTCCTAAACATGCTGACTACTTTTAATACACAAATTTTGCATTTCATGCACAATTCCCTCCTTCAAAATATAAATAAGTTTTTATTTTAAGTGCAGATATGCAAATAGCAATCCCTCGTCCCTGTTTTCGTACAGTAATCTTCCAGAGAACTGCATAGACAAATGTTCAGTGAGTGTCACTGAGTCTCAGACTGTGAAGTGATTGTGTTTCTGATTTTGATGTTGAATACAGGCATGATCCAGAGAAACTTGATGCCTTCATCATGGATAAAGCACTCTTAGATTATGAAGTGTCAATAGATGCCGACTGCAAGCTCTTAACTGTAGGAAAACCCTTTGCCATTGAAGGTAATAACCAGTTTTATAATACACTGCTCTGTTCCTCACATGCTGAATTTGCTTTGTTGTGCTCTAGTATTCTCAGTGAGAACACAGAGGTGAAACTGAGGACCCCTTGAGGATTATGACAAAATCCTCAGTGACTGAGCAGAACAAAAGCTCCAGCCTTTTCTTGTGGTTTTTTGAGATCTCATATCACTTTTACCATCTGTTTCAAGGCCAGGTTGGGTGGACCTTTGGGCAATTTCGTGTAGTGGAAGATCCCCCATGGCAGGCATTGGAACAAAATGATCTTTAAGGTCCCTTCCAAACCATGCTGTGATTCTGTGATCTGTTGCCATGGTCTATATAGAAATTATTCCAAGTGCTCAGACAGTGTGTTTCCCAACAAGGAGGGGGCAGAGTCCATTTCCCTGCTCACCACGAAATAGAGGTCCCTGAAATGAGGCTTCTCTTCTGCCCGTTTGCTTTGTTGACATGCGTTCAAAACTCAGTTCAAACATTTTCAAAATGCAGTTCTGCAGTTCCATCTGAAGCAGACAAATACTGTTCCCATTTTAAAGATCAGCTCAAGATTCCTACTGAGTCTGTAGTTAATTGAGAAGGGAGCTTCTGCACCACCTGCCCTGGTGCTTGGCCTCCTGCAGCATCAAGAAATTAGCAAGGACAGCTCAGAAGGCAGCCTGGAAGCAAGACTGGTGTGAAGCTGCTTCCAGCATGAATGAGCACATGGGCAGCAGACTTTAGAAACCACTTTTGTGATAGACGGCCAGTGGAAAGGACTGGTGCTTCCATTTTCCTCCCCTCCAAGGGCAATCGTTCCAGCTGCTCCCATCACAGAGTAAAACTACCTCCTTCATACAAAGGAGGTAAATACAAAGAAACCTGGTAAATCCCTTTCAGAAAGGTCAGCTCTGCTGAAATAAAACCAAAAGCTTCCACAACTTCAAATCAAGTAGATTAGATTTCAATATAGAAAAAGAAACAAATAGACCCTGAACTGTATGATTTTGGACAACTGGACTTCATATCATCCAACTGCAAAAAAAGTATGCTGAAAATGTGATATTTATGAGTCCTAGCTGCGCCAACTCTGAAACAAAACTTTTGACATGAGCAAATTTATTCTGGTGGAATTACAGGCACAATGTAAAAAACTCAGCAGCAAGGGAGACTATTGCATTGTAGGAACACTTATCACCTCATCACTCGTTGAAAAGTGAGCTGCTGTCCTGGCAAATTCAGCATTTATCTGTTTGTGAGGGTTTTTTCTTTCTTCCTGTGTTGTTGTGGATTTTTTTAAGGAGGCAGTCTGAAATTCTGAATTCTGAACTGAAAAGCAAAAGTCCACAGTGGACTAAAAATTAATCTCTGCAGGGAATTGGCATGCAACTGCATGTCTTTGAGGGATCAGTTGTATTTGTTTAGAATTTCTAAAGTCAAACCCCAGATTCTGCAAATAGAAATACCACATTCAGAGTTACTGAATTCATTTTCATTTACACTAAGTCCTTTACCAGCACTTTAACATGGTGAAAGACAGAAGAGTGGCTAAAAATTGCATTTATTAGTATCTGAAAGTCTCTGTCAGAGCCAGAGCAGGAGTGCACAAACTGAAGCATAGCCCCAGGGCTTTAAATTGCTGTATGATAACAGTGAAGATTGCTCCATATATTTACATGCATACAGCTCCTCATCAGAAAATGTGTAGGAAGAAAATGTCACATCTGACACCACAGTCACATCCACTGCTCTAACAATACAAGGGGACCATGGAATGGTTTATGTGACATTGAGGCCCTTTTGCATAGCTGAAAGAATCCATGGCAAGGGCGTGAAAAGGTCTGTGTTTTTAGAGAAAAGATTTATTCATCCATTGCCTTCACTTTAACTTTTTGAACTTCCAGTTTTACATATTTCTTGTGTGCCTGTAATAATTTTGAATTTGCTTATTCTGTTTATATTGGGTGACTTTATTTTGCACAAAAAAGGTCTTGTCTCAGCATTCTCAGACCACAGTAAGTCAGGTTTGAGCTGGTTGGCTGAAACGGAGTGCCAGCTTGCTCTTCCATCCTGAAATGCACATACTTCAGCAAAAACCTAACAAGAAATAGAGAGATGATTGTACTGTTCTCCCTTCTAGGATATGGCATTGGTCTTCCACCCAACTCTCCACTCACCTCAAACATCTCTGACTTGATCAGCCAGTACAAATCCCATGGCTTCATGGATGTTCTGCACGACAAGTGGTACAAGGTTGTTCCCTGTGGGAAACGAAGCTTTGCCGTCACGGAGGTAAGCAATGAACTCAGGTCCTCTAAGTGAGGCTTTGTGCAAGCTGGCAATTATTTTGCCTTATTCCTAATGACATGCCCACATGGTAGGGATGGGTGGCAGCTGAAGGAAAGGAGGAGGCTTCGAAGGCAAGAGCTGCTGACCCAGGCAGCAGTGAGATCAGAGCAGGAGGAGCGCATCAGTGGGACTGTGCTGCTGAGTGAGACACCAGAGAGCTCCTCTGAAGACAAGCAGGGCATGAAAAGGGCAACAAAAATCCTGATGTGTCACAGTGCATAGCAAAACTGTCTGATTCCACTCAATTTTGTATGTATCACCATCCACAGAGAGAGGGGGAGCTCAGGACATCCCGAATTTTTAATACATCCTGACCACTTCCCAACATGGGTGGCAGCTACCTGTACCAAAGATAGGATTTCAGGCTAGAAATGGTCTGCTAAGATACCATGCCAAGAAGAGAGAGGAAGTAGGCCTCACTTCATGTAGATCTATGAGAAAAGGAAGTAAATCTTCATGGATGTGCATCCAAATACCAAATCAGATGGGTTACGCCAGCTCATGGCAGCTGAAGAGGTAGGCCATTATTTATGAGAAAAAGATTACTCTTACCAGAATAGCAGTTTTTCCTCAATTTCCCCAGACTGTCAAGTGAAAAACTAAGATAAAGTATTGAGGAATCAAAAGCACCAGCAATGTCTGAAGCTTATAGCATGCTCTTGTAGCTCAAGGTCTTCCTGGAGGGATAGGTTATGTATTCTCACAGACACAAAACAGTTAGAACTCTTATAGCAGAGAAAACTTACCTTCCTAATAGTTCCCTAGTGATGTGACAAAAGGAGCTTCCTCTGATTGTGTCTTACCCCACAACATTCATCTGGGGATGTATGCTCTCTATTCTTAGTCATAGAATAAATTCCAGTTATAAGTACAATTTTAATTAGTACTGGTCTTCTCCCAGAACATATGATGGCTTCTTTAAGTCTGTAGAAGGAGGTGCTTAGATTCCCCTGGGAGGGGCATGAGATGATCCACTGGGCTGCAGGAGTAAAGTATTAGAACCTGAGTGATATCTACCCATAAAAATTATAAATATACGTACATATGTGGGTGTCCTTGTTCAAAATGTTACCAATAGAGGGGCATGATCAACAAGATTCCTCAAGGCCTACCAACAAAGGAAGGGGAGGTGGGACAAAAATCTGCTCCAGTCTGAAAATAAAATTCAGATTTTGCCCTGTGAATAGTTCCATGGAAAAATTTTTTTTCACTATTGAATAGGTTTTAACTGCAGGATTTTAAGGGAGGCCTTAAGCATGGGGTTATAGCTGGAGGACATGTCGTGCTTTAACATAATTAAGTCTTTTGCATATAACCTCTATGTGAAGTCCAGAAAGAAGGGCAGGTGTTGCTGCTCCCAGGCTGGTTATCTGACCATAGTCTTTACTCAATCCTCAGTTGCACTAATTCAATATACATAACTGAATTTTTTGTTCAGAAACTGAAGTCCAACAAGTTGAGGTGCACTGAAGGACTCAGTTCATGAAGTCCAACAAGGCGAGGTGCAAGATCCTGCACCTGGGTTGGGGCAATGCCAAGCACAGATACAGGCAGGGCACAAACACAGAACAGATTGAGAGCAGCCCTGGGGAGAAGGATTTGGGGCTTTGGTGGATTAGAAACTCAAGATGTGACACCTGGCAATGTGTTCTGGCAGCCCAGAAAGCCAAACATGTCCTGGGCTGCATCAGTAAAAGTGTAGGCAGCAGGTTGAGAGAGGTGATTGTGCACCTCTGCTCGTCCTGGTGACGTCCCGCCTGCAGAGCTGCATCCAGCTCCAGGATCCTCAACATAAGAAGGATGTGGCACTGTTGGAGGAAATCCAGGGACCTCAAAGGTGATCAGAGGGCCTCCCTGCTCTGGAGCCAGTCTGGGAGAGCTGGGAGTGTTCACTTGGAGAGGACTCCAGGGACACCTTAGAGCTCCTTCCAGTTCCAGTACTGGGATCCAAGAGAGCTGGAGAGCGACTTGGACAAGGTATAGAGTGACAAGATAAAGGGGAATGGCTTTAAGCTGAAAGGTAGATTTAGATGAGATATGAGGAAGAATTTAAACATTTAGGTGATGAGGCCTAAATGACAGAGATTAGGTGACAGAGATTGCCTAGAGAAGCTGTGGCTGCCCCACCTCTGGAATTGTCCAAGTCTGGGTGGGACAGGGCTTGGAGGAACCTGGTCGGGTGGTTGGCATCTCTGCCCGTGGCAGGGGGTTGAAACTAGATGATCTGTGAGGTCTCTTCAAAACCACACTATTCTAGGATTCTGTGAGTCTAAAAAGTCACTCAAAGGTCCTTATGCCATCAGAAAGTGAGCAGAAGCAGACCACGTGCAAGTCTGTGCCATTTGTGGGGTAAGCTTTGCTAAGTCCAGATCTTCATTTTCCTGAGTTGCCTTACTTTAATGCATCTCCCACATGCATCCCCTCTTCTTCATCCATTCCTATTGGCCAAGAACTTGCAGATTTTAGAACATGTGATTTCTTAGTTGGGAGAAATTTACTAACCTTAACAGCCAAGCAGCAAACACTCTCCAAAGCACAGGTTCCCCACTTGTTAGAGCAAGAATCATGGGGATCAGTCCTGGACTTACCTTTATGTTGGTTTGTACTCCTCTACAGCCCAGAAATCTCTGTAACTTAACTCCCTGCACTCAGACACAGTAGTATTTTACAGATTCACTCTAAGTGTGGACAGTGTTCAACATAGAAGCAGATGATTCATTTTTTTGAAAAGGTCTCAGCTTCTCAGTGGGTAGTCATTCACATGGATTATATACCAAAGTGAGACCCTTGCCTTTTGACAGCAAGATTAAGGCTTTGTATTCCTCCATGTCTTTTTGATAAATTTGGTCTGTGACATGCTGCACCCATTGACCAAGATTAATGACCCAAAAATGGGAATATATGTAGGTGAAATACTGATCAGTATAGCCTTTAAATTGGTGGGATATCCATCATCCATTTTTGTTATTACCTCTTTAGCTGTACCTGATTCTTATCCCACTGCCACCCCTGCCCACTGAAGTTAATTTTTCTACAGATTTGTTTTGAGATCCATCTTCCTACTCATCATTCTTTAACTGATCAGACATTGGGAAATTGTATTTCCTGTGGCAGAGCTCACTGCTAGCTCTTCCCATCTCTCTCTGTTTGGCAGTGGATGAGCACTTTGCTCATTCTAAATTGCATTTCAAAACAAAGTTGCCCTAGAAAGAAATTATTCAGCCTGGGGCTAGAATGTTTGCAGTGACTCTTCAAGTTGGGAAACCAGTAAAGGTGGTTTCTTTTCAGAAAGTGTGGAGGTCAGAAGTGCTTGATTGCTGTTCTGTATTAACTTACCCAAGGCATCCTACCCTGGCCAGCAACCACTGGATCATTTATGGGGGATGCAGCTAACTCAGAGTTGGAGAGAGCACTACAGTGAATTGCACTTACCCTCGCCACTGCTGGCAACTGTGTGTGGCAGTGGCTGTTCTTGGTGAGTGCTAGCTTCTAGCAATATTGCTTGAGTACTCTTGGTTTAAAATTATCATAATTCTAGTTTCAAAGGAATACTTTTGTGGCAAAATTGATAAGTTCCCTACTTAGGGTGAAAAATGGTGCAGGAGGGATGAGGGGTTGACAGTTACATTTGGTCATCATATCTGGACATAATCAATGTAATTTGTTTTTATTTTGCATACAGTACACTCAGCCCTTCCTCTACCCTACTGTTACTCTCACTGATGCCTCTTCAGAAGGAGCCAGGCTCTTGGGACTTGTCCTTCCATCCATTAGCTCCACTCAAGCTCAGAAGAGACTGCAGAAAGAAGGCTTTTACAAAGAGGGTGGAAAATCACTGCCAGATGTTTCCCAGAGGGGTGGTGGATGCCCCATCCCTGAAAGTGTTCAACCATCCCTGAAAGCATCCAAGGCTCCAAGCAAGCTATTCTAATTGAATGCTCCTGCTTATTGTGGGGCAGATGGACCAGGTGGCCTTGGAAGATCCCTTTCAACTCAAACTAGTCTATGATTCTGTGATTGCAAACCAAAAGCTTTGCAATTTTCTGCTCCTGGCAACAAAGCAGCTCTGGAAGTCAGCCAGCAGGGTAGCAGGCAGGGGTATCCCTGAAAGGCAAAATGCCTGTAGTCAGTGGGTTTGGCTGCTCAGGCCAGGCAGTGATCACCAGGGCAGGGTTTATCAACACAGTACAAAAAAGAAAAGCCCTTCCTGGTCTATGCTTTGGGAAAAGCTAACTGAGTGTACACACTCTTTTCATATATTTTTAGCTACCTTTAAAAAAATGTTACTGTTGAAACTGTATCTTCTATTTTACTTGAAAGGCTTATATATTCTCCTTTTTATATTCACGATGGTCACAGGACAGCTGGAACTCTAGAACTTAGATTGATTTCCACAGTGATTGGCAGTTCAGTCAGATAACAACCAACAAATGGATTAAAATATGATATATTGCCACATACCGTTATCCCAGCTGTTAGTATCAAGAACTTGCTGATGCTTCACACAAATGGTATCTAACCTGACATTTAAAATAACAATATATGAAAGCACATAGACCCTGGCAGCCCCAACTAGCCCTGTCACTGCAGTCTCGCTACTTTCCACAGCAGTGGTGCTGGGGAATGCACAGTGCCATGAACCTCCTTGCAGTGCCTGAGGGATAGGTCCATGCTAACAGTGGGGATTGGTCCTTGACCATGGCCTTCCATCTGATCCAGACCAGCCACATAGCCAAAATAAAATCTTTTCATCTTATAATTGTGAAATAATTTAGGTTGGCAAAGACTTCTACAATTAGTGAATCCAACCATTAACGCAGCACGTAAATTCCACATGTGTACATCTTTTAAATCCCTTCAGGGATGGTGACTAATCCTCTTTTCATCTCCCATCAGTGGTGGGGTCTGTGAATGGCTTTTCTTCCAAGTCTCTGAAGGAACTTGCTCAAACTCACCATGTCTTGTGCCTGAATTGATGATCTTTGGCCCCAGCATCACTCAAAAGGCACAATCAGACAATCCCTCATTCATCTTGCCATGATTCACCCAGGTGTCATCCAGAAAATTGTGCCTTTCTGCCCCTCTTTTTCCTAGTCTCCTTAAAGGTCAACCAATAGTTTCCTTTTTTGTTACACCCATCACCTGACAACTCAACAGTGACTTTTCCAGCCTTGAAGCTCTGGTTTATGTTTGTCCCTGATGCAGTGCAGGTGTCAAGGGAAGGCCATGCAGACACTTCCAAAACGGAAACAAACTCCCCTGTGCTCATAAATAGCAGCTGCCCACCGATCACCTTTCACAGCACCTTGTTGCCAGAGCATGAGAAACAAACACAAAGAATTTGTCTTGCTGTACCAAGACAAATTTCTCAATCTGCACATATACTGTCTGGAAAGGAGAGGTGGCCCCTGCCCACAGGAGGAATCGGGAATGTCACCAAAAAGAGTCTCATGAAGTGTCAGATGTTGCATTGTAAAGGGGTGATCTCAGTTTGGGAAGAGACAGTGGTTCTGGACTTACACTGTGTAAAAAAGACTTTGCACAACAGTCCTGCAGAAAGGAGTGAATGAGTATTGACTCCTTCAACAGAGTCAGGAGAAGATGTCTCCTGCAAATGAGTAAGAAATTTAGATTCATCAATTGAAACTGAAAACAAACAAAGAAAAAGATGACTATCTGAAGAGGTACTGACAGGGCTTGGAAAATTGATGAGTAGAAAATAAAACATATATTACAAAACTGTTTTTCCAGCTCTGTGCAGAAGTCCTCACAATAAGCAGGGAAAGGAACTTGTCCTGCCAATGTGAGACGATATTTACAGTATCTTGAAATTTGTCACTTGAAACCCTAAAGCCATGGTCACTAGTCTTTGCTAAGGATAATCCCCCTGAAGAAATTAAATATTTATTATTTTTAAGCTGCCACTTCTTTGAGAGCACATAAAGCCCTAAGAATGAAAATGAAGTGTAAAAATAAGTCTCTCTGCAGCTACAAGAAATGCCACAGTATGGCGAGGGGGACGTTTTAATACCACTTAGCTGACTAAATAAAAGTATCAGCATCAGTAGGATTTTGCAAGCCTACTGAGAAGTGTAAATAAGTTTAGAATTCTACTCTTCATATCCATTTATCCCTCCTAATTCCTTCTCAGCACAGGTGCTGCAAAACTTAATGCCCAGACTTCAGCAAACCTTTTAAAATCTTTACAGGGAAATTGCAATCAAGAAAATACAGCTTATTATTATAAATAACACACACAATACCTATATTTAGTGTTTGGGTTCAGCAGTGTGTAGCACCAATATCTGTGCTGTGCTGCCAACCTGCAGATTATCCACAAGAATCTTTACAAGCTTCTATTTAGTCAATATTGGGCCACAGGAGTATTTGATGACTTACTCAGTGCAGCCAGGGAGAGTAAAGCATTTACAGTCTCTTGTAGTAGGGAGTGAAACGGAGTTCTTCCCATGAAAACAAATGCTGAAATCACTAATTGCTGTTTTTGTCTCTACTCCTGCTCCAAAGTGAACACAAATGTCAGACTGTCTGCTCTGCATCCCTTTGCTTCTATTCACAGTTAAAAAAAAAAAAGGTATATAACTACAGTGGAAATAATAGGAAGTATTTAGATAGCAATTGCATATATTGATTGATAAATTGGAAAAGTTTCTCCAAGGATATATATAAGAAAAAGCACATACCTTCTCTTGTATTTGTTGGTATCCCAAAAGTTCCAATTTCCCAATTTGCCAATGGGAAACAATTTGGAGGCTGTTGCAACTGTCATGCTTAGCAACCATTAGCAGTAATTATCACAGGATTAACTACACCGCTTATTGCTCCAGAACTATTACATGGCTGTAACTGAGTTAATTCTCCTAAAAGGCAGGGAGCTACCTCCTGCATTTATGATTATAAACTTGGAGCAAGGACAGTATTTTTATTCTGGCTTAATACAGAATACACCACATAGTGGACTTTTATTAAAAAAAAAAAAAAAAGATATTGCAGTGGAGAAATCCATCAGTTTGTTTTCTGTCTCCCAGCCCACACATCCAATTCCCTGGCCTCTACCCCTTGAGCAGAGAGGAAAGCAGTAGTGCAGAGAAACCTTTTTTTCCTGCTCTTTCCACACGTATTCTATGTATGCACCTAAAAATACATAAAGGAGCAACAAAATAAGTATTAGGGCTTGCTCCTCTAATCAGCATAAAGCAATGAAAATGAGAGGTGCTGCTATTAGATGGTTTCCTTTATTATTTAACATGTGTGTGTCTACAGTAATTATGGACAGCTGATAAATAGCCATTTTACAATGGCTTGTGAATGTGCTGATACTGCCATGTATAATCACTCCATAAACTTCACAGTGTGTTAATTATTTCTGCCCTACCTTGTTTGCCCCCTTAATTTAGTCTCAAAAATTTCCTCCTTCTGTGCAGCCTTTATCAGGCAGCTCTTCCAATGCATTACCTTCTTTATTGCTAAATGAAATATTATTGATGCTTTGTTTTGGCACTTCCCTTTCCTAGGAAAAGATGTCTTGTTTGGGACAATTTAAAAATCCATCCATTACAGGTGAAAAACTCATCTGGGATGACAGTGCTGGAATTTCTTTCACCTGCATCCAGGGAAGGTAGAAAACAATTCTGCAGAGCTGACAGGACAGGGAGCCAGACCCTCATAAGCATAAATCAGAGAGGCTTTGCTGAAGACGAGGGAGTTATTTTTCATGTAAGGAGATGGCCACGTGCACTCTCTGCAGCAGTGCTGGAGTGGCATCAAACACTGACCCCAGGCTGGAGGAAACATCTTAGCATGCAAGAACCTCCACTGCAATAGGGCTTTTTATAATTGTTTTAAATGATGGAAGTTTTATGATATTACATTAAACTTAGTCTCCGTGGCAAGAACCACACACAGGCTCTTTGTTACTCTTTGTGACATCCAACAGCTGGAGACTGGGAGCAGCACTAGATAAGTGTATTCATCAGATGACTGAGCAAATGCATTCCCTTTAAATTATTGTTCTGTTTGTTCTTATGTTTACTGTTAGCTCTGCATCTCTAAGTAAGTTGTTGCATACTTGCCTTTGAACACCCCTTCTGGGAAGGGAGTGATTTGCATTAGAGCTTCCTGGAGAACTGGCAAAAGCACCTTTAACCAGTGTGTTCAGCTATTTGGGATAGCAGGTTTTTTGCTTCTTACAGATGCTTACAGATGTGCCAAATTCAAAGATGGGCCATACTGAGGTCTTAGCTCTGAAACCTCTGAGAAAAAGATTAGACATGGGACTTCATTCTGATTTTATTCTACCTGGGCTAAAAGTTGGGCTTCACTGCCAGTTAAAAGAAACAGGTTACACCAACCTACATTAAAACACTTTGGTTCTTGAGCAGTGTAAGCATTACCACCTGTAATCTTTTTGTCACCTTCCTGTGCCCCTAACTGGAAGGACAAACTATGGGACAGCAGGTTCTTGTCAATAAGAAACTGTGATGTGGAGAGGCAAGTTTTGCATTGAGGTTTAACTGATGCATCTCTGTATCTCAAAACCCTTGTGCCAAAACTCTGACACACTTCTACCCCAGAGCCACTTTGCTATGGGTTTTTTATGATTTCCAGGCTGCACTGTTTCCTTTAGAAATTGCTTTCACACCTCCATTATACCCTTCAACACCCTTGAAGTGTTTATTCATTGGTACAAAACTTCACATCCTGAAAGATCTGCTTAGCGTGCTTTGGGACAAGGAGATTGATTTTGGCAGAGGATCCCCAAAACAAGAGTTTATTGCCAGTGCCAGCATGGGAAAATTCTCACTCAGCTAGATTGCTGAAGCTCTCTTCTTGTAAAAAACATGTGATATGCTATCTCATACCATTGTATGATTGTTTTAAAGGACAGAAATCAAGTATGCAAACCAGAAATCAAATATGCAAACCAGAAGGCAAACATGCAGCTCACAGTCGCCCAATAAAAGTATGCAACAGGACTTCCAAGCCCTTAACTTCAGTGGACCCATCCATTACCAACTCCGTGGCTTGAAACGACCTTAGAACAAGACTTCACAAATATTCTGTGATGTATCTTCTGACTAATTCCAGTTTCTTTTTCCAGCTTATGGAAATAGTCATAATAAAGCACAGTCCCCACCCCCACCCATGGAGCAAAGGAATACAAGGAGCACAGCAGGTCCAGGGTAGCAGCATCACAGGTGACACACAAACGTACCCAAACTCTGCTCCTTCTTTTTTTATTTACTTGGGGAATTACATTGTCTAATATAAAGACACAACTGGAATTTGCATTCCTGGAAATATTTCCACGGTAATCTGTGGGCAGTAATTTTTCACAAGAGATTTCAGTTATTCATGGAGGCCTGAGAATAAAACTACTACATGCATACCTCACCCACACATTGAAGTGCAGGTGTCTGTGGTACAGATTTCTGCTCTGCACTGTTTCTTAGTATTCAAACATGGTTAGTGCCAATAAGACAAATTTATTAAAGGCTTCCTATGCTACATGAAAAGGATAGGTTGGCAGAAGAAGGTGGGAGTGTTCCTGTTTTCATAATTGCAGCCAGAGTTGCTAACAAACACAATTTCAGTCCTGTTAATGTAGGGAGTGGAGGGCTGCCATGTTTGTGCTATGCTACTTATTTCACATTTTCTCCATGACTCACCATCAAGGGTAAAGCACAAAAAGGGAAAGTTAACGATCAGTTCCCAGAAAATATGAACATTAGTTCCTTGCTGATGAAGGACTTGCTTTACAGTTCATTGATTACATTCTATCAAGCAGTACTTGCTTTTACAAATGCAGAGACACTGAAAACACTGGATTCTTGTGCATGTCTAATACTCCACCTCATTAGGGGAATGGCGCCAAATTCCCTGGTGTTTGGCTGATTTTTTTCCTATGACAGATCCTTTGCTCTGACTGAACACCAAGCAGAACAGAAAGGCTTTGCTGTGAGCTGTATCCAGGCTGTTCTGCATTATTTCACCACTGTGTATTCAGTCAGACCATATTTCCACATGAGAAAGCATCTGCTTCAGCACACTAACAGCCTCCTGCATTAACTTTTCCTTCTGATTTTATTCACAGACACTGCAGATGGGGATAAAGCATTTCTCAGGGCTCTTCGTGATGTTGTGCATTGGCTTTGGTTTGTCCATTCTCACCACTATTGGGGAACAAATCATGTACAGACTGGTCCTGCCGCGAATTAAGAAGAAATCCAAGATGAAGTACTGGCTCCATACCAGTCAGGTACATGTTCTAAAGGGACCCTGTGAAAGTTGTTGTGTGGCTGACTAAGAAAGCCTGGACAAAGAACAAAGTATAAAATGTTGTAAGAGCACTGACAGTTGGCATTTGAAGGGTGACAGCAGCTTCTGGAGCTTAAAAAGGCTGAACTAAGGATGAAATGGGAAACACAGAGGAAACAATTAAAATATTCAGTCGCAAAGCTCACAGAAGGACCTTTCCATTTGCACTTGTAGCCTCACAGCTCAGCTCTTTTGGATGACAGAAGCAACAGTGTTGTTATCCTGAACTGGCAAACCAGAACATTTTATCTCAATGTTACAGGTTCCCAAACCTGTGAGGCATGCAGGAAATGCTGGGTAACCTCCCTCATTACTCTAGAGACACTAATGGGACAGATTTGCTCTGAGTGTTTGTTCTAAAGCAAGAAGTTACGTTACAGCAAAAGGCACAAAAGGGAAGAGCTTCCATTGCTTTAAAGCAGCACAGTTAAAGAAATACTTTCAAACTACTTTAACACCAAGGATTTTTCCCAAAGTATTCATCAACCTTTCAGCTTGCCCTTCTTTGGGAAAGTACAGGAAAATAAATCTGTTATAATGACAAAGCACAGACAATTGCTTGTATCCTTCAGTGTGCAAAATAATTTATGCTCAAGTCCATCAGACAAAGCCTAAATTGTTTACCTATTTGTGGAGCCATTTTTAATCTTGCTTTTACTAATTTATGTTTCTCTTTTCCCTCTAGAGATTACATCGTGCTCTGAACAGTTCATTTATTGAGGAAAAACATCAGCCTAAGAAAAAACGCCTAGAAAAGAGGTAGGAAGTTCTCTATGCCTTAAAACACAAACTATTAAAATCACTTTGAAATTAAATACCTTGTGTCTGGATATGTAGTTATGGATCTAAAACACCCCAAAGGTAATAGAATAATAACAAAAAAAAAAAAAGGAAACAAGAGAGAAGTGACTAATGAGGGAGGCAGAAATATTTTTAGTAAAAATAGAATTCTGTATTATATTTAGAAAATAATAGAATTATTTTTCTAGTATTAAATCTAGAAATCTTGTTATTTCATGATTTTGCATACAGCTAATAAAAAACCTCCCATTCCAAAGATAGGCTTTGCAGTTGAAGTCCACTGCCCTTGTGTTTAGGGGTTGAATGACTCCCATGCCAAAGTATTGGCAGGTGACCAGGGTTTTGGGAGGCAGAGCCTTTAGAGGGAAGAAGAGATCTGGCACTCACATACCTGAAACTCCTTCAGCTCTCTTCTTCTATAGAATGAGAAATAATAAAGCTGAGGAGAGGAAAATGCAGTCCCTTCAGAAAACATTGTGTCCAACAAGTGTTGGAGTAAAAATGAGGCAACAACCTTGCCTTGTTTTCATAGTCTGTGTCTTCTGCAGAGGAGACAGTGGGATGTACAGCTTCCAGGAACACAAGGGATTGTATGGAACTGTGCACATACTCAGCAACTCAACCCTACTGCATTTTGTAACAACATAGACAGCAACAGTGCTTTTCTACAGAGAAGTTTGGGCACAGAGTAGAGAATAGAAAAAGTCTTCCAGAATATTTTACTGGATGTTTGGCCTGACTGAAACCTGCAGATGTCAATGTATGTTGTGTTTCTTTGATATTCCACTGCTAAAAGCAGCAAATATAAACAAGTAAGCATCTCGAAGCTCTTAAGCTGCCTTTATACACACAAGTGTCTAAAAATGCCTGCAACTGATCTCCTCTGTTCATCCCTTCATCTTGTCGAAGAACACCATGTATGGCACCTCCTTGCATACAGCCACTCCTGGCTTTTGATCTCTGAGCAGCAGGAGAGGCAATGAGTGCTGCAAAATGTTTTCTCCTGCTGCACCCTCCTTGCTGGGTGGAACAGGAGGAGATGATCCATAAGCTCCCCAGGCAATGGCTTAGAAAACGATCCTTGCAAATAATCTTCCATCTTGAGAGAGTGAAGATGTACTGCTGTCCAAAACCTCTGTCCACACAGCCCACGGGTGTGTGCATGCACACATACACGTTGTCCTTGTTCTTTTGGGCATCTGGGCTGCTGTTTGCACAGAATTGGGATTAATTTAACTTGACAGAGCCAAGAGTGGGGGTTCCAGCCTGTCATGAATGCTGATATGGCAAGGCAAAACACAGAGCTCTCAAATCACTTGCATTATCACACGTGCTTTCATTCCTGCTGGGGACTGAGGAACTCTTAAAATACCAAAGATACCGAAAAGAGGTGCAAAGAATTGACATCATGCTGTTGCTGGTATCCTCAAGGAGGAAAAATCTGTTGGGTTTTTTAAGGTCATAACTTCCCAAAAACTAGGAGAGCTGGTTGGCATCAGTAGCTCAATTGTAAATGTTTTTATTGACTTGGTGAAACTGGAGTGCTAACTGTGGACTCTGGGATTTATTAAAATCAACTGCCCAGACTTGAGAGTCTTCCCATTTTTTATTTTGAAATATGAGAAAAAAGCTGATATGCACAAAAATAAACAATCCTATGTACACACCCCTGCTGGGATTTCCTGAGCTCTCTGGAGCATGATCCAGGCAGGGGCTGCTGCTCTCTTCCAGCACATCTCTTGGAGAACACCCCTGATTGCCACCTCCTTGAACAAAATTTCTTTGCAAGTTCCTTTACTGCAGGCTGGTGAGAAAAGTATCCACCCCAGAAACCAACTGTTTTCAGCAGTGACAGCCTAAAATATCAACCACCTTCCTTAACCTGCCCACTGGGAGCTCACAGAGAGAAGCCTTTTGTCCAAGGGTGCCCACAGAAGAGCTCAAGGATTGAGCAGTTTGAAATGCAACTGCTTCAGAGTTTAGACCTCCCTTTAATCAAATGAACACACACCAACTTGTCTGAAAGGGAAAGCAGGCAGGAAAGAGAAGCTCCTCTCCCACAACAGCAAATTTCTGTTTCCTTAAGTTCCAGTTGGAGGATGGAGGCCATGGGCTACTCCTCCATTTGGGAAGGAACCCTGGGAGGGCAGCAGAGGGAACTTCCCCAGAGAGCAAGAACTCGTTCTCTGGAATCAAAATATTATGGAAATACTTCTGCAGGAAAAGAAATTGAAGCGTTTGAAAAAGTTTCCAGATGGGAATTTGTGCCCCACTATGACAACCCCAAAGTCTCTGTGGTGTGTCAGGAAGCTCAGGAATGAACCTGCAAGGCTTGGATACCTTGGATACCAAATCATTGGTGTCCGTCCCCCAAAGCACAAGCAGCTCCCCAATAAGACTTCAAGACCAAAGGACAAACCTTCCCCTTCCACCTCTCTACACCAGCTCTAGGGAGTCTCTTTCCTTCTCCATGCAAATGCATGAGCCAGGATAGAGTAATAACATGCAAAGGACTAATGCTGTAATAAACTTGCACATTGCAACCACAAAAGCTTACAGAAGGCTTTGAAGGACTCAGATTTTCCTGAGTTGCAGCTGAGTAATTTCATAACTAAAAAAAAAAAAAAAAAGAGTTTTATGGAAGATGACATTCAGGGTTCTGTTCTAGCCTCTGCTATGGTTAAATCACAAAAATTCGGTCATTTACATTCATGATTTGTGCTTTGCAAGAAAACATAATTCCAGAGAGAAAGTAATAATATTTCTATGTGATATGTAACAGCAGCTTTATATTTTTCCAGTAGGATGGCTCACAGGGGAGGTCTGCACACACACAAGAGCAGGCTCTGATGTGGTATTAACTCTCCTCTATCTGTTCAGGGCCCACGTGGGGAACAGCCAGCATGTGGTGTGGAACACAGCCAACCTGCGCAACTGCCACCGAAAAAAATACATCTGCACTGATGAGGGGCAAAATGAGGTGACAATCCAACAGCACCAGGACGTCCCCCTGCCACAGGGGACGAGAGAGACTCCGCCTTCCTTAACCACCAACGGGAAAGCAGAGTCCCTCAACACTGCGAGGACCTCAGTGCTGCAAGAGCTGACAGAGCTAGAGAAGCAGATCGAAATCATCAAGGAGGAGCTGCAGCTCGCTATTGTCAGGAAATCAGAGCTGGAAGAGTATGCAAGGACAAACAGAACTGCAGAGTCCTAGGCCAGCATACCTGGGCCCTTCTCCTTTTCTTGTTTTCTCCCCTTCCTCTGTAAAATTTGTAACACGCTTTTGTAATGCCAGAAAGGGGTGCAAAAATAAAGCAGGCAATAAGCTCTTCAGGAGAGCAGAATTGCAGCAGCCCACAGCCACTGCCACCCTCCTGAGTCTCCCTCCTCTCACAAGTTTCTTACTCTCCTGGAAAACAGCAGCCATTCCCAAAGGACTCTCCCAAAGGAGAGACAAGGAGCATACCAATGAGAGTTTTTCATTTCTCCACCTGACAGTACAGTGAGGTTCTACTTTTTTAGCCCTTTCTGTGCATTAATTAAAAAAAAAAAAAAAAGATACCCAGAAAAAGGTTCAAACTGTTCATTGGCAGTATGTCACTTTGTTGGTGCATTTTTGTTGTGTTCTGTATGGGTCTAGTCTCTGTTCATGTGAAGGCTCCTCACAGATGCCTCTTTATGGCAAGTGCTATCCTGAGTTGGCAGTCCCTTCCCTCCTGGCACAGGCTCATGAGACAAATTCCTAGTGGCAAACGCACCACACACCATTCCCTCAGCTGTGTCGGTACAAGTGGAGGTGTGGCTGCTCTGAGACTGTGGTGAAAGGACTCACGCAGCTTAAAATAACTTGGCAAAAAACAAACCACCACTTCTGTCTGCCTGTGAGCCTAGGCTGGGCTTCCACTCCCTCCCAGAGAGAAGCTGTGCAAACACTACACCAGCAGGTGAAGGGATGGAGTCACAGTGGCACAGGGCAAGGATGAGAAGGGAGAGGGGGCACTACTGTAAATCAGTATTTACTTCAAAAAGTGAAACATTTGCCAGTGTGAAACTACTCCCTTAATATTATCTGTCTTAGCATGACAATAAGGTCCTTTCTGTCAGATGAGGTGACTGAAGGGACTCTGGACCATGATTTTTCGGATACCAAGGTCCCATCAAAACCAAAAGGAGTCATCAAAACCACCCTGTGGATGAAGAATGAGAATTGTGGTTTCAGAGGCAATGTACTGAATGGAGCTCTCTCCCTCCTGGGTGATATGGGGAAGGAAGGGTAAGCTGTTCAGCATCTGAATAAACACTGCATCAACCCAACTGACTGTGTTTTTTAAATAGGGTTTCTACTAATTTTTGAAAACCACTTCCCAACACATCCTGTATTACAGAGAAAAATAAAGTTTGAACAGTCTCTTAAATCTGGTCTCCCAGATAAGTCACCAAAGTAATTTTTACCCTCCCTGTATCTCCAGCCACCTGTAGGAATGTTGCCCAGGGTATTCTTGTTAGGTATAGTTCAAAGGCTGCAGGCACATTGATGAAGACTTATTGCACCTCTAACCTTTGAAAAACCCTTGCACATGAAAAGCTTTGCATCTGCACTAAAAGCTGATCACAGCGAGACCCAGACTAATTAGCCTAATCAAGAGCTGATTCCCTGCTCAGGGCTTGTTCTCTGGTTTTGTGTCTGCTCCTTCCAATGCAGTAATACAGGGAAGAGAAATAAGGACATAAAACAGGAAAGTGGGATGCACAGGCCTTCACCTTGGTAGGTCTAATAGATCTGGGATGTCCCCGCATTCCTGACAAACTTTATGGGCAAGGCACTGCTGTTAACTTTTCTTGCTTTCCCTTCTCCTCCCTCCCTCTTTAGATAATCAGCTTTTTAGAAAGAGCTTTTTCTTTGTGTAGCATCTGGTACCTCACAACCTCCAACATCACTTGGTTGGAACAGATAAACATTTCTCTTTTCATTAAAACACTAGGAAAGGAGTATTTCAGTCCAATTTTGTAAGTATTTTTATCAAGGCTTTTATGTCCTTATCTCTACACACATGAGCCTAGAAACAGACTTTAAAAAAAAAAAAAGTAATTGAAAATGTTAATCATATCCTAAACAAAAATGTTTTGCTTCAAAGCTCTTAATACCATATCCTTCAACAAATCAGACTTCATTTAAAAGCAAAAATATAAATGGAAAAATGTCAACCACCTAATAACTATTGTTAAGCAAGCGTTATTTCTGGTGGTTGTCTGAGGAGCTTCTCCCATGTCAAATACAGAATAGGGATTGCTCTAAATTACTGCAGCACCAACCGTGCCTTTTTGGAAAAGACCCAAGTTACTGCTGCCCAACAGAGACATACTTTGGCATGTTATTTTCTTGTTCAGCCACTGCTCCTGGTCCCCTGGGGACTGGAGATTGCTGTGGTTTTCTGTGGGAAGGGGAGTACCACAGGTAATCAGTGCCTGCAGACTGGCAGAGAGGGGATGATCTCCTTTGACAGAAGGTGCACGGGAGACTGGAGACGAGGCTCTTTCTTGTCTAAGACACAGAATTTAGAGAACCTTTTCTTAAAGAATACCTGTCACCCCTTTACTTTTTTTTACCCCAGTACTTACCAGTCCTGATAAATTTTAATTATTTCCGTATATTCTGTTTGTCAGTGGTTTTTATTAAAAGCAGAGAGAAACTCAGTTATTTCCAAAATGAGCTTGAAAGAAGCTATTACTTTGAAACAAAACCAAGACACTTTTCTTGCTAAGGGAGAACAGAAGTTTCCAAAACTCCTCTGTGAAACTCACGCAGATTGTTTGAAGTATCCATTTCCTGCCATGAGCTGAGGGAAGCCAACCTGGGCAGCATGCACATAAAGCACAATTTCAACAGAAAGGTGATACAAGAGTGACTGAGGAAGGACAGAGGGGCTTTGCAGCTCTGCTGAGGCAGTTCAGTTCAGATTGCTGTTCATAGCTGTAAAAGGAGCTCTTGCTGCTGTAGCAAAGCTGTTTGAAGATGCAGTCAGTTTGTTCATGAGTCAGGTCCTGGTTGTGATGAACAAGCATTTGTACCCCAGAATCTACCAGCAGCACTACCACACTATTCTTCAGCAAACTTCCTGCCAGAACCTGTAATCCTGGGAGCAACTTCCAGGGAAAGGGAAAAAGCTTCTCATTTCCTTTTAACATCTCTTACACCATGGCAGAAAGTCTCAGCAGCCCAGGTTCCCCTTGGAAAGGCAGGATGCTGTGTTCCTTCTCACTTTTCAGGATGCCTCATCATCTGCAAGAATATTCATATATTCTGAATGTCTCCCCCAAGATAATAAGGAATAGTATAAGAGCCTGTGATGAACTCCTTTCACTTTGTATCTGTTATTTCCTGCAGAGAGGGGATACACGAGCGCAGTAGAGATTCCATGCTTTAGGGAAGGGACATCCATGAGACAAACCTCTGACAGGTGAACCTTCCATGCAAATTAGGTTTACAGGGAAAACAGTCCTCTCTAGGAAGAAATGTTGCAAATCATCAACGTCCCATTTTGATTTTAGGAGCAGATTTCAGATGCAGCCTCCAAGCACAGGGAGCACTGAGACTCTAAGCCACCCAACATGCCTGCCAAAATTCCCAGCAGCCATGATAAAGTGACTGCAGAAATAATGCAGCTCCTTGGCCCTCGTGTTGTGTCAGGAATAAGCTACTGGGGATCCAGCTAAAGGGACAAAAGTTGTTCTAGTTGAGCATATTCAGAAAGCAGAAGAAGGAAGGAATTAAGTGTCTCTACTGTAGAATTTTAAGCTTGTGAGAAATGTTTCCAAGAACTGGACACAAAGGATGGGAGCACAGATAGTATCAGAGGCAAGAGAACCAGAAAAACAAAACCCAACAACAGCTTTAATAAGAATTTGTACGTAACAAGATTAATCTTTGTGGTAAAGTTGCAGCAAAGGAACCGCTAGAAATCCTTTCCTGGGAAGTACAATGACAGTAATGCCTCAGCCTAGGGAAAAGTGAGCACATTGACCAGGGCTCATCAGTGGCATGCTGTTTTCTAAGGGTCTCCAAGATCTTTCCTTTCTCCTCTTCTGGGATAGTGAGATGTTCAGTGTTTGTTTGGGGCTTGGGAGGATGTTTCCTAGTGCACCAGCCAGGTTCTTGCCCTGACTCAGGAAGATACACAGGTACCAAAGGAGTTGCTCCACTGGGTCTACAGATTCAGTTCCTTGGCCTCTATTGGGCCTGCTAATTGGGAAACACTTCCCTCCCAGGAGCAGTGCCATCCCTTGATGGAATTTAATTAGCATCCAAAGCAGAGCCCTCAAATAAAGCTCTCACTAATTGCTGCTGCAGCTCAGCTTCTATGCCACCACGGCAGCACTTCAGTTGCCTCTTCCCACCTTGGCAGTGTGAAAGTGAGGGATGGGAAATTTCCTCTCAGGCACAAAGAGCACACAAAAACTGAGGGCAAGACCAAAGGGACAGGGCCAAGAAAGGAAGCGAGATCCAAAGTGTGTTTCTTTTGAGACCCTGAATGCACCTCCCAGAAGACACTGCAGCTCAGGCGGCAGAAGCTGACAGAGAGGGAGGGAGGCTGGCTGGCTCAGCACAAGCAGAGGCTCTGTCAGGGCTCAGCCAATGTAGATCCTGTGGAAGTCGTTGGCCCCGAAGGCCGCATTGCACTTGGGGCACTTGCGCTGCCGGGTGTCGTAGCGCGTCTTCACGCACTCGAAGCAGAAGACGTGGAAGCACTTGGTGAGCACCGCGTCCTTCTTGCGCATGTTGCAGCACGGGCACGTCAGGCGGGCCTGCAGCACACAAACACACAGAGCTGTGAGGGGCCCTGCAGCCAGCTGCTGTGCTCAGAGATGTCTCAAGGTGAAGATGTCCTTCCATCCTCAGAAGGACAACGTGCTTTCTTCCATGCCAGAGTGCAGATGAGAGATGTCAGATACTGAAAGTGTGCCTACACACCTTCTGACTGAAGTATAAAGGGAAGCTGATAGACACAGATAATTACCTTATAATCCTTGATTTCCTCCATCAGGATCTCATCGCAGTTGGGAACCATGTCGGGCTTCTTTGTGGTCTCCAGCTTCCTGCGCAACCTAGAAATATCTTCCTGCATAAAAACAGGAGACCAAGTGAAAGAGCTGTACATTCTCTGTCACACCTTCTTCAGGGACAAAGAGAATGTGCACCTGGCTAAGTCATGCCACCCATACTTTTATCCCCTATAATCCAAGAGACAACACGATCATCTGACGCCACAAGTATAGTCAGTTATCAGAGGACAAAATCTGAAAGAGCCAAGACCTGATGAAGTCAAAGTGAAACTGGACACCAAGAGCATTTAGCTGAAACCCTCTGCAAGCTCAATGCACAAGAAAGACACTTAAAGCAGACAGATCTTGAAGGATTGTGCATAGGATACATACCTCAGCCCTTTTGAAGCTGAACATCTCTATCTCTCTAGTTACTCTCCTACCAATCAAATAATGCGTGACTATGTAAACCAAGATAAGAAGTAAATATAAACAATGTTTAGAAATGCAATAGACAGCTTTTGCTGGATTCATATTGAATCATGCAAGTCCTTTGTCTTCTCTCCTCAGTCCTGATCTAAATTGTCCCAGGAAATTAACACCAGAGGCAAAAGCTGCTCTTGAAATAGTAGAGCAGGCTATCACTGACAGGTCCACTGGATACACCCAGAAATGTGTATTACTGTGTTTATTTTCATGGTTGATTTCCATCCTACTACTATTACTGGACAATGGGATACTCAGTGGTCTGACCCTTTGCAGGTTTTAGAGTAAATGTTCCTACCTCACCTATAATGATGGCACCTACCATCTTTGAGTTAATTGCCCAGTTAATCATCAAATGCTGTCAAAGATGTTTACAATTGACTGCAAAAGATCCTTCCAAAATTATTATCCCTGTCATGCAAGAAAACTTGAATGGTGCTATGCCAACAACACAGCTTTCCAAAGGGCCTTCTAAGCTTCTCAGGGCAAATTAGTTACCACATACCAAGTCATACATTACTGCACATGAGTAAAACCACTGCACCATCCCTAAAACCTCTGAATAGCCCAACACCCTTAAAAGGCATTACTGTATTTACCAATGGTTCTGGGAACATGACAAAGGCCATTATGACATGGAAGAAAGAAAGTGAATGGCAAACATTGGAAGGTTATGAGAATGGGTCACCTCAGTTACTGGAGCTACATGCTCTAGCTATGGCTTTTCAGCATTTTCCCCACATTCCTTTAAACATTGTCACTTACTCTGCCTATGTTACTGACATCACACAGAGATTAGACCAAGCTCTGCTAAAGGAAATTGATAATGCATAATTATTTGGCTTACTAAAACCTTTGTGGCATACCATCCAGGTCAGATCTTGCCCATAATACATCCTACACATTAGAAGCTATACAAACCTACCAGGTTGCATTGCAGAGGGCTAGCAGATCACATAGATAGCCCTGTGTCTTGGGTTAGGTAACCAAAAAAATGTATTCTATTTCATCAGTTAAAAGCAGCTTTTTCTTTATCTCTTGTAACTCCAGGGGGGAGGGGGTGTTTCTTATCTCTTTCACCACCTGTCCATCCTCCGGGGGGGATATCTTCTGCTAATGGGCCATTAAGGCTCACCAATTACATGAGACATTACATCATCCCATTGTGAGATGCTCCACCCAGTGTGGGGGGAGCCAATCATTCCTACCTGGATAAAAACTGAGACTCAGAAACAGCTGGCATCCAGGGATCCAGCCTTTCCACTGGGCTCCAGGAGGAAGACCGGACCCATCGCGCCACCACTGGACTTTCTCTACTCCATTACTGTACTCCATAGATCCTCATCTGTTACTCCAGGAGGATTTATTCGGACTGCTTCCAACACCCTGACCAACAAGGTGTCAGGTCATATCCCTGACCCTGTCAGGGTTTACAAGGACTTTTAGTTTGCTTGCTTGGTTGGTTATTTTTTTAATACCACGTTTGTATTCCTTTTTCTTTATCTTCCTAGTAAAGAACTGTTACTCCTATTCCCATATCTTTGCCCAAAGGCCCTTAATTGTAAAATTATAATAATTTGGAGGGGAGGGGGGTTACATTCTCCATTCCAAGGGAAGCTCTAAGTTTTCCCTGGCAGACAACTGTCTTTCAAAACCTAGACACCCTGGCCGGACAGCAGCACAGTCAGACATGCTGGCACAAACAAAAGCATCGCATGCCTTCTTCCATCAAGATGTTTGGGCTCTACAGAGGCAATTTGTCCTGTTGAACACAGAGGCTCATAATATAGTCAATACCTGTGCTGACTGCCAAGGGCACACTGCACCACTACAGATGGGAGGTAATCCCCATGGCTTAAAAGCTTTGCAAATCTGGCAGACTGATGTCACTCATATTCCTGAATTCAGACATCTAAAATATGTGCATGTGTCAATTGATACTTTCCCCTCAGCTATACAAGCATCAGTTCACTCAGGGGAAAAAGGTAGGCATGCCATTGCACATTGGCGATTAGCCTTTGCTGCTTTGGGTATCCCTCATAACATCAAAACAGATAATAGACCTGCATATACATCCGAAAAACTAGACAGTTTCTACAGCTCTGGGGTGTGTCACACAACACTGGTATTCCCTGTTTACCAACAGGACAGGCCATCATAGAATGTGCACATGGCACTCTAAAATGCATCTTAAATAAACAGAAAGAGGGAATGTGTGGTGAAACCCCACAGAGCAGAGTAGCAAAACCTGTTTATACCCTGACTCACTTAATAGTACCAGAACAATCCCAAAATACAGTAATCTTAAATCATTTCCTATCCCTGCAGGCATCTGGTGATGCCCAGTCACCTAAACCTAAAGTAATAGTAAAATATCACCAATAAGTGGGAAGGTCCATGGGATCTTGTTACGTGGGGCCACGGGTACACTTACGTTTCTACGGACACCGGAACATGATGGATACCTGCCAGGTGTGTCCACCCTGCCCTGCGTCCTGCTTGGAACCAGAGACAACACCCTTCTGATGAAGGTCCAAGAGATGCCATGGAGCAGTGATTTAAACAATTTGCACACCTGCTACACAGAGATCTGGGACCATTTAAGGTGACCAGTTTATTTAAGGATTTTATCTATTTAAAGACATGAACATTTTATATATTTGAAGACATGAGGACTAAGGATTTTATCTATTTAAGGACATGAATCACAAACCCAAACAAGGTAAGTTATTTCCTGTGTTGGTTGGTTTTTCCACGGTTCTTAAGTTGAAATGTTTCCCATTTATAGAGTTAAGTTCTTAGTTTGTAACTTCCAAGTAATGATATGGCATGCCAGTTATTCCAAGAAATTCCTTTGGCATGCCAGTCTGAAAACTTACATTGTTGGTAATCTCACCTGACAGCTTCTGGGTATGAATGTTACATCTTCAGTGATATATGGGATTTATCACTGACTGTGAGGGGATAGGCTTGTGGAGTTGCATGGAATCACCTGTGTCATCATGCTATATTGTCATCCTGTCTGCAAGGCACCTCCAGAAGGATGACAAAGAATGCTTTACATTTTTTAAAACAGAAAGAGGGAACTGTGACAGCTACAGCAGGTCTGTAGCTACACAGATAAAATTAGCCATAACAGACACCAACTCGACCAGCCTAGCTCATTAGACAGTAGAAGTAAACAAGTCCCCAGACACAATAATGATAGGATAGGTGCAAGTTTAAACAGGGGACCATGAATGCACCCATATCATTGGCCAGTGAGCTGAGCAGAGTTAAGACTCTTAACAAATCACATTTGTATGCATGGGAAATTTGAAGCCCTATAAAAGGGGAAGCCCAACAATAAACTTCAGCTGTTGCTGCATGAACTCAGTGTATTCCTGTCACATTCCCGTCTCCAACATCAGCAACACCATTTAACATTATTTTGATACCCATAATGCTAAGGGAAACATTTTATGTTACAAAAGAAATCTGATTTAAATGCTACTTCAGAAGTAGTTTATTTCCTCTGATGAAATTTAAGAATGATTGCTTTGCTATCTAGATTGTCCTTACAGACTTGGAAATGAATCCTCCCCCCACAAGTAATTTTTAATAATGCAAAATATCCTGTCATAAGCCAAACTGTTAGCAAAATGTAATGATTACACAGCATCGAGAAGGAAGTTAGATAACATGGACTGGCCTCCCAATAACACAGGTGAGGAGCTTTGTTTTTGGAGATGAAGAGCCCTGCCAGAACAAGTATTTAACACTAACGAAGAATCAAGCCAGGTGTTCTAGTGCACTGTAGCCCCTAACTATTGACTGTTGGTGGGTAGGTGGTGTTTGTTTTTAGGCACAGCAGAACAGCATCATACCTGCTTGCTCATTGGCAGCAAGTGTCTGTTCAAACTCTATCCTCAACATCTCATATTCTTTGCGGACTTGAGCCAGGGTGTCCTCCAGCTGAATCACCTCAGTGCGCAGCTTCTTGTGAAGGCTGACCTCATCCCTCTGAGGAACAAAAAGGAAACAGAACTTGGTGCTCTGAACCTGGAGTATCTCTCACCTTATCAATATAAGCTCCCACAACAGCCTGAATTACTGCCAGAAATGTAAATTTCCTGAGCATTCGCAGAGGCACACAGACCCAGCAGTGATGGTCCCTGGCACACCAGAGTTCCCAGGCTGACAGAGCACAGATGTTACCTCGATCAGCTCCACCTGGCGCTGGTGGGTGGCGCGGGTGCCGTGGAGCAGCGTGCGGGCCTCGTCAAGGTGAGCCTTCAGCTGGAGACTCTCGTTATACAGAACAGAAAACTGGGACTGCATGCAACGATATTCCGGGGTCTCCTTCACAGCCTCTTCCACTGCTCGTCGCAGCTCAACCTAGGTGGGACACAAGGAAACGCCACACAAAGGAATATTATCCCCTTGCCTTTGATTTCCGTCTCTCAAGACAGGAGAACAGTGAATCAGGCTCCCACAGGCAAAGAAAAAGTCGAACTTCAGCAGCATTCCTATGAAGTAGGTCCAAGTGATTCGCTTCAGTATCAATTTTAAAAGGTCTCTGTGGTCTCTGCATGCACTAGGCAGCTTCTCTTGCACAACCACATCACAGAAGCTTTCTAACTCTTGGGTCCTGAAATAGTTTCTCTCAAAGATATGAACCTGGAAAATGTAAGAAATTTTAAGCACCCAGATCAATAAAGATAGACATATAGAAAAGTATGAGAGAACAGAGAAAATGCACATGCAAGTAGACATTATGGTTGTCTTCTACTAGTAAGACATAATGACTGACAGAAAGAGAAATTAAAAAATCACCCCAGAGGAACAGAACTGAATTCCTAGAAAAAAAGTTAGCAAATTATTTTGACTAGCAGCAGTGAAACAGGTACACATATGCATGCAATCAGCTTAAAAGTAAGGGGGGGTGGGGGTGGATATTGTAAGCTACAGACCATTTTTCTCTAAACAAACTCATGTGGGTAAACAGAATTCAAGAGATGCCTCAAGACAGTTCCAGCATCAGATTGCTGAAATTCAGGTTATCGAGACAGACATTTCTTATAACTGGCACTGACCACTAACATGACATTTGAATTATTCTCCCCACCATATACTTCTCTACCACAGAGTCACAGCTTCTTGTGTTACCACTTTTAAAACATCAAACTCATAGGCTGTTCCTATCTATCCATCCCCCACAAGACATGGGAAAGACATAAATTCACTGACTCTTTCAAGAGTCTCTTTCCTCACACAAGTTCCCTGATTGTTTCTGTTCTCTGATTCCACTTGCACAGGGAGAGGGGAAGGTGGAAGAGGGATCACTGCTTGTAAAGAGGTGAAAACAGTTTTAACCTAACAGGCTTAAAATGGACTCAAAGATCAGAACGGGACACGGGCAGGAAACCCTTACAATTTCCAACGGTGGCCACACGGTGTCACCAACGCACTGAACTGCAAGTGCAGCCACAGACTCGATGAACTGTACCCGGAGCAGCGCAACACAGCTAGAGAGCAAGCTCAAACAGACACTGCTAATGAGGTTTTCTGGAGTCACAGCACTGCAAAGCTGAGGGCAGCCCATCCCACAGAACACCTTCATCCTCACCTAGCTACAGATGTCTCACCTTGAGCTTTTCATTCTGTGTTGTTACTTCCTCAAGATCCTGACGTAGTTCCTCCAATTCATTAAGGCGATTCCCAGCAAGCTCTTTGTTCTCTTCCAGCTCTGCATTCCTCTCCTCAAACTGTTGGGATAAACTGCTTGTAAATCCTGCTGTTAATGTGTCTCCTGAGAGTGCTAATTAACTGTCTGTTCATGCAGTAACAGCAATTACAGACTAAGCAGTCAAGTAAAGACCAAGTGAGAGAGAGTCTAATTCCACCAGGTGTTTCTTAAGGAGGAAACTTGTACACAGACAAAACGGCTTGCCCACAGTCACACAGCTCTGTGGCATAGGATCTAAAATCATCTAAAATAAGTATCCTTATATAATATGAATGAATGAATATGAATATTCATATTATATATGAAATTTTGTTCAAATGGTGACCCCTGCTCTCCTTGACTTTATTCTTTCCCTTGCCCACACCCAAGCTGACCTTACCTTGCGGGCATTAATGGTGATTGTTCCCCCATAGAGGCTGCTCCCAGCTCCATACACCTTGTAGCCTTTGGAATTTACCTGCAAAAAGTGCAAGAGATTTTCTCCAGACCCAGTGAAATACGGGCAAGAATGATGCAGCAGATCCAAGACCAAAGAAAGCACGCTGTAGGTTCTCAGTTCTCCCAGCAAAGTCCCAGAGGATGTCACACAGCCATCCAACACCACCCATCACTCCCAGGTTTCCTGGCCAGCAGGGCAGCCCTTACTCGTTCCAGGACATCGGCCAGGTGGCGGTTGAGCCTCTGCTCCCTCTTGCGGATCTTGTCAATGTCCCACTGAAGGTCATCAATCATGGTCTCCAGGACAGACACCCGGGATTCTGCTGTCTCCACTGTTAAAAATAAACAGGGCAGGAGATCGTTTTTACTCCTTTTAGTGCCTTTATTTAAAATTGGGGATGCTTGGGGGAGGGTCTCTCGCTGCCTCTGTTGCTCTTTCTGGACGCCCGGGGACACCACCGAGGAGGAGGTCCACGTCGTTCCTGCTGCTGTGCTGCAGGGCCGGGAGCTCGCCCTCACGGGGGTTCCCAGGAACTCGAAAAACTTGGGCTCGCTCTAGGGGTACTTTTCTGATCAACTTCTTTTTAGGTCGTGGCGACCTTTTGTGGAGCTGAGCATGCTGGGTGTCTTTTTCCATTGGTCGAGTTCATTTGCATGTGGGACGGTGTCTCGAGATCTTGACAGACAGGCTGGCAGGGAGCAACAGAGGCCTTACCCGGAAGAGGAAGGGAGGGACTTGGGAAGAAGGGCATATAACTTGGGTGTCAGAGAAAATGGGGTACAGCAAGGGTACAGATAACAAGGTAAGAGCTTAACATGGGTTTTTAAACAGCACAATAACAATAACAATAACTGAGTGGCAAGTATAATAACAATAACAATAACTGAGTGGCTCATACAACCCTGTATGGGGTAGGTTCTGTTCTTTTCATCCACCCTCTCTTGCAGCTTGGAGAACTGCAATCAACAAAGGAGGGCTTCAACCAACATACTGCATAGAATCAACCTTTCCTGAGGCTGCTCACAAGTCATTTTCTCTTGTTCATCATGTGCTTTTCATCTTCTGTTGTGGTGACAGACTACTGTATGAACGGTCCTGAATTTTACACTGGCCAAATCCCAAGAGAGCAACAAATATATATATATATACCTTTAGTGATGTAACAAGCAAATCAATCTGATTGATATAGAAAATCTATGTACAGCTCTCCGTAACAACCCTTTTTGTAACTTTCAAACCATGTTGCCCCTGTACCTCTCCAAGGTTTCCAATCTATGGTAACCATAAATTATGCTAAGCAGGAACCCAAAGCAGATTTCTTTTTCTCTCCTTTTTATACCTCCTGAGACGTGACTCTGTGCTTCTCCTGAAGAACATCAGCCAGTTCCTGCAGCCATCCATTCTCATGTGACAGGTAGGAATTCAGCTCCACTACTGCTTCTTCCATCAGTGAAATGTCTGAAAGCTGCACAAAGAAAAGGAAATTAATGAAATCAAAGAACACTGGTTTTAATTCCAGAACAGCAAAGAGAGAAATAAGAAAACAGAAAGGGAAATTTCTGGGTCTAACTTCAGTTGACACTACCTCTCCCACTGGTGCTTCCTGAGGGCCTGATCTCCATCCACAGAGAGCTTTGACTTGCACTCCCTAAGCAAAAGGCTCTGCAGTTTAACAGTGCTGCACATTTCTGACCCAGGGGTCATCCCCTCCCACCAGAGATCACTTCAGCTGTGTCTGTACCAGCAACCCAGAGCATGCCCTTGGAACCCAGGGAGACCCAAGTGCTGCCCAAATTCATGTTTAAATCTGCCACAGCTGGTGGCATGGTGTGACAGATATAGGTGGTCTATAGCTGCACAGATGATTTGGCTTAACAGATACCAGCTCAACCAACCTAACTCAAAGTGAACAAGACCCTGGACACAATAATGATAGGCCAGATTCAAACCCAGACAGAGGACCTCAGCCAACCCTTTTCAAGCACGGATGCACCCATATCATTGCCCAGTGAGCAAAGCAGAGTTGAGACCCTTGACCAATCATGTCTGTAAGTGTGAGGAAATTGAAAGCCCTATAAAAGAGCTGCTGGACAATAAACTGGGGTTGTTGCTGCACGAACTCAGTGTGTTAATGTTGCATCCCTGTCTCCAACACCACAGCAACAGCCCAGGATGACACACCAGGCCAATACTCTGTGACACCATGTGACAACCACAGCACCTGGGTGACAGGGAAAATCAGAGCACCTGAGGCATGGTGCACCAGGCTCACATGGCACCAATGTCAAAGCTACTACAGTTTATGACTGCCAGCCAAGGACAGCAACGCTTCCCTACACCAATGCCAGACTTGGTCAGAGCACACACAAGGCACACCAAGCATGAGTGATCTTCCACCCAAGTTTTCATTCAAAAGATTAAAATCCTAACCTTAAGCTAGTGAAGTTTTTTCAACAGTCATCAGAGTGTAAAGTGAATCTGCTAGATTAATTTTTAGAAGCTGGTCATTTGGCTTTCTCTGCAGAACTCTGCTATGTTCAAAGCTGACAGCTACACTAAGCACACCACGCCATTAGATGGGCACCATTTTGCTCAGAACTCAGTGGAAAATGAGCAGTTGGTTATTCCTACACCTTGTACTAAACTGCAAAGGACGACTCCACCATCAGTTTGCAATACTGATTTCACTTCTTTACTTTTAAGCATGAACACTTTTATGTTGTGGCTGAGGACAGCTGAAAAGGTTCAATTGTGCTCTCTGACTTCTCAGGCACATGAACACAGCACTGGTAGAAACAAGCTGCTCCATAGCCCAACATGCTGGGCAGAGCCCTCAGCATGCCAATTCAGAGGTAGCTACATTACACTTCTGGCACCTGGTCCTTTAGTAGAGGTTTTGATAACAAGAGTTTGGAAAGCCAAACAAATATATTTTGGAAAATAAATGCACATGAGAAGGACTAGACCTTAATGTCTACAATGCAGGATCAGGTCTAAAGTGGGGGCAGACAAGCATCCTTGAAGAGCTGCCACCTTGGTCATACCTCCACTATTCAGCTTGTGAGACAGCACATCCACCTTCTCCTGCAGCTTGTCATACATGGTCACAATCTGGGCAACAGCACGGCGGGAGGACTCCACACGCTCCTGCAGCTGAGATTCTATCTCTTCACTGGTACTGCTGGCCAGAGTGGCCAGGAAGGAGAATGCTGGTTCCAGTCCTTCCGCTGGGAACATAAAGCAGTGAAAAAAGTAGATGTGTTCTACAAGGGAGCATATCACTGATCTTTACAATCACAACAACAAGTCTCTGTCAGCCTTTAGAAATGGAAATCAGCACTGTCCACAGCTGAAATCCATCTTTCCCACTGTCCCCAGACAGGTGCCTCACCTCGTTCCCTCTCATCTTTGCGCTCCTGATTACTGTCAGAGTCTGGTTCAGGTTCTGGCACCACCAGGGCTTTTCTTTCAGACAAAAGGTCTCCAAGACCTTGGTCCAGGTCAAAGCGTTTAAGGATGATGCGGATATTTTCATCAAACTGAACGATGGGACAGGCAAGGCAAGACAAGATAAAGAATGGATGTGAACAAAAGGAGTGCAGTGGTACAGGAGAGACAAGAAAACAGAAGTAACAAAAGCTGCCACCAACCTGATTCCAGTATCGGTTGATGATCAGCAGAGAGGCATCATCGGTGGCCTGCCGACGCTCCAGCTTCTCAATGTGCTCCCGCAGCTCATCTTCGCGCGCTGGTCCAGCATCTCCGCGAGCTTCCGGTTCTTGGTCTGCAGGGTCCGGATGTCCAGCTCCTCCTGGGCACAGGCACGTGGGACACAGGCCAGGTCACAGAAGGGCTCATACTGACCCTGGAGACATTTCTGTCTCCAGATGAAAATGAAAAAAAGGTGGAGTGGGGGTATGCAAGGAGGACATACTGTTGAAGAAACACCACCAAGTTTAATGGTCTCCACAGTGGTGCCAGAATCCTCAACCCCTGCCTTCTTCTCCGGAGGTGCAGAAGTGCCGGGCTCTCCAGCCGTCCGTTTATTGCCAATTCCAGACATGGTGGCAGAAGTGTAGAGATTCCCACCTTCTCCAAGTTCTTCCTGAACATTAAAGAAGACTGTTAAAGAAACACCAAATACACGTCTACATGGTCAATTTGATTTGGGTTTTTTAACATGCTGACCCGTCATGGTAGCAAGATGCCCAAAACAGAGCAGATCATGGAACTCAAAAGATTTTGAAAAATATTTGTTGGGAGGAATGGATTGAAAGTGGAAGACTGGTAAGAAGGACTGTAAATCACTCAAGTGACCCTGCAGCTGGGAATAACCCTTGATAAGCCAGTGATCCTCTGGCACGGGCTGAGTTTAAGGGTGCCCACATCTCTAATACTGCACCTCTGCCCAAGGGTTGTGTTGGAGTCCAGGGCACATGGCAAACCCCTCGGGCTGCCCTGGGGGGTCTGAGACCCTTTGACCTTAGTCCACGGGAAAAGATTCCAACACTTATAAATGAGTCAAAAACAACAAAGATGTGAAGTAGGTAGTAGTTTAGTTGTCACAGGGTGTAAATTTGTAGTTTTGGGGGTTTTAGGATAGATGTGGATGGAGGCAAGATGGAAGACTTTGGGCGGTGTCTCATGTCCTTCTTTTTTCTCCTTCAACTCCATCTTCTGCTGCCACAATGGCACAGAGGCATTGACGGGATGAATTTGATGTAAAAATTGTGTGTTAAAAGTTGGTAGCAAGTATTGGTACAAAACTGTAAATATTGTATATTTTAGGTGTTATTTGGGTCAAAAACCTTTAAAATGACCTTGTAACTGCTGTCCGGGGGCTTTTCCAGTGGTGTCTTTTGGCGCATTAAGCCAGGTTTGGCGGCTTGCCTGGACTCAGAAATAAGAGACTCAATAAACATCTTCAAAGACCAAAAGCTGGAAGTTCCGTCTATCCTTCAGACCTTGGTACAGGACTTTATGAGGTGAAAGCCTCTAATTAGGGCATTCTCAGAAGGAAATTCTGAGAGTGTTGCTTTGGGGATCAAGGTAGCATGGTAAAGGAAACAAATCTACTCCTTGTGTTCTGACTGGGAGTTTGTGCCAGCTTGTGCTGACTCACATGTTCTGGTCCAACACTAAGCTGTAACAAACACCAGCAGGATCTGCACTGCAAGCAGAAAGTTGAGGGGGAAAGTATCCACTGCTCTGTAATGTTAAAATGGAAGCACTGTACCTTATCACACTCTTTGCAGAAAAATCTTCAAGCAGTTCAGCTGCTCCTTTTCTGCATTAACAAAAATGAACCAGGTTAGACTTTAGCAAACAACTGAGAGATGGTGTGTATGTGGCACCAGTTCACTGCACAACAACCAAACTGCTCTTACTGAATCTACACACAAAGCCAGTCAAAGCTGAGGGCAGCACCACCCTGGAAATAAATGAGCCCTGTACTTAGGGAGCTCACAAATCCTATGGAATGGAAAAGCAACTTGGAGTCAAGGCTTGTAAAGACCCATTCCAAGAGTTTTCCTCTCTACCAGGAGAGATGCACACATGTTTGAAGAGAACCCATTCCTAACTCAATGCAGTCTGAAAAACTCTGGACTGATAGAGAATCACAGAACAGCTGAGGCCACAAGGGAGGACTGGAGATCACCTGCCCTGTGCTCCTGCATGAAGCAGGCTCAGCCAAAGCAGGCTGCCAAGGGCCCTGCCCAGGCAGCTTGAGCATCTCCAGGCACAGAAACTCAGCCATGGCTCTGGGCAGCCTCTCCAGTACTTCATCACCTGTAACATTAAAACAGGTTTTTCTCATGTCTGAACAGTATTTCCTGTAGTTCCCTAAAATGTTATTGAGCAAAATTACAAGTGTATCCTCAAAGCGTTTCCAACACAAATGGAGCAGCTGGAGATGGAAAATGGAACCAATTAGATCTTCACTAGACATGAGCTGTGTTTTTCTGCCACAGTCACTGACGCTGTGCCGGCCTCTAGATGAATGAAACCAGAAGTGAAGGAAGTGCACACCGTACCAGTAAAACCTGATTTGTTCCATTTAAGCCAATAATGGCATCTACAGTCAAACTAGGGCTTATGAACTGAACCTTACAGTTCTTATCTGCTTTAATTGATCAGTTCTACTGAAAGCCACAAGGCCATTGCATTTTGAAGATGAAGCTGGTACACTGCTTTGCCAAACCTCAGCATCTCACAAGCATCTCAGCTTGGCACTGCCCTTCATTGTATGCAAAATAGTATAAAGATTATTTCTAAGTGAGTTACTGAAACAGCATATATGCTGTGAGGGATCTTTTACACAAGCATTAAATTACATCTCAAATTAAAAAAGAAAGACAACTGCCACATTTTCCTTCTCTTAGCAGCAGCTCTGACTTCAGCCATATTATAAATGACCATAAAATATTGGCTTTTGCATTTATGTATTCGCTTTTGTATGTTGTTAATGTGAAAAATGAGGTTTACCTTTTTGGTAAAATTTCAAAAGTTTAATAAAAAAGATAATAGGAGATAGGGATAATAGAGTAAAGGGTTAATGGCTGGGTGCTTGGCAGTCAGCCAAGAGCACACTTACTATCTTTGGAGACATTCTTTAAATACTTTTTTTATTACATCCATCTGTTGCATATTTATAGACTATTATGCATATTAATTTTTTCTACAAATTAGTTTACATATTTTAGGAACTGTTTATTATGGCTACTCTTTGGATCTGCTTTTTTAGAGTATGAGAGTTTCTTAGTTGTGGTTTTAGTCTGTTTTCTTTATCACTTCTAGTTTGGGCCTTGGTCTACACTTTCTTCAGATGGCAGATGCTGGTAGTTGGTGTATCAGTAGCAAGGTCTTTATAATATGTTTACTGGATGTTATTTTGACTAAGCAGATATTTCATGCATAACTATATTAGTTACTACCATTACTTTGTTTAAGTTTTGTTAATAGCAGAAACAAAAGTAAAGTTATTTTAACATTATACATATAGCATTTATTTTAATACTTGCAAAAAGCCAATTTTGTAATATGTATTTATAACATTAATAATTGCAATTATTTTGATATGATACAATTTATAAGTCCTTTCAACCGCTCATTAGTATAAAATAATCTGTTTATGTACACAACATATAACTTATATAAATAGTATGGTGATGAATATTGAGATAGACCAGGTAATTGTGTTGCAAATGAAGTCTCTGTCAGTTCAATGTTCCTTGTTAAATGTTCACCCCCTCTGTTGAATACCAGGCCATCCACCTTCTTTTGTTACACCTTTGAGCCCCGTAGCTACCCTCAACATAGCAACCAGAAATCCAAGGGAGGGGAAAACCAGAGGACATGCAAATAGAGGTGATGCAGTGCCAGCTGGGAGAAGAAATTAAGAAGAAACTGATCCAAAATCAGAAAAATTTCATTAGACCAAACCACCAAGACACATGGATGGACCATGCAAGGAGTGAGGCTGCCTCCTCCCAAGGCTGAGCGGTTTTCACCCGTCACCCTGACTCTCAGAGACATTGCCCAGAGAGGCATCCCCTGGAATTTCAGAGCCAACCAAGCATTCAGGAATCGGCCACAAGGAACGTGAACCCGACCCTGCCTGCACTCCAGTGGACGAAGCTGCTGCACACCTCCTGAGATAAACAAGGTAATTTTGTTGCAAATGAAGTCATTGTTAGCCCAGTGCTCCTTGTTAAATGTGTCACCCCCACCCTGTTAATCACCTCTTTTGTTCCCTTTCTGCTGCACCTTCGAGCCGAACCCCCTGGCTACCCCAACACCCAACCTAGCAACCAAAGAAGCCAGGAGGAGGAGAAATCCAGCAGACATGCAAATAGAAGAGATGCAGTGCCAGCTGGGAGAAGAAATTATTACTCCGGACCAGAAAAACATTATTAGACCGAACCACCAAGACACATGGATGGACCATGCAAGGAGTGAGGCTGCCTCCTCCCAAAGCTGAGCGGTTTTCACCCCTCACCCTGACTCTCAGAGACAGTGCCCAGAGAGGGACCCCCTGGAATTTCAGAGCCAACCAAGCCTTCGGGACGGGTGGTGAGGACCGTGAACCCGACCCTGCCTGTACTCCTGTGAATGAAGCTGCTGCATACCTCCTCCTCTCCGAGTTGCTTCTGAGAGCGGCCTGCAGCCCATTGGACAAAGATGCTGCATACCTCATCCTCCGGGAGCAGTGGCGGCGTGCACTTGACCCGTCGGGCCCTCACCATGAGCTGATCACAATGAAGGCTTTTAAAAGGAGAAAAATCTCCTGCCCTGTTTATAACACCTCCTCCTCCGAGTTGCTTCTGGGTACAGCGGCGGCGTGTGGTCGACCTGACGGGACCCCACTCTGAGCTGATCACAATAAAGGCTTTTAAAAGGAGAAAAATCTCCTGCCCTGTTTATTACAAATATATTGTAGGCCTTAGCAAAATATGGAATGTTAAAATTGCCTTTAACTCAGAGAATGGTGCAAAACCAATTAGTTTCGTCTAGTTGTTTCTCACATCTGCGACTGACCTCTCCAAGTGATAAGTGACAAGAACCAGAGCACCAAGAAAAAATTAAAGAATTTATTAACTCTTTGTTATGAGGGAGCGTGAAACAATAGGATGAATCCACAAGAAGAAATACAGTGTATTGACCTAATCTACAGGATGCCCTGCAGGCAAGTCAGAGGTTAAAACCAAACAGAAGAGTTCCTGTAACCCAACTAAAGAAAAAAAAAATCAAAATAATATTAAAAAAAGTATAAACTCTTAATTACATATGTGCCCCAGTAATGTAACAGTATATAGAGAACATGGTTTTAAAACTAACTGTGTGGGGTTTGGCCAATAGCCAGAAATATCCCAGTCCTGGACATTGTCCCTTTTTATCCCCTCATTAAATTTTTAAAAATTCTAAAGAGTGAACTTTGTTTTTCACAGCTGGAATTCCAGACTCAAGTTTGGTAGTAGAATACTTACAGATTGCAAGTATGCATGCGGGGTGATACTTGTGTTTGGAAAGCTGGGAGGAGTGAGGTTTGTTAACTTGCAGGGAAGTTCACTCCTGAGAGCTCAATTACTCACTTGTTGGAGGTGGTCGAATTTACCAAAGAGATAGAAATAAGAGTTATTAAGGGATATCAGGGAAGGTACTCAGAAGAGACAATAGGTAACCAACTGGCCAAAGGGGGTGTTCAGAAAGCAGCACTTCTGCCAGAGGTCTCAGGGATCCTCCCTTTGTTCCCTGTGACTCAGCTGCTGCCAGGGGGAGAGGGGACATGGTGCTGGTGCTATGGTCTTTTCCACCAGAGGAGTTGGAGATAATTAAAGGTAGTAGGGCAGAAGAAAAAGGGGACAATTGAGTCCCAGAAGACAGTAAACACTGGATGCCAGGAGCCTTGACCCTTCAGGTGTTCTGAGGGTTCCATGGGGGTGTCCTTGGGACTCTTGAGGATTGGTAGAGACATTCTTCAAGATGTTCTGCCTTGTTTTTTTTTGTTTTAGTAAAACGAGCTCTTGAGGGATGCCTGGCTAAAGTTAATAGCCAAGATTACAAGGGAGATTGCAAGGCAGGGAAATTACCTTGGGGTCCATGTCCTTTTAAGGGATGTCGGCTGTATTCTGCTGAGATGTCCTAGGAAGAGGGCTTAGATATCCTCTGGTAGTGGCATACTGACTGGCAGCTTCAACAACTATTTGATCAGTTAACAAATGATTTCTGAATATGAGATTGTGAAGGCTGTGGACTTGGACGGGGAATTCATTTTACAGAGGGATCCTTCAAGGGATTGTTATAAATACATATTATATTTTTGGCTTTTCGCAAATATTAAAATGAATGCTATCTGTATAATGTTGGAATAACTTTGCTGTATGAATATCGTTTGGGGTTTTTTTTTAATTCTGCTATTAACAAAAATTAGAAATAGTAGTGTGATAAATATATCTATTTCTTAGGCTATGGCAGAATGGAAACTATGTGATGTTAACATGCTTTTATTCCTGTAGCTAACTCAGAGAATGGTGAAGATAATCAGGAAATTCCTCACATTTTTGGATTATCCTATCTGGATGAAAATAACAGTGGTAGACACCAGAACCCCAAAGGAAGAATTTATTGATATTCTGTTATCAGGGAGTGTAAGGACAGCAGGATGGAACCACAAGGAGAAATAAAATATTGATTTAATCTATGGGATGGAATGAAGGCAAGTCAAAGGTTAAAACCAAGCAATGAACATTTAAATTCAAAGGAATGTTTGAATAATGCATGGTTGTCTATGACTATGCAACAGGCTGATGCATTTAAAAAGTGTTTCCAAGTTAGTAGTTATGCTCTTGGCTGAATGCCAAGAACCCAGCTGTATTTTTTTATTTTAACGCTTTGCTTTTGTGTCTCTTATTGTCTTTTTCTTAAACCTTTTAAATTTTACTCAAAAATTTTCACAGAATTATGGCTGCTTTGAGAATTCAGTGGGACCTCCATACCCCCGGCATCCTAAGAATTCAGTTCAAGTAGAAAGGATGAATGAAGGAAAAAAGAAACACCCTTTGAAGCTGGTGAGAGAAACTAAGATGCCATGGGTATGGCTTTTGCCATTAGCTTTGCCAAGAATAAGAGCCAAACCTAAGGGAATATTCAATTATTCCCCTTGGAATTTTTTGGGATTCTTATCCTGTAATTTTCAATGTGGAGGTGGATATGTATATTTAAACCAGAATGTGGCCAGGTTACCGTGTCTCCTGAAATCTCTTTGACTGTGTTACAGATACATATTATAAAGCTGGCTTTTCACAAATATTAAAATGAATGCTATATGTATAATATTGGAAGGCTTTGCTGTATTAATATAGTTTATTTTATTTCTGTTATTAACAGGGCTTAGAAATTGTGGTGTGATGAATATATATATATATATTTCTTAGGTTATAGCATAATATTAAAACAGAAACTATGTGTGATTTATTAAAATATGAATATCGATCTAATATCAATACCCAACTATGATGGACAAAAGACTCTCTAACAGTTTAAGTTAGAAAGTGTATGTTTATTACAATGCCGGGGCAGCGTGCTACAAAAATCACAGGTGATTACAAAGCCTTTTATCCATAAAAGTGTTGAATACACAAAATACAAATGCATATTCATACCCTTGTCACCTCCTCTTCTCCGCTTCGTATGCTAATTAACAAAAAGGCTATTAAGATGTGTAGTTTGTTCCCTGAAATGAGTCGGGGGTCTATTCTGGGAGGGTCACTAGAAATGAGGAAGTAAAATGAGTCTCCCTCATTCTAACCTTTCAACCTTTTGCTGTATCATGATTCATGGATCCTTGGTAGGACTCCCTGTTTCCTGTTTTCCAGGCCTATTTCAATAGGTTGTTTCTGAAAACAGGAGGTTTGCAATTGTTTTGTATTGCTGGGGTATTGATTAGCTTCTGTTTTTCATGACAAGGAAGCTTTACACAAACACAGAGTTGACAAGCAATGAGTTATTAGATCCAGGATAGCTTATCTGAAATCCGGTCTCTCTTTAACCATCCCCTAAGTTTTAACTGATTTCAGCAAAGCTTATCTTTTCAGCTAAGTCAGCAATATACATAGTTTTTCTAAAGCCTTCAAAATTAATGTCTCATGTGATGCAAGATGCTTTTTGTAGCTAAGGCGGGGAGATAATCAGGAAATTCTTTACATTCTTGGGATTATCCTATCTGGATGAAGATAATAGCACAGACACCAGAACTCCAAAGGAAGAATTTATTGCCTCTGTTATCAGTGTGGCGAGGCAGCAAGATGGGACTACCAGAAGAAATAAAACATATTGATAGAATGGGGGAAAGGTTGGAGGTTAAAACCAGCATCTACAAGGAATGTTTGAATAATGCATAAGGGGTCTATGAATATGTAACAAACCAGTACATTTAAAGAAGTGTTTTCTGAGTTAGGGTGTGCTTCTGGCTGTATGCCAGGCACCCCGGCTGAGATCCTTTGCTTTATTTCTGTTTTCTAATTGTCTTATGTCTTTATTAAACTTTTTTTTTTTTTTTAATTTACCAAGAAAGTGAACCTCGTTTTTCACAACCAGAAGTCCAGTTAGCAGAGACGCTGCCTTTGGACTTCGCTGTTCCTGACATCCAACCAGGACTGCAGAGACAGCAGCCAGGACAGATGAACATGGGTGGACCCATCACACTCTAGTCAAGGTCTTGGAAGCCCCGGAGATTCAGACTTCTCAGCTGGAAGAAAAGGATGGAAGATCACAGCTATCAGTAGCCACGGACAAGGGCTTCTCATTATTAATGGGAACTAATAAGAACTGTCATTGTCTACTTTAATCTCTATATTTACTTGCCACACCTGGTGCAGAGACCAGACATGGGAAAGTCAGGAGAGGGTGCTTCAAATGTTCCAAGTTGTGAAAAAGGGGTAATAATAGCTAGGGTTTGTAAAGACAAATTGAGAAATAAGAAGAGGAAGCATATGGGTCTTAATGTCTCTACTATGGACAGCAGGTTTGTTACTGGGCCCAGACAGCTTGACTCTTGAGAGAGACAAGGGTCTACACAAGCCTGAACTTTGGAACTTTGAGGTAAAACAGGAGGTTCAGAGGGGAATATGGGGTAGGCAGTCCAGGCAGGCTACAACTTCCTAGTGCTTTAGGAAGTGAGGAAAGGAAGAGGGCAACATGAAGCATAGAATAAGGACTTTACAATTAGAAATTGTAAAGCAGGTATGGTTTTATTTCCAGCTGGGACACATGGGGGGATATCTCCTCCAAACCGTGCGTACCTGGTCAAGACAAGGTCCTGGTTTAAATACACATTGATCCCACAAACCCATACCTCCTCACCTGCCCATCCCCTGCTTTCTCTTGCTTTGTATTCTAATTAGCTGTCATGTCTCTTGGTGGTCTTGAGCTGGGGTCTTGGCAGGAAAGCCAATGTCTTCCCCAGGGTGATCTTCACTCTGGGCAGGCACAGTGGAGGTTTGGCTATTTTTCAGGTCACTTTGCTCTTTCCAAAGACTAGGAGCTTGATTTTGCTGGAGTCAAGCCACAAAGTTCTGCTTTATCAATTTTTGACAAACACCTAGGTCTCACTTTGCTGAGTTTCAACATTATTCATCTTATCTATATGACTTCTACTTAGTAACTACCTAACAACCAATAGCTAATCTTCTATGTGTTCCCAGTACAAGGTGTTTCTTTTACAAAATCGCTAAAAGCTGCTTCTAAAATCCTCTATTTTTATATTCATAAGCATCCTCCATATCAAACGTGGCAGGCAGTTTAGGATAAAAGGAGGGTGTGCCCTCCAAAATCACGAAAGAAAACCCTGCAGGTGTACGCCCTGATGGAGTCTCTCCCTTTATTCTAATAAATTTGAAGGGACTCCTCTGTCTCCTTTTTAGACATAGCCCTCTGGCATTTGTAGATTTTCCTGACACCAGGGAAAGTGTGGAGTTTCCCTCTGGAGATATCCAACCCCACCTGGATGTGTTCCTCTATTACCTGCTCCAGGTGACTCTGCCTTGGCAGGGGGATTGCATTGGGTGATCTCAACCCGAAAGATTCTGTGATTCAGCTTCCCACACACACCAGCCGTTCCTATACCTCCTCCCCTCTCCCACATCCCGTGGGGGTCCTGCCCCTGGCCCCGGCATCTTCCCACAGCAGCAGGCGAACACGCCACAGACCCATTCCTCCCTCCACCCCCAGTAACCCCCCTTCCTCCGCACAGCCATCTCCCAGCTCTCCCTGGCCCAGACCCGCCCCACAGACCCGCCGCGGCCCCTGCCCATGCACGGCCCCGGCGGAGCGGCCTCCGCCCTGCCCGCCCCTGGAGCTGCGTCCCGGCTGGATGGCACGGGAAGGGTGTCAGGGGTGCTGAATGTGGTAAAACGTTCTGTGTCAGCAATGATGTGGCAGCAGGGCCGGGGCAGTGATTGTCCCCCTGCATTCGGCACTGGAGAGGCCACACCTCGAGTGCTGTGTGCAGTTCTGGCACCCTCAATTCAGGAAGGATACTGAGGGGCTGGAGTGTGTCCAGAGGAGGGAACGGAGCTGGAGAAATGGCTGGAGCACAAGTCCAATGAGGACAGACCAAGGAAGTTGGTGGCGGGGTCGGGGCTCAGCCTGGAGAAAAGAAGGCTCAGGGGGACCTTCTCATTCTCCAGAACTCTATGACAGAAGGGTGCAGCCAGGTGGGGGGGTCAGGCTCTGCTTCCAGGGAGCAAGGGACAGGGCAAGGCGAAACAACCTCAAGTTGCACCTAGAGAGGTTTAAGTTGGACATTAGGAAAAAATTCTTAACTGAAGGGGTGATAAGACACTGGAAGGGGCTGCCCAGGGAGGTGCTGGAGTCACTGTCCCTGGAGGTATTTAAGAAAAAACTGGACGTGGCACTCAATGCCATAGTGTTGTTGACTAGGTGGTGTTGGGTCATAGGTTGGACTCCATGATTTAAAGGGTCTTTTCCAACCTAAATGATTCTGTGATTCTGTGGAAACTTATAACTGAAATACATAAATGTGCATGCACCACACAGGTTAGCTCCACCTAAGACTGAGTTAATAGATAATGCAACTCTGAAGTAAAATTTTAGTGCTTTAGGTTTATTATCTTCATCTTTGCAGAAAAACATGAAAACACCTGCCAGCAGCACCAGGTTGACAAGGTTCTTGTTATAAATGCATAGTATATAGTTGGCTTTTCGCAAATATTAAAATGAATACTGTATGTATAATATGGGAAGATTGTACTGTATTTTGTTTTATTAATAGAGTTTAGAAATGTGATGAATATGTATTTTTTGATTGCAACATAGTGTTAAAAGTAGAAGACTGGTTTTTTTCTGTAGTGACAAACCAGAAGGAAGGGGGTCCTGCATCCTGCATTCCTGCATGAAGATTGCTGACCAAAAGCTACTGAACTTCTGTTATCAAGTATTTTATTCAAATGAAGATGACCAAAACCCAGGCAGAAGGATTTGGGGGACTTGTGCTATCAGATGGAATGGAGCCACCCGCAGATGGATCTACCAGATAAAATGGTGGTGCGGGGGGAAGTCCTCTTGCATTTCTTCATTAACCAGCTGAAGATAGTGGTGGACCAAATGGAGAAAGCTACAGAAAGGAATTTATTGATCTGCTGGTGTCATAAGAATAAGACACAAGAAGGACTACAAGATGCCAAGAAGGACTTTTACCTACAAGAAATAATAAAATGTTGATTTTGGTGGAATTTGGTGGACAAGCTGGGGGGGAACTGTTATATAGGTATAGTTAATTCGTGTTTTATTAAAGTAACTATGTGTATAGTTAAAATAAACTGTATCCCTTAGCTACCCCCCTGTACAAAATTTGTTCATGGTTGAATGAGCAGGAACTATACCATCCTCCTCCCGAAACCCAAAAGATAAGGTATTTTGCAGCACAATGCAGGGTGTAGCAGGACTTTGATGGAGCTGGGCAAGGCCAACAACTCAGCCATCAACACCAGATAAGCATCATATCTACTCATCAAGGACACAACCCAATGCCCTGCCCAAGAAGATGTAGTCAAGACAAGTGTACCTTCCCAGAACTCTGTTCATCAAGCAAACCTCAGAAAAAATAAACCTATCTGCATATCTAAAAACTGGACTGAACAATAGACAGCCTCGGGACATGAAGAACAGTGTAAGAACTGGCTTCGGAACCGTGGGGGACATTGGTCCAGGAGAGACCGTGTCTCTGGTTCTGATCCAGCTTCGACACCCAGGGTCAGAACTGCCTTTTGATTGTGGCTCTGCTCGATTTTCATTTTGTCATTTTCCAATAAATTTCCTGAACGAAAGATTGGAGAATTGTTGTTTATAACAGACAACAAAGCCATTCCTGAATGGCCAACGCGACCCCTCCTGGTACTGCAGTTACAGCTCAGTTACCTTCCTGTGGGCTCTGTTTGGCTTTTGAAGCTCAAACCCACAGCAGAAACAGACCTGATTGTAAATTATATCAATTATAGGACTTCAGAACTTGTTGGCCCACTGCTAATACCGGATTTTTAATTTCTTAGACTATCTCTGCATTGAGTACCATGTTTCAAAAGGCAGTAGTCAGCATTTAGAACCATGCATTTCCTCCTTTAGCAGATTTATAGAACATTCATCTTCTGTAAACTTAAGAAAGTGTAGTTGTTTCACAACAGCTCCATAGAAATTTATTTCAAATTATTTTCTAAGGTACAAATAGTATAAAGACACTTTGCTAAAACTCTTAAGGATAAGAATTGCAGGGCTGGTTTAAAATCTAATCCAAACTCTATTTCATTCTGTGCAATATTTCCATCAAATCTGATTAATGTCCAGGAATAAAAAAGTAGATTTCTCTTTTGTTCTCTTTGTTCTAGTAAACAAGGCATGTATATACATTTGACTTTTATTTTACAGTCAGTAATCCACTGGACTAATTGAGCCTTTGGAACTTCTTTATCATTTACAACTACCCATGGCTCTCAGGAAGAGAAAGGTTAAAGGAAGGGAAGAGAGCAAATCTTGTAAAGCAATGATCTGATAGTTATCTTACATCACTTAGTAATTGTTATAAATGATTAGAAGCCAATTCAAAAATAACAGGGTTTATTAGCAAAATTTCTAACAAAGAATTAAAGCCACAATAAAAACAGGACAACAATCGATCGAGAGTTGGGTGGACAGAGTGGCGGTACAAGGGTACCCTCCGAATTCTGCCACACTGCTAGGTTTCAGCCCGTGGGTTTTATACAGTTTTTTCACCTTAAGGCCAAGTCTATTGAAAGTCCAGGTATGCTGTGTTTCTCAATTTTCCAAAGGAATCCTGTCTGCATGAAAAGATTACTTCATAGTTTTTCTGGAATTTGTCTTGGGAGGAGTGATCTGATCATCCAGGATCTCCACTAAGATCGGTATCGGATGTTGAAGAGCTGTGAAGTGAGGGTCCACCCTTGATGGATGGGCCATCTTCTTGCTCTGCCTCGTCGTTTCAGTTGTAAATATGTTTTGGAACTCTGGAATCTTGGAGACACCCTTGGGTAGCTTCTTATTAGTAGCTCAAATCTATAATACAATATTACATACATGAATTTATCTATTATACTTATTACAGTCCCCCACTTTTTTATTTACTCAAATAAATTCGTGTGTGTGTTGGACTGCCCTTCTTTAGTAATTGCTTTTGGGTCATGGCATTCTACCCCTTTGTCTGATTCACAAATTTTGTATTGAGTGTCATAAAGGAAATAATACCTTTTTCTCTTATCTTTAGGACAATCATAATGCTTTTGATACTCCAGGTTTTCTCTGGTGCCATGTTTAGCTATAGTTCACGTCTCTTCCTGAGGGTCAGCCTCTGCGGGCTCTTGGAGGGGAGTCCCCCTGTCCCTCGGCTCAGGACTACGAGGACTTTCCATCACAACATGCCTCTGCCTTTCCCTTCGCCCACGGGGTAGCAGCCCGCGGCGGGGTAATCCATCTTCTCGGCAGCAGGCATATGCTTCTGGAGTCCTGTCTGTCTGAGCTGCAAACTTTCTTTCAAAGGCACTCTACTGGGACAACTTGATTGTATCGGACCAGCAAGGTACTTTGATTGTCTTTCTGCACTCGACTTTGAGCACTTCAACTTCAGCATCTAATTGCTCTTTTGTCCCTTTTTTATATATATGATACTATTCTGGAGAATCTTAACTCTAGTAGACTTAAGTTACTGGCAATTACTAGGAAATGGCTAGTCTCTTTTTGTTCTTTTTCTAAACAGTTGGTACATAATCTTTTTGGCCTACGCTCTCCTTTGCAGTGAGCAACTCAAATCAACTTACAATATACACACTTGAAGTGAACAAAGGGAAAACATTCACAATCTGGTCTTTCACACTTTATCTGATCCCCCTTGTTTATCGGTATCATTGCAACCTGACTTTCAGATCTCTAGGAGATGAGGACACTCTCTACTTTTGAGTAGTGTATTGTGGCTCTACCTTCTTCACTCTCGAAGCGTGGGTCTACCCTTTTTCTGCTGTCTTAATTGCTGTATCTGTGGTGAGAAGAACAGTGAAGGGACCTTCTCAGTGAGGTGCCAGAGGTATATCTTTCTAGGTTTTTACTAAGACTTTATCACCTGGATTTATTTTGTGTATTGCAAACCCTAAAGGGGTACTTTGAGAAATGAACCCCTGTTTTCGTAGATCTTGTAAATTCTTATTTATGGCAATTAGGTATGGTTGAATTTGGCTATCTTCTATTTGAGGGTGTCCCACAGGCATTCTATGTTTATAAGGCATTCTATAGAGCATTTCAAATGGTGACAACTCTGTTTTTGAATGAGGCATAGTTCTTATGTTCAGAAGAGCTAAAGGAATACACTTCACCTAAGACATCTTGGTTTCTATCATTAATTTGGACAGTTGAGCCTTCAATGTTTGGTTCATTCTTTCTACTTGCCCAGAGCTTTGGGGGTGCTAAGGGGTGTGATATTGCTATCGAATTCTTAGAGCTTCTGTAGTCTGTTTGATAATTTTGGAGGTGAAATGTGTTCCCTGATCGGAATCAATATGATCTATTATCTTATAGCGAGGGATAATTTCCTCTAACAATACTTTTGATACTGTCTAGGTAGTAGCTCTTGCCTTAGGGAAGGCTTCCACCCAGTGAGTTAATTTGCCTACTATTACTAATAAAAATTTATATCTCCCCACCTTAGGTAAATCAGTGAAGTCTACTTGGATTCTTTCGAACGGGCGATAGGCAACTGGGCGTCCCCCTAAAGCAGTTTGTCTGTAGGTAGCTCGATTAATCTTCTGGCAAACTATACACCTATGCACTTCTTGTTTGGCTAATTCATAAATCTCTTTACATCTGAAGAATTTCAAAAATTGTTCTGCTAGAGCCTGGGCTCCTCAGTGCGTCTGCTGATGCAATCTTTTCAGAATTTTCTTAGTATATTCTTTTCATACTAATTCTTTTCTATCAGGTAATTTCTACCTCCCCTCCTCTAGCTTACCCTCTATCTTTTTAAACTCTTCGATTTCTTTCTGAGAGGGGCATGGGGGATATTCCTGAAGTTCTTCTCTCTCAGCCTCAGGGATACTTATTGTGAGCAATGCTGCTCTCTTTGCCTCTTTGTCAGCCAGATTATTTCCCCTGGTCTGGAATTGCATACCCACCTGATGTCCTCTGACGTGGACAATAGAGATTTCTTTGGGTTCCCTAATCGCTTCTAAAATTTGCTTTATTATTTCTTTATGAATTAATCTTCGTCTTCGGGTGTTAATTAAACTTCTTTCTTCTTGTATTTTACTAAAAGTGTGTGCAACTCCATAAGCATATTTTGAATCTGTGAAAATAGTGCTTCTCCTCCTTTTTAATCTTTTGAGTGCTCTTAGTACTGCATATAACTCACAGGCTTGGGCAGACTAGCTTGCATTCAGGGGCCTTGATTCTACTACTTCTCCTGATTTGCCATCTACTATGGCATATCTTGATTTTCTTTTACCTTCTATTACTCTCGCTGATCTATCTACAAACTATTTCTCTCTTTCTTCTAGTTCTTCTTCTCCTAAGTCTGGTCTTACTTTGGTTTGTAGTTCTACCATTTCTGTACAGTCGTGAATAGTTTTTTCTAGTGCTTCTCTGAACAGGAACTGAGCTGGATTCTGAGCAGCTGTTGTCTTGAGTTCTAAACCATGTGAGTGTACCAGGATAGCCTCATACTTTAGGAGTCTGGCGTCGGTGAGCCATTTATCTGCTTTTTGTTGCAGAATGCTCCTCACATTATGTGGCGAATAAACCACTAGGGGAGCCCCAAATGTTACTTTTTTGGCTTCTTCTACTAACAGGGCTACAGCCACAATTGCTTGCAGGCAGGTAGGCCATCTCCTACTTACTGGATCTAAAAGTTTAGAGACGTATCTTACAGGCTTTTTGGTCCCTGCCCAGTCTTGAGTTAGAACACCATGAGCAGTGTGATTGCTGACATCTACAAATAACTGAAACTGCCTTTTTATGTCTGGCAAACTTAAAACAGGAGCAGTTATCAGTGCCTCTTTCAACTTCTTAAACTCAGCTTCATCTTTGTCTGTCTATTTCACTCTATCTGTGTTTAGTCTTTCATAAAGAAATTTTACTTTTTCACTGTATCTTTCGATCTATTGTCTGCAATATCTTAATAATCTTAACAACTGCTTGATCTCTCTTTTTGTCTGGGGAGGGGGCAGTGCTACAATTCCACCGACCCTCTCAGGGTCTAGTTTCTTCTTACTTTTTGAAATTTAGTGTCCAAGGTATCTTACTTCAGGCTCAACAAATTGTAATTTTGATTTTGAAACTTTTAATCTTTTTTCTGCTAGGAAATTCAGTGACAAAATTGTACATTCTCTTACTTGCTCTTCCCTCTGGCCTGCTATCAGTAAATCATCAACATATTGCAATAACTTGGTTCTTTCAACTGGCATGAATTGACTCAGTAATTGTTCGAGAGCCTGACTGAAAAGGTTAGGAGAATCTACAAATCCCTGAGGCAGAGATGTCTATCTAAGCTGCTGCTTTCTGTTTGTTTCAGGATCTTCCCATTGAAATGCAAAGTAATTTCGGCTCTTCTCAGCCAGAGGACACGAATAAAACGCATCTTTAAGATCAATTACACTGTAATACACATCTTCTGGAGATACCCTATTCAGAAGGGTATAAGGGTTGGCTACTACAGGAAACCTTGTTTTTGTTCTTTCATTCACTGCTCAGAGATCTTGTACTAACTGGTAGCTTCTATCGGCCTTTTTTACTGCCAGGATGGGCGTGTTGTGCCTTGACATACAAGGCTCTAAAGTCCCTTTTTCAATTAGATTGTCAATGACCTGTTTTAGTCCCCTCCTCCCTTCCAGTGATATAGGATATTGTTTAATTCTAATAGGTTCCTCAGGCTTTTCTATTTCAATTGAAATTGGCTCTATTGCCAATCTCCCCACTTCTCTTTGAGAGCACCAAACTTTTGGATTAATTTTGTCTTCATCTTCAGTAGTCAGTTTGTATAAGCTTACTACTAATTGCGAATCTTTTACCATCAGATTTATTCCCAGTGCTATAATCATGTCTCTACCCAATTGTCTCTACCCAACAAATTATAGTCTGCTTCTTCTACTAGAAGCAAATTCCCTATGCAAATTTTACTATCTGATTCAATCTCTACATCTTTAATTATTGATACTTTGAATGGGTCTCCCTTTGCCCTAACTATTGTTACTTTATCTTCACTTTTGAAACAGCCCTTGGGCAGTCTCTGTACAGTGCTTCTCTCTGCCCCTCTATCTACCAAAAATGTTACTACTTTTTTTGGGGGACCTATTTTTAGCTTTACTAAGGGCTCATTTGATGTTCTGGTCCCCAGAATAAAAAGCCCCTGACACCCCTAATCTTCTTGAAAAATTTTCTCATCTTTTATTCTTTTTCTACAATCCCTTTTTATGTGACCTTTCTTTTTGCAGTAAAAACACTCTGGGGGTTCTCCTTTTGGCCCTGGGTTCCTATTTGGCAGGTCCATTTTTCTCTGCATTGTTCTTACCTGGTCCCAGCTTTTCTCTTGCTTTTGTACTTCTCTCACAGCTTCGACAAGAACTTTGGCCTGTATTTTTTGATTTTCCTCATCTCTCCTCATGTATACCTTCTGAGCCTCTCTTAGTAATTCCTGTAAGTTCTTGTCTTGCCAGTTTTCTATTTTTTCTAATTTTTTTCTTATGTCTTCTCAAGACTTTGCAACAAATTGTGTTTTTAAACAACACTTCTCTAATAGGGGAATTAGGGTCTGTCTTAGAATATACCTGTAGGCTTTTCCGGAGTCGGTCCAGCCAATCTGAGGGAGATTCCTCTTTTCTTTGACATTCCCTAAACACCCGGCTAATATTTTGTCTCCTTGGCACTGCCTCCTGTATTCTTTGGATAATTATATTCTTAAGGTCTATCATATTCCGTCTACTTTCTTCAGTCTGGGAACTCTATCCCGGGTTTGGCTAGGCCATTTTTGGTCTCCGGGTGTACTTTGGGGGTTACGGCGATCCCAGTCTCGGATCTCAGCCTGTCGGATTAAATCTCTTTCTTCGGGGTTGAATAGTGTCCTTAAGATGGACATAAGGTCTTCATAGGTGTATATGCTACTTCCTAGAAAGTCCTCCAGCCTTTTCTGCTACTCCTAATGGGTCATCTAATAACCGCCCCATCTCTTTCTTAAAAGCTCTCACATCTCCCGTGTTAATTGGAATGTTTATGAATCCGATAACTCCGGGTGCGGTAGGGATTTCCCGTAAAGGGAAGAGGTTATGTTTGTCTTCCTCGTTTTCACTCCCCTCTTCACTCATGAGCTTAGCCTTTCTCCGAGTCTTGCTAGCTGGAGGAGAATCTGCTGGAGCCGTTTTTCTGGCTCCTGTGGGCTGCGGGGGAACAAGTGGCTGAGAAATCGGGGCTTTTGCACAGGGGGAGACTGCTTCTTGTGGTTGTGGGAAAGGCGGAGTCTGCGAAGAGGCTTTCGGGATTTGTAGTTCTGCCGCTTGCGGGTACTGCGCCCTTGGGACTTGCGGGGACGGCACTACCCATTTTGATGGTGCCTCTAAAGGTATGGAAAGGGGTCCCTGATCTGGGGTTCTTTCTGGAGGCAGGGATAGGAGCGGGGCAGGCAGTTGGGACGTTCTCCAGAGATTAAAGGGAGGAAGGGATGCAGCTTGATCCAGTCCCATGAACTGAGCCCCCTGCAAAGGACTCAGGGCAGGTACAGGCTGGTTAACGGGTCCCGGGGGGGCAGAGGGGGGTGCCGATACGAGGGGAGGGAGAAATTCCAGTGGATCCCATTCATCTTTTTTTTCTGAAGTTCCCTTCTGAGTTCTTAGTGCAAACAGTCCTGCTCTGGCTTCTACCCACACTTGAGCATACTCTCTTTCCTCGCAGGCTGCTGACTTTTTACTTTCTACGTAGCTGCAAAGTATCTTGCATATCTACTTTTCAAATGTGCCGAATATTGGCCAAATCACATGTCTCTTTATTTCCTTACCCCCCCAAACTTTGATACAGTAATAAGTCATTTTTTCCTTGGACTTACCTTTCAAAGAGGGGCACTCTTCTTAGTGCTCTAAGATCTATCCCAGTGGACTTTCTGGTGGGATTTCAAAAGCACCTTTTCCCTTTCTGGGAGCACACTTTTTCTTTGATTCTTTCTGATGTTTACTCTTTCCTTGCCCCATTTTAAAAAAAAACTTCTTTACTTTTCGGTAATGGATCGCAATGCTAAATTCTTTCTTAGCTCTGGCTAAGAGCAGGGATCCTCTCCCAGACTGTTTTAAATTGCAAACTGGGTCCCGAATGTTCGGCCTACTTACCCTGTCCGGTGAGCTGAACCGGGGGTCTGTTCACCTGATGAAAGAATCTTTGGTTTGCGTCCTGGGCTCTTACCAGCCCGTAGCAAAAAGGGTTTACCAGTTTCCCCGAACCCAAAAGGAACGTATCCTTCCCCTTTTTGCTTCCTTGTGATCGATTCCCCCAGACTCCCCTGAATCTGGGCTTTGATGAGTGAACGAGCTTTCCCAATTCGCTTCTCCGTCAGCCGACCAAACCCCTCGCGGGAAATTTGGAACTGCGGCTTTTTCAGGTCTACTCTCGTGTCGTGGCCAGGCCACGTCTCATTCACCCACTCAATCACACCCACTCAACCAGGCAGTACTTACAGCAATTTTCCTGCTTGGAGATCTTCGTGCACGGAGAATATTTTATGAGTGAAAAATTGTTGCCGCAGCTCCGAAAAGACCTTTCTCGGTCTTTTCCCGGGTTCTCTGCTATTCCTTGGATCTAGGACCTTTCCCTTTTTATTGTGGCACTTTTATCTAATTTTTGGTTCGTGATACAATAGGTGCGAAGGAGCTTCCTACTTTGCCAGGCCGCCAAAAAACCGGCAGGGCGCCCCCCGTGCAAAGGGATTCCTCCGCAGCCAAATTGTATCCGAGTCACGGCACCAAATCTGTTATAAATTATTAGAAGCCAATTCAAAAATAAGAGTTTATTAGCAAAATTTCTAACAAAGAATTAAAGCCACAATAAAAACAGGACAACAATCGATCGAATGCTGGGTGGACAGAGTGGCGGTACAAGGGTACCCTCCGAATTCTGCCACACTGCTAGGTTTCAGCCTGTGGGTTTTATACAGTTTTTTCACCCTAAGGCCAAGTCCATTGAAAGTCCAGGTATGCTGTGTTTCTCAATTTTCTAAAGGAGTCCCGTCTGCATGAAAAGATTACTTCATAGTTTTTCTGGAATTTGTCTTGGGAGGGGTGATCTGATCATCCAGGATCTCTACTAAGATCGGTATCGGATGTTGAGGAGCTGTGAAGTGAGGGTCCACCCTGGATGGATGAGCCATCTTCTTGCTCTGCCTTGTCGTTTCAGTTGCAAATATGTTTTGGAACTCTGGAATCTTGGAGACACTCTTGGGTAGCTTCTTATTAGTAGCTCAAATCTATAATACAATATTACATACACGAATTTATCTATTATACTTATTACAGTAATTATTTGGTTAAATACACTATTATCTAAAAATAATGTATATATGTACTTGGTATGAAGGATCATCTGAATAAATGTAATACATAAACAAGTTCTCATCTACATTTTTTGCTAGCCTCATGTTTTGTTCTTTCTTAGTAAAATCAGGAAGAGAAACACTACTGTTCTTTCAGAAATTAATTGGTTAAAATATTGACAACCCTGAAGTTTGATTTAGGAGTGTACAAAAAATAATTTTAATTGTTGCCAAGCGTTGGGGGTTAGGCTTGTTTCTTGTTTTTTTACCTATAGAATTTTTTCCCAAGGGTTGCGAGGCAACTAACGACTGAATACTTATCAGTGCTCAGGTCAAACAAAAGGATGGGCATAGCACTTAGCCACACTCTTTGTCTCTGGGAGTTTCTCTCAGGAGGGGGGAGGGGGGGCAAGAAAAAAGACGGGGCTGGGGGCAACTTGGCTCTGGCTCTTGCTCTCGGCATCGGGAAGAGGACGGTCAGTCTGCTGCTTGCTGCAGGAGAAGTTTCACTCGCACCACCGAGTCTAATCCTGAAGAAAGCTACCATCATCTGCTCGTGTGCCCAAGAAATCCTGATCTCTCCTTTTGCTGTCTTGCTGGAGCTGGGCACTGTCCCACTGCCACTGCTTTGAGGCCGCTCTGCACCGTGGCCCCGCACAGCCCTCCCTGCTGGACATCCCTGCCCCCCAGTGACCACCAACAGAGCTCTGGATTTCATCCGACCCACCAGCCCAGGACCCCTCACCGTTCCAGCCTGGTACTTTTTTTTCAGAGTCCCAAGAGACCAGACTGCCCCGGGTTTTGTGAAACCAAGCCCTGTCAAGGTCCCTGGTTCCGTTTGCTATTAATTGCTGTAGTTGTTGTTGTTTGTTTGCCTTGTTATATATATTAGTAAAGAACTGTTATTCCTATCCCCATATCTCTGCCTGAAAGCCGTTTTAATTTTTCTAAATTATAATCATTTGAGAGGAGGGGATTTGAATTATCCATTCCAAGAGAAGCCCTGCCCCTCTTTAGCAGATACCTGACTTCGTTCAAAACCAAGACACCAAGGAAAAACAACAATGACAGGCCATCTTGTGGTAAACACCAAGCATTAGTAACAGTAGGGTTGCACAAAGCATCTGTAGGATATTGCATAGCAGTTAATCAAAGATCTCATAAATGATGGAGAAAAGAGACACTGACACTGAAGGTGAAAAAAATACTTTGATAACAATAAGAAGAGCTTATTTAGCTCATCTTAGTTATATTTAAAATGTATTTTACATGGATTAGATTTATAGTGATTGAAAATTCATCACTTCTTTTATGTTGCTGAATAACTAATGCTGATTATTTTAGTCTCAGCCCACAGATTTAGAAGATAAACACATTGCTACAGCTTGCAGTATTGAACTAGTAGCACTTGATTCGTCACTGAAGTATCAGAAAGTGTTGTAAATGACATGGATTGCCATCGTAAGGTCTTCCCAGGAGCTATTCAACATTGAAAATAAACATAGGTCTGACTTGCTGTCTGCCAGCAAATTTGCTGAGAGCAAAACAAATCTCTGAAATTGCCGTGACTATAAAGGAGAAGATGTGCCAGTAGAAAACAGCTGAATAACAGAAACGATAAGAAATCATAAAATGACAATTAAACAACATGATGCAGAATTGTAAACATGAGTGGCCATCATCATATCAGTTTAGAACTGATACCATATCCTGTATCATCATATCCTGTTTAGAAAGGCAGAAAAATTCATAAATTGCAAAGATGATTATTGTCTTGTTCATCTGAGGGTTGCTGAAGCACCAGCAATGTAGTTCATTATCGAAGATTTGTTACTGTTTAGACCACATTATAAAATCTATTGATCACCCATGCACAGCATGATTTATTCTTTCAGCTCATATTTGTTCTCTTGGTAATAGGATAGTGCAGCCATGGATTGTAAGAGACATTTTAGATCACAGACTTTATAGTTTCCATCTAGGAAAAGTAATAATAAAAAAAGCTTTGATATTCTTCACATTTTATTATTTTAAGCCATCTAAACCAAGAATCACTTTTACTTAAATTTTTGTCTTTGCTCTTCTGGGCTGCTCCAAGATGGTATATGAAGGGTTGTCAAGTCTGTGATAACCAGATATCTAGAATTTAGTCCAGTGGTCTCAGCACAGCCATCTAGTCCTGTTTTAAATGCAAAATGTCCACAAAGAGCCTACAGATACAACACAAGACCTGCAGAACACACATGCCGTTCTGGACGTGCAAATAAAATTCATGTACCACTAAAATTCAGTCAGCAACTTACCAGCAGACTTCAGATTGCTTTAGAAATTGCTTGACATGGTTTGACACTATTTGATTCTGCCTGTATTTAACTTCCCACTTTAGACAGAATTAACTGTACTTCATGCTTTTCCTTACTTTATTTTTACAGTCTTACTTATGTGGAATGTGGAAAAAAATACATGAATACTTGTACCTTGCAATAAAAGTTACGGAGTCATAGCCATTCAGTGTATAAAATGGGTTAATATTTGTAATATGTGTTTCTGTGTTTTTATTCTCAATGCTAAGCTAAGTTTCTTTTTGAGGCATATATTACTTCTCTGCCTTCTCGGAAGTGCAACCTTCTCAGGCAGGTCTAGAGAATTCCTCAATGTAAATGCTCTTTTTCTATTTTGAAAACTGACTTTTTTTCCTACCTGCAAATCACAGATCAAGTCAGGAGAGGATATTTTTCCAGTATCCTTTAACTGCTTTATTAAACACTCCTCTGAGTATGTAAGGATTACCATCTAACAAGTGAAATGCAAATTCAGGCTTTACTCAGTATGCAGTTCTTGAGGCTTAGAGAGAGATTATCCATCAGCTCCTGAGGAAAGCAGCTCTTGACCATACCAATTGCCAGACCAGACAGCACTGTTTAAAATCATGTTCTCCTGTGTGTTTGGTACATCTGCTTCCCCTGGAAGACACAAAATAGAAACTGATCTTTTAAGAGTTAAGTTTTGATGAAATTGAAGGGTGGTTTATATTGTCCAATGTTACTTTTGCCCGTCCAGTCAGGATGGTAAGAGGAACGACTTGGAGTTATTGAGAGCACTCAGCTGGTTATTGCAACTTGCAGAATGACTCGTGAGATGAGAGAGCAAATGTTTATGTACAGGTACAACAGACCTTTGCTGCATTTTGTAATGTGATAACTCAGCTTACAATTATTTCCTGTTACATATATTTTTAGGCTGTGTTTAATGGCACCTGCAAAGAAAACATGGATTATTAATTCTGTGGTAACATTACTTGTAAGGTGTTTCCCTATAGAGAAAAGACAGTTGTCGTAGTTTGTGAGGAGTTTGTCTCCTCAAAAATTCTAATGCAAAAATTCATTGGGGATATAGGTAACTTGTCATCATGTAACTGTTTTAAATTCTTACTTGTGGCAACTGAGCTACCTGAGATAGATAATACCTTAGCCCAGGACACTTGTGCAGAAACCATAAACCTGAGACCATGGGAGGCAGGATATGGAAATCAGGATGCCAATAGCATCATTCCAAAATTGGTCATGTCTCTGGTTCTGGTTCCCAATTGGTTCAAGACCTTTGACATACAAAGTCATGTCCCTGTCCTTCATTCAGGATTGGACCCCTGTCCCCAGATAACCTTATATATTGTTAAGTTAGCCACACCCCTGGTCTTTGGGCGTTGCTCTCTGGACCATGCGGTCTCTGCGTTTGTTTCTTCACTACTAATAAAGTTCTATTTTCAGGCAACTCCATCATTCCCGCTCCTCTATTTTTGCCACGCTCAGCACGGCCGGACTGGACCTTGTATCACTATGTCAACTGTGATACTTACTCTGATTTCTTCTTTCTTAAACCTTAAATATAATGATCGATCGACTGACTGCAGAAACCTTTGAAATGCTTATCAGACTGGCTGAGAATTCACAAGCACATTTTACTGCAATGTTTGTACAAACACGGCTGCTGAAGCTGCTGTGAATGTGCAGGAGTTTTTCACAGGTGTTGGACTCTTCCTATTTGGCAGAGGCGTTAGCACAGAGGAATTTGGGAATGGATGTTTTGACACCCTGTTTGCATCTCCAACCCTGCGATTAACTCCGGTCTGACTGACAGCTCCCTGGAATGTGCAGATTGCCTCCAGGTGGCAGTGAGAAGAGAACTCTTGGCAGCATTCCCAAAAAGGCCACAGGACAAATGGGAACATCACTCTCACCCAGCTGGACTTTCCCGTGGGCTCTGAATTTGGGGGATCAACGCAACAGATCACCCGCACTTCTCCAAAGCCCGCAGCAGAGCTTTACTGAGAATGCAGCACTGCCCACAGCGCCGGGGGCTGACGTTGAGCCAGCCCTGCATGGGCTGCTGCCCCAACGTCGTGTGAGGCTGCCTGGCTGACACAGCAGGAGTTGGTCCCCACTGGTGAGGTTTTTTCCAGTCCCTGGAGGAGCTCTCAGGAGCCCTGAGCAAAGCACACAGCATTGAGCATGTGCTGCTGAACTTCCATTCCCTTGTTCCTGACGCTCTGGGACAGGCTTGGATCAATGGGCCAGAATGATCTAAGCAAGTAAGACACACTTGGGGCAAGCATGACCATAGGAAAAGTATCACTGGCAGCTGTTTTTTCTATGGCCATTTTTAAGGTGAGGAATGCACTTGCACTTGAGTTTGGCTTTATTTGACTATGCAATTTTTTGGGAGCACAAAAAAATTTTTCATGAACATAAGAAAATTGTTTGATTGTTATCTTATGTGCACATGATACTAAATGTAAACAAATCTCATTTTAGATACCAGTGGCCTGCCTTAAAGAACCTATGAGTTTGAATTTATTATTTCCATAATTTTGTATCTTTCAGAGGAAACAGCACAGTTCATTTGAACTTCGTCCTTCCTTACACTTAAGAGAAAAAACAAGTTGTGTGAGAGCTATGCTAGCTGTGAATGCATGAAGTGAAGAATTTTAGGATACTGCTCTGGGAAGTGCACACTGTTTAACTACACTTTAGGGAAAACAGGTAGTGTGTATGCTCATTTATGAAGGTAAGTACCAAAATCTGAATTTTTCCTGTATTATATCGCATCCCCAATATGTTTCATAATTGTATTTTTCTCTGTATTCTTTCATGCAGACTTCACTGGCAGTGACATGTTCTGTGCTAAGTGGTGGATTGGATAGCTTGGTTCAGGGAGATGCCTTCAGTTTTATGGTACACACGGGTCTAAAGAGGGTGTCCGGGTGTCCCTGTGCTCTGGCACCAGCTGAGGTGCAGGAGCACTTCTCGGGCTGCTCCAGACTTGATGAGCTGAAGTTAAAGCGGTGCCTTCTGCTAGAGCAGCTGATACGACCTCTGACAATGAACAACCGTAATATTATAAATAGAGGCCCTAATATAATAAATAGAGGTTTCTTCATTTCTTACTAAGACCCAGAGTCTGATAAAATGGGTTCTTCATCCCGCTGTGATCAGTTAATACTAGGGATCATTCCTATAAATTTCCTACTTTATCTGCTTTATACCTGCCAGCTACATGAACCATAATATCCTGCTGCTCAACTTCCTTGAGAAAAGCTGTCATTTCTTTGGAAAAGGGTTCTTCACTAACAGTTTGATTAAAAAGTGATATCTCTCTAATTTTATGTCTCATTGATGTCTCTCTAATTCCCAGGTTATTTCAGATCTACAGTTCCATAGCCACATGGCCTGTTGCTCCTTTGATTTCTGTGGGATCTTCTTTGCCTACCATTTTCAGGAACAAGCTAGAACAAGCAAGCAGAAGTTCAAGGGTAGGACTTGTGTTTCCTACTTCATCCGGGGTCAGTTAATTTGAATGATTTTAGACTTGGATTTTCAACAGTGAATTGTCATTGACCCAGACTTAAAAATCTCTCAGCACACTCATGTCTTCAACATGAAAGTTTTTACCCCAAAATAGTATCTTTCACTGAATTTTTGTAAAAAATTGAATGGGTGAAGAGCTCTCCACTTGTGTTTTCGCTTAATGAAAATTCCATCTTGATCCAGAAGAAAGTGCTTTCTTTGGATACTGTGGTTGTTGAGATGGACACTGCATTCAAAGTGCTTTAGTAAAAACATCAGAAGGTTTCAAGCATCAGCTCTTTGTTATTTAAAAGTCTCTTGTACTTGTTCTCTTTAGCAATCTCACAGGGCAGCTCCACACAGCTCTGGCTCTTTCTCTATAGTCTTCTCTCTTCTTTCTGCTGCCCTAGCTCGCTCTTTTCTGTCTCTATCACGGCCGCCTAACCCTGTTTGTCTTACTCTTTCTGTCCCTAGCACGACTTCCTGTCCCTTCCTCTTCACAGCACAGCTAGCAGACTCTAAGTAACTCGAAATGAACTCTCTCCTAGCTAACTCACTCTTTATCACACCCATAGCTGGGAGGGCCAGGCTGTTCTCACTCTTGGATAATTAACACAGCTGCAATATATCAAGGATAAGATTGCCTTCAGTACTATCTCTCTCTGTCTCCCCACAGATACTCCTGAAAACTCCATGCCTTCCTTCTCCTCCTCCTTCATTCAATGTTAGGAATAACAACATTTCTTATGTCATGGTATTTGTTGCCGATGTGTTTGTTTGAAGATCATGCTGATATGGAATCACTTCTCAACTTCAAAACCCACACACTTCACAACTGCACCAGACCTAGACATCTCTTTCACCTAATTTCTCTGTTATAATTGACCAGTCCTTTCACTCTTTGATCACTAATTGGGTCAAATAAGACTAAAATGCAATGAACCCTTGAAACATGGTGATCTACTCAGTATATATCTTATTTTCCCATTCATTAGGTATCAAGACTTCATTCTGACATGTAATAAATACAGTCTTTCAGCTTTAGGAGGCAGAGGACATGAATTCCATTGAAACTGGCTCATTAATATTTATTTTATTTTCAGGGTGATTCATGAACTGTTTCAAGTTTGGATAAGCAATTATTGCATCAGTGACTCTGACAGGGAAAAGATGATTATGAGCAAGAAAATAATGGCTTGCTTAGACATGCAGCAGTCTCTGCAGTTTAAAAAGAGAATTTCATTACATTTTGTGAGTTTTTAAGGAGGAAACAGAGGAAAAAATCTTTAAATGTTTGGAAGTATCATATATAATTATGCAGTCTATAGAGTATCTTGCTTAATGATACATGTAGTGGTGCAGGTTCTTTATTCATTCCTGAGTATGTTTATGGGTATGTGTAAATAATCATATGTAAAGGACTTATTTCTAACACTTTTCTGGAATATTTAAACCTGATGTATAGTCATGCTCTAAACTCTGTGTGCTGTGGAAAGAACCCCCGCATAGCATGGCTTCCTTTTACAAAACTCTTCTTTTCTAGTAATGCGCAACTCGCTCCCTGTTTTGCTTGGGTCATCAGAGCAGTGCCACTCTGTCTCCATCTGGAATTTGTCTTTCCTTTCTTCTTTTTGTTCCAAAATCACGTTTATTTCTGCCTCCCACAACTCCGCTGACTGACAAATAAGTGCAGCACCAGTTCATTGTCTTGATACCTGTGCATTCTTTGATGCCATTCTGCAGAACCTAGCAGAGATGTGTGGGCTGTGCAGCTATTCATGGATTTCTGTATTTTCACATCTACACATTGTCATAGATTTAATGCTGCTTCTGCTTCTGAAGTCTGTAGATGTCCATTTATCTCCTGCTATTGCTCAGGGCATTGCGTACCCTGTGCTTTTCAGCTGGAACAAAAATTTTTTAGCAAACATCTTGGGTGAATGCTCATACAGATATAGTGTAATAGAGGTTTAAGAGTGCTGCATCTTTCAAAACAAGAACAGTGTCCATTACTAGGAGAATCTGAAGCAGAGACAGTATGTAGTTCTTATGCATTGGATAACAGCTAACAGTGCCTATTGTTACACAGCACCTTGCAGACTCATCCTGTGTGTCCTCTGTGCTTGGCCTGAGTTGCCACATGCTGGTCTCTGAGCTTGTGTATAGCCAAGGAAATCCCCATGGAGGGCACTGTAGAGCCTGATGAATGCTCAAGAACTTTATGACACATTTAAGCCTCACATCCGTGTAAAAACTCCCAAACCTAACTAAAACACCACAATAAACCAAAAAAACCCAAGCAAACAAAAAACCCATGGAAATTTGTTTACAAGTTATAATCAATTGTTTCATGTCACCTCTATTCTGTTACCCAAACCACTGTCAATGTGAAGACAGAAGGGCAAAGAGAGCTTTTAGCAAGATTGACAAAGTTTTGGTATGGATGGAGCCTATTATCTCCTGCATAAGAGCCTGTTTCCACTGCCTGTCTGCATGGATTGATGGCACAGCCCCTGGCCATGGCAGAGCAGCCTCCTGTGTCACCTACAGTGTGATCCAATAGCAGTTTAAGGCACTCTCACCCTGGATTGCCCAAGTGTTGCTCTGTCAGCGTCCTCAGCTCTCTCTTCCACCCCTTTCCTGCTGTGCTGCTGCCGTGGCAGCTGAAAGCTGAGCTGGCTGATGGAGTGTCTGTGCTCTTAGCCAGAGCTTGGGTTTGCTGCTTGAAGACTTGTGCTGCCATACGTCGGGGAACCCGCAGGTGAGAGCTTCACTGGAGTGCAACAAAGAGAGGACTTGAGAGGAGGAGAAAGGGCTCTGAGGTCAGGCAAGAGCTGAAGGAAAAGGGGAAAGGAGAAGGAGAGAAGAAAAAATTCACTGGGCTTGATAGTAAATATTCCCTGCAAACTTTGCATACAAGTATTGTGCTCAATTCCCAAAGGACCAATGGTGTTGGAGTTTATTATTAAATAAAAGAGAGGAAAAAGAATATTGATTACTTGTTCATTGGCTATTCTGAGCACTGATGACTTTGGGATCTGAAGGAAAATGGAGTATGTGACCATGATACTAAAAGATACATATGCATGTAAAAATGTGGGAATCAGAAAAACAACATAAAAAAATAGAAGATCTAACAAATTCTGACATTTCCTCATTTTGAAAGTGAGGAACCTGTGCTACAAGATATCTAAAATTCTTTAGGCACTTTTATATGTAACACAAGCCTACAAAACTTCAGAATGGGATTGTCAAAAGCACTATGTCTTCACCGTGTTCTAAGTTTTCCAAACAGTTGGAGACAACAACAACAAAAACTTCTGGAAGCTCTCAAGTCCTTTAATCTCTGTTTAATCCTGAAAGAAAATCTAAGTTTTGTGTCTCCTGAAAAATAGCCATAATTATAGTCTATTAAGAGAGACTTTTGTCTTGTTTGGGTTTTTTTTGTTTTGGTTTGGTTTGGTTTTTGTTTTTAATCAGCTGTCTAATACTGGAAAGAAAGCAAGACCTTTCTTGTGGCATAGAATGGTAGCACTAAGAAGAATTTAATAGATTCTATTTAGAGCTTCATTTTTCTTACTGGTTATTTTTCCTGGAACTGACTGGCTATAAACAGCCAGAATTGCTGTTATAGAGTGATGTCTTCAAAGAAAGTAAGAAGGACAATACAGGAAAATACAGGTCAGTCAGTCAGCCTTGCCTCCATCCCTGGAAAGGTGATGGAGTAACTAATCCTGGAAACTATTCCAAACAAATGGAGAAGAAGTTGATTGGGAGTTGTGAGAAACAAAGCCCGCTCCTTTTAAAGTTTAGGAGTTTAAGAAATGGCAATAAAGAATAAATATACCTAAAGCAAAAGCAGCAGGCCTGGGTGCCTGGCAAAGCCAGCACACCTACTTCCTTAGTGAGCAGTCTTTTTATACAGTTACATTACATTTCTTCTTTAAATGATGGTATGGTTTTATTTTGGGCTTGTTGACCACAAGTCTTGTTCTAGATCTCTGCAGCACTCAATAGTTGCAGACATCAGCAGTCTAGGGTGGTCTTCTGACTATCTTCTGATGCCACTTTAAGCTTGGTACTTCTCCTTTTGTAGTTTCTGGTTTTCGCTTTTGTATTTTAGATATGTATTGGCAGTAGCAAGCATATTTAAAATATATACTTTGCAATAGCAAGCAAGTCTTATATTAAAGTCTTGCTTCCTCTTTTGCATTGTCTATAAGCAATTACAAACTTTCCATACTCAAAAAGCAGTTTAAATCTTACAATAATATTTTCAAGTAATTACGATCTTGTAACTAAAATAACTAAATTGTAGCAAAAGCCAACTGCTACATTAGCCATTTATAACAGGAGTAATGGTTAACCTACCTGATGCCTGTGATAGGATAGCCAAACTGATAGGCTATGGGTAGAGCAGTGGATGATGTCTACTCCAGCCTTTGAGACTGTCTTCTACAACATCCTTAAATACAAACTGTCAAAATGACCAGGGAGGAAGACTGAAAAATGGCTGGACAGTTGGGCCCTGAGGATTGTCAATAGTAAGACAAAGAGCAGCTCAAGGCAAGTCATTAGTGCTCTGACCCCCAGGGGCAGATACTGGGGCAGATAATCTTTAATGTCTTCTTTAATGGCCTGGCTGCAGGAGCAGTTTACCCTCTGCAAGTTTGCAGACAATACGAAACTGGCAGGAGTGGCTGATACACCAACTGCTTCTGCCATTCAGAGGGACCTTGACAGGCTAAAGAATTGGCCTGAGGGGAAACTGATGAAGTTCAACAAAGGGAAATGCTCAGTCTTGTGCCTGGGGAGGAATAACCCCACGCATCAATACCTGCCGGTGGCTGACTGTCTTTGAAGCAGCCTTTTCTTTACCTCGCCTTGGTGGTTTAGGGCTGTGCTGGAAAGCAAAGGCAGGGTGACTGCAGCCAGGGAAGGAAAGGGTTCGCACCTCACCGTGCCCCGCCGTGCCCGGCCAGCCCCGGGAGCCGCCGCGCCCGCGCTGTGCCCACAGCCCCGGCTCTGGGCGCTCGTCCCCGCCGAGTCCGGCCCGCGCCGGGGCCGCGCCGGGCACGCGCGGGGCCGAGCGCAGCGCCCCCCTCAGGCCGCGCGCCGCCGGCGCAGCCGCGGCCGTTGCGCTGCGGCCGTTGTGGCCACAGTCGGTGACCGACACCATGGCAGAGCTGCCGCTGCCTGCTGGGCTCAACGCCAGCACCTTCCCCGCCAAGCTGTGGCGCCTCGTGAACAGCCCCAGCGTCCGCTCCGTGCGCTGGGACAGCCACGGCCAGGGTCTGCTCATCGACCGCTCGCTCTTCGAGCGAGAGCTGCTCAGCCAGGCCGACGCCCACGACGGGGGCAGCGAAGGGGCGGGGGCAGCACCCGGGGCAGCCCCGGAGTCGTTCAAGGCCACGCACTTCGGCAGTTTCGTGCGGCAGCTCAACCTGTACGGCTTCCAAAAGGTGCTGGGCTGGGTTGGCGCGGCTGTGCCGGGCGATGCCGGGGGCTGGCTCCACTTCAGGAATCCCAATTTTCGCCGCGACCGCCCCGACCTCCTCCTCCACATCAAGCGCCTGACCAGGGCCAACAGGCAGCGGCTGGCAGCGGGGCTGGAGGTGCGCAGCCGCCAGCCCAGCCGCTTCCAGCAGCTCCGCACGGACCGGCCGCTGCTCGCCTTCCCCGCCTGGCAGCCGAGAGCCGGTGAGCCGGGGGTGGGAGCTGCGGGCGCCGAGGGTGTCGTGGGCTTTGGCCGTGGGCAGTGCCCGGCTGGGCAGGAGCGGGCCCTGCCCGTGCTGGGGCTGCTCAGCGCAGCTGCCCCGGCTGGCACAGGGGCTGTCCTTGGGCAAGGCAGCTGTGCCGGCAGCGCCCGGGAGCTGTGCCGGCTGTGCCGGGCGATGCCGGGGGCTGCGGGACTGTCCCGCCCGCGGCTGCGCTCGCCACACCCTGGCCCGGTCGGCGTGCAGCTGGCCCAGCCCTGCACCGTGGCTGGCGCTGCTCCTTGCCCGGCCCTGGGATGCTTGGGGAATTCTCTGTGAGTGCGTGTGAGCCGAGGGCTCGGTCGTGGTCAGGCCCAGCGGGGGGGAGCCTCCTGTCCCTCTGGAGCAGAGGGGAAGAGAGCTGGCAGTTGTGTTTCTGGCAGTTGCCTCCTGCCAAGGAATGGCAGCGGGACAGTTTTCCCAGACAGATGAACGGATACCGGAGATCTAAGTAGACAAGGAATTGGTTATTGTAAAGTGATGCGTGAAAGATAGACTGGGAACAAAACCCCATAGACCGGTGTCTATGCAGGTATTTGTTTATTGCAGTGCTGGAGGTGAGGGGGATTTCTCCTCCTAACTCACCCACCTTTGTCAAGTGCTGTGATATATTTTTACAGTAAATCTTGCTAAGTATTACTATGTCATTATAACATCCTCATACACTTGCCAGAACTAATGTGCATAGTATGATCTCATGCTTATAAATAGTTCTTTTGCACTCTGCTTGCACCTTCCCAATTCGGGGGTTGTCGGGGGTCTTTGATGAAGGCTTCCAAAGTCTTCTTTGTGACTGAAATTTTCAACTTTGTCTTCAGAGCATGCGCAGTTACGGTGTGCCTTGGTTTGTCTGGTCCTAACTGGTCTAAATTCTTCATTTTGTGGTTAATTTGCTTTACATTTGCCAATTTCTCATTAGTACTTATACTTACCCATTTCTGAAACTATCTACCTGGTGAGTTTTTTGGGGCTTTTTTTTTTCTCTCTTCAGCATTAAGCAAGTAGTTTACCATATAATAGTCACTACATTGTAGAGAAAGTTATTTATATCAGGTTATGTAGGTATAAGAAGTTATGGTTCAGGTCATATAGATATAAAAAGCTATGATTCAGGTTATATTGATAGCAGGTTATATAGATACATGAAAAGTCAGGATTTAGGTTATATTGATAATCAGGTTATATAGATATATCAGGTCATATTGATATCTTATAACTCAAGCTAAATAAGCACCTTGTAACTTTGACTTAAGTTATATAGGCATCAAAACCTCCAGAACATGTGGAGGTATTTTTCTTTTGCACCCTGCTTGTGAGGATGGGAGCTTTTGTCGTCCCTGACAGAAGTACAGTTGCTGCCAAGGGAAACACATACAAAGACCAGTAGTGACCCAGCCTTCCCTTTGCTTCCTTTCTTCTTCTCTCACTGTTACACAGCTCCCTCATACCTGAACCTCACTGCTGCACCTGAGGATTCAGAGCTGCCTCCAGGCTCTTCCTGGCGAAGTGCAGCTGCTCAGGAGCCCGAGACATGCCCACCACCTGCCAAGAAAGTCTGTGCCACCTCTGGACTTCTCGGGGCTTCACCAGTGGAACCATCAAGAGAGCTTGTGCACAAATTCAATCTCCGCAAGCTCACCATTCCACTGGTACGCGTGGACCTTAAACACCACCCTGAGCTCGTGGATCACCAGCCTCAAATCGACCCTGAAGCCGCTTGCAGGGCCCTTGGAGAGAGCAGCAGCTGCACATCTTCAGAGCAGCACCCGCCAGCCAGCCATGCATCAGGTAGGGAAAGAGTTTCTACCCTTCCTTTTCAGGCAGATCCAGGAAATTGACCCTTTGAAGTGCTTTCCCACAGTGTTCTGTCATGGGTAGATGTCAAGTGAGAATCAGGTAGAAAGTGTCAAGTGTATTAGGAAATAGGACCGTGAATTCCAGAGAATTCCCTGTCTGCTTTTCCTGTCCTTCCTGCAGATTTGGAGGGTGTTCTGGACATTTTCCAGACTGCCTCTCTGCTGAGGTGCAAGGGCAAGCCAAAAAATATTGCCTGACAAGTGATCAGGTCAGATGAACTCTGCTCTTTCTTTGAATGAAGCCAGACTAGGATGGTGATAGGATATTGCAGATGTTTAAGACTGTCTCTCCTGCAAATCAAGCCATGCCATTGAAATGAGCTCTGTGTGCCCTAGAACAGCGGCAGCTGCAGAATACGGCCTCACCCACAAGGTTGTTTTTGGAATAAACTCACAGTCTAATTTCACAGAGTCACAGAATCACAGAATCTCTAGGTTGGGAGAGACCTTCAAGATCATTGAGTCCAACCCATGCTCCAACACCTCAGCTAGACCATGGCACCATGTGCCACATCCAGTCTCTTTTAAACACATCCAGGGATGGTGCCTCCACCACCTCCCCAAGCAGGCCATTCCAGTACTTATCCAGTATCACTCTTTCTGTGAAAAACTTTTTCCTAAGATCTAACCTGTACTTCCCTTGACGCAGCTTGAGACTGTGTCCTCTCATTCTGTCAGATGTTGCCTGGAGAAAGAGACCAACCCCCAGCTGACTGCAACCACCCTTCAGGAAGTTGCAGAGAGTGATAAGGTCACCTCTGAGTCTCCTTTCAGCATGTGTGTCTGCAGGTCTGGGATCTTCCTGGGTGAATCCACTTTTTGTGGTCTCTTGTGCTGAGAAACCCAAGCAGCCAAATCCCAGAGCTGCTGGGGAGATAGGAAAGGCTATGATTATAAAATTTTTGCATGGCTTTGGAGCAGAGGGGAAGAGAGCTGGCAGTTGGGTTTCTGGCAGTTGCCTCCTGCCAAGGAATGGCAGCAGGACAGTTTTCCCAGACAGATGAACAAGTAGAGGAGAGCTGAGTAGACAAGGAATTGGTTGTTGTAAAGGCCCAAAACACGTGGGGATATTTTTTTCTCACCCTGCTTGGGAGGATGGGAGCTTTTGTTTTCCTTGACAGAACTATAGTTGCTGCCAAGGGAAACACACCTGAAGACCAATGGTGACCCAGCCTTGCCGTGTGACTGAGAGACAGGACTTCAAAAGAGGGGGTGCAAAAGTGTTATAGACTTGTTACAGCTAAAATAGGCCTGTCCTAGGGTGACGTTATAATGTTTGTATCCCTAGTCATCTGTTGGGTGATACCAGATATTACACCCTGTACCTTTACTAGTGGGTCTGAGAGCAAATGGGAGGGGGAAGCCCAGTTTGTTTTTTTCCAGGAAAACTCTGCTCCTCGGAGTGGCCTTGGAAGCAGGGGAGCTCAGCACACAGCGAGACAGAGAGAGGCTCTGCTCTTTTTTTCCATTTTCGTTTCCAATTTATTGTGCTGGGGAGTGCTTTGCCTGTTTAATGAAAAGGTTTCTTTCCACTTCTCTTTGAGAAAGTCTTTCCAGAACCAGTTAGGGAGGGGAGGGAGGGCCCTCCTTAGGGGGTTTTCTCCCAAATTTGCCCTAAACCAGGACAAGGCCACAGCCCTAAACAACCTCATCCTTAAGCAATTGGTTGCATTATTTGGCAGCCTTTACAAAACTACATCGTTTCAAAGTCTTTGATAGTTACATATGCAATTCTTTTCCAAATTCTATTATCGTACCTGTGGTCGCCCACACCATGGCCTGTACCCCACCAAAGCCAAGATACCTCAATCCACAAGCTCATCCTTGCTCCCCACTCTATCTCTCATCTGTTCTCCCATACAGCCATCCCTTTGCTTGCTTTCTTCTGCCCTCACTGTTGCACAGCTCCCTTGTGCCAGAACCTCACTGCTGCTTCACCTGAGGATTCAGAGCTGCCTCCAGGCCCTTCCAGGCAAAGTTCAGGTCCTCAAGAGCATGAGGCTTCCCCAGCACCTGCCAAGAAAGTCTGTGCCACCTATAGACTTCTTGGGGTTTCATCAGAGGGGCCAGGCACACACAAATTTCAACTCCAGCATGACCTCAGCATTCCACTGGTTCCTGTGGGCCAGCAAAACATATCCTTGGCCCTTCTAGAGGCCACATCTGCACATCTCTAGAGCAGCACTCTCCAGCCTACAGCCCATCCAGCAGGGAAAGAGTTTCTCCCCTTGCTTTTCAGAAAGATCACAAAAAGTGACTGTTTGAAGTATTTTCCCTCAGTGCTCTGTCATGTGTACATCTCAAGTGAGAATCTGGTACAAAGTGTCAAGTGTGCTAGGAAGCAGGACTGTGAATACAAAACCAATCTGCTTTTCCTGTCCTTGCTGCAGATTTGGAGAGTGTTCTGGCCATTTTCCATACCGTCTCTCTGTAGGGGTCAAGGGGTGAGGCAAAAGACATTTGACCCTAGGAATTTCTAGAACAAGCCAGGTCAGCCGGATTGGGTCTGTTGTGATCAGATTCATTATGCCCAACTGTAGACCAGCTGTATGTTGCTACATTTACAGGTTGTCTCTCCTGCAAATAATGCTATTAAATTTCAGTGAGCTCTGTGTGTCCCCAGGTCAGTTGCAGCTGCAGAATACGGCCTCACCCACAAGGTTTCTTTTTAGAATAAACTCCCAGTGTAATTTCAGCATCTGTGTTGCAGATCTGGCAGAGAAATCTGGGTGAATCCACTTTTTGTGGTCTCTTGTGATGAGAAACACAGAAGCTACCAAATCCAAAAGCTACTGGGGAGAGAGAAAGGCTGTGATTATAAAGTCTTAGTGTGTGTGTGTCTGTATCAGTTTTACAATCCATCCTTTCATATAGATACACATCAATTAGAATAAATACTTGTTCATAGGAAGAACTCACCCTTCCAATTCCCTGGGAAGTTGGAATACATTTCTGGAATTGGAATTGCTGTGTGCTTCCTGTGATGTTTGATCCAAGGCAGCAATAGAGCTCTGCGTCCCAAAATCACATTCTGGAGCCTGACCAGTGTGTTTGGATTCTTGCAGCCACACCGAGCGTTTCAGCCCCCAGTGCTCCAGCTTGCAGTGCTGCTTATGCAGCATGGACAGCCCCCAGCTGGCTCTGGAATACTCCTGGGGAAGAGGAATTGCCACCGCTGGATCTGGACCTTGTGCTTGAGACTCTGGAGGAGATGCTTTCACCATCCCTGCCGGAAAAGTCTCCCTCTGCTCAGGTAACTCCATTGGACAGTGATAAAAGGGGCTGGACTGTGAGCTTTTGAATGTGGTTGCACTGGTGAGAAGCAAAGCATTCTTCAATTCAGCTGTGAATGGACAGGGAAGGATTTGCTTGGTAAAGCAAGATTTCCTAAAGAAGAGGGAATGAGATGGGGGATACCCCTTAAGTGAGGATGAGAGGTGTTGGTCAGGTTTGGGTGCTGGTTTTCCTGGGAAGAATCCCTCTCATGGGGCGAAGGCAGGGGGCATTTGTGGTGAGGAAGTGGACGCTTTATAGGTTTTAACAGGCTTTGTTTGATGGGAAAGAAGAGAGGAGTGTTTGGAAATTGCACTGAAGGCAGTGTCCCCGTGCTGAGAGAGGCATGCAAGAGGTGCCTCTGTTCCAGCAGCAGATGTGGGCTCTGCCTCTCTTGGGTTGGAGGGCCAGGCAAAGCAAGGGCTGGGCTGCAGCTGCTGCTGCTGTGTGAGCCCTGCCGTGCATGTAGGCGCTCCCAGAGCCGTGTGTGGGGATGGGCTGGAGCTGCAGCTTCCTTGTCCTCTCAGTAACCTGGTGCCTGCAGTCCAGTTTCCATCTGGGAAATCCTCAGCTGGGCAGACTGGCCAGTCTTGCTCTCCATGTTCCAGAGCTCAGCCACCTTGCTCTTGGGCATCTCTGTGGGAAGGGATGTGTGTTCCCATGCAGTCCCTGCAAAGCTGCAGCCTGGATGAGAGTGTTCTGCTCAGGGCTGTGGAGGGAGGAGCACATCCCTGTGCCAGGAGCTGGCAGGACTCCTTCCTTAGCACCCGTTCCATGTGTTCAGTGTCACCCCCACGTTCAACATTGTCAGCTTTGACAGCTTTTGGGCAGTGTTTGAGAAGTCAAATCTCTTTGACTGTTGAAGGGCTTTGGGGCCAAGACTTCTTGTTAGGAGCAAGGGATGAAAGTGTGTGAGCCCTGGTGTCTTTAGGGAGCAGATGTGTTGGTTTTGAGGCCCCATGACTTGTGTGATTGGTGAGGAGGACAAAATTGACGCTGGTCATGAAACGCTTAAAGATTCCTTTAAGCCCAGGGGCTTCTTCTGTGTTGAGGAGCAGTTCAGTCATGGACCATTAGTCCTTTTGTTTGACAGATTCTCTCTTTGACTTAGGAATCCACTTTCTCTTAACTCTTGCCTCTTCCCAGACTTGCCTGGAGTGTTCAATTGCTGTATTGGCACAGGCCTTTTTGCATATTATTGTACAACTTTGCCAAAGGATTTCCCAATTTCATGTAATATGCAGACCCGTTGCCTGCTGTAGATTTATTATTGAGAAGGGGCAGACTCGAAGTGGGGAGGGGAACTTTTTGGAATTGCCCATATCTTATTGCAAAGAGTGATGACTTTTTGTCTTCTGTAAAGTCACACATACCAGTTTTCAAAAGCATTTTCTTCCTCAAGAGAAGGAAATGTTGCAGGCTCTGAACTATTGTGTCCCTGCAGAAAATAGCGAGTGATCTTTGGGTTTCTTTCTTCCTGTGTTTTTTTAGGACAATATCAGTGCTGCCCCTGAGTCTTCAGGACAGGAGCCTGTGAACAAGGCTGGTGCAGAGGGAGCTTCAGCTGGCACCGGGAGCTGCGGGAACAGTTCCCAGGAGCCCGAGGAGGAGCTTGGTAAGGGAAGGGTCCAAGTGGTTTAGAGAGGTGTGAGACACCTGCTCTGAGCCTGCCTCTGACAGGAAGGGAGATCAGAAGAGTTGAGTTCTTGTCTGCAGGCAGGGTTGGTGCTTCCTGTTGCCTTTAGTTCCAATCCTGCACTGGCACAATCTCCCCAAGTCCTGCCCTCCGTGTTTCTCCAGAGGCTCTGACACGGAGTCCTCTGCTGTGGCAAGAGAGCAAGGAATAAACCTGACCTTGTGGGAATTGTGTCAGCAACCCACATGTCCCAGTTTTGTGCTGAAATCCATGGATAACTTTGCTGCAGGGTGACAGTGCTCTGGAGGCAACACTGAGTGACTCTTGAAGCAAGAGGGGAAAACCCCAGCAAAAAGTCAGTGTAGAAATTCAAGCTTTTTGTCTCCAAGCTTTAAATCAATGTAGTACCAGTCTGATGATAGCTATAGTGAGATACATTAAAAATACAAGCTCTGAGGACAAACAAATCATTAGTCACAAATCCAGTGGAAAGTTTTCAAAGAAAAAGAAGGTTTTTCCAAGGAAAACTTAAATCACTGCAAATTCACAAGAACTAATAGGAGAGAGAGAGCACTTTGGATCTGCATTCTTGAGCAAAGCTGGTGCAGCCTTCAGGCCTCGTAGGGAACTCTTTCCCTCCCTGCTCTTCATCCCAGAGCTGGTGGTGGTGCTGGAGGAGCTGCTGCTCACTGCAGAGAGCACTTTGTAGATGGCAGGGAATGGTGCTAGTTCATAACTCAGCTCACAGCACCTTTCAGCTTTAGCCATTTCAGTGAGGACTGAGGTCTGTCTGTGGCATAGAGAAAGAACAAGGTTGGCCTTCTTTACGGGAGCTGGGACTGGCTGTGTTTCAAGCTGTCATGGGTGCCATTTGCAGTGCAAGTGTTGTGAGTTATTTGGGATACTTCAAAACTTCAGATGTTTTGAAAGCTTGGGAGGATTCCTGCTCTTTCAAGGAGCCTGCAATTCCCAAGTGAGAGTCAGCTTTTTCCACCATCTTTTACAGTCTTTGATAGAAGGACACTTATTTCCAAAGGGAAAGATGAAAGAAGGCCAATACTGACTCAGTGTTCCGTTTGCTTCCCAGATATCCATCTGATCTACCTTGCCAGGAGGGCTGCCCTGCGTGAGAAGGCCCAGAGGGAGAGCCTGTGACCATCAGACAGGTGGAATCCCTCTGTTTATAGATATATTTTGAGATTTCTATAGTTTTATTTATAGATCCATAGGGTTACATTTATAGATTCATAGAGTTGTGTTTATATGTGCATATATTTATACATCTATATAGTTAAATCCACATATATAGTTATGGATGTGATGGAATTCTATTTATATGAATGTAGTTACATTTACAGATTTTCAGATTTTCATATATGTATGTATAGAGTAACATTTATATATATATAGTTATATTCATATTTATAAATGCACATAGTATTTAGTCAGAGGAATATGAATTTTAGATACATACATTGAGCTGTGTAGGCCTAGGCTGCATTTTTACCTCCTTCCCCCTCAGCTGCCTTTTTCACCTTTTGCTTTTCTTCTTGTCCCCCCTCTGTCCCCTCTTCCTGTGCTGGGTCCGAGCTGGCGGCCAGGCCGGGCAGGGCAGCAGTTCCAGCCCCGGGTGTCCCTGGAGCGGTGGGAGCTGCCGGTGGCCCCAGGCAGTGTCCCCTGAGGAGCTGCGGAAGGACGGTGAGACTGAGGGGGCTGAGGGGGCTGAGGGGGCGGTGACGCTGAAGGGACGGTGACCTTGAGGGGCTGGGGGGACTGAGGGGTATGGGAGAGCAGAGGGCAATGGTGGTACTGAGGTAACAGGACAGTGGCACAGGCTGAGGGGGGAGGTGGGTCTGAGGGGATAGGATGGGTCAGAAAGGACTGAGTGGAGTGAGAGGTCTGTGGGGGTCTGAAGAAACTGAAAGGGGCTGGGGGCTTGCTGAGAGGACGGCGGGGCTGAGGGGATGGAGGGTGCCAGCAGGGAGCAACGGAGGGGTCCAGGACTGCAACTCTGCCAGGCCTTGGAACCAATTCCAGAGCCTCCCCTTTTGCCACAGCTGTACTGAAGACCTTGAAGACGGCCGCAGACTGAGAGGAGCCAGCAGGGAGAAGCCGAGGACCACGAACAAGAGCGGCGAACAGGGACCTGTGCTGCCACCTGAGACCCCGGCTGAGGCCACAGGGCCGGTGAGGCAGGGTGGGGGTGAGGGTGGCGTGGGCTTTGGCCGTGGGCAGTGCCCGGCTGGGCAGGAGCGGGCCCTGCCCGTGCTGGGGCTGCTCAGCGCAGCTGCCCCGGCTGGCACAGGGGCTGTCCTTGGGCAAGGCAGCTGTGCCGGCAGCGCCCGGGAGCTGTGCCGGCTGTGCCGGGCAATGCCGGGGGCTGCGGGACAGTCCCGCCCGCGGCTGCGCTCACCACACCCTGGCCAGCTTGGCCTGCTTTTTCCTTCTAACCCTCCTGGGAAGGCTCTGAGATTTGCCCTTCCCTGATGGAAGTGCAGGTGCTGCCAAGGGAAACGTCCCGATACTGACTCAGTGTTCCCTTTGCTTTCCAGATGTCCCATCTGCTGTCCCTGGCGAGGAGAGCTGCTCTGCACAGGAGGAAGCCACAGAGGGAGAGACTTTGAGGATGGGGCAGCTGGGATCCCTCTGTTTATAGTTCTGTTTGAAGATATGTGGACTTGCTCACATATTTATTTATGTTGGTTGCTATTTGTATAGAAATATTTCTGTATGTCTGTTGTTGTATTTGTACATGTACTATGTATATATGTATGTGTATATTTACATATGTTTGTCGTTACATATATGTTTATATATGTATCTAAGTATACATGTATGTTTTATCTGTGTTCAAGTCCATTTTTTAGGTTTACAGTTGTGTAGGTATATCTATTGATGCAGTTATATGTATATGGCTCTTTAGGTATATTAGTATTTGTATGAGTGGATATGTCTATTTTTATATTTGTATATGTATATTGATCTATTGCTGTCTATTTAGTTACATTTACATATGTGTCAGGATGTATAGCTGTATATTTGTGGTGATGCAGTTGGATAGATATTTAGATTCATACAGTGATATTTGTATATTTATAGATAGGTTTGGTTTATATACCTACTTTTATATACATATAGTATGTAATATGTAATGTTTAATCTATATTTGCATTTGTAGATTGCTCTAGAGTTATATATGTACTTTTATATATGTCCATATATAAGTATTTAATTCCATTTAAACATGTATGGGCTTTAAGCCCATACAGAAATACAAAAATAGTATTTCTAAATGTAGTAATATACCATAAATGTAAGTTGTTAAACATCTAATTGATCTTTGTGGATAGAGAGTTGTAGTGTTTGGCAATAAATTAAGGGTTTTTTAATCAGAAGCTGGTATTTGTATGTTTTTATATAGACTGGTTGTAATAATCTAATAAATTCCTTTTTTTAACCTTAATTGAGATTTGTATAGTTCTGTATTGTCAGTGCAGGTATAGCAATTTTCAATAAATGACATTTTTCAGCTGAAATTGATTCTTGTGTATTTGTCAATCAGCAGTGCAGCTGTAGCCATCTACAAGAAATGACATTTGTCAGCTGGGGTGAGTGTTTTGTCATTTGTGCTATCCAAAGAATGAGCAGATGTAAATGCTGGAGGATTCTGGCCATGAAAATCTCCAGCCATGCCCAGCACATGCCCTACTTGCACTCAGGCTGGGCAAGGAAAGCGTGAATTTGGGATGGCAGCAGAGCCACACGTTGGTTAAGAACTCGCTGCAAAGGCCTCTGAGAAAACTCTGGGATTCCACTGAGTGTAGAACTCCTGCTCCGTGGATATTCAGATAATTCAGTTCATGTTTGGTTCTTTATATACAACATATGTGTATATATGCAGGCAGTACTTAGTAACCTGTAATGTACTTGAATGCATATTTCTATCTTTTATATATAGAGTCAGCAGAGTTGTACCATTGTGTAGCCATCTAACTGCAATTGGTCATTGTGTACAAGCAGTGCAGCTGTAGAAATCTGTAATAAATTTCCTTTTTAATCTGGCATTGGCTTTGGGGCACTTCTTGTTTCCATGAGTGACCACATCAATGTTTGTCCCTATTTCTTCACTGATCCTTATGCTTTGATGAGTGTATGACAGGCTGTGGCACCCAATTCCTTACAAGTCTGTCAATTTGTGCGTTATAGAACCTGTCTTGTCTGTGAAACATCAGTTTGAGGTTATTTGTGAGTTGTGCTCCACCTCTAGAACCTCCTCACGAAGCACCGTGGCTGGGGAGGGGGAAAATGTAAGGGGATTATGGCATTTACTTTCTTTTAACCCCTATTTGCATTAAGCTGTAGCCTAAACTTAACAAGGAAAACGATAGATTTTCTTTAGTCATGCAGAGTGAAATAAATGGTGTAGGAAGAGCCACAAACTAAGGTGTAGGAACAGCTTGGGTTTGGTCTTAATAGGACATTGTGTACAAGAAAGCCCCACAACCTTAATGATTCACCTCTTAAGTAAAACCAAAATGGTTCTTCTCATCGTGTAAAACCAGCTGGTGATGGAAATAACAAATGTCCCTGGGCTGGGGCAGAAGCCTGGGAGTCTAATGCTTGGAAAAAGAGACGTGGCAAACCCACCCCAAGGTGCAGGCACGCATTTGACTCAAGGCAAGAGGGAGCTTATACTGTCAGCACGGGAAGGGACTCCAGGCAAAGGAGCTGGCCGGCAGCAGGGAGCAGCTCCTGCTGTCACTGCGAGGGAAGGACTTGCAGCACGCAGCAGGAGCGGGCACATCGGTGATGGACAATGTTATATATGTATGGTTAATTCAATGTTTTATTAAAGCAACTATGTATACAGTTAAACTGTATCCCTTAGCTACCCCCCGTACAAATTTTGTTCGCGATTGAATGGGCAGGAACTATCCCATCCTCCTCCCGAAACCCAAAAGATAAGGTATTTTGCAGCACAATGCAGGGTGTAGCAGGACTTCGATGGAGCTCGGCAAGGCCAACGACTCAGCAATCAACACCAGATAAGCACCATATCTACTCATCAAGGACACAACCCAATGCCCTGCCCAGGAAGATGTAGTCAAGACGAGTGTACATTCCCAGAACTCTGTTCGTCAAGCAAACCTCAGAAAAAATAAACCTATCTGCATATCTAAAAACTGGACTGAACAATAGACAGCCTCGGGACACGAAGAACAGTGTAAGAACTGGCTTCGGAACCGTGGGGGACATTGGTCCAGGAGAGACCGTGTCTCTGGTTCTGATCCAGCTTCGACACCCAGGCACAGAACTGCCTTTTGATTGTGGCTCTGCTCGATTTTCATTTTGTCATTTTCCAATAAATTTCCTGAACGAAAGATTGGAGAATTGTCGTTTATAACAGACAACAAAACCATTCCTGAATGGCCAATGCGACCCCTCCTGGTACTGCAGTTACAGCTCAGTTATCTTCCTGCGGGCTCTGTTTGGCTTTTGAAGCTCAAACCCACTCCAGAAAGCAGACCTGATTGTAAATTATATCAATTATAGGACTTCAGAACTTGTTGGCCCACTGCTAATACCGGATTTTTAATTTCTTAGACTATCTCTGCATTGAGTACCATGTTTCAAAAGGCAGTAGTCAGCATTTAGAACCATGCATTTCCTCCTTTAGCAGATTTATAGAACATTCATCTTCTGTAAACTTAAGAAAGTGTAGTTGTTTCACAACAGCTCCATAGAAATTTATTTCAAATTATTTTCTAAGGTACAAATAGTATAAAGACACTTCGCTAAAACTCTTAAGGATAAGAATTGCAGGGCTGGTTTAAAATCTAATCCAAATTCTATTTCATTCTGTGCAATATTTCCATCAAATCTGATTAATGTCCAGGAATAAAAAAGTAGATTTCTCTTTTGTTCTCTTTGTTCTAGTAAACAAGGCATGTATATACATTTGACTTTTATTTTAAAGTCAGTAATCCACTGGACTAATTGAGACTTTGGAACTTCTTTATCATTTACAACTACCCAAGACTCTCAGGAAGAGAAAGGTTAAAGGAAGGGAAGAGAGCAAATCTTGTAAAGCAATGATCTGATAGTTATCTTACATCACTTAGTAATTATTTGGTTAAATACATTATTATCTAAAAATAATGTATATATGTACTTGGTATGAAGTATCATCTGAATAAATGCAATACATAAACCAGTTCTCATCTATGTTTTTTGCTAGCCTCATGTTTTGTTCTTTCTTAGTAAAATCAGGAAGAGAAACACTACTGTTCTTTCAGATATTAATTGGTTAGAATATTGACAACCCTGAAGTTTGATTTAGGAGTGTACAAAAAATAATTTTAATTGTCACCAAGGAAAAACAACAATGACAGGCCATCTTGTGGTAAACACCAAGCATTAGTAACAGTAGGGTTGCACAAAGCATCTGTAGGATATTGCATAGCAGTTAATCAAAGATCTCATAAATGATGGAGAAAAGAGACACTGACACTGAAGGTGAAAAAAATACTTTGATAACAATAAGAAGAGCTTATTTAGCTCATCTTAGTTATATTTAAAATGTATTTTACATGGATTATGTAATAAGTATAATAGATAAATTCGTATATGTGTTGCCCGATAGAAGAGTAAACACAAACCAACAAAGTCAGTTTATGCGGTGCTTTATTCGGAGGCCCCGGGGACCTGGGGACTAATGTCCCAAATCAGAATCCCGAGAATCTCCATCAGTCTCCCAGTTTTTATACCTTTTTTACAAAGATTACCTCATACAGCTCCATGCCAACCTTATCGTATGTTATTTCCAAGGAATCATAAACTGTTACATTCGTTGTTCAGAAAACAATCCCCCTACCCTATAAATCTTATGAGGTTGTCTAACCCCGAACTATAGATCAGCTTTCTCACCCAATCCCCCACCACCAAACAACTTTAACATCTAAGCAACAAGCTCTACATGCTCTGCAAGCTTGACTAACCCCTTTTAAACATTAACACCAGACATGTCTCAACTTGTTTTCCATGGGCCTACTAAGGTTCTCAAGCCTTAGCATAACTACTGCTACTGTATAAGTTTTCTATATATTCATTGTAGATTCACACTATTTCACTATACTGGAAACATATGTAATATTGTATTATGGATTTGAGCTACTAATAAGAAGCTACCCAAGGGTGTCTCCAAGATTCCAAAGTTCCAAAACATATTTACAACTGAAACGACGAGGCAGAGCAGGAAGATGGCCCATCCATCAAGGGTGGACCCTCACTTCACAGCTCTTCAACATCCGATACCGATCTTAGTGGAGATCCTGGATGATCAGATCACCCCTCCCAAGATGAATTCCGGAAAGACTATCAAGCAATCTTTTCATGCAGACAGGACTCCTTTGGAAAATTGAGAAACACAGCATACCTGGACTTCCAATAGACTTGGCCTTAGGGTGAAAAAACTGTATAAAACCCAGAGGCTGAAACCTAGCAGTGTGGCAGAATTCAGAGGGTACCCTTGTACCGCCACTCTGTCCACCCAACTCTCAATCGATTGTTGTCCTGTTTTTATTGTGGCTTTAATTCGGTGTTGGAAATTTTGCTAATAAACCCTGTTATTTTTGAACTGGCTTCTAATCATTTATAACAGATTAGATTTATAGTGATTGAAAACTCATCACTTCTTTTATGTTGCTGAATAATTAATGCTGATTATTTTAGTCTCAGCCCACAGATTTAGAAGATAAACACATTGCTACAGCTTGCAGTATTGAACTAGTAGCACTTGATTCATCACTGAAGTATCAGAAAGTGTTGTAAATGACATGGATTGCCATCGTAAGGTATTCCCAGGAGCTATTCAACATTGAAAATAAACATAGGTCTGACTTGCTGTCTGCCAGCAAATTTGCTGAGAGCAAGACAAATCTCTGGAATGTGCCAGTAGAAAAAAGCTGAATAACAGATACTATAAGAAATCCTAAAATGACAATTAAACAACATGATGCAGAACTGTAAACATGAGTGGCCATCACCATATCAGTTTAGAACTGATGTAATAGCCTGTATCATCATATCCTGTTTAGAAAGGCAGAAAAATTCATAAATTGCAAAGATGATTATTGTCTTGTTCATCTGGGGGTTGCTGAAGCAATGTAGTTCATTATCGAAGATTTGTTACTGTTTAGACCACATTATAAAATCTATTGATCACCCATGCACAGCATGATTTATTCTTTCAGCTAATATTTGTTCTCTTGGTAATAGGATAGTGCAGCCATGGATTGTACAAGAGACATTTTAGATCACAGACTTTATAGTTTCCATCTAGGAAAAGTAATAATAAAAAAAGCTTTGATATTCTTCACATTTTATTATTTTAAGGCATCTAAACCAAGAATCACTTTTACTTAAATTTTTGTCTTTGCTCTTCTGGGCTGCTCCAAGATGGTATATGAAGGGTTGTCAAGTCTGTGATAACCAGATATCTAGAATTTAGTCCAGTGGTCTCAGCACAGCCACCTAGTACTGTTTTAAATGCAAAATGTCCACAAAGAGCCTACAGATACAACACAAGACCTGCAGAACACACATGCCGTTTTGGACATGCAAATAAAAAAATTCATGTACCACTAAAATTCAGTCAGCAACTTACCAGCAGACATCAGATTGCTTTAGAAATTGCTTGGCATAGTTTGACACTATTTGATTCTGCCTGTATTTAACTTCCCTCTTTAGGCAGTATTAACTGTAGTTCATGCTTTTCCTTACTTTATTTTTACAGTCTTACTTAAAACAAATGTGGGAAAAAATACATGAATACTTGTACCTTGAAATAAAAGTTGCGGAGTCATAGCCATTCAGTGTATAAAATGGGTTAATATTTGTAATATGTGTTTCTGTGTTTTTATTCTCAATGCTAAGCTAAGTTTCTTTTTGAGGCATATATTACTTCTCTGCCTTCTCGGAAGTGCAACCTTCTCAGGCAGGTCTAGAGAATTCCTCAATGTAAATGCTCTTTTTCTATTTTGAAAACTGGCTTTTTTTTTCTACCTGCAAATCACAGATCAAGTCAGGAGAGGATATTTTTCCAGTATCCTTTAACTGCTTTATTAAACACTCCTCCGAGTATGTAAGGATTACCATCTAACAAGTGAAATGCAAGTTTGTCCATTCAGGCTTTACTCAGTATGCAGTTCTTGAGGCTTAGAGAGAGATTATCCATCAGCTCCTGAGGAAAGCAGCTCTTGACCATACCAATTGCCAGACCAGACAGCACTGTTTAAAATCATGTTCTCCTGTGTGTTTGGTACATCTGCTTCCCCTGGAAGACACAAAATAGAAACTGATCTTTTAAGAGTTAAGTTTTGACGAAATTGAAGGGTGGTTTATATTGTCCAATGTTACTTTTGCCAGTCCAGTCAGGATGGTAAGAGGAACGACTTGGAGTTACTGAGAGCACTCAGCTGGTTATTGCAACTTGCAGAATGACTCGTGAGATGAGAGAGCAAATGTTTATGTACAGGTACAACAGACCTTTGCTGCATTTTGTAATGTGATAACTCAGCTTACAATTATTTCCTGTTACATATATTTTTAGGCTGTGTTTAATGGCACCTGCAAAGAAAACATGGATTATTAATTCTGTGGTAACATTACTTGTAAGGTGTTTCCCTATAGAGAAAAGACAGTTGTCGTAGTTTGTGAGGAGTTTGTCTCCTCAAAAATTCTAATGCAAAAATTCATTTGGGATATAGGTAAGTTGTCATCATGTAACTGTTTTAAATTCTTACTTGTGGCAACTGAGCTACCTGAGATAGATAATACCTTAGCCCAGGACACTTGTGCAGAAACCATAAACCTGAGACCATGGGAGGCAGGATATGGAAATCAGGATGCTAATAGCATCATTCCAAAATTGGTCATGTCTCTGGTTCTGGTTCCCAATTGGTTCAAGACCTTTGACATACAAAGTCATGTCCCTGTCCCTCGTTCAGGATTGGACCCCTGTCCCCAGATAACCTTATATATTGTTAAGTTAGCCACACCCCTGGTCTTTGGGCGTTGCTCTCTGGACCATGCAGTCTCTGCATTTGTTTTTTCACTACTAATAAAGTTCTATTTTCAGGCAACTCCATCATTCCCGCTCCTCTATTTTTGCCACGCTCAGCCTGGCCGGACTGGACCTTGTATCACTATGTCAACTGTGATACTTACTCTGATTTCTTCTTTCTTAAACCTTCAAAGTAATGATCGATCGACTGACTGTTTACAGAAACCTTTGAAATGCTTATCAGACTGGCTGAGAATTCACAAGCACATTTTACTGCAATGTTTGTACAAACATGGCTGCTGAAGCTGCTGTGAATGTGCAGGAGTTTTTCACAGGTGTTGGACTCTTCCTATTTGGCAGAGGCATTAGCACAGAGGAATTTGGGAACGGATGCTTTGACACCCTGTTTGCATCTCCAACCCTGCGATTAACTCCGGTCTGACTGACAGCTCCCTGGAATGTGCAGATTGCCTCCAGGTGGCAGTGAGAAGAGAATTCTTGGCAGCATTCCCGAAAAGGCCACAGGACAAATGGGAACATCACTCTCACCCAGCTGGACTTTCCCGTGGGCTCTGAATTTGGGGGATCAATGCAACAGATCACCCGCACTTCTCCAAAGCCCGCAGCAGAGCTTTACTGAGAATGCAGCACTGCCCACAGCACCGGGGGCTGACGTTGAGCCAGCCCTGCATGGGCTGCTGCCCCAACGTCGTGTGAGGCTGCCTGGCTGACACAGCAGGAGTTGGTCCCCACTGGTGAGGTTTTTTCCGGTCCCTGGAGGAGCTCTCAGGAGCCCTGAGCAGAGCACACAGCATTGAGCATGTGCTGCTGAACTTCCATTCCCTTGTTCCTGATGCTCTGGGACAGGCTTGGATCAATGGGCCAGAATGATCTAAGCAAGTAAGACACACTTGGGGCAAGCATGACCATAGGAAAAGTATCACTGGCAGCTGTTTTTTCTACGGCCATTTTTAAGGTGAGGAATGCACTTGCACTTGAGTTTGGCTTTATTTGACTATGCAATTTTTTGGGAGCACAAAAAAATTTTTCATGAACATAAGAAAATTGTTTGATTGTTATCTTATGTGTACATGATACTAAATGTAAACAAATCTCATTTTAGATACCAGTGGCCTGCCTTAAAGAACCTATGAGTTTGAATTTATTATTTCCATAATTTTGTATCTTTCAGAGGAAACAGCACAGTTCATTTGAACTTCGTCCTTCCTTACACTTAAGAGAAAAAACAAGTTGTGTGAGAGCTATGCTAGCTGTGAATGCATGAAGTGAAGAATTTTAGGATACTGCTCTGGGAAGTGCACACTGTTTAACTACACTTTAGGGAAAACAGGTAGTGTATATGCTCATTTATGAAGGTAAGTACCAAAATCTGAATTTTTCCTGTATTATATCGCATCCCCAATATGTTTCATAATTGTATTTTTCTCTGTATTCTTTCATGCAGACTTCACTGGCAGTGACATGTTCTGTGCTAAGTGGTGGATTGGATAGCTTGGTTCAGGGAGATGCCTTCAGTTTTATGGTACACACGGGTCTAAAGAGGGTGTCCGGGTGTCCCTGTGCTCTGGCACCAGCTGAGGTGCAGGAGCACTTCTCGGGCTGCTCCAGACTTGATGAGCTGAAGTTAAAGCGGTGCCTTCTGCTAGAGCAGCTGATACGACCTCTGACAATGAACAACCTTAATATTATAAATAGAGGCCCTAATATAATAAATAGAGGTTTCTTCATTTCTTACTAAGACCCAGAGTCTGATAAAATGGGTTCTTCATCCCGCTGTGATCCGTTAATACTAGGGATCATTCCTATAAATTTCCTACTTTATCTGCTTTATACCTGCCAGCTACATGAGCCATAATATCCTGCTGCTCAGCTTCCTTGAGAAAAGCTGTCATTTCTTTGGAAAAGGGTTCTTCACTAACTAGTTTGATTAAAAAGTGATGTCTCTCTAATTTTATGTCTCATTGATGTCTCTCTAATTCCCAGGTTATTTCAGATCTACAGTTCCATAGCCATATGGCCTGTTGCTCCTTTGATTTCTGTGGGATCTTCTTTGCCTACCATTTTCAGGAACAAGCTAGAACAAGCAAGCAGAAGTTCAAGGGTAGGACTTGTGTTTCCTACTTCATCTGGGGTCAGTTAATTTGAAAGATTTTTGACTTGGATTTTCAACAGTGAATTGTCATTGACCCAGACTTAAAAATCTCTCAGCACACTCATGTCTTCAACATGAAAGTTTTTACCCCAAAATAGTATCTTTCACTGAATTTTTGTAAAAAATTGAATGGGTGAAGAGCTCTCCACTTGTGTTTTTGCTTAATGAAAATTCCATATTGATCCAGAAGAAAGTGCTTTCTTTGGATACTGTGGTTGTTGAGATGGACACTGCATTCAAAGTGCTTTAGTAAAAACATCAGAAGGTTTCAAGCATCAGCTTTTTGTTATTTAAAAGTCTCTTGTACTTGTTCTCTTTAGCAATCTCACAGGGCAGCTCCACACAGCTCTGGCTCTTTCTCTATAGTCTTCTCTCTTCTTTCTGCTGCCCTAGCTCGCTCTTTTCTGTCTCTATCACGGCCACCTAACCCTGTTTGTCTTACTCTTTCTGTCCCTAGCACGACTTCCTGTCCCTTCCTCTTCACAGCACAGCTAGCAGACTCTAAGTAACTCGAAATGAACTCTCTCCTAGCTAACTCACTCTTTATCACACCCATAGCTGGGAGGGCCAGGCTGTTCTCACTCTTGGATAATTAACACAGCTGCAATATATCAAGGATAAGATTGCCTTTAGTACTATCTCTCTCTGTCTCCCCACAGATACTCCTGAAAACTCCATGCCTTCCTTCTCCTCCTCCTTCATTCAATGTTAGGAATAACAACATTTCTTATGTCATGGTATTTGTTGCTGATGTGTTTGTTTGAAGATCATGCTGATATGGAATCACTTCTCAACTTCAAAACCCACACACTTCACAACTGCACCAGACCTAGAAATCTCTTTCACCTAATATCTCTGTTATAATTGACCAGTCCTTTCACTCTTTGATCACTAATTGGGTCAAATAAGACTAAAATGCAATGAACCCTTGAAACATGGTGATCTACTCAGTATATATCTTATTTTCCCATTCATTAGGTATCAAGACTTCATTCTGACATGTAATAAATACAGTCTTTCAGCTTTAGGAGGCAGAGGACATGAATTCCATTGAAACTGGCTCATTAGTATTTATTTTATTTTCAGGGTGATTCATGAACTGTTTCAAGTTTGGATAAGCAATTATTGCATCAGTGACTCTGACAGGGAAAAGATGATTATGAGCAAGAAAATAATGGCTTGCTTAGACATGCAGCAGTCTCTGCAGTTTAAAAAGAGAATTTCATTACATTTTGTGAGTTTTAAAGAAGCAAACAGAGGAAAAAATCTTTAAATGTTTGGAAGTATCATATATAATTATGCAGTCTACAGAGTATCTTGCTTAATGATACATGTAGTGGTGCAGGTTCTTTATTCATTCCTGAGTATGTTTATGGGTATGTGTAAATAATCATATGTAAAGGACTTATTTCTAACACTTTTCTGGAATATTTAAACCTGATGTATAGTCATGCTCTAAACTCTGTGTGCTGTGGAAAGAACACCCGCATAGCATGGCTTCCTTTTACAAAACTCTTCTTTTCTAGTAATGCACAACTCGCTCCCTGTTTTGCTTGGGTCAGCAGAGCAGTGCCACTCTGTCTCCATCTGGAATTTGTCTTTCCTTTCTTCTTTTTGTTCCAAAATCACGTTTATTTCTGCCTCCCACAACTCCGCTGACTGACAAATAAGTGCAGCACCAGTTCATCGTCTTGATACCTGTGCATTCTTTGATGCCATTCTGCAGAACCTAGCAGAGATGTGTGGGCTGTGCATCTATTCATGGATTTCTGTGTTTTCACATCTACACATTGTCATAGATTTAATGCTGCTTCTGCTCCTGAAGTCTGTAGATGTCCATTTATCTCCTGCTATTGCTCAGGGCATTGTGTACCCTGTGCTTTTCAGCTGGAACAAAAATTTTTTAGCAAACATCTTGGGTGAATGCTCATACAGATATAGTGTAATAGAGGTTTAAGAGTGCTGCATCTTACAAAACAAGAACAGTGTGCATTACTAGGAGAATCTGAAGCAGAGACAGTATGTAGTTCTTATGCATTGGATAACAGCTAACAGTGCCTATTGTTACACAGCACCTTGCAGACTCATCCTGTGTGTCCTCTGTGCTTGGCCTGAGTTGCCACATGCTGGTCTCTGAGCTTGTGTATAGCCAAGGAAATCCCCATGGAGGGCACTGTAGAGCCTGATGAATGCTCAAGAACTTTATGACACATTTAAGCCTCACATCCGTGTAAAAACCCCCAAACCTAACTAAAACACCACAATAAACCAAAACAACCCAAGCAAACAAAAAACCCATGGAAATTTGTTTACAAGTTATAATCAATTGTTTCATGTCACCTCTATTCTGTTACCCAAACCACTGTCAATGTGAAGACAGAAGGACAAAGAGAGCTTTTAGCAAGATTGACAAAGTTTTGGTATGGATGGAGCCTATTATCTCCTGCATAAGAGCCTGTTTCCACTGCCTGTCTGCATGGATTGATGGCACAGCCCCTGGCCATGGCAGAGCAGCCTCCTGTGTCACCTACAGTGTGATTCAATAGCAGTTTAAGGCACTCTCACCCTGGATTGCCCAAGTGTTGCTCTGTCAGCGTCCTCAGCTCTCTCTTCCACCCCTTTCCTGCTGTGCTGCTGCCGTGGCAGCTGAAAGCTGAGCTGGCTGATGGAGTGTCTGTGCTCTTAGCCAGAGCTTGGGTTTGCTGCTTGAAGACTTGTGCTGCCATACGTCGGGGAACCCGCAGGTGAGAGCTTCACTGGAGTGCAACAAAGAGAGGACTTGAGAGGAGGAGAAAGGGCTCTGAGGTCAGGCAAGAGCTGAAGGAAAAGGGGAAAGGAGAAGGAGAGAAAATTCACTGGGCTCGATAGTAAATATTCCCTGCAAACTTTGCATACAAGTATTGTGCTCAATTCCCAAAAGACCAATGGTGTCTGAGTTTATTATTAAATAAAAGAGATGAAAAATTGTTCATTGGCTACTCTGAGCACTGATGACTTTGGGATCTGAAGGAAAATGGAGTATGTGACCATGATACTAAAAGATACATATGCATGTAAAAATGTGGGAATCAGAAAAACAACATAAAAAAATAGAAGATCTAACAAATTCTGACGTTTCCTCATTTTGAAAGTGAGGAATCTGTGCTACAAGATATCTAAAATTCTTTAGGCACTTTTATATGTAATATAAGCCTACAAAACTTCAGAATGGGATTGTCAAAAGCACTATGTCTTCACCGTGTTCTAAGTTTTCCAAACAGTTGGAGACAACAACAACAACAACAACAACTTCTGGAAGCTCTCAAGTCCTTTAATCTCTGTTTAATCCTGAAAGAAAATCTAAGTTTTGTGTCTCCTGAAAAATAGCCATAATTATATTCCATTAAGAGAGACTTTTGTCTTGTTTGGGTTTTTTTTTGTTTTGTTTTGGTTTGGTTTTTGTTTTTAATCAGCTGTCTAATACTGGAAAGAAAGCAAGACCTTTCTTGTGGCATAGAATGGTAGCACTAAGAAGAATTTAATAGATTGTATTTAGAGCTTCATTTTTCTTACTGGTTATTTTTCCTGGAACTGACTGGCTATAAACAGCCAGAATTGCTGTAATAGAGTGATGTCTTCAAAGAAAGTAAGAAGGACAATACAGGAAAATACAGGTCAGTCAGTCAGCCTTGCCTCCATCCCTGGAAAGGTGATGGAGTAACTAATCCTGGAAACTATTCCAAACAAATGGAGAAGAAGTTGATTGGGAGTTGTGAGAAACAAAGCCCACTCCTTTTAAAGTTTAAGAGTTTAAGAAATGGCAATAAGGAATAAATATACTTAAAGCAAAAGCAGCAGGCCTGGGTGCCTGGCAAAGCCAGCACACCTACTGCCTTAGTGTGCAGTCTTTTTATACGGTTACATTCCATTTCTTCTTTAAATGATGGTATGGTTTTATTTTGGGCTTGTTGACCACAAGTCTTGTTCTAGATCTCTGCAGCACTCAATAGTTGCAGACATCAGCAGTCTAGGGTGGTCTTCTGACTATCTTCTGATGCCACTTTAAGCTTGGTACTTCTCCTTTTGTAGTTTCTGGTTTTCGCTTTTGTATTTTAGATATGTATTGGCAGTAGCAAGCATATTTAAAATATATACTTTGCAATAGCAAGCAAGTCTTATATTCTATAAAACCCTTGCTTCCTTTTTTGCATTGTCTATAAGCAAATACAAACTTTCCACACTCAAAAAGCAGTTTAAAACTTACAATAATATTTTCAAATAATTACGATCTTGTAACTAAAATAACTAAATTGTAGCGAAAGCCAACTGCTACATTAGCCATTTATAACAGGAGTAATGGTTAACCTACCTGATGCCTGTGATAGGACAGCCAAACTGATAGGCTATGGGTAGAGCAGTGGATGATGTCTACTCCAGCCTTTGAGACTGTCTTCTACAACATCCTTAAATGCAAACTGTCAAAATGACCAGGGAGGAAGACTGAAAAATGGCTGGATAGTTGGGCCCTGAGGATTGTCAGTAGTAAGACAAAGAGCAGCTCAAGGCAAGTCATTAGTGCTCTGACCCCCAGGGGCAGATACTGGGGCAGATAATCTTTAATGTCTTCTTTAATGGCCTGGCTGCAGGAGCAGTTTACCCTCTGCAAGTTTGCAGACAATACGAAACTGGCAGGAGTGGCTGATACACCAACTGCTTCTGCCATTCAGAGGGACCTTGAAAGGCTAAAGAATTGGCCTGAGGGGAAACTGATGAAGTTCAACAAAGGGAAATGCGAAGCCTTGTGCCTGGGGAGGAATAACCCCACGCATCAATACCTGCCGGTGGCTGACTGTGTTTGAAGCAGCCTTTTCTTTACCTCGCCTTGGTGGTTTAGGGCTGTGCTGGAAAGCAAAGGCAGGGTGACTGCAGCCAGGGAAGGAAGGGGTTCGCACCTCACCGTGCCCCGCCGTGCCCGGCCAGCCCCGGGAGCCGCCGCGCCCGCGCTGTGCCCACAGCCCCGGCTCTGGGCGCTCGTCCCCGCCGAGTCCGGCCCGCGCCGGGGCCGCGCCGGGCACGCGCGGGGCCGAGCGCAGCGCCCCCCTCAGGCCGCGCGCCGCCGGCGCAGCCGCGGCCGTTGCGCTGCGGCCGTTGTGGCCACAGTCGGTGACCGACACCATGGCAGAGCTGCCGCTGCCCGCTGGGCTCAACGCCAGCACCTTCCCCGCCAAGCTGTGGCGCCTCGTGAACAGCCCCAGCGTCCGCTCCGTGCGCTGGGACAGCCACGGCCAGGGTCTGCTCATCGACCGCTCGCTCTTCGAGCGAGAGCTGCTCAGCCAGGCCGACGCCCACGAGGGGAGCAGCGAAGGGGCGGGGGCAGCACCCGGGGCAGCCCCGGAGTCCTTCAAGGCCACGCACTTCGGCAGTTTCGTGCGGCAGCTCAACCTGTACGGCTTCCAAAAGGTGCTGGGCTGGGTTGGCGCGGCTGTGCCGGGCGATGCCGGGGGCTGGCTCCACTTCAGGAACCCCAATTTTCGCCGCGACCGCCCCGACCTCCTCCTCCACATCAAGCGCCTGACCAGGGCCAACAGGCAGCGGCTGGCAGCGGGGCTGGAGGTGCGCAGCCGCCAGCCCAGCCGCTTCCAGCAGCTCCGCACGGACCGGCCGCTGCTCGCCTTCCCCGCCTGGCAGCCCAGAGCCGGTGAGACGGGGGGGGAGCTGCGGGCGCTGAGGGTGGCGTGGGCTTTGGCCGTGGGCAGTGCCCGGCTGGGCAGGAACGGGCCCTGCCCGTGCTGGGGCTGCTCAGCGCAGCTGCCCCGGCTGGCACAGGGGCTGTCCTTGGGCACGGCAGCTGTGCCGGCAGCGCCCGGGAGCTGTGCCGGCTGTGCCGGGCGATGCCGGGGGCTGCGGGACTGTCCCGCCCGCGGCTGCGCTCGCCACACCCTGGCCCGGTCGGCGTGCAGCTGGCCCAGCCCTGCGCCGTGGCTGGCGCGGCTCCTTGCCCGGCCCTGGGATGCTTGGGGAATTCTCTGTGAGTGCGTGTGAGCCGAGGGCTCGGTCGTGGTCAGGCCCAGCGGGGGAGAGCCTCCTGTCCCTCTGGAGCAGAGGGGAAGAGAGCTGGCAGTTGTGTTTCTGGCAGTTGCCTCCTGCCAAGGAATGGCAGCGGACAGTTTTCCCAGACAGTTGAACGGATACAGGAGATCTAAGTAGACAAGGAATTGGTTATTGTAAAGTGATGCGTGAAAGATAGACTGGGAACAAAACCCCATAGACCGGTGTCTATGCAGATATTTGTTTATTGCAGCGCTGGAGGTGAGGGGGATTTCTCCTCCTAACTCACCCACCTTTGCCAAGTGCTGTGATATATTTATACAGTAATTCTTGCTTAGTATTACTATGTCATTATAACATCCTCATACACTTGCCAGAACTAATGTGCATAGTATGATCTCATGCTTATAAATAGTTCTTTTGCACTGTGCTTGCACCTTCCCAATTCGGGGGTTGTCGGGGGTCTTTGATGAAGGCTTCCAAAGTCTTCTTTGCATCTGAAATTTTCAACTTTGTCTTCAGAGCATGCGCAGTTACGGTGTGCCTTGGTTTGTCTGGTCCTAACTGGTCTAAATTCTTCATTTTGTGGTTAATTGGCTTTACATTTGCCAATTTCTCATTAGTACTTATACTTACCCATTTCTGAAACTATCCACCTGGTGAGTTTTTTTGTTTGTTTTTTTCCTCTCTTCAGCATTAAGCAAGTAGTTTACCATATAATAGCCACTACATTGTAGAGAAAGTTATTTATATCAGGTTATGTAGGTATAAGAAGTTATGATTCAGGTTTTATAGATATAAAAAGCTGTGATTCAGGTTATATTGATAGCAGGTTATATAGTTACATGAAAAGTCAGGATTTAGGTTATATTGATAATCAGGTTATATAGATATATCAGGTCATATTGATATCTTATAACTCAAGCTAAATAAGCACCTTGTAACTTTGACTTAAGTTATATAGGCATCAAAACCTCCAGAACATGTGGGGGCATTTTTCTTTTGCACCCTGCTTGTGAGGATGGGAGCTTTTGTCGTCCCTGACAGAAGCACAGTTGCTGCCAAGGGAAACACATACAAAGACCAGTAGTGACCCAGCCTTCCCTTTGCTTCTTTTCTTCTTCCCTCACTGTTACACAGCTCCCTCACACCTGAACCTCACTGCTGCACCTCAGGATTCAGAGCTGCCTCCAGGCTTTTCCAGGCGAAGTGCAGCTGCTCAGGAGCCCGAGACATGCCCACCACCTGCCAAGAAAGTCTGTGCCACCTCTGGACTTCTCGGAGCTTCACCAGTGGAACCATCAAGAGAGCTCGTGCACAAATTCAATCTCCGCAAGCTCACCATTCCACTGGTTCGTGTGGACCTTAAACACCACCCTGAGCTCGTGGATCACCAGACTCAAATCGACCCTGAAGCCGCTTGCAGGGCCCTTGGAGAGAGCAGCAGCTGCACATCTTCTGAGCAGCACCCGCCAGCCAGCCATGCATCAGGTAGGGAAAGAGTTTCTACCCTTCCTTTTCAGACAGATCCAGGAAATTGACCCTTTGAAGTGCTTTCCCACAGTGTTCTGTCATGGGTAGATGTCAAGTGAGAATCGGGTAGAAAGTGTCAAGTGTATTAGGAAATAGGACCGTGAATGCCAGAGAATTCTCAGTCTGCTTTTCCTGTCCTTCCTGCAGATTTGGAGGGTGTTCTGGACATTTTCCAGACTGCCTCTCTGCTGAGGTGCAAGGGCAAGCCAAAAAATATTGCCTGACAAGTGATCAGGTCAGATGAACTCTGCTCTTTCTTTGAATGAAGCCAGACTAGGATGGTGATAGAATATTGCAGATGTTTAAGACTGTCTCTCCTGCAAATCAAGCCATGCCATTGAAATGAGCTCTGTGTGCCCTAGAACAGCGGCAGCTGCAGAATACGGCCTCACCCACAAGGTTGTTTTTGGAATAAACTCACAGTCTAATTTCACAGAGTCACAGAATCACAGAATCTCTAGGTTGGGAGAGACCTTCAAGATCATTGAGATCAACCCATGCTCCAACACCTCAGCTAGACCATGGCACCATGTGCCACATCCAGTCTCTTTTAAACACATCCAGGGATGGTGCCTCCACCACCTCCCCAAGCAGGCCATTCCAGTACTTATCCAGTATCACTCTTTCTGTGAAAAACTTTTTCCTAAGATCTAACCTGTACTTCCCATGACGCAGCTTGAGACTGTGTCCTCTCATTCTGTCCGATGTTGCCTGGAGAAAGAGACCAACCCCCAGCTGACTGCAACCACCCTTCAGGAAGTTGCAGAGAGTGATAAGGTCACCTCTGAGTCTCCTTTCAGCATGTGTGTCTGCAGGTCTGGGATCTTCCTGGGTGAATCCACTTTTTGTGGTCTCTTGTGCTGAGAAACCCAAGCAGCCAAATCCCAGAGCTGCTGGGGAGATAGGAAAGGCTATGATTATAAAATTTTTGCATGGCTTTGGAGCAGAGGGGAAGAGAGCTGGCAGTTGGGTTTCTGGCAGTTGCCTCCTGCCAAGGAATGGCAGCAGGACAGTTTTCCCAGACAGATGAACAAGTAGAGGAGAGCTGAGTAGACAAGGAATTGGTTGTTGTAAAGCCCCAAAACACGTGGGGATATTTTTTTTCTCACCCTGCTTGGGAGGATGGGAACTTTTGTTTTCCTTGACAGAACTATAGTTGCTGCCAAGGGAAACACACCTGAAGACCAATGGTGACCCAGCCTTGCCGTGTGACTGAGAGACAGGACTTCAAAAGAGGGGGTGCAAAAGTAGTCTAAGCAGGGAACCTTAAGCCAAAGCTTGAGCAAAAAGAGGTTGGAGTTTGAATTGAAATTAAAATTTATTGAAGTCTAAGCAGAAGTCAGAGTAAAAAGGAGTTGGAAATCAGGGTTGAAATCATTGACATCAGATATTATTCTCACAGTACAGTGTTATAGACTTGTTACAGCTAAAATAGGCCTGTCCTAGGGTGACGTTACAATGTTTGTATCCCCAGTCATCTGTTGGGTGATGCCAGATATTACACCCTGTACCTTTAATAATGGATCTGCGAGCAAAGGGGAGGGGGAAGGCCAGTTTGTTTTTTTCCAGGAAAACTCTGCTCCTCGGAGTGGCCTTGGAAGCAGGGGAGCTCAGCACACAGCGAGACAGAGAGAGACTCTGCTCTTTTTTTCCAGTTAGTTAGTTGTCGCTAGTTAGTTGTAGGTCCTGTAGCTGGCTGAAGTTTTTTTCTTCCTTTTCTTTTTTTTCTTTTTTTGCCTCTCCTCATAACTGTTCAAATCTCTCTGGCCTGAGGACCTGGAGCAAGCGCCAGGGGGCTTCCACCTGGGACCCACCCCACCAAGACCAACCCAGCCAGCAACTCCTTTTTTTCTCCCAGTGCTGGAGGAGCAGAGCAACAGAACAGAGTGACTGTTTTGGGGGGGACCTTCTCTAAATTGTCATCTCTCCAGAGCAGCACGAAGTTCTTGTCATGTGGTATTGTTCAATTTATTGTGCTGGGGAGTGCTTTGCCTGTTTAATGAAAAGGTTTCTTTCCACTTCTCTTTGAGAAAGTCTTTCCCAAACCAGTTAGGGAGGGGAGGGAGGGCCCTCCTTAGGGGGTTTTCTCCCAAATTTGCCCTAAACCAGGACAAGGCCACAGCCCTAAACAACCTCATCCTTAAGCAATTGGTTGCATAATTTGGCAGCCTTTACAAAACTACATAGTTTCAAAGTCTTTGATAGTTACATATGCAATTCTTTTCCAAATTCTTTTTCGTACCTGTGGTCGCCCACACCATGGCCTGTACCCCACCAAAGCCAAGATACCTCAATCCACAAGCTCATCCTTGCTCCCCACTCTGTCTCTCATCTGTTCTCCCATACAGCCATCCCTTTGCTTGCTTTCTTCTGCCCTCACTGCTGCACAGCTCCCTTGTGCCAGAACCTCACTGCTGCTTCACCTGAGGATTCAGAGCTGCCTCCAGGCCCTTCCAGGCAAAATTCAGGTCCTCAAGAGCATGAGGCTTCCCCAGCACCTGCCAAGAAAGTCTGTGCCACCTCTAGACTTCTTGGGGTTTCATCAGAGAGGCCAGGCACACAAAAATTTCAACTCCAGCATGACCTCAGCATTCCACTGGTTCCTGTGGGCCATCAAAACATATCCTTGGCCCTTCTAGAGGCCACATCTGCACATCTCTAGAGCAGCACTCTCCAGCCTACAGCCCATCCAGTAGGGAAAGAGTTTCTCCCCTTGCTTTTCAGAAAGATCACAAAAAGTGACTGAAGTATTTTCCCTCAGTGCTCTGTCATGTGTACATCCCAAGTGAGAATCTGGTACAAAGTGTCAAGTGTGCTAGGAAGCAGGACTGTGAATACAAAACCAATCTGCTTTTCCTGTCCTTGCTGCAGATTTGGAGGGTGTTCTGGCCATTTTCCATACCGTCTCTCTGTAGGGGTCAAGGGGTGAGGCAAAAGACATTTGACCACAATTGGTCAATGTCAGGTGAACTACCATTTTTCTTTGAATGAAGCCAGGCTAGGACCCTGATAGGATATAGCAGAGTTTACTTGTAACATGAGGGTCGTGGGTTGGAGGCAGATGCACAACACAGTAACTTCTTGAGTTCTGAGCAACAGCTTCATTTGATTGTTCCAAGATCCCTTTTATAGCCAGTTTGAATTTCCTAGGCTTTGAAGGCCTATTGGCTGTGAATCTCTGCCACAGATCTCTAGCCAGTTAGGTGGTCTGCATCCAGATTTTAGGCTTAGATGGGGTTGGCTGAGGTCTTTGTTCCCCTAGGAACTTCTAGAACAAGACAGGTCAGCTGAATTGGGTCTGTTGTGATCAGATTCATTATGCCTAACTGTAGACCAGCTGTACGTTGCTACATTTACAGGTTGTCTCTCCTGCAAATAATGCTATTAAATTTCAGTGAGCTCTGTGTGTCCCCAGGTCAGTTGCAGCTGCAGAATACGGCCTCACCCACAAGGTTTCTTTTTAGAATAAACTCCCAGTGTAATTTCAGCATCTGTGTTGCAGATCTGGCAGGAAAATCTGGGTGAATCCACTTTTTGTGGTCTCTTGTGATGAGAAACTCAGAAGCTACCAAATCCAAAAGCTACTGGGGAGAGAGAAAGGCTGTGATTATAAAGTCTTAGTGTGTGTGTGTCTGTATCAGTTTTACAATCCATCCTTTCATATAGATACACATCAATTAGAATAAATACTTGTTCATAGGAAGAACTCAGTCTTCCAATTCCCTGGGAAGTTGGAATACATTTCTGGAATTGAGATTGCTGTGTGCTTCCTGTGATGTTTGATCCAAGGCAGCAATAGAGCTCTGCGTCCCAAAGTCACATTCTGGAGCCTGACCAGTGTGTTTGGATTCTTGCAGCCACACCGAGCATTTCAGCCCCCAGTGCTCCAGCTTGCAGTGCTGCTTATGCAGCATGGACAGCCCCCAGCTGGCTCTGGAATACTCCTGGGCAAGAGGAATTGCCACCGCTGGATCTTGACCTTGTGCTTGAGACTCTGGAGGAGATGCTTTCACCATCCCTGCCGGAAAAGTCTCCCTCTGTTCAGGTAACTCCATTGGACAGGGATAAAAGGGGCTGGACTGTGAGCTTTTGAATGTGGTTGCACTGGTGAGAAGCAAAGCATTCTTCAATTCAGCTGTGAATGGACAGGGAAGGATTTGCTTGGTAAAGCAAGATTTCCTAAAGAAGAGGGAATGAAGTGGGGGATACCCCTTAAGTGAGGATGAGAGGTGTTGGTCAGGTTTGGGTGCTGGTTTTCCTGGGAAGAATCCCTCTCATGGGGCGAAGGCAGGGGGCATTTGTGGTGAGGAAATGGATGCTTTGTAGGTTTTAACAGGCTTTGTTTGATGGGAAAGAAGAGAGGAGTGTTTGGAAATTGCCACTGAAGGCAGTGTCCCATGCTGAGAGAGGCATGCAAGAGGTGCCTCTGTTCCAGCAGCAGATGTGGGCTCTGCCTCTCTTGGGTTGGAGGGCCAGGCAAAGCAAGGGCTGGGCTGCAGCTGCTGCTGCTGTGTGAGCCCTGCCGTGCATGTAGGCGCTCCCAGAGCCGTGTGTGGGGATGGGCTGGAGCTGCAGCTTCCTTGTCCTCTCAGTAACCTGGTGCCTGCAGTCCAGTTTCCATCTGGGAAATCCTCAGCTGGGCAGACTGGCCAGTCTTGCTCTCCATGTTCCAGAGCTCAGCCACCTTGCTCTTGGGCATCTCTGTGGGAAGGGATGTGTGTTCCCATGCAGTCCCTGCAAAGCTGCAGCCTGGATGAGAGTGTTCTGCTCAGGGCTGTGGAGGGAGGAGCACATCCCTGTGCCAGGAGCTGGCAGGACTCCTTCCTTAGCACCCGTTCCATGTGTTCAGTGTCACCCCCACGTTCAACATTGTCAGCTTTGACAGCTTTTGGGCAGTGTTTGAGAAGTCAAATCTCTTTGACTGTTGAAGGGCTTTGGGGCCAAGACTTCTTGTTAGGAGCAAGGGATGAAAGTGTGTGAGCCCTGGTGTCTTTAGGGAGCAGATGTGTTGGTTTTGAGGCCCCATGACTTGTGTGATTGGTGAGGAGGACAAAATTGACGCTGGTCATGAAATGCTTAAAGATTCCTTTAAGCCCAGGGGCTTCTTCTGTGTTGAGGAGCAGTTCAGTCATGGACCATTAGTCCTTTTGACAGATTCTCTCTTTGACTTAGGAATCCACTTTCTCTTAACTCTTGCCTCTTCCCAGACTTGCCTGGAGTGTTCAATTGCTGTATTGGCACAGGCCTTTTTGCATATTACTGTACAACTTTGCCAAAGGATTTCCCAATTTCATGTAATATGCAGACCCGTTGCCTGCTGTAGATTTATTATTGAGAAGGGGCAGACTCGAAGTGGGGAGGGGAACTTTTTGGAATTGCCCATATCTTATTGCAAAGAGTGATCACCTTTTGTCTTCTGTAAAGTCACACATACCAGTTTTCAAAAGCATTTTCTTCCTCAAGAGAAGGAAATGTTGCAGGCTCTGAACTATTGTGTCCCTGCAGAAAATAGCGAGTGATCTTTGGGTTTCTTTCTTCCTGTTTTTTTTTCAGGATAATATTAGTGCTGCCCCTGAGTCTTCAGGACAGGAGCCTGTGAACAAGGCTGGTGCAGAGGGAGCTTCAGCTGGCACCGGGAGCTGCGGGAACAGTTCCCAAGAGCCTGAGGAGGAGCTTGGTAAGGGAAGGGTCCAAGTGGTTTAGAGAGGTGTGAGGCACCTGCTCTGAGCCTGCCTCTGACAGGGAGAGAAATCAGAAGAGTTGAGTTCTTGTCTGCAGGGTTGGTGCTTCCTGTCGCCTTTAGTTCCAATCCTGCACTGGCACAATCTCCCCAAGCCCTGCCCTCTGTGTTTCTCTAGAGGCTCTGACACAGAGTCCTCTGCTGTGGGAAGAGAGCAGGGAATAAACCTGACCTTGTGGGAATTGTGTCAGCAACCCACATGTCCCAGTTTTGTGCTGAAATCCATGGATAACTTTGCTGCAGGGTGACAGTGCTCTGGAGGCAACACTGAGTGACTCTTGAAGCAAGAGGGGAAAACCCCAGCAAAAAGTCAGTGTAGAAATTCAAGCTTTTTGTCTCCAAGCATTAAATCAATGTAGTACCAGTCTGATGATAGCTATAGTGAGATACATTAAAAATACAAGCTCTGAGGACAAACAAATCATTAGTCACAAATCCAGTGGAAAGTTTTCAAAGAAAAAGAAGGTTTTTCCAAGGAAAACTTAAATCACTGCAAATTCACAAGAACTAATAGGAGAGAGAGAGCACTTTAGATCTGCATTCTTGAGCAAAGCTGGTGCAGCCTTCAGGCCTTGTAGGGAACTCTTTCCCTCCCTGCTCTTCATCCCAGAGCTGGTGGTGGTGCTGGAGGAGCTGCTGCTCACTGCAGAGAGCACTTTGTAGATGGCAGGGAATGGTGCTAGTTCATAACTCAGCTCACAGCACCTTTCAGCTTTAGCCATTTCAGTGAGGACTGAGGTCTGTCTGTGGCATAGAGAAAGAACAAGGTTGGCCTTCTTTACGGGAGCTGGGACTGGCTGTGTTTCAAGCTGTCATGGGTGCCATTTGCAGTGCAAGTGTTGTGAGTTAATTGGGATACTTCAAAACTTCAGATGTTTTGAAAGCTTGGGAGGATTCCTGCTCTTTCAAGGAGCCTGCAATTCCCAAGTGAGAGTCAGCTTTTTCGACCATCTTTTACAGTCTTTGATAGAAGGACACTTACTTCCAAAGGGAAAGATGAAAGAAGGCCAATATTGACTCAGTGTTCCGTTTGCTTCCCAGATATCCATCTGATCTATCTTGCCAGGAGGGCTGCCCTGCGTGAGAAGGCCCAGAGGGAGAGCCTGTGACCATCAGACAGGTGGAATCCCTCTGTTTATAGATACATTCTGAGATTTCTATAGTTTTATTTATATAGCCATATGCCACATTTATAGATTCATAGAGTTGTGTTTATATGTGCATATATTTATACATCTATATAGTTATGGATGTGATAGAATTATATTTATATGTATGTAGTTACATTTACAGATTTTCAGATTTACATGTATGTATGTATAGAGTAACATTTATATATATATAGTTATATTCATATTTATAAATGCACATAGTATTTAGTCAGAGGTATATGAATTTTAGATACATACATTGAGCTGTGTAGGCCTAGGCTGCATTTTTACCTCCTTCCCCCTCAGCTGCCTTTTTCATCTTTTGCTTTTCTTCTTGTCCCCCCTCTGTCCCCTCTTCCTGTGCTGGGTCCGAGCTGGCGGCCAGGCCGGGCAGGGCAGCAGTTCCAGCCCCGGGTGTCCCTGGAGCGGTGGGAGCTGCCGGTGGCCCCAGGCAGTGTCCCCTGAGGAGCTGCGGAAGGACGGTGAGACTGAGGGGGCTGAGGGGGCTGAGGGGGCGGTGACGCTGAAGGGACGGTGACCTTGAGGGGCTGGGGGGACTGAGGGGTATGGGAGAGCAGAGGGCAATGGTGGCACTGAGGTAACAGGACAGTGGCACAGGCTGAGGGGGGAGGTGGGTCTGAGGGGATAGGATGGGTCAGAAAGGACTGAGTGGGGTGAGAGGTCTGTGGGGGTCTGAAGAAACTGAAGGGGGCTGGGGGCTTGCCGAGAGGACGGCAGGGCTGAGGGGATGGAGGGTGCCAGCAGGGAGCAACGGAGGGGTCCGGGACTGCAACTCTGCCAGGCCTTGGAACCAATTCCAGAGCCTCCCCTTTTGCCACAGCTGCACTGAAGACCTTGAAGACGGCCGCAGACTGAGAGGAGCCAGCAGGGAGAAGCCGAGGACCACGAACAAGAGCAGCGAACAGGGACCTGTGCTGCCACCTGAGACCCCGGCTGAGGCCACAGGGCCGGTGAGGCAGGGTGGGGGTGAGGGTGGCGTGGGCTTTGGCCGTGGGCAGTGCCCGGCTGGGCAGGAGCGGGCCCTGCCCGTGCTGGGGCTGCTCAGCGCAGCTGCCCCGGCTGGCACAGGGGCTGTCCTTGGGCAAGGCAGCTGTGCCGGCAGCGCCCGGGAGCTGTGCCGGCTGTGCCGGGCAATGCCGGGGGCTGCGGGACAGTCCCGCCCGCGGCTGCGCTCACCACACCCTGGCCAGCTTGGCCTGCTTTTTCTTTCTAACCCTCCTGGGAAGGCTCTGAGATTTGCCCTTCCCTGATGGAAGTGCAGGTGCTGCCAAGGGAAACGTCCCAATACTGACTCAGTTTTCCCTTTGCTTTCCAGATGTCCCATCTGCTGTCCCTGTCGAGGAGAGCTGCTCTGCACAGGAGGAAGCCACAGAGGGAGAGGCTTTGAGGATGGGGCAGCTGGGATCCCTCTCTTTATAGTTCTGTTCAAAGATGTCTGGACTTGCTGTTAGAGAGGGATAATTATATGGATATTTATATTTGTGGGTTACTGTTTGTGTAGGAATATTTCTATAGGTCTGCTGTTGTATTTATGGATGTATGTATTTATGGATATATGCTATGCATATATGTATGTGTATATATACATATGTTTGTAATTACATATATACATATATATATCTAGGTTTACATGTCTGTTGTTATATCTGTGTTGAATTCCATTTCCTATGTATACAGTCGTGTTGGTCTTTCTATTGATGTAGTTATACCTATACAAATAGGTATATTGGTATTTGCATGTCTATTTTTATATTTTTAATATGTATATTCATCTATTTCTGGATGTAGTTCTATTTACTTATATATGGAGATGTATAGATGTATATTTGCTTTGATGCAGTTGGATGGGTATTTAGATTGGTTCAGTTGTCTGTTTACAGATAGGTTTGTTTCATGAATCTATTGATAAATATTGTATGGAATATGTAATATTTAATGTATATTTATGTCTATATGTTTTAGTTATATATGTATTGCTTTCTTTCTAACTATGTGTGCTGCTATATAGTTGTAGAATTCTATCTATTGAGTTCTTGGTACAGGGTTATTTAGAGAGAGATACTGATAGTATTGTATTGTATATGGGTTGTACACTTGTAGTAATATGTAGTAAATTAAGTTGTTCAACCTCTAATTGATCTTGGTGTATAGTGAGTGGTTGTGGAGGTTTGCAATGAATTTTGATAACTGAAGTTGCTATTTGTATATTTTTACATAGCTTTGTTATACTAATGTAATAAATTACTTTTTTAAAACTTAATTGAGATTTGTATAGTTTTGTATTGTCAGCAATTTTTAATAAATGACATTTTTCATGTGAGATCAATTGTTGTGTATTTGTTGATCATCAGTGCAGCTGTAGCCATCTACAAGAAATGACATTTGTCAGCTGGGATGGGTGTTTTGTCATTTGTGCTATCCAAAGAATGATCAGATGTAAATACTGGAGGATTCTGGCCATGAAAGTCTCCAGCCATGCCCAGCACATGCCCTACTTGCACTCAGGCTGGGCAAGGAAGGCATGGATTTGGGATGGCAGCAGAGCCACACGTTGGCTAAGAACTCACTGCAAAGGCCTCTGAGAAAACTCTGGGACTCCAGAGTACAGAACTCCAACCAGGAGTCAGCTGGGCAGGAGAAATCATTCACAATGAAAAAAAGAGAGAAAATGTGTCAAAACAGATGTGAGATACTCTGAGAGTCATAAAATGCTCTAAATCACCACTACCTAGGCATGTCTTCAGCAAAAATAATTTGTTAAAAATGGAAAACACCTTCCATGAAAGATAGATTGTGCTTTCCCCTTTACTTATCGTGCTGTGTGAGTGGAAGATGTCCTTATCACTGAGAATTTTTGCCCTTCAGCACCTCCCTCACATTAAATCAAAGATTCTGTATTGCCACTTGGCACCATAAATGAAAGCAGCCCTGCCCCAGTGTTTGCAAAGTGTTCCTTCCTCCTGTCCCCACACCTCACAAACTGAACCATCCCCAGTTTGTCCAAACTGTGCCTGAGGTGAGTGAAGCCTCCAGGAGCTCAGGAGGGTGGAATACCACTACAGGTGGGTAGGTTTTGCAAAGCTTCCTAAGCATCAGTAAACTCTGGGTTTGCCAGTCTTCCCCTGGAATATTGTCCTACTCATGAGTGATCTTGGAGGACACTGTGTCTCCAGCTCACTCAATAAAGTTTGTTTTCTTCATGGCTTGAATAGAGGAGAATGAAAATTGTCATTTTTAGAGTGAAATTTGGAGTTTGGTGCAGCTGGGTTTGCTCCATTATTTGCTGTGGAAAGTAGAGTAAAAGCTTTAAATTCCCAACTCACCCTGACTACCAGCCCCTACAGAGACCTGAATGAGGGCCAGGTGTGCTTGCTGCACGCTGGTCCAAGGGAAAAGCTGGAACAAAACCCCCTTTAATTGCAGATTGAGCCTCAAAGTAGTGCTGTCTCCAGGGCTGTCTGTGGTAAGACAAAGCAATCCAGCCAGAAACTGTGGATATGAGTGTTCCAACAGCAACCTGCTTCCCCAGAGTCAGGGACAAGGCCAGCCCAAAAGCCTGAAAGATGTTCTGGGTATGGGAGAAGGCCAGGCTGTTCTTATGCAGGGATGGCCTTCAAAGGGAACCTTCACACTTTGTACTGCTCACAAAGGGCAACTGGTGGCCTTCCACAAAATGCTTCTTTTGTCCAGCTCTTTGAAATGTTCCAGGCAGCAACAATTCCTGCTGCTCATACCAGCCCCTTTCCAAGCAGGAAGAATTTTGTGTAGGCAGCCTGACAGCTCAGTAGCAGGAGAAAAAAGTATTCAGCTGAGTGTTATCAACTCTCTGTCAGAAGCCGCATCCTCAGTCCCATTTCTCTTCCAGTTGTCTCAGATGTGGAGGAAGCAGCAGGAAATCGCTGATCCTGGAAGGGAAAGCAGACCGAGGAGAAGCAGTGGCTGGTTCCTGGCACCTTGGAAGCAATGACAGCCATCCAAAATACGACCTCTGCTGGATTGTGGAGATAATTGTGACCAACCCAGTAATGCTCTGTGTGAGACTGGAGCCATCTGTGAATATGAGCATAGAAATCTGACTTCGTAAAACAACCTTGTAAAACAGAGAAAAATGTGTATTTGGGTATCTGCCAATGCTTGGATGGGATCTGAGCCACCTGGTCTAGTGGAAGGTGTTCTTGCCCATAGCAGTGGGATCTAGAGGATCTTTAAAATCCCTTCCAGCTCAATCATCTCTGTGAGCCTAAATTACAAACCCATAAGGACAAAGAGAACACAGCAAACCTGGGTCTCCCACTGTTATTGGGAGTTGCTGTAGTCACTTTTGTCACCTGGAGACTGGTTTGTATCTGGAGAGATTTTCATGGTCCTACAGTACTCATGTGTGACTTTCCCTGGTTCAGTGCCCCAGAAGATGCAAGAACAGATTATTTGCAAGCACAGAATTGGTTAAGTTGCCTGTGAACCCGATGGGAGAAGTGTATTCATGTTATTGCAGTGTTTACCCTGAACAGGTGATACTTGGTTTTCATTTTGAGTATGCAATGTTCATGAACAATGCTTATGTAGGAATAAAGACTGGCTTTAAATCCTAATTCCCTCTTAACATTAGGATGTGTAATCCATCAGAAATATTTAACAAGTAGCCATATTAGCTTTGGGTTTGATGGTATGGGTTGTTTGAAGTGTGTGATGAGTAATGGTAGATCTAACAAATACCACTCTTGTTAATTGGAGTTTGTCCTTTATCAACCCTGGTGCATAGAAGTCCCCTATTTACAACAGAAACTAAATGAAATTCCTTAATAAAGATGAGAATTGTGCAATTCAGGCTGATTAAAGGGGGAGTTTTCTGTTATTGTGAAAAGGACAATCTAGATAACCTGTGTTATGCTGTACATCCTGGAGGAGCCTTTGCAGTTAAGAATGAAAAGGAAAAAGACATTTCTCTTAAGAAGTGTCTTGAAAGAGCTTTTTTGTATTAACAGAAGCAGCTACACTGATATTGACCTCCACAATAAAAATGCACAACCATTCACATGTCTGAATCTGGCCACAATTCAGAGCTGCAATTCCAAAATCTCGTAAAATACGTTGCTATACTGTAAACAATGAAGGAGACCAGAAATACCAACATTTCTCATCAGTCTTTTGGGTTGGAAAGACCATTTAATTTATGCTCCCTTAGCTGTCAGCCTAAACTCTGCTGTGCAAACCTTAGGTCTATGTTGGACCCTATAAACTTCTTTAGCACCAACTTAGGAGCAAACCTGGTATAAAACCCTTCAGGCATCACACTGATTTGGAGTGACAGAACTTCACTGTTCCAGCACAGAATTCACTTTGACTTGCTCCTGCAAGTCATTCCCACAGTGGAAGTGAAATCAGTGCTTTGCTACCTGGATGTGGTAGGATTTTACACCTGTCTTTATAGACAACAGGGAAGCATATTTGTTTCTATTATACCATTACATCTAAATCTTTGATTTGAGAGCAAAAGGAAAATGTTACTTTAAGAAGCAATTTTTGCCTGGATTTTTTGACATGAGAACAAACTGTGGTCTGCTGGCAAGAGCAACACTGTCCCTGTGGGTACAAACTCCCCTGAAGGATGAACAGACTGTTGTCACAGGGGCCACATCTGCAGGATGAAAACCCACGGTGCCATTAACTCCATGCAAACTAAACACTAGTGACACAGGTCTTCATCCTCAGCAAGGACTTGCCATTGCAGAGATGTCATTGACAGACTCAGCTCTTGTTTACAAGTGTTAAATTGTCAGACAAATCAACCACCCCTCCCTCTCTTGTCCTTCTTGGTGTCTGGCTGCTGAGCTGCTGCTGAGAAAGGAAGAGGCAGAGTCCCTCAGGGTAAACCAAGGCTTTCCAATGGGTAGAGACTTTCTCCTTTCTTTTGTTTTCCAGTGGCAATAGCGGGGTTTGTCTTCAATCTCTGTGTCAGCAGAGAAATTGAGCTTGCCCATCATGCCTAGGGTCTGAACAACCTGGATTTTTATTGCTGTAAAACCCAGAGTGACTTGACCTTCTGCAGGAAGATGGAGAGAAGAGTCAAAAGGGATTTCTGGAGGGTTGTAATAAGCAGATAGTGGTATTAAACATATATAGGTGAAAAAGCATAAAAGCTCATAAAAGCATATAGAACTGATGTAAACCTAATCAAAAAAGAAGCATTTTATTGAAATAAACAGTGAGGACTGCAGATCACAGGAAAAGAATTTCTAGTGGGAGGAACACTGGCTTTCATGGTAGGACCAGCTTTTGAAATTTGATTTGTTCCCTCTTTCAGATTACAAGGAAGTCATGGTGTTCCAGAGTAGAATCTGGTGTGAAAAGTTTGAGAATAGGGTGTCATAAGATCACCAGAGTATTTTATCTGCATTTAGGAAGAAGCCCTGCAGAGCTTTTCTTTGGCTCTGATTGAAAGTGGAAGTACTGTTTTTACCAAGGATTTTGATCTCTTGGTGTTTTGGAGGAAGAAAAAGAAAACAACAAACCACCTGAAGTCTATATTGAGGTGAAGTGTATCACAGAGGGCCAAGAGTTCACCAAGGCAAGAGACTGTCATGTAATTTAAACTGTTCTTTTCCTAATAACAATAATTTTCCATTACATATTGATTTCAACAAGCATCAGCAGAGTAACTCAGATTTTCTTTTCTTGTTCTGGCCTTTCACATATCACTAAGGAAAGATGAGGCTGTTTTATTCTCAGCTATTTTAAATTCTTCAGAAGTCAAAACTGAATTCAAGTCAGGTTCATTAACTTCATTAACTTAACTGTAACTTCTAAAATCTTGTATCCTTTTATATTTGCCTGGAGATTTGAGCTTGTTCTTTGACAAGAAGAAAAGACTACATATAGGACTAACCCTTTTTTTGATATGTAACAGTTTTCAACAGAAAGGAGGAAATTAAGGCCTTTGAACACATCTTTACTTACAAGAAAGGTGGTTGCTGCAGCAAATACTTACCAGGACAAGAAGGCATGGACTGTAATTTTTTGTTATTGTGTGTGCATGAAATACTGTTATTGTGTTTCTGTTTTCAAGGCTATAAAAGCACACAGTACAATGTGAATCTCTATGTAATCTCCTTAAAAGCACAACTCATGCTGGATTCTAAGAGCCTTGTTTAATTATTTTGATCATTCCTGTGAATATTCAAAAGCCATTAACCATAGCTCTCAGCCTTTGGCAGATATTTGGTGTTGAGAAAACTTTTTACTAATTTTTTTCCTATCTCTTTTAAAACTCACTGGGTTTAGTTAATATCAAGAGCTAGAAAGCTAAAGCATGTGGGAAAGGATTATTTATTGCAGCAAACATATATGTTGTCAGAAAATGTCCTTTAGATAAAGTCAGAATTTCCAAGGACTCTATCCTTTCCCTTTCCTATTCCCTCTTCACACCTCTTGTCTCTTATTTTCACAGATAGAGGTTTTTAGAATCTGTCCCCTTCAAAGTGATTTACCATCCCTTCATTAACTCTGTCAGATGCTGTTTGAAGGTGTTCTCCCCGTTCTCTGAGAGGCATCTCTACACCATCCTGCCCCTGCAGATACTCTTGCTTGGTGGCAGAGGCTGTCACAGCACTGCCAACAACAACTGTGAAGCCTGAGCTGCAGAAATTTGTCATTGCTGGCCTGAAAGTGCTACCTAGCCCTGGACTGGAGACAGCAGTAGAAGCTCATGCTCTGCCTCCCCGTGCTGACAAATTGCTGGAATCCCTCCTGCTGTGCCCTGTGGGAGCACTGCCAGAGGAGGCAGAGGATGTGACAAATCCTCAGGGACACCTTGGGCTCAGTTCTGGGCCACAGGACCTTCCCTTGGCCGATGGTCAGTTCTGCAGAGAGGTATCACCACGCTCCTCAAAACACTCCTTGCTTTTGGGGGAAATCTCTTCAGCTTTAGTCATTTAAGACTCTGGAAGAGGCCAAAGACTCAACCCTCTTTTTCTGATAAAGCAGATGATGTGTGGTTCTTCAGCCTGTGGAATTAAAAATAAATTCTTTTGACCCAAGTAGTCTCCAAGCACATACTTTGTGAAGGAATTACTTTCCCACACATGGTGCACTTTCCCTCTTTATTGCTAACAAAATCCCAGTGTTTGATGCAAACAGCCCCAGGATATTTTCATGAATAAAATAGCTCACAAAATAGCTCACAATCAGCCTCTTGAGAAAAGCAAAGTGTATTTTCTAATACACTTAGTTTGAGATTTGAATGTTTAGCATTTGCAACTGAGGCCCTGTAAGCAATTTTAATTGTTGTCAGTAGGTGAGGTACTTATGAACAAAGAATTAAGTTTTACATGGCATTTCTTAATGGATAATCGTCATAAAGAAGAATGAATGTTTGGAGAGTGTGCTATTATAATGTGGTATGTTCAAGGTGTAACACACACATACACACACACAGTGTACAACATCTCTCCTTTATACTTTTCTTTTATAAATACTTTTAAAATTAATAGTTCTAAGAATTCATAATTTTTATTTTGCATAAAAGGTCAAAGACTTGGTAGTAAACACCTATCTAGCCTCCTGGACTTCCATTCTGCCCAGCCAGGGCAATAGGGTGCTATTTCAAAAGATACTTTTCAGTCAACAGCGGCAGACATAGGCTCCAAGGCACCAACCTGCCCTCTTTGTGTGTCATCAGCAACAGAAATCAGTTTCTTCCAGTTCCCAAATGTCAAAAATGATGTATTTTTGCATGCAAATTATGATGACTTTCGCTGATGTTAGTAACATTTCACAGGGCCTAAGATGATTAAGGTTTCTGAAGTTTTACAAAATAGAGATGCAAATGTCACAGCAAGCTTAGTTTTAATCACCCTGAAAAAAACCCTCTCTTGCTGAAGTATCCATAGAATCACAGCTTGGTCCAGAGTCCACTGATACCGCCTTATCCTGTCAATGAGATATCCTGGAAACACAGAGCATGTCAGCCTCATGTCTGCTTCTATCACACATTTTTATGTACAGTTGTCTCCACAGTCTGCAGCAGCATGAGCAAAAGTCACAGCAAAGCCCATTCTAAGAAAAGAGGCAGTCCAGGAAGTTTTTAGAGTGTATGGAGGACAACTTTTTATCGCAGCTGGTGGGTGAGCCCACCAGGGGAGGGACTATGTTAGACCTGTTGTTTGCAAATAAAGATGGGCTGGTGGGAGATGTGGTGGTTGGAGGCCACTTGGGGCACAGTGATCATGAAATTACAGAATTCTCAATATTTGGTGAAATCAGGAGGAGCACCAATAAGACTCTTGCATTGGACTTCTGGAGGGCAGACTTTGGCCTATTTAGGAAACTTACTCAGAGGGCTCCTTGGGAAGCAGCCCTTAAAAAAAATGGAATCCAGAAAAGGTGGGCATGTCTCAAAACAGAGATCTTGAGGGCACAAAGACAGACTGTCCCTGTGTGCCAAAAGACGAGTTGACGAGCCAAACTTCCAGGCTGGATGGGCAAGTAGATTTTGGAGGAACTTAGGAATAAAAAGAGGATGTAACATCTTTGTAAGGAGGGTCAGATCTCTCAGGAAGTATTTTTAAGGGGGCTACTAGAGCATGCAGGAAAAAAATTAGGGAGGCCAAAGCTCACTTTGAACTTAGAATGGCGACTGCTGTAAAGGATAGTAAAAAATGTTTTTACAACTATATTAATGGTAAAAGGAAGGCTAAGACCAACTTTAGTTCTTTATTGGATGAGGGAGGGAACTTAGTGACTGCAGATGAGGAGAAGGCAGAGTTGCTTAACACCTACTTTGCCTCAGTTTTTAGTGGGAAGACGACTTGCCTTCAAGACAACTGTCCTCTTGGGTTGGTTGGTGGTGTCAGGGAGCAGAATGGTCCCCCTGTTATGCAAGAGGAGGCAGTCAGAGAACTGCTGAGCAACTTGGATATTCATAAACCTATGGGCCCAGATGGGATCCATCCCAGGGTGATGAGGGAGCTGGCAGATGAGCTTGCAAAGCCGCTCTCCATCATTTACCAACAGTCCTGGCTCACTGGCGAGGTTCCAGACGACTGGAAGCTGGACAATGTGACAGCCATTCACAAAAAGGGTGGGAAGGAGGATCCTGGTAATTACAGACCAGTCAGCCTGACCTCAGTACCTGGTAAGATAATGGAACAGTTTATATTGATTGTCATCACACAGCACTTACAGGATGGCCAGGGTATCAGACCCAGCCAGGATGGGTTTAGGAGGGGTAGGTCATGTTTGACCAACCTGATCTCCCTTTATGACCAGGTGACCCACCTGGTGGATGCAGGAAAGGCTGTGGATGTTGTCTATTTGGACTTCAGCAAGGCCTTTGACACTGTATCCCACAGCACACTCCTGGAAAAGCTGGCAGCCCATGGCTTGGACAGGAGCATTCTGTGCTGGGTTAGGAACTGGCTGGATGGCCGGGCCCAGAGAATGGTGGTGAACAGTGCTGAGTCCAGCTGGCAGCCAGGCACCAGTGGTGTCCCTCAGGGTGTGTGCTGGGGCCAGGTCTGTTCAATAGTTTTATTGATGACCTGGATGAGGGTATGGAGTCATTCATTAGTAAATTTGCAGATGACACTAAGCTGGGAGCGTGTGTTGATCTGTTGGAAGGTAGGATGACTCTGCAAAGAGACTGGAACAGGTCCATCTTTGGATGGATGGGCAGAGTCTAACAAGATGCAGTTTAATAAGTCCAAGTGCCAGGTCCTGCATTTTGGCCACAATAACCCCCTGCAACATTACAAGCTGGGGATGGTGTGGCTGGACAGTGCCCAGGAAGAAAGGGACCTCAGGGTTCTTCTGGTTGACATCTGGCTGAACATGAGCCAGCAGTGTGCCCTGGTGGCCAAGAAGGCCAATGGCATCCTGGCCTGGATCAGGAATAGTGTGGCCAGCAGGAGCAGGGAGGTCATTCTTCCCCTGTACTCGGCACTGGTGAGGCCACACCTTGAGTGCTGTGTCCAGCTCTGGCCCCTCAGTTCAGGAAGGACGTTGAGTGAGACACTTGAGTGTGTCCAGAGGAGGCAACGAGGCTGGTGAGGGACTTGGAACACAAACCCTGTGAGGAACACTGAGGGAGCTGGGGTTGTTTAGCCTGGAGAAGAGGAGACTCAGAGGTGACCTTACCACTCTCTACGACTTCCTGAAGGGTGGTTGTAGTCAGCTGGGGGTTGGTCTCTTTCTCCAGGCAACAACTGACAGAACAAGAGGACACAATCTCAAGCTGCGTCAAGGGAAATATAGGTTGGATATTATGAAAAGGTTTTTCACAGAAAGAGTGATTAAGTACTGGAATGGCCTGCCTGGGGAGGTGGTGGAGTCACCATCTCTGTAAGTGTTTAAAAGAGACTGGATGTGGCACTCGGTGCCATGATCAAGCTGAGGTGTTAGGGCATGGGTTGGACTCAATGATCTTGAAGGTCTCTTCCAACCTAGAAATTCTGTGATTCTATGTGATTCTATGATTCTGTGACTGTTAAGGCACAATTTTGGCCATATTGCAGAAAAATTAACCAAACACAGCAAAAACCAGAAGAGATTTCACACCAGGTCAGCTTGATATTTCAGCTGTACACCTGGTAGCAGGTTGAGACATTTTAATATGTCTCAAAATATTGTATTTTAAGGTGATACCACCTAAAGTATTTTCCAAAAATAGCCCAGTGCAATTTTTTTATCATATAATCATCCAAGTTAAGGGATACATTTTTGAAAAGCAGCTCATTACAAAGCTCTTTATTGTATTCTGGTGTTGTCAAGGATACTGGTAGTTAAGGTAAATGCCTTCCATAAGCAAGTTCAGACTCTGCTGTATCAGGAAATAATCATAGAAACTGAGTTATATTTCTGTAATTTGCTCCTATGATAAACAGAATGTCAGTTTAAGCTCCAGAAGGTTTTGTAACTGTACATCTACACAAGAATACAACTAATTTTTAGGTCCATCTTGCTTTCAGTGCACTCTGAGTTCTACCTAGCAGCTGATGGAAAATGCTCTGTTACAAATGAAAACTGGTGTCTGAAAACAGCACATCATTGCTGGCAAACATTAAGGCTTCAATTCCTTATTAAAAAGGTGGCAGTGATGACCAATGTTCTGTTTTCGTGTGTCCTCACAACTTATCTGGTGGAAGTCTGCCTGTCCAAGAGAAGTTTCCTTACTTGTTAACCAAATATACCAATATCGGTCCAACAGCTGTCAGCAAAACTTCATCAGAAACTATTAAACATTGGAAATTTCCCAGTGCTCTTTTTGGGGGAATTGACTGTAATTCTGACTGCAGCTGTGTCAATTCTCACTTAATCCAGTGCAGCTTAAGCACAACAGACACTGAAAAGAAGAGCTGTGGAAGAGCACCTAAGTCATAAAGTAGCACCTGGAGCCGGGGGGAATTTCCCTGGAATCTCAGAATGACTCACCATAGGTCAAAGGAATCAAAGCTGCAAGGTGAGCACTGCTGAGATGTGCCAACAACCAACAGTTACCAACAGGTGGAACACAAGAGGAGGCTCTGTGCTTTTCCTGCAGCCAGGTACTTGCTCCCTTCTCTCCCCTGCATTGGCTCTGCATTGGTGTGAGCACAGCTGGGTACTGAAGGACCTGAAAAACAGCCTGGAAAATAGAATGGTGAGTGTGGCCCTCTGCTCCAAGGATACAGCCACACAACAGCCCAAGGTGGAGGGACCTCAGAAGGTACAACTTTTTGTGGGAAGGGGAGGGGGCTTTTGTGAGATTCTCTGGAGCCCTGTCCAGCTGCAACCTGGAAACCTCAAGCAAGGGGGACTCTGCCACATCCCTGGGGAGGCTGTTCCAGCAGAGGCTTGTTCCTACTGTAAGAATTGCTTTTTTATATTGACACAAACCCCCTCCCAGTGCTGCAGTTTGGACAATTGCTCACAAACAAATGACCTCTCTTCATCACTGCTTCAATCTGAACATAATTTATGTTAGTCTTAAAGAAACAATTTAAAGAGAAAGGCAGTTTAAACTGCTTCTGTACTTTCAATTTAATTGTTTTCTTACCAAAATGTAATAGATTTTGTCCTTTTTTAAAATGAAAAGCAAACACAGAAAACACACACAGAATGTAGACATTTTCCCTGCCTGAGAAGTAAAAAATATTTACTTTTCTCTTCATAGATTTTTGAGACATGAAATTAAAATATTAGTATGTCATTATTTGAGAGACCAGCCTTGTTGGGACAAGAGAAGTTTGCTTGAAGGACAAAAGCATGACTTAAACATTTCACTTACTTGTATGTCCTCAGCTTGGGCTCATGTCTTGAAAATGTCATTTCAGCTTTCACTGTTTTGGTCACAAGATCCCATGTCACTGTTTTGGAATGGGTATTCTTGTTCTGAGCAGGGAGATAAGGCTCATAATATTCAAAATAATCATAAACCCAGCAATTAAAATGTACCTTCTCCAAAACAATATATTCTTTTAAAAATTTCTGGTGATATCTGAGGTAAACAGAAACTATGCAATGAAAATGGAAAAACCCCCAACCCTATGGTTTGCACACAATCCAGTAATTATGTTGTGTAATCATTATTAAGTTGATTACAGGAAGACCATAATTTTCACTGGCACCATTAAAATGGCAGAGCACAAATTCTGTAAGACACTTTGGAATCAGGACATGGATGTCCTCCAGCAAGCGCTGAGCTAGATTTTGAATTCAATGATTCTGTAGTGATTTGTACCAGCTGAGTTTCTAGCTTGTCTTTTGTAATCCAGTTGTGTCTGCAATTTCCATTTCAATTAATTCCATCTTAGAGCTTCCTTGATATGCCTTTGTGAAAATTTCATCTGCTAATCAGCATTAATGCAAAGTTATCACTCTCACCACTGGGTTTCTGGGAATCTTGTATAGTTCTAATGTTTAAATATTCTAATGTTTAAATGCCTAATGTTCTAAATATTCATTCCAGACCTTTCAACAATTTGCTTTCTTTAAAGGAAGAACCAAGAACACTGAACAAGTACTAATAACTGTTTTGGAAAATCTGTTAATGAACACAGATATGCTCTGTGTGGGCTTGAAGATGACCCTTATCCTCTCTTTTATGAGATAGAATAACTACAATTCTTTGCCAATTTCTTGCATCTTTTCAAATGCAAATAATGTGAATATTCTTCCCTTTCATCACAACTGCAGGGTAAGAAGAGAGAGTAGAGAACTCTAATTTTTTTCAGTCTGATAACAACATTGAACAGAAAGACCAGATTTAAAATCTATTATTTAGTTACTAATTTGCATCAGAATCCAGAGGTCAGAGAAGGTTTAAAATATTTTAAACCATTGCTACAGGACCAGAGTAACTTCTGTCTAGCTGAGGATGGAGAGATCTCTGCATTCAGTGCTGCCAGGGCAAGCCAGGAGGATTTTATAGGGTTTGGATGTCAAATATGAATTGCCCAAACCAGGCCAAGAGATACTTCTGAAACAAAGTCCAAGAGGACTCAATTTGCTCTATTCAGTGCACTGGGTGCACGGGGATCACTCCTCCTAGCAGTGCACACACAGGTACATAGCAGATTACAATAGATGGTTTTATGCATATTTATATGCATACAATAGAAATTGAATTTATAGTATAGTATAAAAATATTTATTATGTAATATATTAATAATATATAAATAATATAATAAAATATATCTATTTTATATATATATATATATATATAAATATATATATATACTTTATGCATATTCATTGTTTTCCTTAGAAAAGGTGTGGTTACGCAAAGTATTTCTTAAAACTCATTACTATCAGCATAAGTGAAGCACAGGCACAGTGCACCCTGGTAGTCGCACTGACCAGGGCTCCACATCTTCCTTGGTGGTCCCCTGATGAAGGCTGGATGTCTTCCTCACCATGCCCTTTTCACCTTTCTGCTCTAGGCATGCACAGTCTCTCGTTAGCTGTTTCAGCGATTTTCTCACTGATTTGAGTAAGTTCTGTGCCTCATTTTTGCACATTTCTGTTCCCTATTTATTGCCAAGCTTCACCCTGTGTCTCTAGCTCGTTACTAATTTTTGCTAGCTTCTATTTCTTTTTCTCGCCCAAGTATATGCCTCGGCACAGTGTTTTTAGCCCTTTCAAATATTCACAGTACAGAAAATCCAGGCCTAGTTTTGTTGCATAGCATTTTAAATTTAATACATTTTGATAAAAATTAAATCTAATAGAATTTAAATTAGTATAAGACAAACTTAATATCATGAAATACAGCTTATTACAATTTAACTTTAAACAAATACAACTTTTGTTTGTAAAAGTAAACACAGTTAGAGGGCTGAGGTAGGTAGGCCTGAGCAGCAGGGCTCAGCCAAAGTTGACTTATAAGATGAACCCTGGACATTTTGTGACTAACCCCACCAGTATTATTTAGCTAATAATAGATGAGCAAGGTGCTTATACTAGCTGTTTAACACCAAACCAGTGCTTCAGAAACTTACACATAACCTTGTGTAGCTATCTGCAAGAAATGTATCGTTTTAAGAAATTTCCCCAACTGACATGAGTAGAGGCTTGTTGGTAGGATATGTTAGGGGAAATCCTTCCAGACAAGGGCTGGGCTCTGGCTCATCCCTGGCCTCTGCTGGTCAGCAAGTGTGCCATCAGATCCAAGTGTTTCTGTGCTAGAAATGTAATTAAGTCACTTCGACTTGATTTGGGCCTATAAAAGCTGGACTCACTTCCAAGGGGAATTTGGAGACCTCAGCTACACGTGGATGCACTGTGTAGGATTTTCCCAGTTGCTGGGAAGGGTTCTCCAGGTCCTCTCAGCAAAATGGGGCTCCACAGCACCTGTGGACTCTGGATGATGGTAAAGTGTTTAGGCCATTGGTGATGGATCTTTCTCAATCACTATCCTGTCTCCCATATATTAATGTGATTACCTTGCTTATTTTTGCTTGTTGCTAAAGCCAAGCACATAGTTTTATTGAATGTATCATTTTACTTTTCCGTGGCCGTAATATTCCTAGTAAAATATGACCTTTATTTCCATTGGTGCTCCCAAAGGCCCATCACATCTTTTTTTTTGCTCATCTGGCTTAAGTTTGCAACTAAATTTGTTTGTGATGAGAGAAGGATGAAAAAAAAAAAAGAAAGGAAAAACAAAGGCGGGGGGGTGTCATGGCAGAGTCATGACATTCCACAAGAAAAATCACTGGTGCACATTTCGTGGACCCCTCTCAATCCTATTAAAGTATTTTAGTCCTGGTTCAAAATAGAAAGGTATGAAATAACTTTGAGAGACAGACTAAAATGGCTTGTGAATTTTCTTAAAAAAATGAGGAAAACTACCCAAAAGATCTTGTTTTATAACATTTTAAAATATGCTACATAAAAATTAAGAACTGCAATAAGTAAGAGTTAAAAAATAAGTGTTCCGGTGTATGAATAATTAGAAACACAGAAATGTGAAGATATGCACATTTTCATAAAAATATGAAATTACAGACAAAAAACCCCCATACATTCAACTAAAACACAAAGGTAGGTAAAACTGTACTTCAATTTGCTCTTTTTACATTGCTAGAGTATTTTCCTTCTGAAGAGAAGCCAGGATTTTGCTTAAGAGCACTGACACCACCAAGACTCACATAATTAAATTCCTTGATTTCTTCTGGTGCTGGGTAAGACATCCTGGCTGAAAGATCTGACTGAAGGCAAAGAAATGGTTCTGTGTGGTCTGAAACTGAAGGATGTGTTGACTGAAGACCCAGTACCAATTCCATTCCCTGTCAGACTGGACGGTGTGTTGATTGAAGATACACTAAAAGATTTGTTTTGTATCATATGGGAGGATGCATCCATTGATGATCCAGTATGGGATCTGGTTGGTATCAGGTTGCTGAATGTGTCCATTGATGACCCAATGCCTGTTCTGCTGGGTGTTACACTGGAGGGTATGCTGATTTGAGACACAGTGTACATTCTGCTGGGTGTCACATTGGAAGACATGACCACTGATGACCCCAAACCTGTTCTGCCTGGTGTCACACTGGAGGGTACGTTGGTTCCAGACACAGTATAGGTTGTGGAGGGTGTCACACTGGAGGGTATGTTGGTTCCAGACACAGTATAGGTTGTGGAGGGTGCCATGCTGGAGGGGGTGCTGGTTCAAGACACAGTGTAAGTTCTGTGGCATATCACATCAGGGGATTGGTCAGTTCCAGGTTTCAGCATCCAGAGATCTTGGCTATAACTCTGGTCAAGCTGACTTTTTGGCCTGTAGATAAAACATTGATGTCTAGGCTCTCTCCCTTATGCTGGAATAAAACAAAGAATAAAAAACAAATCAAGAGAGAATCTACATTTACTGCTAAATACCTCTCACAAAGGTACCTCTGGGAAGTACTTATAACTGTTTGCTTCTTGTCCTAAGTGTATTTGAAACACAGGGCACCTGATTACAGATACTAATCTTTAATAGACAAAGGATATTAGCACAAGTATCCTGCCTTAGGAAGGATAACTTTATATGACATGCTGGAAATACTTACAGAGACCTTTCACCCCTCATCATTATAATTCTAAGGCTGTGTTTTTCAAACAAGCAAACAAACTTATTCTATATTATTGCTGTCACTCTTATTGAGGAACACTGGTCCTGTTAGCCAGAGAAGAGATCATTTACTTCTGAACATATTTCACCATCAATTGAAATCAACACTTAATACTCCTCAAATATTAGTCAGGCTGGTTCCATTTAAATTAAATTACTGTAATATTCAAATATGTTACAACAGTCTGATAAGTAAAAAATTCATATGACTAGTGTGTTTTTGAACACCTTGTCCTAAGTTACATAATTTGATTAGAATATAAATTTCATACTGTTACCATTTTACACTGTGTGACTTATAATATTTGTTTACAACTCTTACTTGTGTAAGCAAAGCCACATGACAAGGAGAACATTTATACTGGGATACCTGCATTCCTTATTATGCAGTATATTCCTTATATACTCACTATGCAGTAATGTTGGCAAGTGATGCTGAGTTGATTAACATCAGGTAAGAATTGCAAATACTCCAGTAAAAAGTAGTTTCTGGGAGACATCACTGCTTGGTGTAGTCAGCATTATAGACACTTCCAGGTTAGTAAACATTGTCAATATACTTCTCTGGTTCTGCCTCTACTGCTATCTCCATTCTTTCCTGCCTGTGATCATCTCAAGAGTTGGGAAATTCTCTTTTGTGGCCTATCTGTGTTGGGTTTGCATGGGTTAATTTTTGGTGAGGAGGGAAGACGGCAGCCATGGAAGTGGTATTTCTGTCAGGAGCTGCTAAAAGCTTCTTGTGTGCCTGGCAAAACCAATCACTGGCTGCCTCTGAGAACAGGCACATTGCTAAGCCTACTAGAAAAGCTGGGAATGCCTCCATGATAACTTATTTACCACAGACAAAACCTGGGGAACTCTCTTTTTCTTCCTGGAAGGGGTGGGTAGGAGCTGGACGGGTAGGAGCTGGGTAGGAGCCCTCCCAATCCAGGGCCGGCCATGTGGCCAGGACCACGTGGCCAACATTGGCACGGCCGGGGCGGTGCCGTGCGGCCACGGCTACCTCAGCATGGCTGGCAATGAACTTCATTTGCTCAGCTGCTTTTAGCCAGCCGTGCTGCAAACAGAAGGGCAAAAAGCTCTCCGCAGGAAGAGAGGCACTGAGTGGAGCCAGCAGCCGGCGCGGCTCGCGTGGTGCTGGCGGGAACCACATGATCAGCGGGGAGAGGCATGGCCAGCAATACCCTGATGTGGATCCTGCATGGGGCCCACAACCTTTCAACCCTGCAGAACTGAAACTTCTCAACTGATAGAACTTGAGAACAAGTGAATGTATGAACACTAATTCTCTCTCGAGTCAGAGAAAAGACCCCTGAGGAGAACAACATGGTGACACTAAGGTCGGTGCAAACGAGGGAGGTAGAAGAGGAGGTGTTCTGGGCCTTGGAGCTGAAATGCTCCTGCATGCTGTGGTGAGGACTATATTACAACAATCTATTTCCCTGTAATTCATTAAGTGTGTGGGGGAAGGCAGAATTCACCCGCAGCCTGTGAGAAAAAGGTGCTCACGCTGAAACATGTGGATGCTGAGAAGCTGTGATCTGGTGGGAGGCTTGAACAGAGAGAGAGAGAGAACCCTTGCCTTCAGAGCAGAAGAAAAAGACCCTTGCCTTTTTACTAGACCAGCTCATCCTTAAAACAAAACCCCATGAACCAAATGGCCCACAAATAAAACAGCTGTGGGAAGACTGTTGTGCCCATGGGAGAGGCTGACATTGCAGCAGATTTGGGTGGGGCTGCTACCCATGAAAATTAGAACCGCGCTGGAAAAGTTCAAGAGCACTGTCTCCATGAGAAAGACCCCATGGCATGGCAAAAGAGACTTCTCTCCCTAGGCAAACTGAGGAAAGTCTTTTGGAAGTGACAAACTGACTAAAAGCCCCATTTTGTCTCCCGGCATTGTCAGTGGGAAAGAAATGAAGGGCTGGGGGTGAGGAAAAGTGTTTTAGTGCTCATTATGCTTTTTTAATTCTGTTAATAGATTTTTCTTTACACATTTTAAAGTTTTGAGCCTGTTTTGCCCTTGAAGTGTTTTATTCCTTTACATAAAGAGCTTTTGAATTGTTCTTTCCCCCTCCTCTGCTCCACTGTGGTGGAGGAGAATGAGGAAATTACTTCTTTGTAGGTGCACTGGCATTTAGCCAATATCAAGCCCATGACACTATTAGATTTTACTTTACTTGCTATCACTATCAGAACATTCACACGTTTCAATACTAACAGTACTAAGAAAAGGTTATGATTATTTGAAGTCCACATGTATTGAATTCTGTCCTGCACTGTTTCTAAGGAAAAAATGCAAGACAGAGGGTAACAAGAAAAAAACCCCAGTCTGACAAATTTCTACAACTTCAGAAAAGGTAAGGTTTAAAAAGCAAGGAAATGCAAAGAACTAAAATGGTGATGGATGCAAGGAATGCCTATTAAGAATTGCTAATGGTTTCAAACAGAATGAAATGAAAAAGCCTTTGGTTAAAAAAAAAAAAGGAATAATTTAAAAATATTAAAGAAAGAAAACAATCAAAACCCAAAAGCCCACCCACCCACCACGACCATTCTACAAAACCAAATAAATTCAATCAGCCATGCCCCAAACAAAATAACAACAAAAAATATCCAAGCAATTGGGGACCACTAGAAAAAAGAAACTACAAGAATTAAAAAAAAAAATTACAAAAATTTTATTCCCTGTCTTAGCTTTCATCACCACCTTTCTGTTCTGAAAAATATCTCAGAATGTTTCTGTTTGGACTAGTTGTATTGCTACATTATGTTTAGATGTAAGTATTGTTGTATTTGCCTACAGAAGCTGCGCAGCAGAAAGGGAGATGCTGGCTCTGACCCACATCCAAGTGAATGTAATTGCTTGAAAAGAAGACTTATCATCAGGAGCAGGAGGTGTACCAGCTGCTTGGGGTGAAACACAAGGCTGAAAAATATCTCTTCAGAAAAAGTAAGTCTTAAAAAGCAAAGAAATGCATCAAACAAATGGTTATGGATGCAAGGAAAGGCTATTAGAAATGTTAATGCTTTATAACAGGAGGGGAGGAAGGAAGGAAGGAAGGAAGGAAGGAAGGAAGGAAGGAAGGAAGGAAGGAAGGAAGGAAGGAAGGAAGGAAGGAAGGAAGGAAGGAAGGAAGGAAGGAAGGAAGGAAGGAAGGAAGGAAGGAAGGAAGGAAGGAGGGAAGGAAGGAGGGAAGGAAGGAAGGAAGGAAGGAAGGAAGGAAGGAAGGAAGGAAGGAAGGAAGGAAGGAAGGAAGGAAGGAAGGAAGGAAGGAAGGAAGGAAGGAAGGAAGGAAGGAAGGAAGGAAGGAAGGAAGGAAGGAAGGAAGGAAGGAAGGAAGGAAGGAAGGAAGGAAAAGAAGTTTAAAATAATAATTTAAAAAATAAAAAATCAGACACCCTTGTGTCCGCCACAACCACTCCCCAAAACCAAAAATTCTAAGCAACCAAGCATCCAAACCCAAACTAAAACAAGACATACCCACAAGGAAATAGGGACTAATAGGAAAAGCATTACAGTAATAATTTTAATCCCTGTTAGCTTGAACCACCCCCTTTCTCTTCTGAAAAAAGTCTCATATTTCTATCAGCACCAGTTTTAACACTCCGTTATGTTTACAATTAAATATTGTGATATTTGTGTACAAAGCTGTGCAGCGTGAAGGGAGATGCTGTCTGGGAACCCACATCCAAGTGACTGCAATTGTTTGAAAAGCAGACTTACCAGCAGGAGCAGGAACAGGAGGAGGAGGTGTACTGAGTGCTTGAGGTGGAAAATTAACCTGAAAAATATCTGTTCAGAGAAAGGAAATTTACTTTAGAGGAGATAAATTTTTAAAATGCAAGGAAATGCACAGAAGTGCAATGGTTATATTTGCAAGGAAAGATGATTATAAAAATGTCCATGGTTTACAACAAATTGAAAGGAAGAAGCCTTTGGGGGAAAAAAAGTAAAGAAAAAAGTCAAAATGGTACTAAAAAAGTCAAAAACCACTCACCCACTCACTACTGCTATAATGCAAAACCAAAAGTTCGAAGCCACCAGGCAATAAAACCCCCCAAATACCCCCAAATACCCAAGCAAATAGGGACCAATACAAAAAAAAAATCCACACTCCAATAGTAAATTTAATCCCTGTATTAGCTTCACCTCCCTCTTTCTCTTATGAAGAAGTCTCAGAATATTTCTGTTAGCATTAGTTTTAATGCTCTGTTACGTTTACAACTAAATGCTGTTGTATTTGCCTACAGAAGCTGTGCAGCATGAAGGGAGATCTTGGCTGGGAACCCACATACAAGTGAGTATAATTGCTTAAAAAGCAGACTTACCATCACTTTCAGGACCTTGAGATGCAGCAGCTCCTTTGGGCACAAAGAGAGGCCAAAAAGGTTCTGTTTAGAGAAAGTAAATTTACTTCAGAGAAAGTAAATTGAAAAAAGCAAGGAAATGCACAGAACTGAGGAGGCTGTGTTTGCAAGAAAAGGCAGTCATAAAAGGTTAATTATTTATAATAGAAAGAAAGGAAAAAGAGAAGGAAGGACAGAAGGAAGAAAGGAAGGAAGGAAATGGTAATAAAAATAAATCAAAAACCAAACACCCACCCACCGCAAGCACTCCCCAAAACCAAAAAATCCCACCAACCAAGCAACCAAATCCAAATTAAAACTTAAAAGATCCAAGCAGATAAGGACCAATAGAATGAAACACTACAGCAGTAATTTTAATCCCTGGGTTAGCTTTTACAATGCCCTTTCTTTTCTGAAAAAAATCTCAGAATGTTTCTGTTAACACTAGCCTAATTGCTCCAATATGTTTAAATGTTGTACTTGCCTATAGAAGCTGTGCAGCATGAAGGGAGATGCCAGCTAGGAACCCACATATCCAAGTGACTGTAAGTGCTTGAAAGACAGACTTACCATCACTGTCACAAGCATGAGCAGGAGGTGTTCTGGCTAGTTGTTGTCCAATGTGATCCCAAGAAGATTCTATACAGAGAAAATAGTTTTAAAATCAAAATATTTTTAAATTTCATAAAACAAGGAAATGCACAGCACTAAAATGGTTGTGGTTGCAAGGAAAGGCCATTATAAAAAATATTATTGGTTTATGTCAGAAAGGGAGGAAAAAGTCTTTGGCAAAAAACAAACAAAAAAAGAAATTTAAAATAGCAAAAAAAATCCCAAACAAAAAACCACATAAACCAAACACACACCTACCCACCACCACCACTCCCCAAAATCAAGAATCCAAACAACCAAGCCACCAAACCCAAACTCAAACCAAATAAATCCAAGCAAGTAAGGACCAGTAGAAAAAAAGAAATTATAATAGTAATTTTAATCCCTGTGTTAGCTGTCAGCATCACCTTTCTTTTCTGAGAAACATCTCATAAAATTTCTCTTAGCTCTAGTTTTTCTGCTTCATAATAATTGCAATTAAGTATTGTTGTATTTGCCTACAGAAGCTGTGCAGCATGAAGGTAGATGCTGGCTAGGAACCCACATCCAAGTGACTACAACCACATACAAGTGACTATAATTGCTTAAAAGGCAGACTTACCTGCAGGAGCAGGAGAAGGGGGTGGACTAGCTGCTTGAGGTGAAATAGGAAGCCAAAAAGAGTCTGTTCAGAGAAAGTAAAATTACTTCAGGGAAAGTAAATTTTAAAAAACAAGGAAATGGACAGAACTGGAATGGTTATGGCAGCAAGAAATGGCTATTTCAGACTGTTAGTAATAGTTTTACTGCTCCATTATGTTTACAGTATAGTATTGTACTTGTCTGCAGAAGCTGTGTAGCATGAAGGGAGGTGCTGCCTAGGAACCTACTTCCAAGTCACTGTAATTGCTTGGAAAGCAGACTTACCAACAGGAGCAGGAGAATGAGCAGGAGCAGGAGGTGTACGGGCTGCTTGGGGCTCAATGCAACGCCAAAAGGAGTCTGTTCAGAGAAAGGAAATTTACTTCGGTGTCTTAGGTTATAATGGAAGATGCAACCAGAAAGTGTGTATTCTCTTACCACCTAAGTAAGCTGCTACGATAAATGGGGCAGTATTCTTTGTCCTCTCCTGTGACTCATCCCTGATAACTCCTTCCAGAGGGTTATCTCCACTAATGGGCCATCAAGGCCTTACTGTGTGACTTATAAAATTACATCATCCCATTGTAAGGTGCTCTGCCTAAAGGGGTGAACCAAGCCTTCCTACCTGGATATAACCAGAGGTTTAGGAACACCAGAGCAGCCTTACTGACTGCGTTCTCAGGGGACAAGAGCTACATAACTACCACTGGACCTTCAGAGGAACACCAGACCCTTCTACAGGATCACCGCTTCAACAGAACCACATGCATTGCTTCACCAGGACTGCAGCCACCATGTAACTGGACTCCTCCCACCACCCTGACCAACAGGGTGTCAGGTTGTATCCTGACTCCGTCAGTCTAAGCCAGTGTTTTCTGCCTTTATTTTAACTTTCCTATTAAACTGTAGTTCTGACTTGGAATCTTCCACTGGTTTGTTTTCAAACTAGTACATAGCACATGGTATCAGCTGCTTGGGGTTCAAAGTGACGCCAAAAAGATTCTGTTTAGAGAAAGTAAATCTATTTCAGAGGAAGTAAATTTTAAGAAACAAGGAAATACAGTAAGTATTGTTGTATTTGCCTACAGATGCTGTGCAGCATGAAGGGAGATGCTGGCTCTGAGATCACATCGCAGTGACGACAATTGCTTGAAAAGCAGACTCAGCAGCAGGAGGAGCAGCAGCAACAGGAGTAGGAGCAGCAGGTGTAGCAGCTGCTTGGGGTTCTAAATGAATGTGCAAAGATTCTGTTCAGAGAAAGTAAATTTAAAAAAAAACAAGGATATGCACAGAATTGGAATGCTTGTGGTTGTGAGGAAAAGTTATTACAAAATGTAAATGGTTTAAAAGAGAAAGGAAAAAGTCTCTGGTTTAAACAAAAAAAGAAAGAAATGAAAAGAGGTAATGAAAGATAAAAATCAAACACCCACACACCCACCATTACTACTCCCCAAAACCAAAAATCCCAAAACAAATCTCCAAACAAACCCAAACTGAAATCAAAAATATCCAAGCAAATAGGCACCAGTAGAAAAAAATATTACGGTAGTAACCTTAATCCCTGTGTCAGCTTTCACCATCTTCTTTCTCTTCCCAAAAAAGTCTTAGAACATTTCTCTTAGCACTAGTACTAATGCTCCATTATCTTTACTCTTAACTACTTTCAGATTTGCATACAGAAACTGTGCAGCATGAAGGGAGATGCTTCCCAGGAATCCACATCCAAGAGACTATAATTGCTTGAAAAGGAGACTTACCAGCATGAGCAGGAGCAGGACGTGTAACAGCTGCTCCAGTTCCAAAGTCTATCAGCCAAATTTCTGTTAAGAGAAAGTAAGTTTTAAAAAACAAGGAAATGCATAAAACTGAAGTGGTTACAGTTGCAAGGAAAGGCTATTACAAAATATTAATGGTTTATGACAGAACAAAAGGTAAAAGCCTTCATTAAAAAAATAGTAAAGAGAAGAAAGAAATTAAAAATAATAATAACAGAAATCAAAAAACATAAAAGAAAACACCCACCCAACCACCACCACTACTGCCCAATACCAAATAATCCAACCAACCAAGCAACTAAACCCAAATTAAAACCAAAAATATCTGAGTAAATTGGGACCAATAGAAGAAAAGCAGAGTAGTGATTTTAATCCCTGTTTTAGCTTTCACTATCCCCTTTCTCTTCTGAAAAACATCTCAGAACATTTCTGTTTGCACTAGTTTTAATGCTCCATTACTCTCACAATTGAGTGTTGTTATATTTGCCCACAGAAGCAATGCAGAATGAAGGGAGGTGCTGACTGGGAACCCACATCCAAGTGACTGTAATTGCTTGAAAAGCAAACTTACCATCAGTAGCAGGAGCTGGAGCAGGAGGCGTAACAGCTGCTTCAGGTTTGAAGTGAACCCGCAAAGATTCTCTTCCTGTTGTTAATGTTCCAACTCGGGCAGCTGCCAGTGAGTAGAGATCCATAAAATGTCTAAGCATGTGCTTTAAATAAAAGTAGAAGGAATCATTAGTTCCTGGCAAGCTACACTTTAATACCAAATAGCAAACATCCAAATTTGTTACAAAAGACACAATTTTTTTTAGCAGAGAAATCAAATACCATTTGTAAGCCATGCAGAATTTCAGTCCCAGGGCTTAACCATCAAAAAGGTCTAACAATGTATTTCTTCTTAAATCTTGAATATTAGTATCATTGAGGAAAAGGAAATTATTGTACACCCTAGTTAGAAGATGCTTTGATGAGATGTTTTCAAGCATGCAGTACAGCACTGAGCTCTTGATACAATTTTTTCATTTTGTTTCAATACAAGACTCAGTGCAGGTTCAATTTCTGTTCACAAAAAATACCACACAGTTTCAGGCCAATGTTCACACTTCCAAAATGAGTCAATTTACTGATCCTTCCAGTTCACAGCTAAAAACCCCCAAACTTTGCAGTAACAAAAGAAACCTACAGACCTTTAAAAGCAAATAATCTGATTGCAATATAACTGGAAAAATGTAACTGTTTCCACGTACATAGTGGAAGAATGTCTCAATTCTGTTATATTGATTAGAGTCATGATAAAGTCAGCAGGACAAGAGAGTATAAATGATTCGGCTGTACTGATAACTTTATATCTACTCCAAGTAGTCTCAACTAACTGTTGAAATGATTGGTCTTTACAATGGTTAATCATGTTTTATTTCTTATATTTTTTTCCCTTCAGATAGTATGAAATTGGTCTTTTGAATGTAAATCTGTGGTATAGACAAAAATCAGTACCACAAAAAATTAGTACCAAAACCAGGGATTGACAAAGATTTTTGCAGTTTTCCTTTCCTTGGTTTCACACTGCTGCTTTTCAGAATGGATTTTAACATAGCTAAGATCAATCAAGTTATTTCATTGTGGTGTCTAGGAAAAAGCAGCAGCAAATTAACCCGTATCACATCTTTTCTCTTCAGAAAGAGCCTCCAAAAGGTCTTGGTGCAGTGGTTCTAGTCCTAGAACAGGATTCTTGCAGATTATAAGGCCTTTAATTGAAATGTGCTAGCCACAGACTAAGTAAGGCAATTCTAGAGGCTGTGCCTGCAAACAACTCCACTGCTTTTAATGACAAGTGTCCCTAAAGTGATTCCTAACTGCTTCCTTCAGTTAAGATTGCAGGATTGCCCATAATACAGTTTAGCATAGAGTAAAAAATTAAAATGCACTATGTAATCTTTGGCTATGAAAGGCAAATTTTACAATAAAACCACAATAATGTGCTTGGAAAGCTATCAAACAGAAACTAGAGATGAGGGCAGGGGGAGAGAGAGGGAAAAGGGGGGAAAAGAGATGGGAGAAAGGGAGAAAGAGGAAAAAGGAAGAAGAGAAAGTTCACAGTGACACAGACAGTGAGCCATTGGTGCACAGTTACCAAGTGAACCTGAAGCTGCCAAACAAACAAGAATTTTACAATTCTGCCCCACTAGCAAGTTCCCCAGCACCTACTGTACTATGTTAGTTATACCACAAGCACTTTGTGCGAATATAAAATGCAACTTTTTGTATTTCTGATTCTCTTCTGGAAGGAAAGAGGGAACAGGCTGCCCTGCAGATGCTTCTGCAATCATTGTGAGGTCCAAAAAGAACAGGAGTTGGGATGAGATTTTAAAAAAATCCAAACACAAAAAAACCCCAACCAAAAGAGAAGCAGCATCCACTACCAAATTAGATAAGCAGGATTTAAAACCTGATTGCCACAATGCCTCCTGTGAAAAGATGCCACCCATGGGACCTTTCGTGCAACTCTAAAATAAATCGTCACTCTGCTGGGGAAACATTTGTAATTATTCCCTTCGATGGAAAAGTTCATCTGTGCTAATTAAGCTACATGGAATCTCAAGGCATTACATATTTCTGTATTTTAGTGTGGAAACACGATAATGCACACATAATTTATATCTTTATCATATTGAAATGCATATATGCATGCAAGAGGGCAGCAGTGAGAAATTTCCAGCTTAGAATCTGCCTTTCTTGAATGCTTGATTTTGTGACCCTGATCCTGGGATTATATACTACATTAGAGCATAAAATCTACAACAAATTAGAAAGAATTACTGCCAAAATGTACACACTGTATGCAATCCTTAGCTTGTCTAAGTTCCTTGCACTTTACTTGATTATCTGCTCTCTTCAATTCAGACAGAGAAGCACAATGAAAGAAATATGTGCTCACTCTACCTTTTGTTCTGTCATTGGGAAAAAATTCTGTCTTAGCACTAATGTATTCTGCATAACCATAAAAACTAAGGGATAGTTTCTGGAGAAGACATTAAACTTAAAACCAGTAAGGAGGCCTTGCATTGAATCTATGTTCAGAGCTGAAAATATGGCACATTTTCGGTTAATTTCTCTTTTTTTCCACTCATTGTTTTATCCTAGCAAAATTAGTATTTTGAAATGTGCAAGGCTTTAAACCTACATAAGCAAAATAATTTCTGTATTTAAACATTCTAAATATCAGTTTCTTTTAAATGGGGAATGCTCAGAACCCCACAGTTAATTGTAGAACTGTGGGTTGAAAAAAATCTGATACTATCCAAGAGGGAGCATGAAAATCTTGTCTTTTTTGGTTGGTTGGTTTTGTTTGCTTGTGGGGATCTTAGTTTTGATTTTGTTTGTGGTTTTTGTTGTTGTTGTTGTTGTTGTTTTAAATTGGTCTTGTGTATATTAAGGGGAAAAAAGAGGAGGATAGAGGGATATTAATTTTCAGATATATATACTTTTGTCCATGTTTGTATTCCCATCAGTTATTTAATGCTGTAACTGCAAAATTAAAAGTTGCCATCATCTCATTTACACTGAGTATAAATGGAAATTGTCTTTCAACTGTTGACTGCAATAGTTTTGAAGCTTTTTACTCTCCACAAGCTCAGAGCAGTCCATCTGCCTGTTCTAGCTCAGATGAAAAAATGAAAGAGTATTTTAAAAAACCGCCAAAACAAACACAAACAAACAAACAAACAAAAACCAAACCAAAAAAAAACCAAACCCAAACAGGATTTGTTTTAGCCTTTACATCCTAACCTGGAAGGCTATTGCCTCTGGCCTGTCCCTCATTGCTTCCTCAGTGTTATCCAGCTGCAGGCTGGGGAGCAGTGTGGCTGCTGCAGCACCTGATGCCACAGCCTAGTCCCTGACCTAAAGGGAAAAAAACCCAGCATCAGTGGTAATTCTCCTTCAGACACACCAGCTGGGATGAACTGCTGTAGTGGTGCATTTTCTGTCCTCTGTTAAATGTATGTCAATGATGTTAAATGGTTCGTTCCATGCACCCCTGTTGATATTCCAATTTGGTTTTGCCTTGTTGTTTCCTCCTTTGGGTTGGCTGTCAATCCCTTGTTCCCCACCTCTGGGATGTGTCTGTCATATCAGGGCCCTTCCTTGGATCTAGAGAGTTCCAGAAGGAGCGTTATGTGACAGGCCAGAACCAGAGGAGGTTCCTCCTTCCCTTAGGGCATTGGTTCCTCGAGATGTCCTCCATCCTCAGGGCCACTCCCTGGTCACCGCTGATTGGAGTTTCCCTTGATCCTTCCCCTTACTCCTCCCCCACATAAAAGACACTGTAACAGGACGTTCCAGGCAGTGCCAGATTCCCCGAGGTGTGGTTGCTCTCTTCAGGGCTCCAATAACCTTGTGTGGCAACCTCTCTGCCGAGTCCTCCTTTCTCCTTGTGTTTGTCGCCACATGTATTTCCAAGGCCAGTGCTTCTCTGAACCCACCGGATCAGCTAGGTTTGTATGGCATACTGGGCTGTACCAGAACTTGTTGTGGTGCCAGGGTTAGACAGGGCAGGATTATAAGAGCACCCTTAAGGAGGCACGGTGACAAACTGGGTCCCCTTGGGCCCATTAAGTGGACCTGCATCGATGGCTGGACTGAATATCCATGAATAAAGTACAACTGATTGAATTTTCATTGCAAATAAATCTCTTAACTCACAGTGCTGGAAGAGAATGCTACCAAAAAAAAAAAAAAAAAAAGAAAGAAAAAAAAAAGCATCTTGCCTTGGTCTGGAAAGAGAAAGGCCAAGGATATGGCATGTATGTATTACTGTAAAAACACAGCACTGGCTGCATGACATCCAATTCCAAAGTTTGAAAGAAGTCAGTATAGGACAGTGGTGGCACAAAGGAAATTTTCAATCAGCACAGTTTATTGCAGGTGAAACACAGTTCAGGTTCTCTCACTTTCCATGAACATTAAAGGGAAGAGACTTGAAAAAGATGCCTGAAAATGAAATTAACAAAAGTTTTGGTGAATTCAGAAACTAAAATAAAGAAGAGATTCCCATGTTTCTAGGAATTAAAGATGTAGTAAGGGAAATTGACTCCCCAAGGTAATGAAAGCACTTTTTTTTTTTACTCTGTGCTGCTCTAGCTTAAGAGCAGTTATAAAACCATCTGCTATTAGAGCTATGGTTGAAAACAGTCCTTTCTCCTAAATAATTAATATATACAGCTTTGTTGGATCTTCAAATAGTCCTAATACCAGGGCACAATTGTACGAGTCAGAGAGAAAACTTGAGATTATTGTTGAATTTAAAATACGTTTTAAAAAAATACCATGGAAGTTTCTGACCACAGATTATGACTTCCTGCCTTTTCTTTTCCTATTTGTGATATTTCAGAGGTTAAAGCAGCAGACACAAAGCCAAATGTTTTACATCCATCAAGTATGTGACCTCCCATTACTCAGTGGAGGGTTAACTCCACAACAATTACCAATTTTTTGGTAATTGTTCCATTAGTCTTCACTTGGCAACCAGAAATAGTGCTCAATGAGGGAAGGAAGGTGAATTTTGTCATAAATTTTATCTTTAGAACAAGTTGTTTGTGTACTACAAACTTGTATTTTATTTCACTGTTGAGGCGGGTTTCCCTCTGTGCCCTCTGGCTGCTCCTTAGCCTGTCCCAGCTGCCCTGGCTGGAAACCGACTCAGACCTCAGTAAATCTCAGCAGGCTGGCCAGCAAGATCCACCCGGTGGGTAAGCTGCCGTGGAGCCTGGAGATGTAGATGGCGGTCTCAGCGAAAGAAAGAAAGGAAGACTCCAGTGGGGTGTCACAGAAGGCTTTATTGTAGGTCTGTGCCCTCCAGAGACTGCCCCAGCAGAGCCGAGATCTATCTCAGAGAGGAAACTTTTACTCGTGGGAGGAGTTGAGGGGTGAACCAAACAGACAACCAATAACTGAGAAGGCAGGTGTGGTCAAGGGGAAGAGGGACAGTTTGGGGAACAAACCATAGGAGGAGGGTGGGATTTCCCTCGAGCCTGGCCCAATCAGGGGGTCCTCTCTTCCAAACCTTCTGGAACCGGGGAGAGGCCTCACTGAGAGTGACAGGACTCGAGGGCAAGGGATACAAATGATTGGCACTTAACAGTTGCTGGGCAAACATGTAGGGTCACACCAAACAGGCGAGAAACGGGGGAGCAAGGAACAATCCATTTGCAAAACATTAACAATACTAATGTAATTATAACAGCCAAATCAAAAGATGCACCACTACACCTCCCCCTTTTGTTTTTATTAAAAGGAGGAGAACTGAGTTTGGGGGGCAAGATATTCAGTTTGGATAAATGTCCCCAAACCACTGCTGTTGCGTCAGCCACATTTTGTGATTCTCCTCTGGGGGAAGAGCCTCTTCCTCAAAGTCTTGTTCTCCTTCTTCTGGCGCTGTGGGGTATGTGACCTGGTTCACTTCCGGGAGAGAAGTGGTGCCCGAAATCAGTTTGCAGATGAAACGCCGGATGAGTCTGAACGCAATTGAAATGGAAATAACCACAAACAAAACGATGAGACCAGTTTTGATAAGGGACCCAGCCCACCCAGATAGTCCCCAGTTCTTAAACAGGCTGCTCAGCCAGTCCTCAGTCTCCTTCTTTATTTCTCCGAACAAATCTTGCATTTTCTTGATGGTGCGATGGACGTTCTCAGCCCTGGATGACAAATTGAAGCAACAAAGTCCCTCAAATTCCTCTCACGTATGTCTCTGCATCACCAGTAGATAGTCGATGGCTGCCCTATTCTGCAAGGTCGCCTGTCTTGTTATCTCCTCGTCGGACAGGAGGTCCACTAGGGCGTTCGAAGTCAGATTGGCCTGTTTGGCCACCCAGCACTCCAATCTGCCTAATTTGCCCATGGCTTTGGCTATCCAAACCCATGGAAGAAATACTGTGACAGCCGTGGCCTTGGTTCTCGCCCAATGAATGATTTCTAAATTGCAATCTGGGTCCAAATCCTTTATGTCTCTCTTTTGGCGGGCCAATTCGTTTGTGTTAGTTTTCTGAATCCACTCCATAATTTGTGTTTTGTTGGGTGTAAACAGACCAAGACGCCCTAGGGTGCATGGGCCTCCGGTAAGGCGAGGGGGGATGCCTGGCCAAGCCCGATCACCGCAAATCAAAAAGATACCTTTAGGAAGGGCCAAAGGTTTAAAGCGGACAGTGGATGCCATTTTCACATGGGCAATCCGTTCGCACCATGTGCCGGCGGTGTAACACGCTCTTTACCTGGTAGACAGGGCAAAACAACTTTTCTTGACCCTTGAGGGGAGTGAACACAAACTGAACACAATAGGATGCTTCAGATGAACCGAGGAGTTCCAGCTCCTGCGGCTCATCTTTTAGCTGGGATAGTTTCGGAATCCAGTCCCTCCACAACAAAAGGGGGTTGAGCACCAGGAGGGTGACCTTGCGCTCAGCCTGGTGCTCCAAAAAGGAGCGGTAGACTCGGCCGGGGGCATTGTAATTAACGTCATTCATCAAATTAAGAAGGGTAGGGGGAAACTCAGAGGGTTTAAGAAGGATCCCCATGAGACAAGTCACCATAGGGTCGGTTGTCCTTGTCCTCGGCTGATGCAGAGGACAGGCAGATGTGGTCCTGCCCCATGGACCATGCGAGGGTCACCCAGACGTTGGCCTTCAGCTGAGGAACGATCCATTCGATGGTCGGAGCTGGCTAGGAGCAGCAGTGGCAGGATGACGGCCATCGATGAGACTTCCATCTGGGTGAGTCTGGGAGAACTAAAGAGAACTAGAGACAACAACAAAATTAGTATTGAACCAAAGGGGTAGTGGAAGGGAAAATTCCTCCCAGGAGGACTTCTTGCACCTCTTTCTGTGCCATGCAGCCATGGAATACCTCAGACCGGTATGCGGGCCCGTTGTCGGTTTTCAGGGTCTTTGGGATACCCAGGAAGGAGAAAGCTTGAATGAGATGTTTAATCGCATCCCCAGATTTCTCCCCTGTGTGGGCAGAAGCGAAGACTGCTCCAGAAAAGGTGTCCACCGAGACGTGCACATACTTCAGTCTGCCGAACTGAAGTACACGTGTCACATCTGTCTGCCACACCTTGCAGCTGCTCAACCCCCCGGGGTTGACACCAGCACTCAAGGTAGGGAGCACGTGCTGCTGGCACATGGGACTGGTGGCCACAATCGCCTTTGCCTGTTCCCAGGTGAGGTTGAACCAGCAAACAAGGCCTGGGGTATTTTGATGGAACAGCTGGTGGCTGATTTTTGCCTGCTCAAAAACATTAGAGAGTGGGGCCATCTCCATGGGGGCAGCAAGAGCGTTGGCCCTCCTGTTCCCCTCCCCAGGCAAATCCGTGTGTGATCTTGTGTGCATCACAAAAAATGGTTGCTCCCAGTGGGAGACTAGCTTCACGAGCTTGGAGAGCAACTCAAAGAGGGCAGTGTTGGACACCTCCTGCAGAACGGAATGTTCAGCTCTGGATACCACACCCGCAATGTACGCGGAGTCTGTTACTAGATTGAATGGTTCAGAGAACCTCTCAAAGGCCCAGACGACTGCGGCCAACTCAGCAACCTGAGGTGATCCTTCCACTTCGGCAATATCTGTCTCCCACTGCTGAGTCTGAGGGTCTCTCCAAGTCAGAACTGACTTGTGGAGCCTTCTGGATGCGTCCGTGAAAACAGTCAGGGCTTTTAAAGGTTTCTTGCTCTGAACACTTTCCATTGCCAATGTAAATTGGGCTTTCTCATTGAAAATTTGGTGGGCAGGCCGATGAATTTGCCCTGTGTAGGAATCCAGAGCTATCTGCAATGCTTCATTTTCCTGAAGCAGGTGTTCCAACATAGCCTTAGTAATTTGGCCTGTTTTCAGCCTCATTGGGATGTGAATGCACTCAAAATCACATCCGGCTAGTTCCCTAATTCGGGTCCTAGCCTTCCGGATCAGTTCAGCCGCCAGCTCTTGTGGCGTGGTCATCCTTTTGGACGTCTGGTGGCTGAGAAAGACCCACTCTATGATTAAGAGAGGATCCCTCTTACCTCTGTCCTTCCTGGAGGCCTTGATGTCCCTTTTGTCCCACTGAAAGATGACGCCGTGGAGGTGTGGCAGGTTTCCTAGGATGATAAATTTGAAGGGCAGGTCAGGCGCGCACCTGTTTGCCTGCCTGGTGGACATATTTACCTGGACCTTTTCCAGCGCCTTCTGCACCTCTGGGGTGAGCAGCCTCGGAGAACTCAGCTCCTCCCTGCCTTTCAATAAATTGAAAAGGGGGTCTAGGTCTTCGGTGGTCAGACCTAGCCAGGGCCTCACCCAGGTCTCTTGAGGATGCCCATCAACTGTGTGGGGCGTTCCCCACACAGTTGATGGGCATCCGCAAGAGTCCTGATTTTGGTTTTGATAGCAAAGTTTTGTGGAACAATGGTCCGCTTACTGGTTTCCAGGCCCAAGTACTGCCAAGGCAGCATCCGTTGAATTTTTTGTTCCTGCAGCTCGAACGCTGCAGCAACCAATGCAGTGATTGTCAGGTCTAGTGCGTGTATAAGTACATCCTCATTTGGGGCGCAGACAAGTACATCATCCATGTAGTGATGGATGATCGCCTTGTCTGTGGCTGCACGCACCGGGGACAACAAGGAAGAAACATTCCACTGGCAGATCACAGGGCTGTTCTTCATACCCTAAGGTAACACTTTCCAGTGGTACCTTTTCCTTGGGGCCTCTCAGTTGATAGTGGGAACCGAGAATGCAAAGCGCAGGGCATCATCAGGGTGTAGAGGAATTTGAAAGAAACAGTCCTTGATGTCAATGACAGCCAATTTCCAATTTCGAGGGAGCATTGCTGGGGAAGGCATCCCAGGCTGGAGAGACCCCATGTCTTCAATGACATTGTTAATTTGACGGAGGTTGTAAAGGAGCCGCCATTTGCTCTGGTCAGCCTTCTGGATGACGAAGACCGGAGAGTTCCACGGGGACGTGGTCTCTTTGATTTGCCCTTTCGGAGCTGCTCCTCCACGAGCTCATTGAGCACCTTTAATTTCTGTTTTGATAGCGGCCACTGCTCTACCCAAACTGGAACATCTGTTTTCCAATTCAGCTTCTGGGTAGGGCGCTTCTCAGTGGCAGCCACCCAAAAATCCTGTGAGGTGTCTGGAATGTCAGTTGTGACCCCCCACTGGGCCATCAGGTCTCTACCAAGCAAGGGCTCCTTAAAATCCAAAACGAATGAGCGGAGGCTTGCCAATTTCCCATTCGGCCCCTGAATTTGCACAACGCTCTTCAATTGCTTAGCCAATTGAACGTCCCCTACACCTTGCACGTGTCTGGCCACGCTTTGCAAGGCCCAATGTGACGGCCAATCCCGTGTGGGGATGATCGTCACATCCGCCCCAGTGTCCAGGAGACCCTTGATATTGAGGGTCTCTCCACCCACCCGCACCTCGCAGTTAAGCTTTGGCTTGTCAGTCGTGATCACCCTGACCCTGCCAACTGAGGGAACATCGTGCATTGGGTCAGGGGTTGGTATCGCTTGGGTGATGATTTGTCCCTTTGGTAAAAAGACTGGTGGGTGGGTGCAGTGCAGCCAAACAATGAAGCGCTCAGAGTCCGAGTCGACAGTCCCTGGAGCGACTTTGGTCTTGTGCGGGGTGTACTTACAGTCCCCGATGACAATGTACGTTGTCCCGATCAGAGGCCAGGTGCCCTGCTCACCCGGGTTAATTGACACAAAATGCCAATCGCCATCATTGAGGGGGAGTGACTCGGTGAGCTGAAGCCTCAAGGGCTCATACCGTGAATTAGTGGTCAGTATAGGGTCCGCGAGGTCGTGCTCGCTCGGTGTCGTGTCCAGTGGCTGGGAGTCCTGCATGGGGTCTTGTGGCTTGTCAGGTCTGTGTGATAAAAGAGACATGTCAGGTTTTGTTTTTCCCTTCCCTCTCCCCCTCCTGGTCTGGGCCACCAATTTTTTGTCATTGTGCTGGGTGGACACATGCCCGCCCCATAGTTTTTTGAGGCCTGTTTCCCCCCCTCTGGCCTCCTCTTTGTCTCTCCCTGATTTTCTAAAAATTTTTGAAAGTCTGTTTTGAATGGGCACTTTGATTGCCAATGCCCGTGCCTGTTGCAGAGCCTACAAGGCCCATCACTGTTGGCTTTAAAGGATGGTCGTCAGGACACAGAAGCACGTTGTGGTTCACTGGCATCAGCTGCTGCAGCCCTCGGCGTAGGGCATGACGGCTGTTTCGGCTGATGATCAGCCTGCAGAGCCATGAGTGGCACTTTGGTTTTGCACATCTGCAACATCTCCTGCAGCATTGGTGGAGGCTTTAGAGGCAGGCTCAGAATAGCGGCACGACACCACTCGTTTGTGTTCTGGAATGCCATTTCCTCCAGGATGCTCTCCCATGCGCTCTCCTGCCACACCTGCAATTCTATCGGTCGAGTGAGTTTCTCAACGAATAGCACAAATGGCTCATAGGGCCCCTGCCTAATATGGGAGTAGGGGGGCAAGGGACCATGGGACCAAGGGACCAAGGGTTGCAGGCCCAGGAACGTGCGCTCTGTGGCATCTTTGTCGCTGTCTAAAATTGCAACAGGGATTCCCGCGGCCTGATCAAGAAGCCATCAGCCCTCACCGCAAAGATGATCAAGAGTAATTTGTTCCCATGACTCATTGGGTGTGATGCTAGGATCTCTTAACAAGCTTGGAAGGGAGTTCCAAAGCAAGTCTTTCCATGCTGCTTCGCAGAGCTTGTACTCTGTGGAAGTCATCAAGCACAAAAAGAGCCACTTAAGATTGAAAGGAACGGCGACCGTTCCAGCTAGGTTGGCACGCAAAAGTCCACGGAAGTACGGGCTCTCTCTCCCGTACTCCTTGTGGGCCTTACAGAGATCCTTTATAATGCCCTGTGAGAAGGGCTGCCAGTTGGTGTGCGTGATGCTTCCACCCCTTGACCTGCAAAATGTCACAGGGGCAAGGGATGGGAGATCACCCTGGCATGGGCCTTGGGGTTCCGGCTCCCCCTCTTTGGTGTCCCAGTCGTGGGAACTGGAAGGCTGTGCGTGGGAACAAGAAGTCCAAGATGGCTTCCACAAGGATAGAGGCGTGGTCTGTGATGATGACGTCACTTGGGGGGTTGGCCTTGAAGTGGAGTCGGAGGGAGGAGTTAGGGGAGGGACAGGAGGAGGCAGAGAGAGGAAGTCCTGGGAGGTGGGAGGGGTTTGGGATAGGAATGGGGTTGGTAGGGCGAGAAAAGGGATTATGGGGAGAAGAAAGTGCCACACATGAAGACAATCGCGCCATGCAGTCGGCGCCATGTTGTGCAGGAGAGGAATGGAAGCCATTTTGAGACACTCCTTTATCACTTAAACTAAAACGAACTCGGGACTTGTTAAGAGGGTAAGATGGGGGTAGGAAAGGTTCCCGAGCAGCCTGGCCAAGGCCACTGCAGGAATCCCGGGCAGTCTGGCCAAGACTACCCGGGAAGGGAGACCTGGGCACCTGCGGGGAGCCAGGGTCGGCAGAAAAATTTTTACCTGCCGTTCCCTTTAGGATACCCATTTTAGGGGTAGAGGGATTGGGACTGGGGCGAGGGGAAACTGGGGAAGGTTGTCCGAATTCCTGCCGTTTCTTCACTTCATGAAACATGAAGAAAGATGTCCCTTCTTTTCTGAACTCCTGTCTTCTCCTTTTTGCCTATTCATTAGAAATTTTGTTGTAATTCACTTGCTGGGATAATTTTTGTGAGCATTGTTATGCTGTGTTTAAAGAAAGTGCCACCAAGGTGAACCATTCATAATTTGTGTTCTGTTTTAAGCAATTTAAGATGGATTGGGAAGAGATTTTCTAGGTAATGGGTTTCAATTTTTCTCAGAAAGCCAGCACACAGAGGAGGAGATGACAGGGCATCTTTAAAACACTCAGACCAAAAGTACTCCAGAATGTGATGAGACCAACAACCCTTGTGTCAGCATGTCACCCACAGGACAGCGACTGAAGAGGCAGAGCCAGGCTCCTCACCAAGGGACCTGGAAGGAGGGCAAGACAAGGCAGTGTCGCCTGGAACTCAAGAGAAGCTGGATGTAAGGAGAACATCCACTCTGTGTGTGCCATGAGCTTCTGCCACGCCACCAAATATACTCACATGAGCCCTCATGGTGAAGTGATATAAGACATAAAAAAGGGGCATTGATTAAAAGAGATGGAAGAAATAGGTCTATTTTTTCATGCTATGAAAAATTGGAACTTTAAAATAGAAAGAACAAGTGACACTAAGCACAGATGATTGCAAGCTCACCTTTGTTGGTTTACATTGAAAAGACCTGGCTGCAGGAAGGATTTTGCCTTGTAATTCTCCTTGATTGGGGAAAAAAAGAGGAGAAATTATTACTGAGGAAAGAAAAATACAAAGCCTCTCGATGAAGACACCAGCGTGAGTTCACTATAACTGTAGGTGATTTATCCCTCACGTAAAGAAACATCCTTTCAGAGGGCAGGATTTTAGCTTTGATGAAAATGCTGCCAAAATTGCTGCCCTTCTTGTTGCTGTTTCTACCTCCAAAGAATGAGAAATGTGCCAAATCTGCTGAATACAGGGAGAAAGAACCTGCCAGCTGACGGGAAAAGGGGCAAAAAAAATGTCTTCAATTCTCTCCTTTTCACCAATTTTCCCTTCTCCCATTTGACCTGTCTGCTTTCAAGCAGGGAGCTCTGTTTGCAAGCCCAACCAAAATAGTGAAGCTGCTCAGTCTAACATGTTTTTCCTTCCCTCAGCTATGCAGAACACAAAGTGATTTTGCTTTAACTGCACAAATAGTAAGAATTTCCCCTGGGATTCCTTAATGTGGACCCCTTTCTGAAAGTTCCTGCACTTGCCTTGGTGGTTTAGGGCTGTGCTGGAAAGCAAAGGCAGGGTGACTGCAGCCAGGGAAGGAAAGGGTTCGCACCTCACCGTGCCCCGCCGTGCCCGGCCAGCCCCGGGAGCCGCCGCTGCCCGCGCTGTGCCCACAGCCCCGGCTCTGGGCGCTCGTCCCCGCCGAGTCCGGCCCGCGCCGGGGCCGCGCCGCGCACAGCGCGGGGCCGAGCGCAGCGCCCCCCTCAGGCCGCGCGCCGCCGGCGCAGCCAGCGGCCATTGCGCTGCGGCCGTTGTGGCCACAGTCGGTGACCGACACCATGGCAGAGGTGCCGCTGCCCGCTGGGCTCAACGCCAGCACCTTCCCTGCCAAGCTGTGGCGCCTCGTGAACAGCCCCAGCGTCCGCTCCGTGCGCTGGGACAGCCACGGCCAGGGTCTGCTCATCGACCGCTCGCTCTTCGAGCGAGAGCTGCTCAGCCAGGCCGACGCCCACGAGGGGGGCAGCGAAGGGGCTGGGGCAGCCCTGGAGTCATTCAAGGCCACGCACTTTAGCAGATTTATGCAGCAGCTCAACCTGTACAGCTTCCAAAAGGTGCTGGGCTGGGTTGGTGTGGCTGTGCCGGGAGATGCCGGGGGCTGGCTCCACTTCAAGAACCCCAATTTTCGTCGTGACCACCCCGACCTCCTCCTCCACATCAAGCGCCTGACCAGGGCCAACAGGCAGCGGCTGGCAGCGGGGCTGGAGGTGCGCAGCCGCCAGCCCAGCCGCTTCCAGCAGCTCCGCACGGACCGGCCGCTGCTCGCCTTCCCCGCCTGGCAGCCCAGAGCCGGTGAGACGGGGGTGGGAGCTGCGGGCGCTGAGGGTGGCGTGGGCTTTGGCCGTGGGCAGTGCCCGGCTGGGCAGGAGCGGGCCCTGCCCGTGCTGGGGCTGCTCAGCGCAGCTGCCCCGGCTGGCACAGGGGCTGTCCTTGGGCAAGGCAGCTGTGCCGGCTGTGCCGGGCGATGCCGGGGGCTGCGGGACTGTCCCGCCCGCGGCTGCGCTCGCCTCACCCTGGCCCGGTCGGCGTGCAGCTGGCCCAGCCCTGCGCCGTGGCTGGCGCTGCTCCTTGCCCGGCCCTGGGATGCTTGGGGAATTCTCTGTGAGTGCGTGTGAGCCGAGGGCTCGGTCGTGGTCAGGCCCAGCGGGGGGGAGCCTCCTGTCCCTCTGGAGCAGAGGGGAAGAGACCTGGCAGTTGGGTTTCTGGCAGTTGCCTCCTGCCAAGGAATGGCAGCGGGACAGTTTTCCCAGACAGTTGAACGGATACCGGAGATCTAAGTAGACAAGGAATTGGTTATTGTAAAGTGATGCGTGAAAGATAGACTGGGAACAAAACCCCATAGACCGGTGTCTATGCAGATATTTGTTTATTGCAGTGCTGGAGGTGAGGGGGATTTCTCCTCCTAACTCACCCACCATTGTCAAGTGCTGTGATATATTTATACAGTAAATCTTGCTTAGTATTACTATGTCATTATAACATCCTCATACACTTGCCAGAACTAATGTGCATAGTATGATCTCATGCTTATAAATAGTTGTTTTGCACTGTGCTTGCACCTCCCCAATTCGGGGGTTGTCGGGGGTCTTTGATGAAGGCTTCCAAAGTCTTCTTTGCGTCTGAAATTTTCCACTTTGTCTTCAGAGCATGCACAGTTACGGTGTGCCTTGGTTTGTCTGGTCCTAACTGGTCTAAATTCTTCATTTTGTGGTTAATTTGCTTTACATTTGCCAATTTCTCATTAGTACTTATACTTATCCATCTCTGAAACTATCTACCTGGTCAGGTTTTTTTCTTTTTTTTTTCCTCTCTTCAGCATTAAGCAAGTAGTTTACCATATAATAGCCACTACATTGTAGAGAAAGTTATTTATATCAGGTTATGTAGGTATAAGAAGTTATGGTTCAGGTTATATAGATATAAAAAGCTATGATTCAGGTTATATTGATAGCAGGTTATATAGATACATGAAAAGTCAGGATTTAGGTTATATTGATAATCAGGTTATATAGATATATCAGGTCATATTCATGTCTTATAACTCATGCAAAATAAGAACTTTGCAACTTTGACTTAGGTTATATAGGCATCAAAACCTCCAGAACATGTGGGGGCATTTTTCTTTCTCACCCTGCTTGTGAGGATGGGAGCTTTTGTCGTCCCTGACAGAAGTACAGTTGCTGCCAAGGGAAACACATACAAAGACCAGTAGTGACCCAGCCTTCCCTTTGCTTCCTTTCTTCTTCCCTCACTGTTACACAGCTTCCTCACACCTGAACCTCACTGCTGCACCTGAGGATTCAGAGCTGCCTCCAGGCTCTTCCCGGAGAAGTGCAGCTGCTCAGGAGCCCGAGACATGCCCACCACCTGCCAAGAAAGTCTGTGCCACCTCTGGACTTCTCAGGGCTTTACCAGCAGAACCATCAAGAGAGCTTGTGCACAAATTCAATCTCCGCAAGCTCACCATTCCACTGGTACACGTGGACCTCAAACACCACCCTGAGCTCGTGGATCGCCGGACTCAAATCGACCCTGAAGCCGCTTGCAGGGCCCTTGGAGAGAGCAGCAGCTGCACATCTTCAGAGCAGCACCCGCCAGCCAGCCATGCATCAGGTAGGGAAAGAGTTTCTACCCTTCCTTTTCAAACAGATCCAGGAAATTGACCCTTTGAAGTGCTTTCCCACAGTGTTCTGTCGTGGGTAGATGTCAAGTGAGAATCAGGTAGAAAGTGTCAAGTGTATTAGGAAATAGGACCATGAATGCCAAAGAATTCTCTGTGACCCAGCCTTGCCGTGTGACTGAGAGACAGGACTTCAAAAGAGCGAGTGCAAAAGTATAGCATTATAGACTTGTTACAGCTAAAATAGGCCTGTCTTAGAGTGACGTTATAATGTTTGTATCCACGGTCATCTGTTGGTTGATGCCAGATGTTACACCCTGTAGCTTTAATAATGGGTCTGAGAGAAAAGGGGAGGAGGAAGCCCAGTTTGTTTATTTTGCAGGAAAATTCTGCTCTTCGGAGTGGCCTTGGAAGCAGGGGAGCTCAGCACATGGTGAGACAGAGAGAGGCTCTGCTCTTTTTTTCCAGTTAGTTACTTGTGGCTAGTTAGTTGTAGGTCCTGTAGCTAGCTGAAGTTTTTTCTTCCTTTTTTTTCTTTTTCTGCCTCTCATAACTGTTCAAATCTCTCTGGCCTGAGGACCTGGGGCAAGTGCTGGGGGGCTTCCACCTGGAACCCACCAAACCAAGACCAACCCTGCGCAGCAACGCCTTTTTTTGTCCCAGTGCCAGAGGAGCGGAGCAACAGAACAGAATGACTGTCTTTGGGGGGACCTTCTCTCTAAATTGACATCTCTCCAGCGTGGCATGAAGTTCTTGTCATCTAGTATTGTTAGATTTATTGTGCTGGTGAGTGCTTTGCCTGTTTAATAAACAGGTTTCTTTCCACCTCTCTTTGAGGAACTCTTGTGGCCTCACCCACAAGGTTTCTTTCTAGAATAAACTCCCAGTGTAATTTCAGCATGTGTGTCTGCAGATCTGGCAGGGAAATCTGGGTGAATCCACTTTTTGTGGTCTCTTGTGATGAGAAACTCAGAAGGTACCAAATCCAAAAGCTACTGGGGAGAGATAAAGGCTGTAATTATAAAGTCTTTCTGTGTGTGTGTGTGTGTCTGTATCAGTTTTACAATCCATCCTTTCATATAGATACACATGAATTAGAATAAATACTTGTTCATAGGAAGAACTCAGTCTTCCAATTCCCTGGGAAGTTGGAATACATTTCTGGAATTGAGGCTGCTGTGTGCTTCCTGTGATGTTTGATCCAAGGCAGCAATAGAGCTCTGCGTCCCAAAGTCACATTCTGGAGCCTGACCAGTGTGTTTGGATTCTTGCAGCCACACCAAGCGTTTCAGCCCCCAGTGCTCCAGCTTGCAGTGCTGCTTATGCAGCATGGACAGCCCCCAGCTGGCTCTGGAATACTCCTGGGCAAGAGGAATTGCCGCCGCTGGATCTGGACCTTGTGCTTGAGACTCTGGAGGAGATGCTTTCACCATCCCTGACAGAAAAGTCTCCCTCTGCTCAGGTAAACTCCATTGGACAGGGATAAAAGGGGCTGGACTGTGAGCTTTTGAATGTGGTTGCATTGGTGAGAAGCAAAGCATTCTTCAATTCAGCTGTGAATGGACAGGGAAGGATTTGCTTGGTAAAGCAAGATTTCCTAAAGAAGAGGGAATGAAGTGGGGGATACCCCTTAAGTGAGGATGAGAGGTGTTGGCCAGGTTTGGGTGCTGGTTTTCCTGGGAAGAATCCCTCCCGTGGGGCAAAGGCAGGGGGCATTTGTGGTGAGGAAGTGGACGCTTTGTAGGTTTTAACAGGCTTTGTTTGATGGGAAAGAAGAGAGGAGTGTTTGGAAATTGCCACTGAAGGCAGTGTCCCGTGCTGAGAGAGGCATGCAAGAGGTGCCTCTGTTCCAGCAGCAGATGTGGGCTCTGCCTCTCTTGGGTTGGAGGGCCAGGCAAAGCAAGGGCTGGGCTGCAGCTGCTGCTGCTGTGTGAGCCCTGCCGTGCGTGTAGGCGCTCCCAGAGCCGTGTGTGGGGATGGGCTGGAGCTGCAGCTTCCTTGTCCTCTCAGTTACCTGGTGTCTGCAGTCCAGTTTCCATCTGGGAAATCCTCAGCTGGGCAGACTGGCCAGTCTTGCTCTCCATGTTCCAGAGCTCAGCCACCTTGCTCTTGGGCATCTCTGTGGGAAGAGATGTGTGTTCCCATGCAGTCCCTGCAAAGCTGCAGCCTGGATGAGAGTGTTCTGCTCAGGGCTGTAGAGGGAGGAGCACATCCCTGTGCCAGGAGCTGGCAGGACTCCTTCCTTAGCACCTGTTCCATGTGTTCAGTGTCACCCCCACATTCAACATTGTCAGCTTTGACAGCCTTTGGGCAGTGTTTGAGAAGTCAAATCTCTTTGACTGTTGAAGGGCTTTGGGGCCAAGACTTCTTGTTAGGAGCAAGGGATGAAAGTGTGTGAGCCCTGGTGTCTTTAGGGAGCAAATGTGTTGGTTTTGAGGCCCCATGACTTGTGTGATTGGTGAGGTGGACAAAATTGACGCTGGTCATGAAATGCTTAAAGATTCCTTTAAGCCCAGGGGCTTCTTCTGTGTTGAGGAGCAGTTCAATCATGGGCCATTAGTCCTTTTGTTTGACAGATTCTCTCTTTGACTTAGGAATCCACTTTCTCTTAACTCTTGCCTCTTCCTAGACTTGCCTGGAGCATTCAGTTGCTGTATTGGCACAGGCCTTTTTGCATATTACTGTACAACTTTGCCAAAGGATTTCTCTATTTCATGTAATATGTAGATTTATTATTGAGAAGGGGCAGACTCGAAGTGGGGAGGGGAATTTTTTGGAATTGCTCATATCTTATTGCAAAGAGTGATGACCTTTTGTCTTCTGTAAAGTCACACATACAGTTTTCAAAAGCATTTTCTTCCTCAAGAGAAGGAAATGTTGCAGGCTCTGAACTATTGTGTCCCTACAGAAAACAGCGAGTGATCTTTGGGTTTCTTTCTTCCTGTGTTTTTTTCAGGACAATATTAGTGCTGCCCCTGAGTCTTCAGGACAGGAGCCTGTGAACAAGGCTGGTGCAGAGGGAGCTTCAGCTGGCACCGGGAGCTGCGGGAACAGTTCCCAGGAGCCCGAGGAGGAGCTTGGTAAGGGAGAGCCCACAGTGGTTTAGAGAGGTGTGAGACACCTGCTCTGAGCCTGCCTCTGACAGGGAGGGAGATCAGAAGAGTTGAGTTCTTGTCTGCAGGGTTGGTGCTTCCTGTTGCCTTTAGTTCCAATCCTGCACTGGCACAATCTCCCCAAGTCCTGCCCTCCATGGTTCTCCAGAAGCTCTGACACGGAGTCCTCTGCTGTGGCAAGAGAGCAGGGAATAAACCTGACCTTGTGGGAATTGTGTCAGCAACCCACATGTCCCAGTTTTGTGCTGAAATCCACGGATAACTTTGCTGCAGGGTGACAGTGCTCTGGAGGCAACACTGAGTGACTCTTGAAGCAAGAGAGGAAAACCCCAGCAAAAAGTCAGTGTAGAAATTCAAGCTTTTTGTCTCCAAGCTTTAAATCAATGTAGTACCAGTCTGATGATAGCTATAGTGAGATACATTAAAAATACAAGCTCTGAGGACAAACAAATCCTTAGTCACAAATCCAGTGGAAAGTTTTCAAAGAAAAAGAAGGTTTTTCCAAGGAAAACTTAAATTACTGCAAATTCACAAGAACTAATAGGAGAGAGAGAGCACTTTGGATCTGCATTCTTGAGCAAAGCTGGTGCAGCCTTCAGGCCTCGTAGGGAACTCTTTCCCTCCCTGCTCTTCATCCCAGAGCTGGTGGTGGTGGTGCTGGAGGAGCTGCTGCTCACTGCAGAGAGCACTTTGTAGATGGCAGGGAATGGTGCTAGTTCATAACTCAGCTCACAGCACCTTTCAGCTTTAGCCATTTCAGTGAGGACTGAGGTCTGTCTGTGGCATAGGGAAAGAACAAGGTTGGCCTTCTTTACGGGAGCTGGGACTGGCTGTGTTTCAAGCTGTCATGGGTGCCATTTGCAGTGCAAATGTTGTGAGTTAATTGGGATACTTCAAAACTTCAGATGTTTTGAAAGCTTGGGAGGATTCCTGCTCTTTCAAGGATCCTGCAATTCCCAAGTGAGAGTCTGCTTTTTCCACCATCTTTTACAGTCTTTGATAGAAGGACACTTATTTCCAAAGGGAAAGATGAAAGAAGGCCAATATTAACTCAGTGTTCCATTTGCTTCCCAGATATCCATCTGATCTACCTTGCCAGGAGGGCTGCCCTGCGTGAGAAGGCCCAGAGGGAGAGCCTGTGACCATCAGACAGGTGGAATCCCTCTGTTTATAGATACATTTTGAGATTTCTATAGTTTTATAGTTTCACAGAGTTGTGTTTGTATGTGCATATGTTTAGCCCTCTATATAGTTAAATCAATATATTTAGTTATGGATGTGATAGAATAATAAGTATGTAGTTACATTTACAGATTTTCAGATTTACATGTATGTATGTATAGAGTAACATTTATATATATATATAGTTATATTCATATTTATAAATGCACATAGTGTTTAGTCAGAGGAATATGAATTTTAGATACATACATTGAGCTGTGTAGGCCTAGGCTGCATTTTTACCTCCTTCCCTCTCAGCTGCCTTTTTCACCTTTTGCTTTTCTTCTTGTCCCCCCTCTGTCCCCTCTTCCTGTGCTGGGTCCGAGCTGGCGGCCAGGCCAGGCAGGGCAGCAGTTCCAGCCCCGGGTGTCCCTGGAGCGGTGGGAGCTGCCGGTGGCCCCAGGCAGTGTCCCCTGAGGAGCTGCGGAAGGACGGTGAGACTGAGGGGGGCTGAGGGGGCGGTGACGCTGAAGGGACGGTGACCTTGAGGGGCTGGGGGGACTGAGGGGTATGGGAGAGCAGAGGGCAATGGTGGTACTGAGGTAACAGGGCAGTGGCACAGGCTGAGGGGGGAGGTGGGTCTGAGGGGATAGGATGGGTCAGAAAGGACTGAGTGGGGTGAGAGGTCTGTGGGGGTCTGAAGAAACTGAAAGGGGCTGGGGGCTTGCCGAGAGGACGGCGGGGCTGAGGGGATGGAGGGTGCCAGCAGGGAGCACGGAGGGGTCCGGGACTGCAACTCTGCCAGGCCTTGGAACCAATTCCAGAGCCTCCCCTTTTGCCACAGCTGCACTGAAGACCTTGAAGACGGCCACAGACTGAGA